>CM054063.1:8539986-9139986 GCA_028641055.1 Alopecurus myosuroides | reverse complement strand
GGAGAAAGACTTGTACAAGTTTCTTATAAAGCATCAACTCAAAAGTCATGTTCTATTTCCTTACCATTTTGGGTGAGTGTTTCTCTCTTGTGCCCATTCTATTTTGTTTACTCCATGCATGGTATGTCTAATCGATGAGTTATGCATGACTGTGCATGTAACGTGTCCGCGGGTTCCACTGGATTCTGCTAATTATTGAACTTCACACCTCCAGAGTTCTAATCATGGACTCTATGGATTCGGATTCAAAGCGTTGGGCCGACATGAGAAAAATGCTGCAAAAGTAATTATTTTCAATCATTTGTGCTCTATATCGATCGGTCTCTTTTGTTCATTTCCTAATATCAAGTAACTAATAACTCCCTTGTTCATTTAATTTTCTTTGCCCTGTAGGGTTTGGAGACGGTTCTCAGAAGAAACTGTCGGTGAATTCAAACATGAGCTAGAATTTAGAAGCTTAGTTAATGTGGATAAGCAGCCACCGGGGACCAATCTATGTGGATACTATGTTTGTGAGAACATCCGGAGACACACCTCTGAGCGGAAGGCGTCGGATAGCGTGCGGAAGGCGACCGATAACTTGCGGAGGAAGCTTAGTCCAGAAGCTCGCTTCCGACCAGTTCAAGAGGAATTAGTAGGATTTTTCATGAGGGAAGTCATGAATCCTAAAGGAGAACACTATACCGAGGACGAAGAAAATTATATGCATCTCCGAGATTGAAACTTGTTCGAAGTTGTGTATGGTCATCCATCTTAATTGTGTATGGAAACTTGTTCGAACTTGTATATGGTTACCCGAGGTTGAATATATATTATATATTCCTATGAATTCTTCTTGTTTGAAACTTCATATGCATGTATATAGTAGCATAGAATATATATGTACTGAAACTTCATCAAAATGAAAATAAAATATAAAAGAAATAAAACAAAACAAATTAAAAAGAAACCAGGTTTAGGGGGGCTAAAACCCTAAACCTGCGGAGGAGGCCTTTAGTCCTGGTTAGCCACGAGAACCGGGACTAAAGGTCCTCCGCCCCAACCGACTCCTGCCGCCCACGTGGACGGGCCTTTAGTCGCGGTTCGTAAGAGGTGCGACTAAAGGGGGCAGGCCTTTAGTCGCGCATATTTAGTCCCGGTTGCACAGCCGGGACTAATGACCTTTGCAAACCGGGACTAAAGGCCTATTTTCTACCAGTGAAGACATTGTGGAGGCGGCGGCGCAGTCTAGATTGGATCGGCCCGGTCGTCTGATACCATGTAAAACATAACCCTAGAGAGGTAGGAGGATTGGAGGAGAATAGCACACCTCAACGTTGGGTGGCTGTTTCATATATATAGTGAGTTTCACGTACAAGGGTTAGCCCTAATAGGTTAGAGTGGGCCAATGGGCCTACACCACAATTTGTCTAACCCACCCACTCGTTTAACACACTAGTTAGCAATCCAAAGGCACGCAACAACTTTTGCAATTTATTAAGATAGTATTAATAGGTAAAACTATTGGAATAGTGCCCTAGAGGCAACACTATTTGACTTAACATATTCATCTGCAAGTACTTGTAATGAACTATGTGTGCAATCTTTGAGTATGTGACTCAAATGTAGAATGAATGCATTAAACGATTTCTTTACATGTTTGGCCTTAGTACACTAATGAAAAACCGGCGTATAGCACTGGTTGGTGCGGGCCTTTCACACTAGCCGGCCAACCGGGGCGGCTAAAGGACCCCCTTTAGCCCCGCTTGCGTTACAAACCGGGGCTAATGGGTGCCACACCTGGGCGCTGCTTAGTGAGCGGGCCGGCTACCCTTTAGCCCCGGTCCTGAATACGAACTGGGGCTAAAGGTACGCACACGTGGCAGCCGCATGGCTGCTCTTTTGAAATGTTTTTCCGCCAGGGAAGCGTTTTCCGCTGTTTTTCTGCCGCAGCAGCGTTTTGCACTGTTTTCAGCCGCGCTAGGAGGATCTGGGAGGGGTTTGTGCGCAAATGATTTATATATATTATATTAGTTCCACAGTGACAACATATATACAAATCATTACATGGAACTAATTGAGATCCACTAACACACTAAGACTATCTAAATGGATGGAGATAATTGTCGATAATGGAATGCTCCCTTTGGAGTAATGATGTCCTTAACCAAAAATCTCGTTAATTCCTCTTGAATTGCTTCTAGTCCGTCATGCGGTAGGAGCTCCCTCAGCGTGTCGCAAATCGTTAAATTCTTTATACTCGTCCTCCGCTCATTCGCGATGATCCACATGTTCTCCACAACATAGAAAGCACGTAAGTTTGTTCCCGCTGGCTACTGAGGGCACTTTACGAGAAATATAATTCAATCAAATAATGCTCAAGCAATTAAAGAGTTGAGTCAATCAAATAATCGGGCCGGGCCGGGACCAATACTTACATCGATTGTATGAACTAGCATATTACTTTGCGAAAGACTGGCTTGGTCCTTCTTGAACGACTTCCAATTCCTGTCCGGCGAAAAACAAAGTAATAAAGGGTTCCGCCTATGATAATATTGAACAAAAGGGTACGATATTGTGCGACAATGATTGAACTTACTTGTTGAGCACTGAAATCACTGAAAAGTACTCCTCTTTTGTTTTATTCATAGAGTCCATGAGCTCAACTACTCATGTGTCAACGTGAATGTTGAGAAGAATCCAGTGGAAACTGCACACGTTTATGTGTACAGTCAGGTATAACTCATCAATTACACTTAACATGGAGTTATCAAAGTACAAATGTGCAGAAATATGCAGAAGAAAGTAACACTCCCCCGTGTCTGTAAGGAAATAGCATTTCACTACAGTAAAATTGTTTCTCCAAAAACATAAGAATATTATTCTCCGTTTCACTGGGGTATTGATTTAGCATTACATCATTGATGTTTCTCCAAAAACATAAGAATATTATTCTCCGTTTCACTGGGGTATTGATTTAGCATTACATCATTGACGACATATGGGTCAATGAACCCAATGCCACCGCTTCCTTGACATTCCCGAATCTTCAATCTACAGAATATATATCGTATAGTGAGGATAATAAGAAGCAATGTTAGAAGAAGCTGAGGTAGAGACATAATTACAGAAATAAATTAATCACTTACATACAATATGTGCTGATAGCTGAATTATCGAGGTCGTCTAGATTACAGAGATAAAAAAGATCTTCCAAATAAATAGAGATCAATCGTCGCGGAAGAAATGCTACTCTCTTACTTAGATCATGAGTGTAACCAGCCCTTGGTCTGAGGCTTTCATGTACCACTGATGCAGTTGACGCTTCTATGTTGTTTGAGAGCCGAGCATGTCAGGTCTGATGAGAGACTTCCCTGCCTCATATTTTCATGCTGTATCAGCAGCTTGGAAGCCCCCATCGCGACCTCTTAGCACTTGCTCAATAGTGACACCAGAAGATCTGGCAAACCTTCTAACTTCATCCATATCAATTGGCTCGGAGGGTTTGTGTGCAGCAGGTACCACCTTGAGCGGGGAGATCGACTGTTTTTCTGCTCCCCGAGCTAGGGAATTGTGTGCCCCTTTTACTTTCCTATGGAATGAATATTAAATAAACCGCGCACATAGTCATATTTTAGATTTAGCTGAACTTGGTATGGCATGAGCAACAGATTCTTAAAGTTTTCCATACTGTCGGATCTATTGGCTCCTTTGGCGGCGAGTCTGGTTTCTTTTCCCACATAGACATCTGACGTTTCACGTCCGCAGCCACCCACGCAGCATTCTGCTCGTCAGTCATATAGTAAGGCAACACCTCTGGCGGGGGCTTGGGTTTCTTCTTCTGAGCAGCTTTCTTCTTTGGTGAAGACTTAGAGGCGGTGGTGGTTCCACCCTTCTGGTTTTCCCCTGCGGGACTTAGTGGGAGGCCACCCTTCTATTTTTCCCTACGGGACTTAGTGGGCGGCGGAATCGATTAAGGAAAGAGAGATTGAGGCGGACTCGAGCTGCTGAGGTCCATGGCATCAAGGTGTGGACTCGTTCTAGCTGGTGATGGTGCATTGGCTCTCGGAGAAGGAGGTGGAGGTGGTGAACTACCTCTTGGAGAAGGAGGTGCTGTTGGAGACGGTGGCTTTGGAAACACTATGTTTTTCTTTATCCATACTGTGAAGTTATTGACGGCTTCTCCCAGTGCCTCTATCTCACCGACAGGGAAGTCAAGCCGCAGTAGCCTCCAAGCCTCCTGAACATCATCCATCCCGACACGAGCATAGCCAGGTGGGATCGTTTAGCCATGGTAGGTCGCTCCATCTACACAAGGCAAAGCATAGTCGTCCCCCACCTTCAATGATACGTTATTCATGAGTTATGTTAGCAACTGATACGTCCATTTTGCATAACTATTTTATATCATAATTTTCTGTTATTAATCGATATATTTCATGTTATGATGGAACTCTTATGTTATTTTATCTTATTTTGCATGTTTTATAATTTTTAAAGCATAAACACCGGGACCAGGAATCTGATGGAAAAAGCACCGAAGGGATACTATATTTCAGAAGATCGGCAGAAGAAGTGGGACACCGGGGGTGTCCTATAAGTTCAGAGGAGGAACCCAGCCAAAAGGAGATCCAGAGGGGGGCCACCAGGGGACCACACCATGGGGTGGCGCCCCCTCTTGGCTGCTCCACCTAGGGGTGTGGCCACACTGGCCCGCCTCTGGGGGATATCTTCTGCGTGCCTATCCCCCACGAAAACCTAAGCCTCATACCATCATCGAAGAATTATTCCGCCGTTGGCTCGGGGCGGAAAACACCCGAGAGAGAAAAGCTCTCTGGCAGGGAGAAATCTGCCGGGGGAATTCCTCTACGAAGAGGGGAAATCACCTCCATCGTCACCGTCATCACTCCGGGAATCGTCAAGATCGTCATCATCATCATCACCACCATCACCATCACCCTCATCATCCACCATCATCCGATGTAACAATTACGGGCCTCTATCGTTGTTTTGCATTAGATCTCTCTCCCGGTGTGTGGATTACTTGTTAGTAGTTGATGCTTGTGAGATTTATCCGTGTTTGCACTTTATGACCAGATTGTTATCACCCATTATATCACCTATCATCATGATCAATATTATGTCTTGTGAGTAGTTCGTGTTGTTCTTGAGGACATGGGAGAAGTCAAGTTGTTAGTAGTGAAGTAATGTTGAGTAATATTTAATGTTTGGTATTTAATTTGTGGTGTTATTATTCTAGTGGTGTCATTTGAACGTCGCATGCATGATACTTCACCATTTATGGGCCTAGGGGAATGCATTGTGTATTTGGCCACTAATTGTGGGGTTGCCAGAGCGATAGAAACCTAAACCTCCTTTAAAAAATCATTACACGAGGGAGCGTAGGATCCCGTAGTTTAAAGCTGTGCTTAGATTTATTTCTTAATTACTTTCTTGTAGTTGCGTATGCTTGCAAGGGGTATAATCACAAGTATGTATTATTCTTGGATGGTACGGTACATTAGCATAGGTTCACCCATACAACACTTATCAAAACACCTAAAATTATTCAGCTGCATGGAACAAAAACACTTGACAGAAACCTCCCGTGTGTCCTCGGGAACGTTTGTTAATCATAAGTAAACCTACCGGCTTGTCCTTTGATGAAGAAAGGATTGGGCCACTTGCTGCAATTATTACTACTACATTTTATTTACTCGCACTATATTTATCTGCAATATCAAAAACCCCTACAAATTTATCTTTCAGTATTTACAATTATTCCTTCATCAAAACTGCTTGTCAACACCTTCTGCTCCGTGTTGGGTTCGACACTCTTATTTATCGAAAGTACTACAATACACCCCCTATACTTGTGGGTCATCAGCAACCAGCCGCTGAAAGTCGGCATGTGTTCAAGATTAATCAAGGAGTCAGACTACCCCAGGTTTTTTGACCGTATAATATTCTTGTCTTCCTCGATATAAGGAGCCACCAAGGTGGACATTTCTAAAACTGTGTAGTGTGCTTTAGTGGAACAATGCACGTCCATACATATAATTGCTTTCCTTCCTAGCGTTCCTTTTACACTCATTCTCCCCTCAAGATGTGATTCGCAAACACCAATCGACTTAAGGTCAGGAATAAAGTCAACACAAAACTCAATGGCCTCCTCTATTCCATAAACCTTGGAGATGCTTCCTTCTGGCCTAGCATGGTTATGAACATATTTCTTTAAGAGTCCCATGAACCTCTCAAAGGGGAACATATTGTGCAGAAATATAGGATAAGGAATGGTAATCTCTTTGACTAGGTGAACTAGGAGGTGCGTCATATATTGAAGAAGGATGGTGGGACCACCAACTCTAAACTGACAAGACACTGGACCACATTTGTCTGTAACGCTAGTAGACTTTCTGGATCGATTTTCTTCTAAGAAATTGCATTGAGGTATGCACATAGCTTCACAATAGGTAGTCGAACATTTTATGGTAGAATCCCCCTCATCGCAACCGGAAGCAATTGCGTGATCAGCACGTGGCAGTCATGAGACTTTACGTTTTGGACGAGAAACCAGACGGGACCTTGAAACTACTTATAACTTCAAAAAAAGATTTCCTTCTCTTCTTTGGTTAGAACGTAGCTGGGAGGACCACCTTAAAACCGCTCAGAATTCATGACGTCTCGTCGTTTCGTGTGTTGCTAGTCCTGCCGTGCTTCAGATGTATCTTTTGACTTCCCATACAAGCCAATGAAGCCTAGCAGATTCACGCAAAGATTGTTCTTCAAGTGAATCAGGTGGATTGCAGAGCGGACATCTAGGACTTTTCCATAGTGTAGATCCCAAAATATGGATTTGTTCTTCCACATGGGTGCATGTCTGTCAGCTTCATTTGGAACAGATTGTCTGCTTGGACCCTTTCCAAAGATTAATTTAAAATCCTTCACCATATTAAATACATCATCACTAGGTCAGAGGATAGGCGTCTCCCGGGTATCTGCCTCACCATTGAAATGCTTTTTCCCTTTTTTCTTAAGCGATGCTTGCGTGCAAGAAAACGACGATACCCTGAGTACACAACTTTTTTACATTTATCTAGATATATACTCTCAGTGTCATCTAAAGAGTGTGTGCATGCATTGTATCCCTTGTTTGTATGTCGAATTTTTTTACCAAGAGCAGGCTAACCGTTAATGGTTACGAACAACAATGCTCGTGGGTCAAATTCCTCCTTCTTGTGCTCATCCCACACACGGACACCTTTTACTTCCTATAACTGTAAAAGTTCATCAACTAATGGCCTTAGGTACACATCAATATCGTTGTCGGGTTGATTTGGGCCTTGGAGGAGCACTGGCATCATAATGAACTTATGCTTCATGCACACCCAAGCAGGTAGGTTATAGATACATAGAATCACATGACAGGTGTTATGGCTGCAGCTCTGCTCCGCAAATGGATTCATGTCATCTGTACTTAGACCAAACTATAAGTTCCTTAAATCACCTGCAAAGCGCAGGGACTTTCTCTCTATTTTCTCCGCTGCGACCCATTGACGGTGCAGCTCTTGAAATCATTTGGAAACCCGGAGAGGAAGATATGATGAGCACAACGACAGTTTTCCCTCAGAAAGAAACCAAGGTTTAATCGACCAGTAGGAGAAATGATGACCTACGAGTATATGGGGTGTATCGTATTAATTTCTATAAATAATACCGTCAAAGCCAACAAAGAGCATATGGTGTTGACAAGCAGGTTGGATACAGAATTCACTGTAAACACTAGCAAACGGGTTTTTGGTGGTTTTTTATATAGCAGATAAATAAAGTGCGAGTAAATAAAAGACAGTAAATAATATTGGAAAGAGTGGCCCAATCCTTTTGAGAGCAAAGGACAATCCGTTTGTTCTACTTATAATTACCAAATGTTCTCGAGGACACATGGGAATTTCGTCAAGTAATTTCGCTTCATATAGTTGATTAATATTTATGGGTTCGTTAAGTGTTGTGTGGGTGAACCTGTGCTAATGCACCGCCCAGCTAGGACTAATACATACTTGTGATTATACTACTCGCAAGCATCCGCAGATACAAGAAAGTAATTAAGATAAATCTAACCACAGCCTTAAAACTCCGGGGCCCAACACTCCCTCGTGCATTGGTTTCCTAAAGGGGGTTTAGGTTTCTGTCACTCCAGCAACCCCACAATTAGTAGACTAATACACAATGATTCCTCCTAGGCCCATAAAGGTGAAGTATCATGTAGTCGACGTTCACATGACACCATTAGAAGAATAGCACCACAACATATATACAGAATCGAGAGATATTACTTCAACATAACTTCACTACTGACATCATGACTTCTCCCATGTCCTCAAGAACTAAATGAACTACTCACGAGACATCATATGGATCATAATCAGAGCTGATATAATGGATAATAACAATCTGGTCATAAAGTGTAAACACCGATAAATCTCACAAGCATCAACTACTAACAAGTAATCCACACCGGGAGAGAGATCTAATGAAGAGCAACGATAAAGACCCCTAATGGTTACAGCGGGATGAAGGTGGACGGTGGCAGTGATGGTGCGGGTAATGAGTATGATGATGATGATGATCTCGATGAAGCTCCGAGTGATGATCGTGACGATGGCGACGATTTCACCTCTCCGGGAAGGAATTTACTCAGCAGATTTCTCCCTGTCGGAGAGCTTTTCTCTCTCTGGTGTTTTCCGCTCCGAGGAGGCGGCGGAATAATTCTTCGACAATGTCTTCGGTCTTACGTTTCCCTTGGGGTCAAGTACGCGAAAGGGGGCACATAGGAGTGGGCCAGGGGGGCAGACGACCCCTAGGCACGACCAAGGGGGCGCACCGCCTAGTGGTGTGGGCCCCAGGTGGCCCCCCTCCAGGTGTCCTTCTGGCGCACTTCCTCCTCGGAACTTCTAAAACTCCTCCTGTAATCCACCTCTTCTTCTGATCTTCTGAAATATGGTATCTCGACGATGCTTTTTTTCCAATAGATTTCGGGTTCCGATGTTTCTTCTCTCATAATTATTAAACATGCAAAATAAGATGAAATAGCATAAGTAACGTTGTTGAGGGGGATGATAACCCGGAAGGCCCATGTATGGGACGAGACCCGACCAGAGGGAATCTACACGAGACCTTGCACTGTGATACTGGGTTGGGTGTTATTAATGGGCCAGTGATTGTATTGATGACCCGACCCAAGGGAAGAGGAGTTCTAGAAGACCTAAAAGGCGGTGTAAACCTTGGGGTCCAAGATTTGGGGATCACGGGAAGTAACTTAGGGTTACATACAGACCCCGGATAGGACTCTAGATGTATCTTGTAAGGAAAGCCGGGAAACCGGGTATTATATAAACCGGCCTCTAGGGCATAGGGAGATCAGATCTAGAAAGAACAGAAGGAGTCTCGGCGACATTGCAGCCCGAGCCTCTAGATCGCCAATTAGTATGACTTCAGCTAATGCTCAACCTGGGCTAAACCCTCTCCCAAACACCAGAGTCGAATCACCCCAATCCAAGTTACCACCGGTAACATCTGCCGTGACTTTCCCACGACAGTTGGCGCCCACGATGGGGCATACGTCCAAAGGTGTTTACATTACGGGAGAAGCTCTGGAAAGCATGAAGAACCTCGTCATCGGCAAGATCATCACCAACCCTGAAGGAGAGAAGATCGTGGACGACTTTGGCTGGGGGCCAGAGTCGGATCAGCTGGAAACCGGATATGTCGTCACGATTGGCCGGGTCAACGTCTTTGTCGGCATGGTACGTGCATCTGGTTTTATTTCTGACAATAGGGAGTATGATTCTGTGTTAGGGGACGCCACCCGTGTTCAATCGGACGGGAAAGAGTCGGTAGGAACAGCAGAACCGGAGAAGGAACCCACCACGAAGAGGGAACAGCCGGAGGAGCCGGTATGGACCCCTCGTGGCCGGGTCACTGGAGAGGACGATACCGAATCTATCTTGCATCTGCTTGGAGATCGGTATGAAGAAGATAGCTACGAGGAGGAAGAGTATGAGTCTTCACGAGGCATTGCGCGCCGAGTCACGGTCTACACAGCCCCTGCAATAAATCTCAATCAGGGTGATGTGTCGGTAGCCGCGGCTGGTGCGGCACAAGCGCTGGCCCAACAACAAGCCCCGATTAATGGAAACCCGGTTGTAGCCCGGGTCGATGGTGAGCCGGCGTTTGTTACCAGCGAAACAGGGGAAAGTGCTCATCTCATTAACATGTTCGGATTCAAGACGAACAGAACAGCTGGGGCAGGAACATCACACCCACCAAACCCGGCTCTGTTTAGCAATAACCTGATCTTGGATCCCACAGTGTTGGCAACAGTGATAACCCCAGAAAACGCGGCAGCACGGGCCAGAGACCTGGATGTGGCCCGCCGAGCGTTAGAACAACAATGATGAGTTGTAGAAGCTGAGAAGCAAGGGATGGCCGTGCGCCAATGTCAGTTGGAAGAATTAGAGGATCGTATACAAGCACAAACAACTAGAGTATATAATCAGAGGCATCAGACGAGACTACCTGCAACAGGCGGAGATCTACAACCGTCCACGTTATTATTATACCTCAAGACCAGCCGATCCCGGTTGTGAATCAGGGAACCGGGTATGCGGGCGCGACGCTTGGGGGACACCCGACCAATATGCCAGCCGGGTCACCTGTGCTACCCGCTGGGGCCGCCGGAGGCAATACTGTGCCACCACCGTCACGATTTCACACCCCTCCGGGTCACTTCAATAACCCCATGGACAACGTGTACGCCGCAACTTTAGCGCTCGACCGTATTCCACTGGGAGAGTCACCTCAAGCAATAGAGACCCGGCGGGCTACAGAGATGCTACGCACCGCGGTTGCTCAGTAGGCCAATTACCCGGAGAACAGGAGCGTCATGCACGGGACGCCGTATATTAGCCGGCAACATGGAAATACAGGGAACATTCAGTCAAATTTGGCACGACGGAGGGCAGAGCAGCAGCAAATGCCGCCTCCTCCTCGTGGACCAGCAACCCCTGCAGTCTCAGCGGCACAGGGGATTGTGGATAGTTCTCGGGCAAGGCGTGCGGCCGGGTCTGTAGTGCGAGGGCCGGCAGGTGGCGCGCCTCCCGCTGCGCCCGCCGAGGCCTCACATGTTTCAAGAATAAGACCAGTGCCGGCAAACTAAGCCGGACCCAGGTGCTTGTCGGATGCTATCAGGGCTGAACCTTACCCGGACAAATTCAAAGAGCCGGGTAAAGTTTTCAGTTATGAGCCAACCATGGATCCTGAGAACTGGCTGAGCAGTTATGAGATGGGCATGTCTATTCGTAACGCTTCCGAAAGGCTCCAAGCCAAGTTTATGTATCTTATGATGTCCGAAGGAGCAGCAAAACTATGGTTCAATAACCTTCCTAAGAGGTCTATCAACTCATGGAGTGAGCTAAAATCGACCTTCGTCAATCATTTTCATGGAACTTGCAGGAAACTATACACGATTGATGACTTAGATCGGTGTGTCTACAGAAAAGGAGAGTCGGCACGCAGTTGGGTACGCCGAGTGATGGAGATACTCCACTCTTCCATTGATATCCAGCCAAAGGACGCGATACAAGCTATGGCGAAAACATGCAGATACACGCCTTTGGTGCAAAAATTGGTACGCATGAAATCCAGCAGGCATGTTTCAGAAATTACTATGGGGGAGTTGATGGATGCGTGCAACAAGCATGCATCCACTGACACCACAGAAGAGGATATCGATGACAAGAAAGGAAAGGCTAATGTGAACAGTAACGAAAGAGCCGGCAATGGGGCTGCGCCGGGTAATAATGGAGGTGGTAATGGAAACAACTAGCATAAACGTCCGTATGAGGGAAGCTCCGAGTTAGTCGCCAATACTGAGGCCAGGGTTTCCATGGCCTAGAGCGGATGGAAACTTTAACGGAGGAAACTTCAACGGAGGAGGCAACTATGAAGGACCACCGTGGTCGGCTAACCACATAGAAGCTTTCAAGATACCTTGCCCGCGCCATAGTAGGAATGGC
This sequence comes from Alopecurus myosuroides, assembly GCA_028641055.1. Lineage (NCBI taxonomy): Eukaryota > Viridiplantae > Streptophyta > Magnoliopsida > Poales > Poaceae > Alopecurus > Alopecurus myosuroides. The sequence continues at coordinate 9,127,933 of CM054063.1, read as the reverse complement.
AGGCCGGCTAACCATTCATTGGAGCAATGTGTGGATTTACATAGGTGGAAGAATGAGGAAATACATAAGGCCCTGCAAGGTGCAGGCCGGGGAGGAGGACCGGGTCTGGGTGGAAACCCGGGCAACGGCCCACCCCCCGCAGGCAATGCAGGAGCTGGTAACGTGGGTAATAACCAAGGTGGTGCCGAGGTTTTTCAGAGTAACCCAAAGAAGCTAGGACAGTATCATGTTCACACCATCGGGACTACCAAAAGGGAAAGGAAGGTACTTAAAAGAGCAGTAAACTCGGTTTCTTCGGGTGTTCCGAGATACCTGATATGGTCAGATCAGGAAGTAACATGGAGTAGGAGGGATCACCCGGAGGCAATAGAACACCCGGGTTTGCTAGCGCTGGTAGTGGCGCCACAGGTCAACGGTTATGAGTCTCAGCTGCAGAAAACCTCCACAGTTTTTCATGGAATTGTACCAGGACATTCGGCCTGCCCCGAGGGGAAGATAGCGTTGGAAGTTGCTTTTGGAGAATCCAAGGACAATTACAGAATAGAGTGGCTCACATTCGAGGTGGTGAAGTTGCGTAGTCCTTATCACGCACTTTTTGGAAGGCCGGCTAACGCCAAATTCCTGGCAAGGCCGTGTTACACCCGGGTTTGCTAGCGCTGGTAGTGGCGCTGGTAGTGGCGCCACAGGTCAACGGTTATGAGTCTCAGCTGCAGAAAACCTCCACAGTTTTTCATGGAATTGTACCAGGACATTCGGCCTGCCCCGAGGGGAAGATAGCGTTGGAAGTTGCTTTTGGAGAATCCAAGGACAATTACAGAATAGAGTGGCTCACATTCGAGGTGGTGAAGTTGCGTAGTCCTTATCACGCACTTTTTGGAAGGCCGGCTAACGCCAAATTCCTGGCAAGGCCGTGTTACGTGTACTTACAGTTGAAAATTCCGGGTCCTAAACGGACCATCACTGTGCATGGTAACAGGGCTGTGGTAGCAGAATGTGATGAAGGAGATGCGGCGCTTGCAGAAAAAGCCTGTGCAAAGGAAGAGCTAAGATATTACAGGTCTCAGGTAGACCCGGAAGATCGAACAACTTTGAAGTAACCAAACACGGATGATCAGAGAGCTAAGTTTAAAGCAGCCCAAGAAACAAAGATGGTGGCTTTCATTGAGGGCGACTCTTCCCAACAGTTTGCTATAGGTTCCAACCTGGATAACAAGGAGGAAGATGCACTCATAGAGTTTATTCGCGAGAATCAGGATGTTTTCGCTTGGACACCTAGCGATATGCTGGGTATCCCGACTGAAACGCTGAGCACAGTTTACACGTTGACCCCAAGTCCCGGCCAGTGAAGAGGAAAATGAACGAAGAAAGGAGAAAGGCTATAGGAACAGCTCCTAACAGCCGGCTTTATCATGGAGGTTTTTTACTCCCAGTGGTTGGCAAACCCGCATTTAGTGTTGAAAAAGAATAATGAGTGGAGAATGTGCATAGATTACACGAGTCTCAACAAGAATTGTCCTAAGGATCCATTTTCCCTTCCAAGGATAGACCGGATCATAGATGAAGTGGCGGGAAGTGACTTGTTATTCTTCCTGGATGCCTATTCCGGGTATCACAAAATAAAGCTCAAAGAGGAGGATTGGGAGAAAACATCGTTCATAACCCCCTTTGGAGCCTTTTGTTACAAAACCATGACCTTTGGATTGAAGAATGCCGGTGCAACATATCAACGATGCATTCAGAAGTGTTTTGAGGATCATATTGGGCGCAACGTCCACGCTTATGTTGATGATGTAGTGATCAAAACAAGGAAGGCAGAAACGTTCACTCATGGCCTAAAAGAGACATTCAAGAACCTGAGGAGATACAAAATGAAGCTCAACCCAAAAAAAATGTGTGTTTGGGGTTCCTGCGGGGAAATTACTCGGTTTCATCGTTTCTGAGCAGGGGATCGAGGCTAACCCGGAAAAGATCAAAGCTATCTAGGGCTTGAAAAAGCCGGAGGAGGTGAAACATGTTCAGAAACTTACAGGGTGCCTGGCAGCGCTAAGCCGGTTCATATCTCGGCTCGGAGAAAAAGCAATACCGTTATACCGACTCTTGAATAAAACAGACAAGTTCATATGGGATCAAGAGGCGGACGAGGCATTTGAGGCGCTGAAGAAGCAGCTATCTGAAGCACCGGTTCTGGCAGCACCGGGTCCCAAAGAGCCCATGTTGCTGTACGTTGCTGCTGGGCCTCGGGCGGTTAGTGCAATAGTCGTGGTTGAGGGCAAAGAGGATGGAAAGGATTACCCGGTTCAACGGGCGGTGTATTATGTGAGCGAGGTCTTATCAGACGCAAAGCAGCGGTACCCGCATTGGCAAAAGCTAGTTTTTGGGTATTCATGGCTAGTCGGAAATTGAAGCCGTATTTTCAGGAACACCCCATAACGGTGGTAAGTTCCATACCCATGGAAGATATCATAAGAAATTCAGACGCAACAGGAAGTGTAGCCAAATGGGCCATCGAGATGGGGGATTATCACATCAACTATGAGCCCTGGTCCGCGATCAAGTCTCAGGCCTTGGTTGATTTCGTTAATGATTGTACTCAAACAAGCATGCCCTTTTTGGTGCCAAGTTCAGAGTCTTGGGTTATGCATTTTGATGGTTCCAAGCAGTATGAAGGATCAGGAGCTGGTGTTGTGCTCACATTTCCAAAAGGAGATAAGTTGCGCTACGTTTTGCAAATTCATTTCGATTGCTCTAACAACGTAGCCGAGTATGAAACCCTGTTGCATGGACTACGAGTAGAAAAGGAGATGAACATTAAGCATATAAGGTGCTACGTAGACTCGGATCTCGTGGTACAGCAGGTCTCAGGAACGTGGGACAGGAAGGATGCAACAATGGCAGCATACCGCACAGAGGTGGACAAAGTAGCCGGGTCTTTTTCCGGGTATCAGGTGGAGCACATTGACCGGCGAAAGAACGAGGCCACGGACGCGCTTTCGAGACTCGGCTCCCGTCGAGAGCCAGTTCCGCCTAATGTCTTCTTGGATGAATTATGGCGGCGTTGCGTTAAAACCGATTCAGAAGAAGAAATAGCTCATCAAGACCCGGATTTGGAATATGTGGCCGCGGTGCGTGCTATCCTGGAGTGGACTGAGCCGTTCCTGGCGTTTCTATTACGGGATGAGTTACCACAACAGGAAGTTGTAGCCCGGAAAATCCAGAGACGGGCAAAGGGTTATTCCATCATTAATGGTGAGCTTTACAAGAGAAGTGATGCAGGTGTCTTTCTATGCTGCATAGCCCCAGAGGAAGGCCGTCAAATATTGAAGGAAATTCATGAAGGTGATTGTGGACACCATTCCTCCACAAGATCCCTTGTGGCTAAGGCGTATCGGCCCTGTTTCTTTTGGCTTACGACTTTAGCAGACGCGAAACGCTTGGTGGCAAGGTGTGATGGATGTCAAAGGTATGCTCGGCAAACCCATGTGCCGGCTATGGAGCTACGGATATGGTAGGCCCATTCCATTTACTTGGCCGTTTGCTGTTTGGGGTATGGATATGGTAGGCCCATTCCACATGTCTCCACTCATCTACTAGTGTCTATCGAAAGTTTACAAAGTCGGTTGAGGTCATGCCTGTTACAAACTGTGAAGCGGCCGCAGCTGTGAAATTCTTGAAGAGGATCATATATCGATTTGGATACCCCCACAACATAATCACGGACAATGGAACCAATATGTCCTTAGGAGAGATGGAGAAGTTTTGTGGAAACAATGGCATTCGACTTGATGTAGCCTCGGTGGCCCATCCACAAGCCAATGGGCAGGTGGAGAGGGCAAACCAAGAGCTACTTTGTGGGTTGAAACCACGGTTACGGGTCCCGTGTCTCCGAGCTGCTGGAGTATGGGTTGAGGAATTACCATCTGTGGTTTGGGGAATAAATACTACACCTAACAGATCTACTCAAATGACCCCGTTTTTTATGGTTTATGGTGTAGAGGCGATCCTTCCGAGTGATATCATCCATGACTCGCCACGAGTGGCGGCTTATGTTGAGGTGGAAAACGAGAAGACCCGGCAAGAGGATGTGGAAATGTTAGAAGAGCATAGGGAGCAAGCGTTGGAATGATCCGCCATATATCAGCAGGATTTAAGGCGATACCATAGTCGCCGGGTCAAAACACGCGTTTTCCAACAAGGAGACCTGGTGCTGCGCTTGGTGCAATCCAAAGAGGCAAAGCACAAGTTATCTCCCCCATGGGAGGGTCCGTTCATTATAAGCCGAAATCTACACAATGGATCGTATTACCTGGTGGATGCAACGGAAGAGTCGGACTATGTGAATGACACTGCTCATTCCACCGTATCTATGCAAGAGCGTGAACGACCATGGAACGTGGCTCAGCTGCGTCCCTACTACACTTAGAATAGACTCGGTTTGCAAATTGTACTACACGATGTAACGGGCAGCAGGTTTTAGACACACTCTTTTCCTATCCAGGGTATCTAAGGGGACTGGAGGGTTTTTAATGAGGCGGCCTGCTGACCTAACCTTTTCACATCAATAAAGAAATGGTTAAATCATGATGGTTGTTATGTCCTTCAAATTTTGTCAATTTTTTGCATATTTTTCTGTAGGTGTTTTAGTTATATATATATGATTACCAATACACAAGGTGTAAAAATTAGTGGGTTTAAATTTGCACATTTTTTCCTTTTTAGTGTTTAAGCTATTTTGTAAGCCGGTAGAGCAGGAAGCCTACTGTTGCGTAGTAGTTACATCTAGGTCTTGGGGGCTGATTGCTTGAATAGCACAGTTGCACACTTAGACCCGGCCACGATGCCATTTGGTTGTGAGGACTGATTACTTGCAATAAGTATAGCTACAATCTCATAACGCGATCAATAGAGCCAAATTTTTCTTGACCTCTTTTGTTTAACCTTGAGGTAACTCGCAACAAAATGGCGTGTTTGCTAACCTATAAATCCAATCAGTCATGATGCCCATGGGGACTTGCCTGGCCCTGTTTTTACTAGAGTTACTGCAACATTGAAAATCCATGCGAAAACCGGCTTATAACCAGAAGGGTCAAAAGGGTCATCTAAACCATAAGTTGTGCAGAGCACAAGGCAACACTCGTAAGCAACACTTGCGAAATTCTTCGTCGTCCCAAAACCAAGACTCGACATCTTTCACACAAAGCATATAATAAGTAAAGTTGTGCCAAAATAAGGTTGTAAAGTGCATATCAAATCGACAACTAGAAGGGTCATCGAAACCACATAAGTTCAATGTGTTACAAACCTTAGGAATAGTACCAAAAGTGCACAGACGCACTATCAAATAACAATGTGTAAAGGGCATATTACAATGCCTATTGGCCGAATAATTGTTCACTGATAAAAAGGAATACTTTACTCGGCTGCTGTAGCCGAGTCATCATGAGTGGTCTTGGTAGCCGGGTCTTTGGTGTTCTCATCTGTTGCCTTCTCCTTCTCAATGTCCGGGTCACCCGCGGAGGGAGCACATGATGGAGGAGGAACAACCGGAGTTGATGAAGTTGGTGTAGAACCAGATTCGGCCGCAGCTCTTTACTTCGCAAGCTCCGCCTTGAAACGAGTCAAGATGTCAAAGGGCGCCGGGTCTTCGAAGGGCACATGCTTGTCTTTAGCATCATATGCGGCAGTAAGCTTGTTCATGTCGAGGGTTTCCGCGGTCAAGCTAGCCGAATGACGGATCTGGGTGTTGATGACCTTGAGGTCTTTTCCCGTGAACATAGAACCGTCAGTTTTAAACTCGGGAAATCTGTTCACAAGCATTGTCGGCTTGATCTTGGGGTAATAGGCTTTGGCTAGTGCAAGACCGCGTATCACTCCAACCCGGCAGGCTGAGCGCTTCCAGGCCTCAATCCAGGCAGGTACCGTCGAGTATGCCTCGAGGATGTGGGTTACACCGGTGTAATCACCGGATAACTTCACAGCCTCAAGGGCCCACTTTGTCCCTGCCGAGAATTGCCGGATGACAGTCTTGAGTATTCTCAGCCTGTGGTGGTCATCTTTTACTTCAGCAACATCAGTCGGACCTGCGGTACAAAAAGAGAAGTAAGACAGTGAAATCTGAGTCAAAAACATTGTTGAATTTGGAAATCCGAGTAACAAAAATCGATAGTTGGAAACTTAATCTTATCAATGATAGAGTCAAATGTCTCGCCAATGAAAGTCGATAATTGCTTGACAAGCTCCTCAGTTGTCCGGATTCTCTTCTTTTGCTTGTTATGCCTCTTGGAGAGATCCTTGAGATTAGCTTCTAGCACCTCACGGAGCTTAACTTCCACTTCCAGGAGTTTATTGGCTTTAGCTAGAATTTCATCGGTCCGGGTAACATAAGCCTAAAAATGACAAATACATATCAGTCGGCAAAGAGCGCAAAAGGGATATAATTGCATGTACCGAGTGACTGTGGACTATACACTCGGAACTTGGGGACTAGGATGAGTATATGAATAATGTTAGTAAAATTAACCTGGTGCTCAGCCGCCAGAGACTCGACTATCTCCTCCTCAGTTGTCTTTAGGGAGCGATACTCCTCCAGCAGTTTTTCAAACTTTTGGCCGCTGAGAGCCGGCCTGGAAGAACTAGCGCCTTGGCCAGTCGGTTGAGCTACTGCCTTTGTTTCCTCCGCTTCATATCTGGCAGTGGCGGTTTTTGGACCAGTAGCACTCTTTTGGGTCCCAAGGTATTCAACCTCGGGATCATCCGGCAGCGGCGTAGGAGGAGGAGACTCGGTTCTTGGGCTGGTCGCGTTAGCCGGTTCTTGCTCTTTAACGGGCGGGGGATTAGCAACGCTTACCGGGTCTTCTGCCATCGGGTCATCAGCGGGGGTTTCCACTGGATCGCTGAGCGTGACCTTGGATCTAAGGAAAGAAAAACAATGAGTTAGTGGGTTGTAGAGGTAAAACATGCAAAGTGTAAGGATATAGTCAAGTTATGAAAAATACCCGGTATTCACGACGAAATCACTAGGGAGATCGTTGCTCGATCCGGAAGACACTGATAGAGAGTTGGAAAGTGAGACTCGGAGTTTTCCTGCTAAAGGGTGACTCGGAGATGGGAATTTTTGAGGAGTGCAATCAGGATAAGTTGAAGGAGTACCGGCACGCGACCGAGGGATCCCGGGTTTGAGGGGCTCGTCACCCGGAGAAGTCCGGGTTGCCCGTCGCTTGGGAGGAGGAGACGCGGTTTTCTGTGAAAACACAACAGTTATGATTTGTAAAGTTTGCGCGTACCAACACATGAGTACAAATCTCAGGTTCTGGAAAAATAGGATACCTTGAAGGTGACTCCTTTGGCCTTCCTCTTTTTGCCTAACTCGGCTTCAGGCTCCACCTCGCTCTCTTCAGACTGAGAGCCGCCCTTGTCAGCCGGTGCTGGTGATTGTGGCGTATTGTCAGGAATAAAGGTAAGAGGAGAATCTTGGTCTAGTAAATTGAAAATGTAGTTGTTCAGTAACTCGGAATCACCTTCCTCGCTGTTACTCGGCTCTTCATCCTCCGAGTTTTCATAGGGAGGAGGGGTGACAATCTTCCACCATTCGTCAGATTCCTGGGTAAAGAGCAGCAAAGTAGAAAAGTTAGTATATATGTATCTGAAAAATTAAGCGATATAGAAGGGATTAGCCGGTTCTTATTGGTGGTGCCGTGCGGTGACCCGGCTTACCACTGCATGTTGTAGTACGCCAGTCGTTGATAGAACACTCACAGAACACTTTCGAAGTTTTAATCTCTCGGGTAGCTGTAGAGTATAAGCTACATTCCTATTCTGAGCCAGAATTTTATAGGGTCCTATATACCGAGGACTTAATTTTCCCTTAACTCCGAATCTCATAAGCCCTTTCATTGGAATAACTCGGAGATAGACCATATCCCCGACTTCTGGTTCCCATGTTCTTCTCTTCTGATCTGCATAACTTTTTTGACGACTTTGAGCTATTTTCAAACAATCTCTAACGATATCAACAGTACGTTGTTGATCTTTGATGTAATCTGGTTCAAACTCAGATTTGCCTCCGGTCTCGAACCAACAAATAGGTGATCTACACTTCCGTCCGTATAGTACTTCAAAGGGTGCTGCTGTAAGACTGCTTTGATAACTATTGTTGTAGGAGAATTCTGCTAATGGTAAATGTTCATCCCATGATCCTCCAAAATCAAGGACACATGCCTGAAGCATGTCTTCTAGAATCTGATTAGTTCTTTCAGTTTGCCCTCCGGTCTGAGGATGATAAGCAGTACTGAAATCTAGTTGAGATCCCAAAGCTTTATGTATCTTCTTCCAAAATTCTGAAGTAAACACAGATCCTCGATCTGAAACTATTCTCTTTGGAATACCATGTTTACTAACTATCTCTTTGACATAAACATTCACCAGCTTCTCAGCGTTATCCTTCTGGTTGACTGCTAGGAAATGTGCACTTTTGGTCAACCTGTCTACAATGACCCAGATCATGTCCTTTTGGGTTTTAGTCATTGGTAATCCTGTAATGAAATCCATGCCAATCTCCTCCCACTTCCATTCAGGAATCTCCAAAGGTTGTAATGGTCCTGCTGGACTTTGATGTTCAGCCTTTACTCTTTGGCATGTGTGACATTCAGAAACATATCTGGCAATCTCTCTCTTCATATTGTTCCACCAAAACATATCTCTGAGATCCATGTACATCTTGGCACTTCCCGGATGAATAGAGTACGGTGTCTCATCTGCCTCCCAAAGTATCAACTTCTTGATCTCCGAAATATCAGGTACACAAAGCCTCTTGTTGAACCATAATGAACCATGTTCTCCTATGTGGAATTAGGAAGGTCTTCCTTCCCCAATTCTTTGGAGTTCTTCTTTTATGAATGGATCTTCGTCTTGCCGCCGAATTATCTCGTTCCTAAGATCACTTGTTCTTTCTTCCATGACCTGCATGGTATACAAGCCCCCCAAGGATTGTACCTCCAGAATCTCAAGCTCTGCTTGTTCTATTTCTCTCTTCAGCTCTTTTGGAAGTTCATATTGGATTGGTTGACTGTTAGTACTTTTTCGGCTTAAAGCATCAGCTACCACATTAGCTTTTCCCGGATTATAGTTGATGGTAAGGTCATAATCCTTGATCAATTCTAACCATCCCCTCTGCCTCATATTTAACTCTTTCTGAGTGAAAAAATATTTGAGACTCTTATGATCCGTATAGAGCTCACATTTTGATCCATAAAGAAATGACCTCCATCTCTTCAAAGCAAACACTACCGCTGCCAATTCTAAATCGTGCGTTGGGTAATTAACTTCATGTCGTTTGAGCTGTCTTGAACCATAAGCTATCACCTTACGATCTTGCATGAGCACACATAGTAATCCATTCTTGGATGCATCACAATATACAGTGTAATCCTTGGATGGTTCTGGTACTGCTAAGATTGGAGCTGTTGTTAGTCGTTTCTTTAACTCTTGAAAACTGGCTTCACACTTATCTGACCATATGAAAGGAGTATTCTTCTTAAGCAAATTGGTCATTGGCCCGGCTATTTTAGAGAATCCTTCAATGAATCTTCTATAATACCCGGCCAATCCAAGGAATCCCCGAACTTCCTTGACAGTGGTTGGTGCCTTCCAATCAAAAACTGACTGTACTTTGTCAGGATTTACTGCAATACCTTCTTTGCTGATAACATGTCCAAGAAATTCTACTTGGTCTAACCATAACTCACACTTACTGAATTTGGCATATAGTTGATGTTCCCTCAAAACTTGTAGTGCTATTCTTAAGTGCTTGGCATGGTCTTCTTTGTTCTTTGAATATATCAAGATATCATCGATGAACACAATCACGAACTTATCCAAGTATGGCATGAAGATCTTGTTCATCAAATTCATGAAAATAGCGGGTGCATTGGTCAGTCCAAAAGGAACAACCAAATATTCATGATGTCCATACCTCGAAACAAAAGCTGTTTTGGGTACATCTTCCGGTTTAATCTTGATCTGATGGTACCCTGATCTGAGATCAATCTTGGAGAACACTCCAGCTCCGTAAACTTGATCAAACAAATCTTGTATTCTTGGTAATGGATACTTGTTCTTGATAGTGACATTGTTCAGGTTTCTAAAATCACCACACATTCTTCTACCTCCATCTCTCTTGTCCACGAATATCACGGGTGATCCCCATGGTGAAACACTTTCTCTGATGAATCCCTTGCTTTCAAGTTCATCTAACTGTTCTTTAAGTTCCTTTAACTCCTTAGGACCCATCTTGTATGGCGCCTGAGCAATAGGTGATTTACCTGGTATCAAGTCAACGGTAAACTCGATCTCCCTATCTGGTGGCATTCCCGGCAATTCTGCTGGAAAAACATCTGGAAACTCATTGACTACTGGTATATCTTCTAACTTAGCTGCGTTGAGTGAGTTAAGTTGGAGTTCTGCCTCTACATGAGTATGCTTATCTGCTTGGTAAGTAACTCTTCCTCCTCCAGGTCTCCTAAGAGAAACTGTCTTCTCCTCACAATCAATCAAAGCTCCATTCTCCGTCATCCAGTCCATTCCAAGAACATCATCAATGTTCTTCAAAGGAATAACAAACAGATCCGCGTAATATGTGCAACCACATATCATGATGACTTGGTCTGGCCTAGCACGCGTAACTAAGAGCGTACCTCCCGCCGTCATAACGGTAAGAGGACATTCTAAACGTGAACACCTTACCCCATACTTATCCACAAAATAACTAGAGATAAATGATGTGGTGGCACCGGTATCAAATAAAACCTTGCCATATTGGGTAAGAAGACTGAGCGTACCTAGTACGGTGGTATCCGAGTAGTCAGCCTCCTCCAGGGATGTGTAGTTGAGTTTTCCGAAGGGTCTTGCTCTTTTGCCATTATTATTCTTCCCGCTGCTACCACCTCCAGCTGAGATTCCACTTGCTCCTTCGGGTCTTGCTCCACCCCTGTTGAAACCTACTCCAGTTGTCTGGTTAGGGAAAACTGGCTTAATGTGTCCCTCTTTTCCACACCCAAAGCATACAACTTTAGGTTGTTTACACTCATTCTTAAAGTGTTCTGGAAGTCCACAGTTGTGGCAGATGACCTTATTCCTCGGATTGAATGGTCCCCGATTGATCGGAGCTCCTCCCGACCTTATTCTTGGCTTAAAACTCAAGTTTGTAGTAGGTCTACTGGGTTGAAACTTTTTGGGCTCGAACTTGGCCTTCTTTTGTCGGTTCAGCTGAACCAACTTGTAATCATTCTCCCAGGTGACTGCAGAGTTCATCAACTCCCGGAAGTTAGCTGGTTTGGATGTCCTTAATTGCATAGCCGCATAAGGATCCATCCCTCTCAAGAACCTCTTGATTCTCTTCTTGTCAGTATCCACTTCATCAGCAGCATATCGGGACAGTCTGCTGAACTCGTTGACATACCATATCATCTGGTGTGTCCCCTGCTGAAGATCCTCGAATTGCCTCCTCATAAGCTCCATGACACTGTCAGGAACATGATACTCCCTAAATTTTTCCTTGAATTCATTACATGTGAATACCTTTTATGGTGGCTTCATTATAATCTGATTATCCCACCATGCTGCTGCAGGACCATTTAGAAGATGTGTAGCGAAGCGCACCTTCTCTGCATCCGTGGCGTTGATTGCCTTAAGATTTCTTTCAGTATCGACTAACCAGTCTTGAGCCTCCATCGGATCCTTGGCCATGGCAAACGGTGTTGGTTTAGTCTTGAGGAACTCTGACAGTGTTAATGCCCTTGGTTCCGCTGCTCTCCCAGGTCCCACCTGGTTAAGCAGTTCTTGCATGAATTTTTTTTGGTTCTCCTGTACAAACTTCTTGTATTCCATGAAGTTTTGTTCCGCCAGTGGCCTGAGTGGTGGTGGTGGTGGCAACTCTGCTCCTGCAGCGTCCTCATCAGCTTTGGCCTTGTTTTCTCTTTCCAGACGCTGAGCGTCGGCCTCACTAGGTCCGCCCCTCTCCATAACCCCTTAGTCCTGCAATTGAAGCGAAAAAACTCATAGTTACCTGATGCTAATGCTTTCTGAGCCTCACTTCACACGCAACACTAATCACACAAGAGAAACAAAATCCAAATCCAAATACAAACAACATATTACACATATTATACATATACTTATAAGTTGGTACAAGCCTTCACCGTAGTGAATACTTAAAGTACAACCGTAGGAAACACCACTGGGTCGCTCTAACATTCCGACCCTTATTTAGGTACACGGTTCGAATCTCCAAACTAATACTTAACTCGAGCCCTTACTTCCTCTCCTTGAACGTCATTGTACTACTCCGACTACATACCAGGAGTCCACCCGGTGTAACGTGGAGTCATGCGCACCGCCTCCGGATAAAACGGCCTCCCCGTTGGCACATAGTCTGTGTCAGATGTATCCATAGACTGGGTATCGCTCAAAGCCAGCCAGTCCATGTCCAGATAATCATCAAGATAGGACACGAACTCCTTAGTACTGGTGTACTGCGAGGCTTCCCCTTCTACGAAATAAACGTTACTTGCGCAGTGGCTGTGATCAAAGGGTTCCTCCTTCATCGGCTGGGTTTCACCCTGCTCCTCATCATCAGATGAGATATTTATGGGACTATCTCTGCCTCCTCAGCTGCCACTATCTCCACACTATCCTGATCCTCATCCTCTGACATGTTGTCACATGAAATCGGATGTTGGATGGTACCAGGATACCAGTCATACCTCCAGCCATCATAATTCTCAATAAAGGAATCTGAGTCTGGGACCCCACCAAAAGTGTTTGGTTTTATGTCTCTGGGTGTATCCGATATGTCAAACGGATTATATGGTTCTGGCTCACTATGTGGTATAACAGGGTACTGAATGGGTTCTGGTGTGGTAGAATACCTGGACGGCCTATCATACTGGGATTTCCTAGCTGCCTCGGGTCCTGGGGTATAATAAGGTTCATCACTCTCCTGAGCCTTCTGCTTCCCCTTTTGCTCAGGGTTAAGTGGTTTGGTTAAATCCTTCAACATTCCATCTTTGTCATTAACAATGACCTGATGTGTCTTGTAGAAAGATCCTACCAATTTCCTGTAGCGATCTAAAAGGCTTGTGGCTAGCTTCGGCTTGGTCTTGATCAACAAAGAATGGTCGAGTGCCAACTCTGTGCTTAAGTGGTCGTGCGGTATAGCTGTGAAACTAGTGCCTGATAACTGACTAGCCTTATACTCATGGATGGTGGCTAAGGCTTGTACTAAAGCCTGCTGGTATGCTGCCATCTGGCTCCTGCCTTCACCACTAGGTGTGGTCACATGTGGGGTTAACTCCCTAGGTATTAGAATTAATACCCTATACTTCAAAACCATTTCCCCATCCTTATACGTGTAGGTGTTGACTTTAAGGTTGGTGTCAAACTCGAACGCTCGAAGCAAAGCTCGCAGTTGCTCAGTCAACTCCCCCTTGTATTGGTCCAGCCATTCATGTTTAACCCACTCCGTTCTCCCGGAACTCCCTCCGTCCATGATCACTGATCACAAGTAACATAAATATTATTATTAGATCATCATAAAGATTCGACATTCTGGAAATATGACCAGAGTATTCTCAAGTGAATACCTATCATACCTCCAGTGAATTCTTTATTGGTACGTTCTAAAACCCGACAGGGTATATCCCTTTACTAGGTTTCCAACCTAAGGTCAAAGCAATTGCTCTGATACCAGCTGCGGTGACCCGGCTTACCACTGCATGTTGTAGTACGCCAGTCGTTGATATAACACTCACAGAACACCGTTCCGCAAATATTACATCCCTCAGGGTGATACAGCAGAAACATTGCGGGTCTGATTGTCATACACCAAATATATTACAAACAAAATGTACCGACGAGGGAACGAGCTCATGATGAGATCATCCCATTATTGAAGTTAGAACGACAACTGAAAGTAACAAACGCTAACACGGGAACTCAACAACCATTAAGAGAGTCTATGGCTGCTCGATTCGACCGTGATAAGTAGTGTTGCCGACTAAGCTAAACCTAGTCAGACTCAGCCCCCTCGGGGTCAACTCCGTACTGTATGATGTAGTCGACTCCTTCCACTCCTCCAGATAGGTCCGGCTCCTCGTAGAAGATGTCTTCTTGGCCTCCGAGGATATTGAAGGATGCTTCCTCTAAGTTTTCATAGCCTAAGCAGGGGTCAAACGGGATTGAATGAGTAATGAGCGTTACTCAGCAAGTTCATTAAATAGGAAAGTAATTGATGCACTATCTACAGTCCTCGACTCTAAAGAGTCTAGAAAGATGCAAGGTTTTGTCAATCTTTCTTCAAAAGGTTGCTTTTAATATTGAAAACTATGCCCGCCAGACTATCACAGGAGTAGAACTTCATGGAGTTGCCTTTCCTGTAGCGTTTGCAGTTCCATCCCGGAACAAGGGGTAACATGCCACATCATTTTACACTCTGCAGAGGTGCGTTACTTTACCCATGGACGACCAAGACCATGTTGCACAACCAGGCGCGCAATCCTGTCCACTCCCACTTAGGTGTGGGGCCCGGTTGTTGGTCCAAGCCAAACCGTGCTTCTCCGCATAACGCATGGCCACCCATTTCTGCCAGCAGGTTGAACGCCTGATTCCACCCCTCACGATGGATATCTACGCGCCCCTGGCAGACCATCATAGACCCGCAGAGTCCGTGGGAATTAAGGGATCCCACCCATGTGCATGTAGTCTCGCACTACCTACGCGGGAGTACATCGTACGTCTCTGGCAGCCCGTTGACATGCGAACGAGAAAAGTATCACGGCTGACTTACTCCCCCCACAGAAGATCCATGGTCGACACGATATCTACGGCGCACCGAGTTCTGACGGCATTTGTGATTAATTCCTAGGTAATACTTTCCCATGCAGATGGAACCTTCCTTAAACCTATTCATCTTACCATGGTTCCATCCGCCCACCAAACAGAACACTACCACTCGGGTAGTCATTCAATTAGTCATATTATTATAAAAATAGGATCATGCATTCGTTTTGGAATAGGTGGTAATAAGATAGGGTTTTTGAAAATAGTTGTTATGAAATATTTCAAAGGACATGAGCAAGTGATGAACTTGCCTTGATATGGACAGGTAATGAAGTCTGACGCTTGAGACGGAACCCGACTTCCTTGTTCTACAAAACACCATCATTGTCCGGTAAAGACAATGTTTGAAGAAGCAAATGATGGGATATATGCAATTTTTACTAAAATGATCATTTGATTGCTCCACATCGTTTGATTAATTGTTTTTTTTTCTATGATTACACAACCCTTCAGGATTAATTAATATGGTTGTTATTAATCCTATTAATTTGATTAATTGATTGAATACTTGTTGTTTTCTCAGGGACAAGAATTATGAAATGTTTTGAAATGACTAAATATAGAATTTTGAAAGGATATAATCTTAGTTGATTTAATTATTCTAAAACAAGTTTTATTGCAAATTAAATATTTCAAAATAATCAATTTTAAGACTATAAATATTATTGTGTTATTATACTTAATAGTTTTTATATACAAAAACTTGTACTGATTTGATAAGTATTTCAGTTCCAATTAATTGAAATTTGTATAATTTTATGTATTATTCTTATACTATTTTTATAGCTCTTTTATTAGAAATTTAGGGCAATTACCCATCTGCCCCCAGAGCTGACAGGTGCTCCCTGGGTTAGGGTTGGACCTAACCCGCTGGTCTGGTCGAGCCGGACCAGACCAGGCGCACACACCCGAGCCCCCCCTTCTTCTTCTCCTCATCCCTCTGCGAGATGCGACGCAGATGCGATCTCCATCGCCCCCTCTCCGGCGATTTCTCGTCCCCTCTCCGTCCAACTCCTCCACCGTGAACTAGCGCCACCGCTACTCCTTCCTGCCCTCTACTACGCCTCCTTCTTCGATCTGGTTTTCTCCCTTTGTGGCTCCTGTGGCAACCCCAAACCCCAACCCTAGGTTTCGGTACCCGGGTGCTCCACCACCTCTCCGGTGACCTTGGCTCCTCGATGTGATTCATGGATGCTCCTGGAGGCTGAGGTGCTGCTGTTGATGCTTCTGTGGCTCGGTTGCCGAGTCGACGTCGCCGGGACGGCCTCCTGGAGGCAACCGCGGCTCGCCGCCGTGCTCCCCTCACCATCCGGATGTGGTCACCACGATGGTGACCACCTGTAAGTGCCCCTCTCCTCTCTCTCTGCCCCCTCATCTCTCTCTCTCTCCGACTCTTCCTTCCCCCTTGTTCTGGAGCCTAGCCATCGTGCTAGCTCATACCCTGCCTCTCTGTGGTTTTCCCAGTGAAGTGATGATTGATTGGGTTGGAATTACCACATGATTTAATTGATATGGGAGATGCAGAGAGCATGCTATGCTCTTGTGATGAGCAAGGAATTTTATTGTGCACCTAAGTTATCCATATTGCTAGGTACAGTGAGATATTGCTGGCTACTGTCCTTGTGCTGGTAGTGGGAATTTATCTGGGATCACACCCTTTGGGTTGTTCCCTGTGTCAAACTCTTGTTGCTTGCTATCTGATAACAACTTCTGATGACATGTACAAGATTTCCAATGTTCTATGGGTGTGCTTAACTGTTTGATAGGTTTACTCTGAATAATTATTCAGAGAATATGTCATCAACCCTTGTTTCCAATTTTACTGTTTTATGTCATGATTCAGTGGTTCTGAGATATCAGATCCTTGGATCGGGTGCCCAGCACCCTGTATGTGGTTGTGGCATAATCCAGTGACTTTGGCTGGTAATTTGACTCAAGTTCCCTTTGCTAAAAACCTTTGTATCTAGTGGATATGATATTTCTTTGTATCCCATGATAAGAACAGAGCACTACACATGATATATTTTCCTTCTTTGAGACTTATAATTTAAGAACAGATACTTGCACTAGTTCTCTTTGCCCTCAAGCCAATGATGCATAGCCTGAGGCCTTTCCTAAATAAGAACAGATACTGGACTTAATAAATCAATCCCAATGATGAATTTAGCATAGCATCTCTATGCCTATCTGAGGGTACTAGCATCCCAACCATCCTGTGTGCAACTAGCCAGAGAATGGCTTAGAGGGTACCAGGGATATTCACCTTAGGTGTTGATCAGTAAGGTTGGTGGATTTTGGTGCTTGTGGAATGCTTGCTTGTCTCCTTTTGCTCCCTGGTACCTTGGCCTTGTATGTTAGATTGCAGGTTTGCAATCAAGTGCTACAGTACCTAGTGGAGTGTCTGATTTGGTGGTGTTCTTCCCTGTTCTTGTGTGCTTGAGCAGGGGAAAGTGAGGTGTGTTATTTCCCCTTACGGCTGTTGGGGTTTTTATACTCCAGATTCAGTTTTGACAGCATAAAAGGTGGTGCGTGAGTGTGTAGTGTGCTTGTGAATGACTGTGCTGCTTGCTGAACCGTGAGTGAGATGTGTGCCTGCCACCTAGTGAAGAGATATTTTCACAGCACTCGGTTGGTCTTATCCTTGCCTGGTAATATATTTTTGTGATGCCAGTTGTATTTCCATGCCTATGCCTGTGATGCTGGTCTGAGGCTAATTAACAGAACAGATACTACGTTTTTGGCTTAAACCCTGTGATGAGT
Source organism: Alopecurus myosuroides (assembly GCA_028641055.1). Classification (NCBI taxonomy): domain Eukaryota; kingdom Viridiplantae; phylum Streptophyta; class Magnoliopsida; order Poales; family Poaceae; genus Alopecurus; species Alopecurus myosuroides. The sequence continues at coordinate 9,110,284 of CM054063.1, read as the reverse complement.
TAATCAGTGCACTTCATTGACCACCTGAGGGTACACTAACCCCTTCCTAACTCTTTCTGTTTTGGTTTAGTGTTTTTGTTTTGCAGGTGTTGAAGAATTTGGATGCAATGGAGTAATTAGGCTTAGTTCTTGGTTTAGTTCCTTGTAATAGCTCATTTGTATAACTGTTATAATTTATCTATATTTTCGTTTCCATTGTAAAAAAATTGTATCTTTTATATTATCAATAAAGTGTAATTGTTTTTCTATATTTATACTTGTTGATATTTAGGAATATTCCATATTTGCTATATCAATTATGGTCCAATTATATATACTTAAGATATAATCTTGTCTTATTCAATTTGATTTCAAATTCAATTAAAATTCAAACTCAAATACTGATTTTCCTAAATTCAAATAATTCAAACTTTTGTCGCTCAATATCAAATATATCCAGAGGTCATGTCAAAATTCCACCCACTTCCAGTAACAACTTCTATTAGAACATAAGTTACTGGGTGGAATCTTATTCACTCCGGAGTTTTAACTTTGCGAAAAAATTATTCAGGTTTTGCAAACACATGCATGCAGATGCACAAATTAATATTCTACCTCCAGTGAGTTCCTAAACACTGGGACATTACATGCCGGGTTTGAGCGAGTGAAGCGTCCGAGTCCGGAAATGCTCCTGATGACCTCCACCTTCTCCGCCAGGAAGTTTTTGGTGGCCTTGTTGACGTCAGCGGCCGGGTATGACTTCTCCGAGTATCGGAGAGAGTCGGTCAGATGCCCCGAGTATTCGCATATGAGTTTTGGGCGGATGCTATTGGGCTGGATCATGCAGTTGATCCAGGTCTTGATCAAGTTTAACCCACAAAGACCGTGGGCAGCTAGCACTGCTAACTTATGAAGGAGCGGTTGGATGAATTGTCTATCGGCTTCTGAAGCAAAGGCGCTCAAATTATCACTAAGGGAAAGGATTTCAGTGGAAAAACCCGGCAAAGGCTTTTCGCCGGGTGTGGATGTGTCCTTGCAATAAAAGAAAGACTTTTGCTTGTGCTTCACGTTGGAGTGAAGACCGAGAGTCGTCATTAAAGATTTCTTGCGTCTTTGGATGGACACGCCCCCACAGACAAGGAGGGGTCCATCCGTATTTTCACGGCAAGGTTTGCACTGGAAAAGCTCAATGAACAAAGCAAGATTGGGGGCGATGCAAAGATAAGATTCGCAGAGAACGATGAAGTGGCAGATGTTTAAGATCGAGTTTGGTCCTATGTCGAAAACTCGGAGCTTATAGTGGTGGAGAACCTCGCGAAAGAAAGGATGACCCAGGGGACGGAAACCCCGGGTCACATGCTCAAGAAAAACGACAACTTCACCTAATTCGGGTGAAGGCTGGCTCTCCTCCTCGGGCGCTCTCCAGGAGATCTCCTATTGAGGGGGGAGGACCCCAGACTCAGCAAGCTCTTCTAGTTTTTCGAGCGTGACGGTCGAATTTGCCCACTTGGCCGAAATAGTTTGACCCTGCTTCTGCTTCAAAGCCGTGGTTTTGCCCTCGGACTTAGCAGCGGCCTTGGGTGCCATTGAAATGGATCTAGAGGAAACCAAAAATCAAAAACAAAAAAAGGAAAAAATGAAGACGAAGTACGTGAGGAACACGACCTCAAGATCTAAAAGTGAAAACCTAGTTCTAGAAAGGCTTACCGGAAAGCGGCGGCGGAGTGAAGCCCGGTGAGCGCAGCGCGGCGGCGTGAAACGGCGGGCCGGTTCTCTTGGGCGGTGGCAGCGTGCGCGTCGTCCGGCGTTCGAGCTATAAGCTCGAGCTTTGGGCTCCAATGGCGTAGCGCAAGCTTGCAGGTGAAGACCGGTGGGCGTGGCGGCGCGGAACGGCGAGCCGGCTCTCCTGGTCGACGGTGTACGCGTGGGGTTCGGCAGCTCGAGTTTCGAGCTTGGGACTTGGGCTCCAATGGTGTGCTTGGAGGAAGAAGAAGAGGAGGAGTGCGGTAGCGTTTGTGATTAGAGTTTTCCCCCGGGCCCAATATTTATAGGCACGGTGGAAACCCTAGAATGCCAAACGGTAAAATGGACAAATTTGCGGAAAGATATACTCGGCCCGTTGATTATGGGAATAAGATCTTGGGAGTTATTGTCAGGCAGCCGAGTTACAGATGACCGCCAAAATAGTCGGACTCAAGATTGTTACTCGGACTAGCTCATGGAGAGTATGAAAGACGGGTTATGAAATGTTCAGTATGGAGAGTTGATCCAAGAAATGATATTCGGCTTAGTGTGATAATAGGGTTATTATATGGACCGCCGGGAGAGCCGGCTGGCTATAGTTAAAGCAATCTAACCCGTAACTTTATATATGTAAATGCTTGTTGTTTTTTGCAGGTAATAGCGTACGCTTCATGGTTGGCTCAAAAGTTGGAAGCCACGAGGAAAGCGCGCCAACCAAGATGCCCAAGCTATTTTGGGGACTACTGTTGGGGGGATGATAACCCGGCAGGCCCATCTATGGGACGAGTCCCGGCCAGAGGGAATCTACACGAGACCTTGCATTGTGATACTGAGCCGGGTGTTATTAATGGGCCAGTGATTGTATTGATGACCCGACCCAAGGGAAGAGAAGTTCTAGAAGACCTAAAAGGCGGTGTAAACCTTGGTGTCCAAGATTTGGGGATCACGGGAAGTAACTTAGGGTTACGTACAGACCCCGAATAGGACTCTAGATGTATCTTGTAAGGAAAGCCGGGAAACCAGGTATTATATAAACCGGCCTCTAGGGCATAGGGAGATCAGATCGAGAAAGAACAGAAGGATTCGAGTATTCTAGTTATACGAGAGAAGACTTTTTGTAACCCTAGATTGGAGTCTCGGCGACATTGCATCCCGAGCCTCTAGATCGCGAATTAGTATGATTTTAGCTAATGCTCAACCTGGGCTATACTCTCTCCCAAACACCAGAGTCGAATCACCCCAATCCAAGTTACCACCGGTAACATCTGCCGTGATTTTCCCACGACAAACGTATCATAACATGAAATATATCGATGATTAATAGAAAATAACGATATAAAATAGTGATGCAAAATGGACGTATCGAGGAATGAGTAACTTCAGAAGATTGATGCAGTTGAGATGGCAGTGCGCACTACCGGTTTAGCAGCAACGTGGAACCTACACAACAGAAACAATTCACTTTGCCCCAACGAAGCAGTGAGGTTGTAAATCTCACCAGGTTTGCTGATAACAGAGAGGTTAAATGTATGGTGTGGAAAACAATACTAGAACAGTAGCAGCTGTGTGAAAACAATGGAAGAAGTGTGAAAACAGTAGAACCAGTGTGTGCATTATCAGTATGAGAAAATGGACCGGGGTCCACAGTTCACTAGTGGTGGCTCTCCATAGAAAATAAATTGCATGTGTGGTGACCAAATTACACTGGGCAATTGACAGAAATGAAGGCTACACTGTAGTGCATACGCAAGACATAAAGATTACTATGTGATTCATGCGGGCATTACACCAAGATACATAGACTGTCATCCAACTACGTCTATGACTAATAATCCACCTTACGAATATCATCCGAACAAAACTTGGGTATTAAGTCGCAAGAAACAGATAATCGCAGTAAGAAAAGTGTTTGGTTTCTCCTAATGGCAATAGCACATCCTCCATTCGTTACATTTCTGTCAATGGAGCGCAGATGCAAAGGAGGCATGAACCCAATATCGAGCATAAATACTCCTTCATGGAGTTACTACCATATACTTGGACAGAGCATGTACTAATAACGGAGAACATGCAAGATCATAAATTACATATGAATGAAGATAACATGGTATATTGTTATTCAGAAGACATATCATTCAACATTCATCGGATCCCAGCAAACACAACATCTAGCATTACATAGATATGATCTCTATCATGTAGGGAAGCTCACGAGATATAAACATGAGGCATAAAGTGGAGAAGACAACCATCTAGCTACTGCTATGGACCCGAAGTCCAGGGTTGAACTACTCAAGCATCGCGTCGGAGGAGGGCATGGTGGTGTAGACCCTTCTGGTGATGAATTTCCCTCCCGGCAGGGTGCCGAGGAGAACTCTAGAACCCTCCCGATCTCGGGATGATGATGACAGCGACATCAGGTGTTTCTCGGGAAAAAACGGGATCTCTTTAGGGTTCACGTATCGCGGGATTATATAGGAGATAGGACGATGGCGGTGGACGCGCGAGGGGCCCACACCACCCCCAGGCACGGCCAGGGGAGGCGTGCTCCCTATGCTGTGGCCCCCCTCCGGGCCTCTTCAGGACTCCGTGGAACCTTCGGGAATTCTAAGACTTCCGGGCTTCGAATTTTCCAATTCCGCGAATATTCCAAAGCAACTCTTCTGAAACTAAAAACAACAGAAAACATGAAACTGGCTCTATGGCATCTTGTTAATGGTTTAGTCCCGAAAATCAATAAAAATGACACAAAGTGTATAACAAATATGTAGGAAATAGCATCAAAACAACATGGAACATCGGAAATTAAACGCATCACCCATCTTACGGTCTTCGACGTGACATCGCAACAGCTTGGCATGCTCTTTTTTTCTAAACAAACGTTTCACCTGTGGTATTATTTGAGCATAACACATCACCTTTGCCAGAACCCTCTTCCTAGGGCGCTCACCCTCAATATCGCCAGGGTCGCCTCGACTCATCTTATACGGCAATGCAGTGCATACTGTGCATGCTTCCAACTTCTCGTACTACTCACCGCGGTAGAGAATGCAGTCATTAATGTAGGCATGTATCCTCTCCAGTTCTAATCCTCGGGGGCAGACAACCTTCTTTGCTGGTATGTACTATCGGGAAATTCACTCTTTTTTGGAAGAATTTTTTTCATTATTTGGAGAAACTTTGTAAATCCGATGTCAGCCACACCGTTTTGTGCCTTCCATTGCAGCAATTCCAGTGTGCTACCCAATTTGGATACAACAATGTTTTGTGATCCTTTAACATCTGGTCGAACATCACCCTCACGTTTTCAATTTAATTTTTCCTTCGCATCCGTAATGGCCTCGCTAAGATCATCGATGGGCTCATCTACTGCCCGGTCTTCTGCTTGTTCTTCATAATTATTTTCCATTCCAATAGCAGTACCGTATGCAGGGAACATATCATGATAGTTGTCATCATTCTCTTCTTCTTCGTTGTCTTCCATCATAAACCTTTTTTCTCCGTGCTTGGTCCAACAATTATAGCCGGACATGAAACCGGACTGAAACAGGTGGCTGTGGAGGATTCTGTGGGAAGAGTGTTCCCTCTGATTCCGAGATACGACACATGGACAACATATAAAATTATTCCGCTTTTTTGCGGCCCATATCGAGGAAATAACCCACACCTTTCATGAACTCGAGAGAGCGTCGGTCAGCATACATCCATTGTCGGTTATCTGCATTATATAATTATAATCAAAAAACATTACAAAACATCGTGATTATAGAAGGAAAAAGTTGGTACCTCGACCGAGGAGGAAAGAACGAGGAGAAAGATTAATTAAGTGTGGATCGGACAACCTAAACGGTGTTTGTTTTGTGCGAGCTGAAGTGACATTGTGCTCCCGGGCATTTCATCGAACATCTTTTATGCATAGGAGGGAAAAAATTAGCACACAACCTCTTGCACCTTTCTCCCTCCAAAACGAGTTAGTGGCCAAGAAGGAGAGTGTGGCTGGTTGTTTTATACAAACATGGACACCGTTAGCCCCGATTCCAGACATAAAACGGATCTAAAGCCCCCCTCGTTAGCTTCTTTACACGCCTCTGGCCGCTGGAACATAGCCTTTAGCCCCAGTTCGTAGTAGAACCAGGGCTAAAGCTTTTTTCCCCAGATCATAGGGTGTGTTCTCCACTAGTGGTAGACTAAATTCTGTTATGCAAACCGTGAGACGACTAAATTCTACTTGTCGTTGAGCATAGAGATGTTGATCCGACTAATATGTAAACTACGAAACGACTAAATTCTACTTGATGTAGAGCATAGAGATGTTGATCCGACTTTCAATAGCTAGCTAAGCTAGAGTGATAAGCCAGCTGGACTGACCACAAGGTCAAATAAACATTAGTATGGCATCCTATGTTTTGACTCGCATAATGTAATCCTTATAACTCAAGTGCATGCGTTATTCCAGGATCGGATCAGTCGTCTTACAGTACGTCTAACAAGTCATAAAGGAGGTACTTGGGTCGTCCGTGAACATGTTGTGTGAGGCGGATAACAAAGATAGAATTTTCCACTCCTAAGGGAGAGATAATCTGTGGACCCCTCGTGTATTTCGTCTCATAAAGCATTGCCATGGGTGACTCGGAACATCTCGTTCTATTCGGACGACTAAAGTGTTAGTGAGGTTTAGCCAAATGTCACAAAGTAGAAAAGATAGATCCAAACCGGGCTACCCCCTTTCCATTACTCTCATAACGGAAATACAAAGTCTCAACCTTATAGAATAGGATACAGGAAAGAGAAAGTGCCCTCACACTCTCCAGGAAACCTGCTGAACAACTGCCCGACTCGGAACAGCATCGACGGGGAAAAACCTGGAGAGTTATAAAGAACTAGCCTAACCAGGGAACAAAGTTTTCAGCTAAACCAAGAGTACCAAAAGACAACACACAGGACATAAATTGCAGACATGAGAGAACAAGTATAAGACCAGCCACTCCAACTACTCAAAAGGACAGCACCAAAGCAAACTCCACCAATCATCCCATCAACTAGTAGCCCTCGGACCATCAAGACGCAGCACTTTAGTGGATCTATCACCAGTTCCACTCTGCGAGACCTCCTTCATCTTCTTTATAAGCTTCTCCGCACCACTCTTGATCTTCTCCGCTTCCTCTGCTGTATATAAACCTGCCCAATATGTGAGAAACGTTGGCATAGTGTAAACCAAAACCTCAGGGGACTTAACCACATAGTTATCGAAAGTAATCCTGTTCCTAGTCTTCCAAACAGCCCAGCATAAGGAAGCTAGAATAATAGTATAAAGTTTCTCTTCCCCAGGAAGGTATCTATGAAATCAAACCCAGCTTTGCCAATTTTTTTTGGGTACGGTACTCGCACCCATGCAAGCCCCATGGATTCCCCAAACTAATCGAGCAACATTACAATGGAAGAACAAATGAGCAGTAGACTCGACATTATTGCAAAAAGAGAAATCTGGACACCCCTGCCACTTCCTCTTTCGCATGTTACTCCTGGCTGGAATAGCATCCTGCACCAGCTGCCACAAAAAGACCTTGATTTTCAAAGGCAAACGAGCTTTCCAAATGAATCTATTATCTGCCCCCGACACATTTCTTTCGAGCCAATGATACATAGAGGCTGTGGAAAATTTTCTATTCGGATTTAATTTCCAACAAATTTCATCAGGTGACTCAGAAACCTGTAGCTGACGCACAGCTTGCTTAATTTCCTCCCATTGATGAGCTAACTCACCCGAAATCCTTCTACGAAAAGGAAATTCACGGTTTTTTCCAATTACTTCCGAAACCGTAATATGTTGACACAACGAGATGCTATACAGCAAAGGAAAGCTAGCGCATAAGGCACTATTATTGAAACAGGGATCCAACCAAAATCTCATAATGTTGCCACTCTTAAGGATGATCTCCCTTCCCCCAAAATAAGTCTCTCTAACCTTCATGATGTTCTTCCAACAAGGATAATCACTCACCCTTGTTTTCACCTTCGCAACACTCTTGTTTTTTTAGATATTTTGCCTTTACAATAGTCTGCCATAATCTTGGGTTTCCAATTTCCACCATCATTTACACAAGAGGCTGACATTTTGTCTATGTAAATCCTTAACCCCAAGGCCCCCTTTCTTTTTTGACCTGCACACTCTTTTCCATTTAACCATATGATAGGCTCGTTTCTTCTTTTTCCGGCCTAGAAGAAACGTCTTCTATGTTTGTCACGTATCTCAATCACCGTTTTGTTAAGTAAATGAAGTGACATATAATAAGTAGGAATTCCAGATAAGCATACATCTAGGAACGTCAAACGAGCACCCGAGGAGGCAGTATCACACACCCAGGCATCTAATTTTTTGATGAACTTAGTATCCAGGAAACTCCAGTCCACAGTTTTCATATTAGAAAAGGTAACAGGCATGCCAAGATATTTAATTGGCAACTGCCCCACTTGACCACCAAACACCCCAGAATAGAAGGAGACAATATTATTATCCCCACCAATAATAAAGATCTCACTCTTGTCGAAATTTATCTTGAGTCCCGAGATGAGTTCAAACATGTAAAGTAACAACTTCAGGTTGATTGCCTGTTCAGGTTTGTGATCAATACAAAGAATCGTATCATCCGCGTACTGAAGAATAGCCACTCCATTCTCTACCAAATCTGGTGCAAACCCAGTAATAAGACCATTTTTTTGAGCATTCAGAACCATCTTAGTTAGACTCTCAGCCACCATATTGAAAAGAGTGGGAGAAAGTGGGTCTCCTTGCCTTACCCCCTTTCCACTTTGAAAATATGGACCCATTTTGTTATTCAGCTTAACACTCACAGTACCCTCAAATAAGCACATTTTAACCCATTTGCACCATTTTTCAGAAAACCCTCTAATCTTATGGCAATCCAAGAGGAAATTCCCATCGACTTTATCATACGCCTTCTCAAAATCCAACTTCAAAATAATCCCAGTTTTTTTCTTAATATGAACATGGTGCATAATTTCATGAAGCGGAAAAATACCATCCAGGATACTACGGCCTTTGATAAAAGAATTTTGTTGGATGATGAAAAGTTTTTTACTATAGGGTTCTAGTCTCAACATAAGGGTCTTAGTAATCAACTTATAAATTCATCTCAACAAACAAATGGGCCTAAACTGTTGAATTTTATTACCTTCAGAAATTTTAGGAAGCAAGGTAATTACTCCATAATTCAGTCTACGAATGTCCAGTTTCCCTTCATGAAACAAGTTAAAAAGCCTCATGATATCAAATTTATCGAAATCCCAACAATGTTGATAAAACTCTGCTGGTATATTATCTGGCGCCGGGGCTTTATTACTTTCCATCGAGAACAAAGCTTTTTAGTTATCATTGTCCTCCCTACTTAATTTTTCCTCATCCGACCAAAGGTTAGGAGAAATTTAAACATGTTCCCAGGTGCTGGTCCGAACAACTCTTTATAGTACTCAGTGGCATGGTTTAAAATGTTATCAGTCCCTTCTATAAGCACATCCCCTTTAACCAGGTTAGTCATAGTATTTTTCCTTTTTCTACCGTTAGCAATTCGATGAAAATAAGCCGTGTTTAGATCTCCCTAAAGCAACCATTTGTTATGAGATCTTTGATGCCAGTAAGATTCTTCCTCTGTATACGAATTATACAACTCAACTTGAATATTAAACCCTTCTCATATGATCCTCATGAGATAAATCATTTTCTTCTTCTAGATCCTCCAGGCTTTGCAGCTCCTCTTTTAACTCATTTTTTCTTCTAATTATGGCCAAAAATATTAGATCCCCACCCTTTTAAATAGGTCTTAACTCTTTTGAGTTTAATATTGAAGATATCAATAGGATCATTAATTCTTACCGGTTTTTCCCAAATTTCTTTCACAACATGAATGAAGTCCTCTCTCATAAGCCAGTAAGTATCAAATCTAGACTCTCTATTCTTATCCAGGATTTGAGATTCACCCGAATCCACAATAAGGAGATTATTGCCAGATTGGTCTCTCACCACTTTTTAATATACACAAGGGGAAATAAATCCTCCCAATCATGGGACATAAGCACCCTATCTAATTTTTCAATAGTAGGATTCCTCTGTTTATTAGACCATCTATACAACCCTCCCCTCATATGAATCTCCCTAAGAGCCAAAGAATGAATAATCGTATTAAAAACTTTGATGAATGCGGCAAGGTACAAGGTTTATTTTTTTCACTACAATCCCTGATGATATTGAAATCCCCCCCCCCCCCACAATATAAGGCCCATCAATAGCATTGCAAAAGGAAGCAAGCTCAGCTAGGAAAGCAGGTTTTCTATCTTCATGAGCAGGCCCATACACAATAATCACAGCCCACTTACATTTTTTCTTAACATCCCAGAGATTCATGAAAATCATGAACTCACCCAGTTTTATGGTTTGAACACCTAAAGTCTCATACCTAGCTCCACGAAGGATACCTCCAGACTTTCCAACAGAAGGGATCCACTTCCAGAAAAAAGCATCATTAGGATCAATTTTTCTAAAAAAGGTAGTAACATAATTCTTTTTCATAGTTTCTTGCAAACCAATAAAATTCACCCCAAAATCTTTAATAGTATCAGTGAGGCAGGTAGACATCCCTTTCTTACCTGCCCCCCGCATGTTCCAAATTTCCGCTATCATTTAAACTTATCAGGAATCGATCTTTTTCTACCATTCCTCCCAGGAGGCAGAGGAGAAACGTCAGCCGGCCCTTGACTTCTAGTCCTCGGCCTAGAGACTGTAATGGTGTCCCTCTTTTCTTTTCTTTTCTTAGTTTTCCTCGACTCAACAAAAGTAAAACTCTCCTCATCAACCAAGGAATTATGCCAAGTAAGAATTAAAGGAGTTGAAAAACCACTATTGTGATCAACTTGCAGAGGTTTAACAATAACAGAGTTATTTTCTAAAATTTTCCTGGCCAGCTCCAATTATTTAAGCAAATCAATATGTTGAAATTATCATCAGGAACATCTATCCCCGTAAGAGAGGCCTTTGTCATGATTTCATTATTGGATAAAATTGCAAAGTAATTAACATGCCCAACTGAAGAATTGGTTTTATTAGTAGTACCTTCTAGGTTCCTCTTCCTTGCAACAGCAGCTGCCTGACCAAGCACCTCTAACAACTTCTCCCTCTAGTTCCTAGAGGAAACCCGAGCCTGCAGCTCTCCCACCTGCACATCATCAAGGACCTCCCCCTCCTCACCATGGGCATGTGTATCTTCCGGTGACTGCACCGAATATTCAGGTGTACCAACCACATGAGACAGCTGTTTACCCTCAATCTCCATCACAACCAATTCAGGAATATCATTCATTTTCTCAGAATAAACATTAACCGAGGAAGAATTATCATTAATTTTGCCAGATTCAAATAAAACCATTTCTTTTGTCACTATAGGAGTAACAGGGCCTGCACCACACTGATAGAAACAGGTGGAACGCTAACAGGATGCATCAATTGATCACTCACATTTTTTTCCAGGGAACCCCCCTCACACACAGGATGCAAATTATTGTATTGTATATGAGTCACAACCCCAACAGGAATTCCCACCTCTGTGCCACTCTTTTTTTTCCAAGGATTCTCTAGTAATTTTTTGAATGAAACTCATTCTCCTCTTCACTCTCCTCCTCGGATTCATGCTCTGAGACAGGGCCCAACTTATGTGAATAATTATTTCCATAACTTGTATTTTGACTGTTATCAATAGGTTCATCATTAGATTCCTCCATCATAGCATTTTCAAACCTGGAACGCTTAGGAGACTTATCAGCAAAGGAGCGACCATCCTCTCTGGTAGACACCCTGGTCTTAACAACTGGTGGGCCCTTAACCACTATAGACTCAATCTCATAAGTAAACACATAGAAATAATCTCCTAACACTCCCTCAGCCTCAGCTGGAAGCTACTCAATATCCCTGCAACCCAGAAGTATTCTACAATAATCAGGCTTATGAATAGTAGCAGGGTCCACCTCCAAAGTAACACCCACTAAAGAACCAGCGAAGGCTACACTTTCCTCACATCTTTTATCAGCAGGAATGTAAAGGAGACTCAGCACCAACAGATGCAGACCAAGGGGATAGACTAATGGTAGCATCACACACTCTCATATCCATTCTCTTAGCAAGGAAACATGTTTTCTCCACTTCTCTGGCATTAGGGAACCGCATAATAAATTGTTTAGCATTAATAGGACGAGCAGTACACCTCCAGGTGGATGCAAGGTAGTCATTAAACTCCTGCTCCAACTCCCTCGTAGTCGGGTTACCCTGTAACACCGTGATAACAATACTTGACGCCCGTTCCTTAATATGCTTAGGAGAACTATGATCCCCAAAATAAAAGAAACCAAGCCCAAGCGATTGAAAAGCACACATCGCTGCCACACACTCCCAAGGCAGCACGGACTGGAACATAGGGCGAATATGACCTAATTTTCCACATCTTTTACATCTAATCGTTGGACACTGCGAGGTAGGGTGATCACTTGCGTTGCAATCGAAATAGGTTACCGATTTATCATCGACGGAAGGGGCGTGCCTAGGATTCTGCACTCCACCAATCTGCGTAGAAAAGAGAGATAAACAATAAAAGCATGATGAGCACTCGCTTGTTGTTTATACGCCATATCGCTAGGAAAAGGGACTCAAGACGGCTGTCCCAATGAGAAAGGATTTTACCTATTGGTATCCGATAGTTCAAACGTTTTGCTATAAATTGTTACCAATTGATTGGTAAGAGAACACTAAGGCTGGTGCCAACGCGGGCGAGAGGCGGGGCGATACCGTCCGCCGCGAGGCGATAGGCGGGCGAGAGTGGGGCGAGACAGCAGCGCGGGGCGAGGGATCCACCGCCCGGCGGTAGCGCCCGCTACCGCCCCGCTACCACCCACGCTGGAGGCGATAGGGAGGCGATAGGAGGGCGAGAGCGGGGCGAGAGTGCATTGGCACCGTGGGGCGAGAGGGAGGCGAGAGCGGGGCGAGAAGTGAGAGCTGGCACTACAGCCCGTGCACTGGCACCGTGGGGTGAGAGTGTGGTGAGAGTGGGGTGAGAGTGAGTGTAAAAGCTGACGTGGCGAGGCTATAACGGGTGGTGCACTGGCACCAGCCTAACTGTACCCTACTACTCGTAAGCCCGGAACCGTCACACACGCAAGAAGATGAAACCTTTCGGATGTTTTCGTCTTTCTGGAAGCTGGAAAAAGGTTGTACCCTATTTAGCAATGGGACGAAGGTTGGTAGGTGGGTCCTACAACGGCCACGACCAGGGTTTTGGGGCAGAGGGACAAAGAGTTGTCTACTCGCCACCTACCTATGTAAGGAGTGAACCTCCACCCTGAACGGGCATGCATGTGTGTAGTATTTCTTTATAAAGGGTTTTATTACTTAAAAATTAAGCATTACACCCGGCCTCTGCATCATTATAATGCACACAACCGAAATCCGAAACTGAATAAAAATTACGACAAGCCTAAACAAATCCATAAGACGTAGGTTGTCGATGCTGTGGAGCTGCTATCCGTAGATCAAGCGGCCATCCATGTGGGCTAAAATTATCTCTCGCCACCTGCTCCAGCCGTGCACACGCCTCCATAAAAAGGTCTCGAAACTCCCCCCCCCCCCCCGTTGTAATATGAACCACGAACGGAGAATACCTGTGCATCTGAATAGAACCTGCATACGAGAGAAATTTTTATCGTTGAATATCTTGTCATTTCTACAAAGCCAGAGCAACCAAATAACGGCAAGCGCTCCTACCCTAATAATAGTCTTGAATCGTTTATCTACCCCATTAAACCAGTCAATATATTCGCAACTGGTGTGGGCTGATAAAGGTTCGAAGACATTTGGATAGCGGACCATATAGAACGCGCAAAAGTGCAATTAAAGAATAAGTGTTTAATCGTCTCAGCATGAGAACAAGAAACACACTTAGAACTACTATGCCAATTACCTTTGATAAGATTATCCTTAGTAAGTATGACCCCCTTCCGAAGGTACCACACAAAGACCTTAATCTTTAGCGGCACCTTCAAACGCCACACATTTTTCAAAATATCGACTGTCATATCCGATTGGATCATAGCTCTATACATTGACTCCACCGAGAACAGACCGTCCTTAGTGAGCTTTCAACGAAATTCATCGGTGCCTGGTGTGAGAGTAACCATAGTTAGGCTATTAACCAGGGCCTGCCAAGAAGCAAGTCGTGGCCCGATTAAATCTTGTCTGAACGTAACACTAGGAGATGATGTTTGCATGACCGTAGCTAGCGTATCATCCTTATGTCGCGATATAGTGTATAGTGCCGGATACTATTGTCGAAGTGTGGTATTTCCTAACCACTTGTCCTCCCATAACCGTATTTGCGATCCATCCTTAATCTTAAATACCCCATAGCGAAAAAATAAGTTTTTATTCGCCATGAATCTACCCCAAAAGTGTGAATCACCAGGTTTCTACATAACCTGTGAGACTGTTTTCGAACCTATGTATTTTAGTTTAAGGAGAGTTTCCCACACACTGTCGACAGTTAATAGTTTGACCAGCCATTTACCAAGTAGGGCGGAGTTCTTGACTTGAAGGTCATGAATACCTAGCCCCCCCTGATCTTTTGGTCGACAAACTACATCCCATCTGGCCAATCGATACTTCGTTTTCTCGCTGTCACGCTGCCAGAAAAATCTTGATCGGAAATAATCCAGTTTTTTCAAGAGTCCTTTATGCAACTGAAAGAAAAATATCATATACAGTACCATATTTGTTAGTACCGAGTTAATGAGTACCAGTCTTCCACCTAGTGACAATAATTTCCCTTTCCAGCTAGCGAGTCTCTTCTGCAAACGTTCTTCAACGTGGCCCCATTCTTCATTAGTCAATCTCCTGTAATATATTGGTATACCCAAATACTGTATAGGAAATTGACCTTGCTCACAGCCGAAAAGCTCCTGGGCCTCGCCAAAGTAGAACAATTCACTTTTATGGAAATTAATTTTTAATCCGGATAATTGCTCGAACACCGAAAGGATAGTTTTAGGTTCTTCGCTTTCTCCAAATCATGTTCCATAAAAAGAATCATATCATGTGCATACTGAAGAATAGATAATACTCCATCGGCAAGATGTGGAATTACACCCTCAATATGACCGCTTTCCTTAGCTCTGTCAATCATGATTGCTAACATGTCTGCGATAATATTAAACAATATGGGCGATAGCGGATCACCTTGCCTTAAGCCTTTCTTGGTTTGGAAGTAGCTGCCAACATCGTCATTGACTTTGATAGCTACACTACCTCTCTCCACGAAACTGCGAGCTAGAGTACACCACTCCTCTGAGAATCCTTTCATTCTCAGAGTTTGTTGGAGAAACTCCCAGTTCACCTTATCGTAGAACTTTTCAAAGTCTATTTTAAGAATTACACCAGTTAGTTTTTTCGAGTGCATCTCATGTACGGTTTCGTGTAAAATCACGACCCCATCAAGGATATTCCTACCCTGCATAAA
Source organism: Alopecurus myosuroides (assembly GCA_028641055.1). Classification (NCBI taxonomy): domain Eukaryota; kingdom Viridiplantae; phylum Streptophyta; class Magnoliopsida; order Poales; family Poaceae; genus Alopecurus; species Alopecurus myosuroides. The sequence goes on along the minus strand of CM054063.1, from coordinate 9,094,997 downwards.
TGCAGTATACGTAAGTTTTACCACATGATCTGCCACCGAATTCAACCTCATGGTTGCAACCTTTGTAAAGATTTTGAAACTAACTTAAGAAGGCATATTGGTCTATACTGTTGTATCCTTTCAGCCTCCAAAACCTTAGGTAACAAAACGATTTCCCCAAAATTAAGACGATACAGCTCTAGGTGTCCACTCTGTAAGCAACCAAACATTTAGATGAGGTCATCTTAATAACCTCCCAAAAATGTTGGTAAAACTCTGCGGAACAACCGTCCGGTCCAGGTGCCTTATTATGCTCCATTTGGAATATCTCCTTCTTTATCTCCTCTTCCGAGAAGGTAGCATTAAGAAAGACGTTTTCCTCATTGGAAACTTGGGGAATATCATTTGTTCGGGTCTCGTCCATAGTAATATTACTTACTTCAGGAGCCCCAAACAGACCTTTCATGGCCAATAGCGGATCACCTTGCCTTACGCCTTTCTTGGTTTGGAAGTAGCTGCCAACATCGTCATTGATTTTGATAGCTACACTACCTCTCTCCACGGAACTGCGAACTAGAGTACAACACTCCTCTAAGAATCCTTTCATTCTCAGAGTTGTTTGGAGAAACTCCCAGTTCACCTTACCGTAGGAATGTTCAAAGTCTATTTTAAGAATTACACCATTTAGTTTTTTCGAGTGCATCTCATGTACGGTTTCGTGTAAAATCACGACCCCATCAAGGATATACCTACACTGCATAAATGGAGTCTGCGTAGGTTTTACCACATGATCTGCCACTGAACTCAACCTCATGGTTGCAACCTTTGTAAAGATTTTGAAACTAACGTTAAGAAGACATATTGGTCTATACTGTTGTATCCTTTCAGCCTCCAAAACCTTAGGAGTACAAAACGATTTCTCCAAAATTAAGATGATGCAGCTCTAAGTGTCCACTCTGTAAGCAACCAAACATTTCGATGAGGTCATCTTAATAACCTCCCAAAAATCCTGGTAAAACTTTGCGGGACAACCGTCCGGGCCAGGTGCCTTATTATACTCCATTTGGAATATCGCCTTCTTTATCTCCTCTTACGAGAAGGGAGCATTAAGAAAGACATTTTCCTCATTGGAAACTTGGGAAATATCATCTGTTCGGGTCTCGTCCATAGTAATATTACTTACTTCAGGAGCCCCAAACAGACATTTATAGAACTTTGTGATGTACGCCTTGAGACACTCTTGTCTCTCAATCAGCCCTTCATCCTGATGAAGAGAGTGAATTTGTTTTTTCCTGTGTCTGCCATTGGCGACATTAGGAAAATAACGAGTGTTTGAGTCTCCTTCAACAATAAATTGGGCCTTAGATCTTTGATACCATTTGATTTCCTCTTCTCGCAACATTTGTGCTATCTTTGCATTTGATTGACTTTTAAGTTCAATCTCTTGCATTGATAGCAACCTTGTCTCAGCGATCCGATCCAACTCATCAATAATGGAACAAAGTCGCTCTTTCTCTAATGCATGTGTGTAGTGGAAGCAACACCGCATTTGTGGTTCCACATCCACCAGAAAATCCTCTTCGTGAGGAGAACACCGCTCCGCTTGTACGTATTAACTTCCGTAGAGGAACCACAACTATCATGCTCGAACAGACGTGAGAGACCTCGCTGACAACATGGACTTGGAGCCGGACATGGGACGCTGCACTGCCTCGAGCTAGACGGGCCACCAAAAATATGTTGCCATCTTCCTAAATTGATCAATTATATTATCATGACTTTCAACCATTTGATACAAAACACTATGATGTTTAGTTTGAGAGTTTATAAAGATTTTATGGTATCCTCAAGTGTCTGGCAGTTACCATTAATTGGTCGTCCCATTGCTATTGTTTGGTCCTCATGCATGGTTATATGGTTTCTGATAGTCTTGTCCATAGTTTGGACCTTTCCAAGCAGTCTAATAAGAATACGATCTATGCATGGTTTTCCACTTCGGTGGGGTTTTCCGAGGAGTCCCTATGCATCGTTGTTAGCGACTAGGAGCGGGAGATCGCCCGCAATAGTGCTAATGGGTCGGCTTCGGTGTTCTTTTGCTCTTTTCTTTTGTTATTTATTTCTTTCCTAATACATGAAATTATAGATGAAAGAACTTTCAGATTTTTATAAAAATGTTATAATTTTATTTAGATTATAAAAAAATGTTCATATTTGAAAAATTCTTGAAATGTTGAGATTACGAAAAATTGTTCTTATGTGAAAATTGGTCAGATTTAAAAAATATTTAGATATTTCTAAAAAAATCATATAGCTTAAAATGAATTTTTTTGTTTAAATGATGATCAATTTCAAAAATAACATGGTGAACAATTTTTGAACATGATTTTCTTTTGAAAATAAACAATTTTTTAACATGGTGAACAATTTCAAAAAATTAAAAATTATTTAATAAAATTGTAAAACAAATTTTAAAAAATGAACATGTGCTAGAAATTGTGAACAAAATGTGAACAATGTTTTTTTTTAAATGGTGATTTTTAACAATGAACAATTTGATAAAAGAAACAAAGAAAAAAAAGGAAGAAAGAAAATTAACCTCAAGATGGACCGGCCCGTGAGGGGGACTAGAGCGGGGGATTCCTAATAGGGCTATCATTGAGCAATAATTAGTGCTCGCGGTTTTCTGAGTGGGCTATTATGGTTAGTGTAATGGCCCGGTCCGCCTGGTTAGGCCGCGCTATAGAGGTAGGGCGCCTAGAGCTCGGCTATCTTATTATGATTTCTTTTATAATTTTTGATTTTGTACTCCAAATTCAACCAAATAAATTTTGTAAATTTTTCTTATGTCATCATAGAATATTAGGAAAACAATTATTCAAAATATAAAATCAGGAGATAGATCATAGCTAGGGGATGAATCTTGCGAAACAAATTGGTGTATATGTGATGAAATAGATACTTGTGAACCTAAAAATGATATTTGCAGAAATCATGAGCAAAGCGCGAGACACCTTTAGCCCACTTCTAGCCAAATCGGCAGAATCTTGTCTTTTAAAAATAGGTGGATGTGAAGCTTTTTCGAGGAGGGAATTTGATTATTTGTAGGTATAATACGGTTTGATAACAATTTTTTTCTAGGTGCTTCTAAAAAAAACATTTTTGGCACTTGGAAGATGAAAAATTATGTTGTTATTCAAAGGAAAGTAAAACTTTATTCGGCAATATAGTTCGTGGTTCTAAGATCCATGTTTGTGTAGAATATGGTCAAATTTTAACAAATGATGACATGGATGTGTCAATACCATTCGTCACTTGGGCAGAAAGCCATGCATCTTCGTAGATGACAGCTCATTTTTGTGAACACTTTCTCGCGACAATTGCCTTATTCGAACTTTATTATTATTTGTGGACACTTGGTCACCTAGAATGATACATTGCTAAGGTTTTCCTAGTTTTTGATTTTTTTTGAACCTTCTGTGCCAATTTCAAAATATGGTAAAAACATGGGACAAGACAGATCGTAGATAGGGGTTGAATCTTGCGAACAATAGGTGTATATCTGTTGAAATAGATACTTGTGAAACTTAAAATGATTTTTTCAAAAAAATCGTGAATAAACCGCCAGGCATTTGTAGTTCAAAATTGACTCTCTTCCACCCGAATCGGTAGAAACTTGTATTTTTCAAAATAGGTATATATGAAGCTTATTATAGGAGGGAATTTGATTATTTGTAGATATAATATCGTCTAATAACTTTAAAAAAAATATTTCTCCAATTATTCAACATATATTTGGTAGGTTCTTCTCAAAAAAGGCATTGTTGGCACTCGGAATATGAAAAATGATGTTTTTACTCAAAGAAAAATAAAACTTCGTTCATCAACATTGTTAGTGGTTCCAAAATACATGGTTCTGCAGACTATGGGAAAATTTTAACAAACTATGCCCTGGATGTGGCCATAACATTCGACATTTGGGCTGAAAGCCATGAATCCCCGTAGATGATAGCTCATTTATGTGAACACTTTCTCAAAAAAGGCATTGTTGGCACTCGGAAAATGCAAAATGATGGTTTTACTCAAAGAAAAAGAAAACTTCGTTCATCAACATTGAGCGTGGTTCCAAAATACATGGTTCTGTAGAATATGGGCAAATTTTAACAAACTATGCCCTGGATGTGGCCATAACATTCGTCATTTGGCCTGAAAGCCATGAATCTTCGTATATGATAGCTCATTTATGTGAACACTTTCTCGTGATAATTGAATTATTCAAAGTATATTATTTTTTGTGGATACTAGGTCACCTAGAATGACACACTACGAAGGTTTTCCATTTTTTTGGAACCTTTTATTCTGATTTCAAAATACGATCCTAACGGGGGCATGACATATCCTAGGGGATGAATCTTGCGAAACAATAGGTGTATTTGTGATGAAATAGATACTTTTGAACCTAAATTTTTTTTACAGAAAATCATGTGTAGACCGTGAGGCACATGTAGTTCAAATTTGACCCACTTTCAAAATTTGATTTTTCTAGATGAGAACAATTTTTTTATTTTTCAGAATGGGTTTATGTGAAGCTTTTTAGAGGACAAATTTGATTATTCATATATATTATATGGTATAATAACTTCTAAAAAATCATTTCTCAAATTATTCAACATTGTTTTGGTTGGTGCTTCTCAGAAAAAGCCATTTTTGGCACTCGGAAAATGAATAACAATGTTTTTATTTAAAGAAAAAATAAAACTTTTTTCGTCAACATTGTTCGTGGTTCCAAGATGCATGTTTTTGTAGAATATAGGAAACTTTTCACAAACTATGCCATGGATATTGACATAACATTAGTCATTAGGGCTGAAAGCCATGAATCTTCGTAGATAATAGCTCATTTATCTGAAAACTTTCTCGCGATAATTTCTGTATTGCTAGTTTATTATTTTTTATGAATACTAGGTCACCTAGAATGACATATTGCGACGGCTTTCCTGTTTTTGTTTTTACCTTTTTGAACCTTTTATGCCGATTTAAAAATACGTTAAAAACGGGGGGCATGACAGATCATAGCTATGGGATGAATCTTGGGAAACAAATTGGTGTATGCGTTGGTAAGCTTATGCAATTTGTTTGTAGATTTTTCGTTTTGTCGGATAAGATGTTTGCTGCGTGCGAGTGCTATGTCTGCTGCTAGCTAGGAGGAGTGAATTTGTTGTTTTAGGTAGTTTGGTTCAGTCTAGGTGTTATTGGCATTTCATACTTGTAATTTTAGTTAATTGTTAGTTCCTATTTCTCGATGGGTACCATTTTTGGGTGGGGTTCACTTCAACCCTTGCCCCGATGCCGTGCTTCTACTGTATTTCAAAGCATGGTGAGACTCATCAATTCATTGCATGTATTTCTTTTTGTGTGCATTTGGTTTCTGCTAGTCATGACATATTGGAGTATACATGCTTGATGGAATCTTGATGTGGTTTGACGGAGTTTATGCACGTTGCACCTAGTGGAGAAGATGCGTCATTTGACGAATAGACCTTCGTGTAGTGTGATCCTTCTGTATTTTGCATAATTAGAATCCCTGAGAAATGGAACAATGTAATGGTAACATTTCATGGATTGCACTTAATTTGTTTCATTGCTACACTTTATGTATTTGTCGCTAGTGGGCATACTGTCATTTTAATTAGCCGTGATGAGTTCCTAATTTCTTGATGGATTATGTATTATGTAGTTTCCGGTAACACCATGAATAGTTTGTGCATCATATTTTCGTCATCTTCTTGGTGTTGTTGTAAGCTACTATGAAATCAATCACTTCTTTTTGGTGGTTCAACATGTTTTGCTGGAATGTCCTATTAGATTATAATGGCTGGGTAATATACATAATCATATACCATGTGGTGTACTTTGATTATCGTGTTGTCTTCATTTGACGTGTGTATTTCTTTTAAATTTAAGCTTATGTTCTTGTGAGAATATACATTACTGGCCGCATATCTATTTATTATGGACTTTCTGTATGAATGGGTATTCTAATAGCATAGAGGTTTCTAATCGCAATGAATTGAGAGTTTTATTTCGAACTCTTTGTGGTATTTTTATATCATTCCAGTAAATGTATGTGTAGTAGTACCTGAGTTGGACCAAGGTTGGTAGTAAAACCAAATTAGTAGCTTGTAGAGTTAAACCATGAACACGATTAACCGGTAGCAATCAAATACTTTCATAGCCTATGATATGTGACATCAAGTGTATGCATCCTATGCATTTTCTCAAGCCTGTGACATCAATTTGTTTGCCTTTGTCAATTTAATATTTGCAGTTTCTGTGAGTGCCTAGTGGTCATTAATTTAGATAACACTATTTTATACTAATAATTCTTGTTCTTGTGCTAATTTGGTATGCGAAATCCTGGTATTATGATTGAAGGAAGTGCTTATAGTTTGGATGGAGTAATCAAGTATATATGTGATTAGGAAAATATATTTCCTATTTTTTCCTTTCTCAAGAATATGTTTTAAGTTTAACATGATTGTCTTTCTTTGGTTTATTGTGACAGTTGGTGTCTTTCTCGGGAATATAATGTTATCTCTCCAGGTACATTATACTTGCATGGTTGTTTTAATCATGTACCTACTTAGATCACGAGTATCTTGGACATGAACGTGAGATGCTGCGTATGAAAGATGACAACCCTAGAGCATGCATCTCCCCAACATGCAAATTGTCTACCGTGGGGTAATGGTCCTTACATAACGTTGTAGTTTCCTTCAATCTATAGTTCTTTGCAGAAAAGTATGCAAAGTGTGTTGCTGGATATATTCTCGGTCGGGGTTATATGAACCTGGATGTCATATTGTTCTATGTATATTCCTATTCAAAGTGGGTTTCCCTCCACTATGCTATACATTCACCATCTAATGTCCTCCCCTCGCTCTTTTTTCTGTCCAGATCATGACCAAGCATGACAAAAATGCAGACTCGTCATGTGCATTCTGATTGCTTGTAGTGTGGCTCGTCGATTTTATCTTCTATTTGTTTATAATTTTTTGTTTACTATTTAGGGATTACAATGACTATCTTTTGTAGGCCCTAGGAACATTAAAAAAACATCTACCCCAACTCTTTACAATATTTTCTCCGGTTTGCCCGAAGCGGGAGTTTCAAACTATAAGTCTAGAAAACCACTAGAAAGATGCTTATGTCTATGAAGCCGGCACTACCAGGAAAACAACTATAGGTTGGTCAACTACTGGTGGCTCACCATTAATGCCATGCGCCACTGGTACTTACCTGCCGCTGCTATCAAGTACCATATGGTGCACCGCTAGTATGGCTCGGAGGGGCTGGCTAGGGGCAGAGAATTACCAGTGGTGCACCCCATCCTGATGCACCACTTGTGTGTTGGATACGAGTGGCGCACAAATATTAGGTGCACCACTAGTAAGTCTGCAACTTGGCTATATATGTATGCCATGTTACAAGTGGCGCACATCCTGATGTGCCACTAATATGCAATGTATCGGTGGTGCATCAGTATGGAGTGCGCCACTGGTAACCTATCCCCCATTCTAAAATGAATTTGAACATTGTTTGATGTCTCAAACTTTAAAAATGGAGATATCTATTTTTCTGTAACTGGATACAAAACTAAAAGAAAAATGGTGATATCTATTAAAGCTAATTGTGACCATATTTATTAAAATTACTTGTAATACTTATTAAAATTCAAGTCATTTTCTCAATTTGAAATAACTAATTATTTGGAATTTTAATTGCTTATAAATGCTTGCCATTATTTAATGACAAACAACTACAATATTTTTATACAAGTCTCTTTTGGAATAGTAAAAACACTATGAATGTCATATCGACAATGCTCACATCTTTAAGTGCATAAAAATGGTTTATTTTATTTTTTCTGTGTTGAATGGCATTTTTTAATATTAGCAAACTTAATATCTCGATTTGGTAATTTTAATCGTATGCAAAAGAAAAGAATTATATATATAAGTAGTATGGGCTCAATTCGGATGAATGGGCTAAAGTCAAATGGTTCCAACTGTTTGGGTTAAACCATATAAACCCTCACTTGGTCACCCTCTCTCTCTCTCTATCTGAGGTTCATGACCCACACCTTTCTCTCGGATCCCATACCACCTCTTAGGTGATACCGCTACAGCCACCTCCTCTACTCCGGACTTTGTTGGCCGGCTCCGGTGCCACCTCTTCTAGCCGACGCTCTGTTGTCCGTTTCTCTCCCGATTCCTCTTTGTTTTCTTGATAGATTCCCCCCTCCCCCGCGTGCCCCATTCTGGCTCTACCACTACTAGGAAAACAACTATAGGTAGATCAAATACCAGTGGTGTACCATGATAGTACACTAGCTAGTCTAATTTGGTTGGACCAAGCCCAAGTGGACACACGACACAACACACGTACGCACACAATTCAACTTTTTTTATAAAGGGCTTTTGTTACTTAAAGAGTTTAAGCATTAAACCTGGCCTTTGCATCATGAAATGCACACAGCCAAAATCCAGAAAATAGAAAAAACGACAAGCCTACACAAATCATGAAGACTTAGACTATCGACGCTATGGAGCCACTAGTAGGAAATAGTCTATAGCCACCAGCTTACCGCTGGGCAACAAGAATATATGTGCGCCAGTGCTATTACCGCTGGGCAACACGGATCAGTGTTCGCTAGCGCTACCCAGGTTACCACTGGCGAACATGGCAATTCGTTCGTCAGCGGTAACAGTGGGCGTGGGGCTGCGCGCGGCAGCAAATACCGTTGTCGAACGGGCCAGTTGGTTCGCCAGCGCTACCTAATCATGCCGCTAGGCAACATGGAGATTCGCCAGCGCTAAACATACCTCTGGCCAACATTATTTTCGTTCGCCAGCGGTAAGTTTTAAATTTTTTCCCTCCACACACACACACAAACCCACCTCTGACCGCCTTTTTTACCTTTTTAAAGCAGAAACAAAAATGATAAAATGTTCAAAAAATAAAATCCTTTGATATGTGGGTAGGGTGTACTATCTAGTTGGTATGGAAAATTTGAAATATTCCATTTGACCTTTTATGCAAAATTCAAAAATAAAACGTGAAACGATCACAAGTTTTGCATACGACGTCGAAAAAACACGTTGAATATATCAAAAAAATTGTGAGCAAATTCCAATCCAACCTCACTGGCCTTTGGCCTGTGAGGTTTTTTTAGAATCGGCAAATTCCAAAAGAAACAAAAGTTATTTGAGACAGACGAATTTTCCTATAAAATCAAATTAATAAAAAAATCAAATTTTTTTTACAAAAATGTTTTTTAAGAGAAGATAATAAGGATGTCATGTTTGAAATCTTCGTATCCTTGTGATAAATTTAGACATATCATTTATCGAATTTGTAATTACGGATTTGTAAATATGGTCAAATAGTTAAGAAGATTGATAGTACTATACTTACAAGAAAGAATGAGTTGTTCCTATGTAGCTCAAAGGGATGGAACTAAGAAGTTAAGCGTGCTCAGTCGACAATTAAAATGGAAATAAAAATTCTACACCGTGATTAAAGGTTCTCCAAATTCAACTATTTTGAAATTTTAAAAACAAATAATGCGAAAAAAATTATTTTCGAATTTTCAAAATTTCAAACTTAGCGCTGGCGAACAAGACTGGTGTTCTCTAGCGGTAACTACATAGCGCTGGCGAACAGAACTGGTTCGCCAGCGTTAACTACATAGCGATGACGAACAGGACTGGTTCGCCAGCGGTAGCTCTATTTAGTTCGTCACTGGTAAGCCTGTTCCTACTAGTGAGCTTCTATCCGAAGATCAAGTTGCCATCCATGTGGGATCAAAATATCTCTCGCCACCTGCTCCAGTCGTGCACAAGCCTCCGTAAAAAGGCCTCGAAACTCCCTCCTGATATCCCACAATTATACGGGATTGTGTATAGCCTTTTCGATAAGTAAGAGTGTCCAACCCAACGAGGATCTAAAGGTAGGATAAATGTTCTCTCAACTTCTATCAACCACTTATACAACTCTACGCACACTAAACATTTACTTTATCTAGGAAATAATACTAGAGCAATAATACGGGTATGAGATAGCTTTGCGAGATAATAAATAAATGAAACAAAAGTTAGTTGCTTCAGCAATAAAGTACAATGAATGACTATAACCTAACAATACCATGAGTGTGGAAAAGTGGTGGTAATTGTGATGGATTTTCCATGATCAAATAGTCAAATACAAGATTGATATTCCTCTTTTATGTGGAGAGGCAAAGCTAACAAGCTCTGACTATCCATATTGCAAGTACTTATGATTGGAACTCTAACAAAACATTCGTAACTACTAGAAGATACATTAAGGTAAAAAAAAGCGAAACATAACATTAAAATCAAAAGGTCCTATGTATTTAATATGCTTCAATTACTAGATTGGGGCTCATGGTTCTGTCACTCAAGCAACCCTTTTTCTAGCTTTCTACACATACTAAAAACCCTATGATGTGATCCATGTGCGCATAAACATATGATGGCACCATAGGAATGTAATAAATTCAATATATATCTCTCTAACAATCCATATAGATTTACCAATCAAGCTTATGACAAAAAGAATCTACACAAACATGACATAGATGCAATAGATCATCTGCAAATAATTTATAACGTAAAAAACGATGTTTACATAGGGAAGTATAGAGGTGTGTGGGAGGATGAACGACTATAGAGAAGGAGGAATGGCGATGGAGATTGTTGTGAAGACACCGGAGAGGATAGCGCACGGTGCAGGGCGGCGCCGGCAGTGGCGCGGGGACCACCGCCCCTCAGCCCTCTTCCTTCATGGTCTTGGGAGCCCTCCCCCATGGAGTTGGGATCCATGGGGGAGGCTAAAACGTGGCTTTGGTGGATGGAAATTCATGGTATGGGGTGTCTCCCACGACCTAGGTTTCCTCATATATAGTCTCACGGATTTCCGTCATCCCGTCTAGGGTTGTGTTAAATCAGGCGTATCTCGGCCGTCCGGACTTGGAATCAGACGAATTTTATGTCTAGATCGTATGCCGCTAAATTCCCCACAATTTTGTCCTTTGTGAAATTTCCGCTTGACGCCGTCTTCGACCTGTAATGTAGCAATCTTTAAGATGTGTTTTCAGACAGACTTCAGGAAAGTCCCAATTCGACTCCAACAAGGTTTCCTTTTGTTTTTTCGTAATTCCTACACATCAAAATGTAAAACAAGTACATTGTTCACTTTTGCAACTATTAGTAGATTGGTCCAAATAAATCATAAACTTAATATAAAAAATTATGAAAAGCATTAAAGTAGCATGAAACCATCAAAAATTATAGAAACGTTTTGGACGTATCAACATCCCCAAACTTAGTTCATACTCGTCCTCGAGTAGGTAAAACGATAAAAACAGAATATTTTTTTAGGTGACATGCTACCAACATAATATTGATCATCATATTTTTAGAAACATTTCTAAACTGAGATCATAACACTCTTAATATAGGCATGATAGATATAATTCTAACAATGAAATTTAGCAACCATGTTTCAACATGAAAAGTAACACAAATAAAAGATCATGAATAATAATACACTTAAAAGTTATATGTTTGTTTTGAGCATAAAGAAAACATAGGAAAGGGATAGTTCGCTTGTCCTTAAAAGTAGGAAAAAACATAAATTCTAGGACACCTTCAAAGTTCAAGTGGATGAGTAGTACAAATAATTTGAGAGAAAATAATAACACATCAATAATAATCGTTGGGATTGATGCACATTAAACTCATAATGGCAACTACGCTCTCTTAACTGTGCATAAAGTTAGAAGATGAAGACTCAACATAAAAGTAAAAGAAAGACCCTTCGCAGAGGGAAGCGGGGATTAACTCATGTGCTAGAGCTTTTTATTTTATTAAAATAAAGGTATTGAAAACAATTTTTTAGAGAGGTGTATGCTTATGTCAACGAATGGTAACAGAGTTCTTGTCATCTTCCATACTAAACAATTTGAGAGCGGTTCCAAATTATTTATAATAAGCATTTATAGTATGCTCTTTATATAGTATGACACTCCTCCCCACCTTGCTTTTGCAAACCATGGTTAACTGAATCCTCGGGTGCGTGCCAACAATCTCATACCATGGAGGAGTGCCTATTTATTTGTTTAGCTTCTTGCTGTTATAATGGTCAAATCAGCTCGTTGTAAAATTAAGGATGAGCAAATGAAGCATGCAAGTCAGGGTACTTAAATAGTATGGAAGACAACAAACCCAACTACTACTTCCTCATGAGCTAAAACAGGGGCACAAAACAGGAATAATTTTGAAAGTTTCAAGGTAGCACATGAGAAATTTACATGGAGTGGCGGTTAAATCCCACATGTTGTTAGGTATAGTGGACACATTTGTCAAACTTTGGTTTTTGGGAGTTGGATGCACGAGTAGAGCTCATACTCAGTACAGGTGGAGGCTAGCAAGAGTATGGGAGCGACAAATTAATAGAGCGATAATGGCGATAGTCATGCATAACGACAAAAACATTATTAATCAATGCATAAATGGTATTAAAATTAAAAAAGTAAATGATCATAGAGTCTATAAGTGACTGGTTTGTAGTCATAAACATGTTGTAAGCATGCGCCAAGTCAACCAAATAAAGCATTTGATGGAGAACACCATAAATTTATGCTTCATTGTGATAAACACAACTCATGATTATTTCAATGGAACATTAAGCACTCTGAGATATTTGAGACAAGTCATGCTACAATAATAAATACTAAGCATGGAATTAAAACATGACATGATAAAGTCTAGTTACAGTCTGACCAAGCTTCTATTTGTACCGTTATAAGCATGAATTATTTTACTCTTCTCCAACACCAATTAACTTGTTTGAAACAACTCTCATAGATAATATTCATCAAATACCAGAGAAATAATCATATATAACTGAAGCAAACTAACAAGCTCTAAAAAAATACAAGTGGAAAACAAGGGCTAAACGGAGTACTAGCAAAGGGTGAACACTCACAGAACCGTAAGAATGAAAACTAGAGTGTTCTAAACAATGAAAACGGAGTGTCTCTCTCTCCCACATAAGAATGATAGGTCCAACTAAGTTTATTGCAACAAGTAAAATAAAACAAAACAAACAAACGCTCCAAGTAAAATTCATATGATGTGACCGAATAAAAATATAGTTTCATAGAAGTGACGTGAAAAATTGTTTATGGAGAAGGGGATGCCTTGGGAATCCCCAAGCTTATACGCTTGAGACTTCCTAAAATTTTCTGGGATGAACCACGGGGCATCCCCAAGCTTTGGCTATACACTCTTCTTGATCACATTATATCACCCTCTTCTCTCTTGACCCTTGAAAACTTCCTTCACACCACACTCAAAGTAATTCGCATTAGAGGGTTAGTAAACAATAAAAATTCATGTGTTCTACATGGGAACAAGTGTTATTAATACTTTTAAACATTAGCTATATCCACTGATGTTTGTTGAAACAAATAAATCCACTCGACATAGTAAAAGAGATAATGGAAGTAAAAAGGAAGAATCTGCCAAAACCAGAACCATCTGTAATGACAAATTTTTTCGGGCCACTTAAGTTACTCAAATCGAAAAAAGTAAATAACAAAAAAAATTCGGAATTACCTGAGTAATAAGCATAAACTGTTTCAGGTCATTTTGACCTTTCTATGAATTGTGAGATTTTATACGGTGGACAACAGAAATCTGTTTCCTGCGAAAAAATCCAAAAATAACACCAACTTTCGCTAGAAACTTTACTTGGCACAACTAATCAATGAAAATAAAGATACAAAGGAGTTTCTACAGAAGTATACAACACCTTGACTCAAAGAAAACAGAGCAAAACAATGCAAAAAATAAAACCATGGGTTATCTCCCAAGAAGTGCTTTTATTTAATGACTTTTAGCAAGGCATGGAAAAAGAAGGGATGCCTTGGGCATCCCCAAGATTTGATGATTGAATATTCTTGAATACTTAATTGAGGTTGACTTGGGAGTCCCAAAGATTGAGCTTTTCTCTTCTCATTCATCTCGTATCACCATCTCCATTGGATCTTAAATACTACATTCAGATAAAACTTGACAAAAACTAATTAGTAGTATTAGTACTCATTAAATGAAATCCACTCATGTTCAAGCATTCACATGTTACATAATATTTACTCAACATTAGCCATTTTATATATGGAGGTTTCTTACAAAATTTTCGTTGTCCATCGAAAAACTAAGGAAAATAAGAACACTAAGTAAAATATTGAATAAACAACGAAATCTTCCTGAGTAAACTAAGAACACTAAGTAAACTGAATATCCTGTAAAGATGGCACTCAATGAGATAGCTACTTAGCTAAAATCAAAAAACTTAAAACTAATGAAAGCTATATCATAATCTCATATTTATGAACAAAAAATTTCAGATAAAAAATACTAGTATGAGATCTATCACGATTTTTTTACACTGAAGCACATGAATTCTGTCTAAACAGAATCGGTCAGTAATGATCGAATTATAGGACCTATATACGTACTTCAAATCAGAAAATTTAGTCTAATGAAAGAAAGATAATAAGCATTACTTTTCACTCAAGAAATTTCGGATTAATATCTCGTTCTAGTGATTTTAAAAAAATTATACGGTGAAGCACAAAAAATCGGTTTCTGGACAGTAAAGCAAAACTATCTACTTCCAAGTAACTAGAAACTACCATTATCAATTTTATTTTATGGTACAGAGGAATACATATAATATATACAATATACACAATATATACAAGTTTTTAACTTTAAAAGCTTCCATGGAAAGATTTGTTTTGGTTTCATTGGCATGACACAAGTTTTCAAGGTCGACCCCAACTTAACCATTACTCATCTTTCCAATCACTTTCCTTTTTGAAAACGTTTTTAGATAACAAGTACAACTTTTTTTTTGAAATTTGTGTTCCCTATCCATAACTAAAATAGAAAACTACTTAAAACTGAAAATAAAACTACTTAGAGACAAAGCAAACAAGTGCACACAAGAACATTCACCCCATGCTATTTCTCCTCGGCAACAGCGCCAGAAAAGGTCTCGATATCCCACAAGTAGAGGGGATCGTGTGTAGCATTTTTGATAAGTAAGAGTGTCAAACCCAACGAGGAGCTAAAGGTAGGATAAATGTCATCTCAAGTTTTATCAACCACTGATACAACTCAACGCACACTAAACGTTTACTTTATCTAGGAAATAATAATAGAGCAATAATACGGGTATGAGAGAGCTTTGCGAGATAATAAATACATGAACTAAAGTTAGTTGTTGAAGCAATAAAGTACACTAAATGACTATAAATTAACAGTACCATGAGTGTGGAAAAGTGGTGGTAACTGTGATGGATTTGTCCATGATCAAATAGTCAAATACAAGGTTGATATTCCTCTTTTATGTGGGAGAGGCAAAGCTAACAAGATCTCACTATACAATGATTGGAATTACTTATGATTGGAACTCTAGGAAACATCCGTAACTACTAGAAGATAAATTAAGGTAAAAATATCCAACCATAGCATTAAGATCAAAAGGTCCTCTTTATCTCATATACTTCAGTCACTAGAATGGGTCTGATGTTTCTGCCACTCAAGCAACCCTTCCCCTAGCTTTCTACACATGCTACAAATCCTATGAAGTGATCCATGCAAACATAAACATATGATGGCACAATAGGACTGTAACAAATTCAATACATACCTCAAACCATCCATAGAGATTCAACAATCAATCGTATGAAAAAAGGGATCTACAAAAACATGACATAGATGCAATAGATCATCTGCAAATAATTTATAACGTCAAACACCATATTTACATAGTACGGTACAGAGGTGTGTGGGAGGATGAACCATTGTAGACAAGGTGGAATGGCGGTGAAGACGGCGGAGAGGATACCGCAGGGCGGCGCCGGCAGTGGCACATGGACTCCTTCTCTACGACGCTGGCATCATGGGGGAGCGACGCTGGCATCATGGGGGACCTTCATGGTCTTGGGAGCCCTCCCCCATGGATATGAGATCCATGGGGGAGGCTAAAACGTGGTTTTGGTGGCTGGAAATTCGTGGCATGTGGTGCCTCCCACGACCTAGGTTTCCTCCCTTTATATAGTCTCAACGATTTCCGTCATCCCATCTAGGGCTGCAGTGAATCGGGCGTATCTTGGCCGTCCCTACTCGGAATCAGACGCATTTTAAATCTAGATCATACGCCGCAAAATTCTCCACAATTTTGTCTTCTGTGAGATTTCCGTTTGACGCTGTCTTCGACCCGTAACGTGACAATTTTTAAAAAGTGTTTTCAGAGAGATTTCAGGAAAGTCCCAATTTGACTCCAACAATGTTTCATCTTCTATTTTCGGTAATTCCTACACATCTAAGTGTAAAATAAAAAAAAATTGTGCACTTTTGCAACTATTAGTAGGTTAGTCCAAATAAATCACAAACTTAATATAAAAACAATTATGAAAAGCATTAAAGTAGCATGAAACCATAAAAAATTATAGACACGTTTTGGACGTATCACCCCTGTTGTAATGTGGACCGCGAACGGAGAATACCTTCCTTCAGAATAGAACGTGCATACGAGAACAAAAAATATCATTGAAAATCTTGTCATTTCTACATAGCCAGAGCAACCATGTAACAGCTAGTACTCCTACCCTAATAATAGTTTTGAATCTTTTGTCTACCCCATGTAACCAATGGCCGAAAAAGTTCGCAACGGATGTTGGCTGATAAACCTTCGAAACCATTTGGATGGCGGACCATATGGAACGCACAAATATGCAATCAAAGAATAAGTTCTTAATCATCTCATCGTGAGAACAATAAACACACTTTGAAGTTCCATGGCAATTACGTTTGAGAAGATTATCTTTTGTAAGTATGACCCCTTTACGAAGATATCACGCGAAAACTTTAATTTTCAATGGTACCTTCATAAGCCATATTTAAAAAAATATTCACTCGCATATCCAATTGGAGCATAGCTTCGACGGTACGTTCATAAGCCACATGGAATCCACGCATAACATTCCATTCTTAGTAAGATTCCACTGAAACTCATCATTTCCTGGTTAAATTGACCAAAGCCAACCTATGAACCAGCACATTACATGACAAAAGCCATGGACCAACGATATCTCGTCTAAACGTCACATTACGAGGTGATGTTTGCATGACAGTAGCTAGTGTATCATCCTTATGGCGTGAAATTGTGTATAGTGCCGGATATTGTTCTTGGAGTATGGTATTACCCAACAGTTTGTCCTCCTAGAACCTTATGAGTGATCCATCCTTAATCTTAAATACACCATAGAGAAAAAATTGTTTTTTAGTCTCCATTACGCCAGCCCAAAAGTGTGAATCACCTGGTTTCCACATAACCTATGAGACTGCTTTCGAACCAATGTATTTTCGTTTAAGGAGTGTTTGCAAAAACGCCGTCTTCGGTTAGCCGTTTGACAAGCCATTTACCAAGGAGAGTTGAGTTTTGACCTGTAGGTCATGGATACCAAGCCCCCTAGTCTTTTTCTCGCTGTCCCCTTGCCAAAAAATTCTTGATCGGGAATAATCCAACATTTTCAATACTCCTTTAGGTAACTCGAACAAATATATCATATACAGTACCATATTCGAGAGCAGTGAATTTATGATTACGTATCTTCCACCAAATGACAACAATTTACCTTTCCAACTAGCTATCCTTTTCTGCAGGCCTTCTTCGACTTGGCTCTATTCTACATTAGTCAATATACTATAATGTATTGGTATACCCAAGTACTTAATAGGAAATTGGCATTGCTCGCATCCGAACAACTAGGCATACTGAGCTACATCATCCTAGGCCTCGCCAAAGCCGAACAATTCACTTTTATGGAAGTTGATTTTTAATCCGGATATCTGTTCGAACGCCGAAAGGATTGATTTTAGGTTCGCAACTTTATCCATATCATGTTCTGTAAAGAGAATCATATCATCTCCATATTGAAGAATGGACAACCCCCCCCCCCTCCCATCAACAAGATGTGGAATTACCCCCTCAATTTGGCTCTTTCAATCATGATCGCTAACATATCAACCACCATATTAAAGAATATGGTTGAAAATGGATGTAACACCGGTGTTTTTCCCAAATAGAAACCTTCCTTGTTTTTCTCATTGTGCATCATGGTATCATGCATTAGAAAAAACAATTGCAAAAATTATTTTTAATGCATCAAACCTTTTCACTAAACTTTCTCAAATTGTTTTGTTGTCCCAAAACTATTTTTTTAATAATACACAAATCCTTTTTTCTACTTTCTGGAATTTCAAAACAGAAATTATAAATGCTAAAAAAAACGTTTTGGGGAAGGCCACCAGCCGTCCATGGTCAATCCAACTTCCCAGGCCAAGGCAGCCAAATCTGGGCTGCATCTACGTTGCTAACCAGCCCAACAATTCCACCACTACGCGTGCCTTGTCGTCCGCTAGCCCTATATATCGCTTAATGCGAGTCCTTACAAGGACTCGCCTTGAAAGTATGTAGCGGGCCGGCCCAATAATTCTGTATCTAGGAAGAAAATGGTACCTAAAAAATGCAGTATTCGATCCTGCGACCTAGGACCTTAGGGAAACAAGCGCAACCACTAGGCTACGAAGCCTCCTATGTACAATATGTCTTTTCCGCCCTTTTATTGTTTTATTTTTCATTTTTTTTCTTTTCTATTTTTTTGTTTTTTATTTCCGTTTTATTTCTTTTCTGTTTTTCGTTTGTACGTTTTATTATTTGTTTTTAGTTTTTATTTTTCCTTTTTTCGAAAATATACGTTTTTGAAATCTGTTCTAATTTAAAAAACACGGTTAGATTTAAAATGTGTTCACACTTAAAATATGTTCAAAATTGAAATTTGTTCATAATAAAAAATCATTCAGAATTTAAAAAAATCATATTTGAAATTTGTTCATACTTTAAATCTGTTAAAAAATGATAATTTTTCAAAATAAAAAAGCGTTTAAATTAAAAAAAATCACATTTAAAATATGTTTACCGTTCTAAAATATCGTAATTTTAAAATTTGTGTATATTTTCAAATTCGTTCATTTAAATTTTTTGTTCATTTTCCTAAACTGTTTTAATCATGTTTGAATTTATTTAATAGTTTCATATTTTCCAATTAAATCTTGTAGTAAATAATTATTCATATATTTTGTACACAAAAAATAGAGTGAAAAAAAAACATACCTGCACTAGCCTCAAACCGGCCCAGTAGCAGACTTGCTTGCTTCAGCTTGTGCGGGCGAGCGCTTGCTCCGCCTCGCAGCAAGCGCGACATAGGGAACCCCTTGTCGTCCTCTTGGAAGGGGAACCCGATGTGTGTGACCCTCCCATGGTCGACGTCAGCGATCACCACCACCTGCCCTCCTTCCCCTCCTGGCCTAGAACCCTAGCTAGTTCCTCCTTCCCCGTCTTTTTCGCCGCCGCCATCCCTCTGTACTTCAGATATTACAACGATTTTTAGATGATACGGTGCGAAAATTATGTACAGCTTCAGTACTTCCTACAGTTTCTTGCTTTGTATGTCGCCGCATACTCATTCTGTTGGAGAAGCTCTTCTGTTATACACCTAGAAGATACGACCATGCCCCGAGGAGCTGCTTTCAAAGAAACTGCATCAAGGAGACAGTTGTTGGTGTTCCAAAGTAAACGCCAGTACCATGTTTTCATTTCATTGGCGATTTCGGCAAGCAAACTTCAGTACATGACTTGGGATCCTGGCGTACACTCCTCGGTCTATGGGATATCACTCAAGATTAATGGAACTGAGGAAAGGTATGGTGATGCTTTCAGAACTTGGAGCTACATCATTCTGTGACTAGGACATGGAAAAGCCGTTGCTTGGGGACAAGCAACATTTTGCCAGGGCGGTAGTGTAACACCCGCACCTACTGCCAAAGTGGGCTCTGTACTTGGGCTCGGCCCGGCAGGTCAAGACCTGAGAGCGAGGCAGATAAATACATGCGTGATGGGTAGAGCGAAGGAGGGAACATAAACGAAACTGAAACTCTGCTTCTCTCCCGTCTGTCTTCCTCCTCGTCCTCGTCTCCTTCAGGTCCGGTTGGTACCACAAGCAGCTAGTTATCCACCTCACGTCTCGGCGATCGCCGACGGCAACGGGGATCGTGACATTGTGTATCAACGTTCAGGTCATGCAAGTGAGCCAGGAATGCCATTTTGGGCCAAGATCGTCGTAGATCTGCATCTGCTGTCAAGTCTGGAACTGTTGCTGTCCACAAATCCAGTTAACATCTTAATACATGGTCATGTTCAGTCCGATCCGAACTGTATCGCAGTCACTAATCGATCATAGTGGTGGCGCCATTGTAATCCCCTCTGGAGACTAGAGTTCATTTCCTGTCCGAGGCAGGAGCCTCCTCTTTTTCGTTTTTGTTAAATACCGGAATCTGAAAGTCTGAATTGTTTTCACCTTCTGTTTGGTTCGAACATGTTACATCTTGTCGAACCAATCCCTACATCTACATCTATATCTATATCTATACACTACAGGACTGGGGATCTATGCCGACGGCAATTGCCGTCGGCGTAGACCTGAAAACCGTCGGCGTATAACTAGCCCGACGGCCGCCGTCGGCACAACCCCGTCGGCTTACCTACTCGTCAGCGTCGCGAAAATACCGTCGGCATAGCTCGGCCGTCGGCGTAGGCCGTTGTGCCGACGGTTCCCTCGTCTGTCGGCATAGCGTGGCCGTCGGTGTAGCCATTTTGACGGAACGATCGATTGACGGCGCGCCAGATATGCCGACGGTAATACCGTCGGCTTAGCTCTCGTTGTGTCGTGCAGACGGGCGTAGTGGCAGAAGCTATGCCGACCGTGACACCGTCGGCTTAGCTCCCACGTGGCGTTACCTGAGGCCTGCAGTGCAGTAGCTCCCACGTGGCGTTACCTGAGGACAGTGTTTCTCCGAACAGGGGCTCCGGAGCGTCTGAATCCCACCTAAACCAAGGGTTTACAATACCATGTGTGTTAGAGTGTGTCATGGGTCTTGGGTTCCAAAATACCATCACTCTTTGTGCTAGGGCTTCACCGGAGTCGGATTCTATCTTCCGGGTTCCAGGACTGCTCACACCCCGAAACTCCCGGATCTGACGAAACGGGGGGAATCTTGCCAATAGGTGGGCACTACCATTGTACTGTGTGTTCCTTGTGCCTAAAATAACACAAACAAGCAACTAGTTCCACTTTGCTACCCCCTTC
This sequence comes from Alopecurus myosuroides, assembly GCA_028641055.1. Classification (NCBI taxonomy): domain Eukaryota; kingdom Viridiplantae; phylum Streptophyta; class Magnoliopsida; order Poales; family Poaceae; genus Alopecurus; species Alopecurus myosuroides. The sequence goes on along the minus strand of CM054063.1, from coordinate 9,073,654 downwards.
CGGCTCACGTAGAGGGGCCAGAACGCCAGTTTCATCTTTTTCTACAGCTGGGACAGGGTTTCTCCGGACAGGGGCTCCGGAGCGTCTGAATCCCACCTAAACCAAGGGTTTGCCATACCATGTGTGTTATAGTGTGTCATGGGTCTTGGGTGCCAAAGATACCATCACTCTTTGTGTTAGGTTTTCACCGACATCGGATTCCCTCTTCCGGGTTCCAGGACTGCTCACACCCCGAAACTCCCGGATCTGACGTCACAAGGGGAATCTTGACAAGAGGTGAGCCCTAACATTGTCTAGGGTGTTCCTTGGGCCTAAAATAACACAACCAAGCAACTAGTTCCACTTTGCTACCCCCTTCCGGCTCACGTAGAGGGGCCAGAACGCTAGTTTCGTCTTTTTCTACAGCGGGGACATGGTTTCTCCAGACAGGGGCTCCGGAGCGTCTGAATCCCACCTAAACCAAGGGGTTGCCATACCATGTGTGTTATAGTGTGTCAGGGGTATTGGGTGCCAAAATACCATCACTCTTTGTGCTAGGGCTTCACCGGAGTCGGATTCTATCTTCCGGGTTCCAGGACTGCTCACACCCCGAAACTCCCGGATCTGACGTAACAGGGGGAATCTTGCCAATAGGTGGGCCCTACCATTGTATTGTGTGTTCCTTGTGCCACACATAACACAAACAAGGAACTAGGTCCACTTTGCTACCCCCTTCCGGCTCACGTAGAGGGGCCAGAACGCAAGTTTCTTCTTTTTCTACAGCGGGGACAGGGTTTCTCCGGACAGGGGCTCCGGAGCGTCTGAATCCCACCTAAACCAAGGGTTTACCATACTATGTGTCTTAGAGTATTTAATGGGTCTTGGGTTCCAAAGATGCCATCACTCTTTGTGTTAGGGCTTCACCGACATCGGATTCCTTCTTCCGGGTTCCAGGACTGCTCACACCCGAAACTCCCGGATCTGACGTCACAGGGGGAATCTTGACAAGAGGTGGGCCCTACCATTGTATTGGGTGTTCCTTAAGCCTAACATAACACAACCAAGCCACTATTTCCTCTTTGCTACCCCTTTTCGGATCACGTAGAGGGGCCAGAACGCAAGTTTCATCTTTTTCTACAGCGGGGACAGGGTTTCTCCGGACAGGGGCTCCGGAGCGTCTGAATCCCACCTAAAACAAGGGTTTTCCATACCATGTGTGTTATAGTATTTCATGGGTCTTGGGTTCCAAAGATTCCATCACTCTTTGTGTTAGGGCTTCACCGGCGTCGGATTCTCTCTTCCATGTTCCAGGACTGCTCACACCCGAAACTCCCGGATCTGACGTAACAGTGGGAATCTTGACAAGAGGTGGGCCCTACCATTGTCTTGGGTGTTCCTTGGTCCTAACATGACACAACGAAGCAACTAGTTCCACTTTTCTACCACATTCCGGCTCACGTAGAGGGGCCAGAACGCCAGTTTCGTCTTTTTCTACAACGGGGACAGGGTTTCTCCGGACAGGGGCTCCGGAGCGTCTCAATCCCACCTAAACCAAGGGTTTTTCATACCATGTGTGTTATAGTGTGTCATGGGCCTTGGGTGCCAAAGATACCATCAATCTTTGTGCTACGTCTTCACCGACATTGGATTCTCTATTCCGGGTCCAGGACTGCTCACCCCCCAAAACTCCTGGATCTGAAGCAACAGGGGGAATCTTGCCAAGAGGTGGGCCCTACCATTGTCTAGGGTGTTCCTTGGTCCTAAAATAACACAACCAAGCAACTAGTTCCACTTTGCTACCCCATTCCGTCTCGCGTAGAGGGGCCAGAACGCCAGTTCCGTCTTTTGCTACAACGGGGACAGTGTTTCTTGCTCGCGTAGAGGGTTGGCTAGTGAAATTTCTTGCTTTTTTTAGTTAGGTTAGGCCATAGGAATATGCCAAAGCAAATATCTACCCCAACTTTTCAAACGATTCCCTCCGGTATGGCCCAAACTTATCGTCTACCCCGTTTGAACTTATCGTTTACCCCCTTTCGCTCCGGCGGTCTTTTTCCAACGAAACCCTTGTCTGGGGGCCCAAATATCTACCCCTATACGAGGGTTGAACAATAAACTTTTATCCTTATTTTTATTTGTTTACACCACATCAACACGGAAAAGTAAGACTGGTCCCACAAAATTTGAAATTATTCTCTTCTATTGAATCATATATCATTTCATGTGATTACAACCTTCATACTATGGAAAGGGAGCAGGGAGTTATGTGAACTATTGATTTTATGTGAAAGGCAGCAGGGGATACGCCGACGGCATTGCCGTCGGCATAGGTCCAAAGCTATGCCGACGGCATTACTGTCGGCATAGGTCCAAAGCTATGCCGACGGCATTACCGTCGGCGTCTCTGACGCCGTATACGCGCCGTGCCGGCTGTGCCACGGTGGCTATACGTATGGCGACGGCGAAGCTAATTTGTCGAAGGCCGTCGGCGTATGTCATTTTGCGCTGACGGCAAGAGCTATGCCGACCGTGGTTTCATGTGGCCGTCGGCGTAGGTAAGAGATGCCGACGGTCATACCTAAGCCGACGGAAATTTATCCGTCGTCGGCACACAGCCACCTATGCCGACGGCCCCGACTTATTGCCGTCGGCATAGGTATTGCCGTCGGCGTTTTCCTTGTTTCCTGTAGTGATATCTATACCTATATATATATATATATATATATATATATATATATATATAATAATAATAATATATTAATAATCTTTACCTAATAATAAAGGCAATAAGGTTTCTTGGGAAATTTTCGCCCGTTTTGATTTTAAACTGAAATTACATATATTGCCACCGCTTAAGCACAGGAACGGTTCGCACCGTCCGGATTCTGGTGTGTCGCGTTCGTCCGTCCTTATCACACATGGGCCAAGCCCAGCAAAGAAACCTAACCGATTGCGTTGATCTACTGATTGTGTCCTACTCGAATACTACATGGTACACCGACTCTTCTAGGATCAAATAGCCATCACCTATAAACATGCAGGCTACATTGTTCTCACAGAAGCAACACGACAACTTCGCCGTGTTCGTACTTGACATCGTCGTCTCGTCGGACTCACGATCACCGGAACCGATGGTGCAACGGCGTGCTAGGAACCAACTGTCTCATCCTGTCCAGATGGAACTAGGCGAACGAGTTCCAAGTCAAGAACACGATCGGCATCTTCTTCTATTTCTCCTCCACCGGCGGCGCATCTGGACGCTGAGCTCCACCTGGTAGCAGGTTTGGGCCTCCACCTTGCACAGTAGGAGAAATAAGATACGAAATCCACCTATCTGAACATTGGGCAGAGTTTGGTGCCGATGACCTCACCTGCTAGCACATCTGCACATCTGCGCCACGGGACAATGGATTTTGAGGAAAAGGATGCGTAGCGGTAGCTGCGCTTGAATTCTCTCTGTTGCTCTGTGATTTGGGACTTGGTTAAATAGTTTTGGTAACAGGCGCAGATTATTGCACTCGGATCAGACTATGCGGCTGAAACGAAGATGTGAAGCATCGACTAGGGTCCCGAAGCTGTCCGTGAGGTCATCGTGTCTGGCGTTCGAGTCAGCGCAGACCACCGCGGCGATAGGTACTGCACGCCCCTGCCCCCTGGCCAGCGCGGGCATGGCTGGCCGCCCGTTGCAGCGCATGTCCAGTGGGAATTTGGTCATACGTTGAACTCGAAGATGTCCAAGTCCTGCTCGAAGTTTCCCGGCACCACGCCCTCGGACTCCTGCGGTCAAGCCTCACAGAGTTGCTCCAGCTTGCTGCCGTAAGACAGGAGATTGTGCCGCTAGCACGCATTCGTGAGCACTCAACAGTTGCAATCAACACTAAACTTGACGTCGTCTTCTTGCCTATTCTTCAGCATGTATTCAGTATGCTGGTGCACAAAGGCTACTTGGCTTGTTCGGGTTACAGACTTTTGTTTTGCCAAAGTTTGACCAAGATTTTCATTTGTTTCGTATGCTTCCAAAACTTTGATTTGGTTGAAGATTTAAACATTATAGGATTGTAGATCTCCCCTGTTTTTCATGCTATAATTTAGTGTCGAATGATTTTTCTATATTGAATAATTCTGTCAGTTGTATATTGGTTCTAGTTGCTCACATGGAAACGATTTGGTTCAGTTATTCAGTTTATTTATTCCCTCTCACATGATTGCTGAACCTTTAATCCATAAAGCCTTACTCCGCGACACACCATTGTGCCTTCTACACCCTCCGTAGCAGTGCCTGCTCCGTAGCTAGCTGTTCCATTGCCTTTTTTTTTAGAAATGGGAGCCTCTGCCCCGGCCTCTGCATCAAAATGATGCACACAGCCGGACTTTATTAAAATAATAAAAAAATATCCAGGAACGAGTGCAGTTACAGTTTACGGATCACACAAAGTGGCCACAAAGATCAACCACTCAAAAATAAGCAAAGGTAACTTATGCATCTATCCGTCTTGCATTAAGCCACCCACCCCGGCTGTAGATAGCCCGCACGACCGCCAGCAGCCGGGTACAGCCTGAATCCATAAGTCCTCGCTGATCGACAGGGAGAAGGAAGGACCATGTCTGTAAGGAAAATACCGCCTTGTTTACAACCTGCAAAAAGTGAACATTGTTTCTTTTGTTAAAAATCATATCATTGCGGCTGTTCCAGATCTCCCACAGAAACGCAGCCACACCGACACGCACGCGTGCCTTAGTTTTTTTATCAATGTCATTTAACCAACTACCAAACATATGCGCAATGTTAGTCGGTGGGTAAATGTTAAAAGTAAAGTGAAGTAGACGCCAGATATCACGAGTGAAAGGGCAAGAGATAAACAGATGCTCAATAGTCTCATCTGTATCACAGTGAACACACTTTTTAGACCCATTCCAATTTCTCTTTATCAAATTATCTTTGGTTAGAACCACTTTTCTATTAAGAAACCAAAGAAAAAATTTGATTTTTAAGGGGACCTTTAATTTCCACAAATATTTCCGCAAAAATCTTGTGGAACCATGAAGCAAATCAGCATACTAGGATCTTACCGAAAAAGATCCATCCATCGTTAATTTCCAATGGAACGTATCCATCTCATTATTGAGAGTGACATCCATCAACCTCTCGACAAGTTGTAGCCATAAACCTCTCCTATCCCCAAAAATAGTCCTCCTGAAACGAATTTCCAGAGGATTGTGTGCTAACACATCTGCTACCGTAACATTTTTGTGTAGCACTATATTAAAGAGCTGTTCCATTGCCTACTCTCATCCATCCTGCCTCTTCAGAATGCCAGCCAATTAGTGACATACCATTAACTACCTGAGTGTAATATGCTCTTCGACAACGGAACTTTAAAGGTTTGTTTTGCGCTTCAAGACAAAGATCATTAACTTACTATGGTTGATATTTGAGAGAATATTAAGGGTCTCCGGAGTCAAGTAAGTTTGGATATAACGTATAGTAGTTAATAGAACAAGTCTGAACTTCATATGATGCTATTAGGTTTATACACATAAGTAGTTTAAGATTTAGATAAAGTGCAGTTTCCACAGATCCGCAATTTTTGCAGCAATAATACCGATGATAGTCGGTGTGTTTACAAATAACTGTAAACACACATTAATATCAAAGGATATATGTCCGAATAATCAAAGGCCAGTGCCATTTTGCTTGAAGGCGCTATCCATGAGCATGCCTCTGAGGCTCTGGTCCCGACTTGGATGAAGCTACACGGGGTGCCCCCTCCCTTCCGCTTTGCTAGCAAGCTCCGGGTCAGCGCCCGCCCGTTGGGGCGCCCGATGGCCGTGGACGAAGCCACCTTGGAGGATCCGTCGCTGCCAGTCCGCATGCAGTTCGGCTGCAGAGCGGGTGCTCGGATAGTGGAATCCTTTCCACTGTTCATGAACGAGCAAGGCTTCAATATTAGGGTGGAAGTGGAGCGCTCTGCAGGGAGACGCACCGCGATCTCCCCTCCACCTCCGCCCCCTCCCCAAGATGACAAAGATGACGCCGCCGAGAAGAGCTCCGAGGAGGACACAGAGGAGTGGAATGGGAAGCGCGGCCGCCGCTCTTGCCCCTCGCCTAAGGAGGCTCCTCCGCCCAAGGGCACGGGTTCAACAGGAAAGAAGACCCACATGGGACTGGGAGTCCCCCCACCTCCTCTCTGTCGGTTTGGATAATCAAGATGGGATTTTGCCCCTCCGAATGGAGACATATTCTCTGGGCCCTCTCGAGTGATATGATTCCGGAAGCATGACCATGCACAACTCGGTTAAGTGTTAACTGAGTCTATTGACTAAGAGTTAGTCAGATGAATCATATATCACGGACCGAGAAGAGAGTTGAGCTATTAAGGGACGACGATAAATCGCCTATAGTTCGACAAGGTATATCATAAGGCAAAAGGGACTAAGATGAAAGTCACATGGGAAGGTATGTCGTCATGACTCAATGAGACTTGGGAGTCGGCACGTTCTGCTAGGAGCGGCTACCGATTGATCGATTGGGAGTCGGACTCCAATCGTGTCCAATTCGCCATGAGCCTGGAGGGTCGCACACTTAATAGCGGGAGCAAATATATTGGTCGGGTTGGACCCGAACCGGAAATAGACCGAGTTTGTGAGTCGTACTCGTAGAGTGAATGGGCCACAAGTGTTGTGAAGCCCACTACCATTCGGTATATAAAGAGAGGTGCAGATTGCCCAGCGGGCATGTTAATGCCTTTATTATTATTATAATAACATATAATTAATAATAATAAAGGCGTTAAGACTTTCTTGGTTTGGTTTGGTTTGGTAGGTCATTAAAACTAATCTCAAAGTTGACACAAATTGCCACCACGCCACCAGTAAGTTTTATCTATTGGGATCTATCTCTACCTAATTTATACCCCTATTTTCAATCAATAATTACATCTACTGCCACCGCCAATGGCAAATAATGGTTCACTTCAATTTCGTGAAAAGAAAAGAATCCACCGACGTCTCCCGTGTGATTCCGCACTGCCCTTTGCTACCACCTACCAGACCACCACCAGGAGAAGCTACAGCCTACAGGCCCCAAGGTCGTCGCTGCCAGCGGATCGGGCCTCGCTCCCGCAGTCCTGCCAAGCACGGCGGCGGCGGACGCCTCTGGCCACGTCAATTTTTTTTCTGTGGCACGCCAACGATGTGTATGTTATTTCTGGCCCAAGATACACACATATATTTTGTGGAGAACATGACCACACACGCATGAATTTTTGTGGCACGCACACATGTGCTTTTTCTGTATTTCTCGCTTCTCAATCTAAACAATCTGGTTACATGGCTTTATATACTCAAGCAAACACACACGCCCAAGTAACTAACTAACTTGATCCACTAATATCTTCACTAGCTATTTGCATGCACACACGACTCAGCACTTGTGCAGCCAGTCCTCAACGGCCACGCGACCAGGCAACCCAATGCATGCATGCAGTCTCAAACAAACTCTTGACCACTAACTAATTGTACAACTCACGCCCACGCATCTTCTGGCTTGTCGTTCAGCTTACGTGCACACATTCTCTCTTTGTGCTCCTAATCTGGCCGCTACGCCATGTTACCGAAAATACAATTAGCTAGAACTTACTAAACTGACCCAACTAAAGCTATGCAAGCACTAATAACAAGATTAGTTCCAACAATCACCTCCCTAATTTTTTTATTCATTATTCTTCTGTTGAGGCCATTGACATCGATGTCGTCTCTGCAAAACGTCGACGGCCGCCAATGCCATCTTGTCACGCCGATTGTCGCCGTCGTCGCACGCCTCAACGAGAGACTCGCACCTCCTACGCCTTCACCACGAGTGTGCCGCCATGACACGCTCGCTGCCGCAAGTTCGCCACCGGTGCCACAACTGGCCGGTGACCCGCCTCCATGTTGCCGCCGATGACGCACCTTGTCGACGACTCGGACATGGACGATGAACTCCTCTCGTTTGCCACCGGTGCCGCAACTCGCCGGTGACTCACCTCCACATTTGCCGCCGCTGACACACCTTGTCGACGACCCGAACATGGACGATCTCCTCATGGTGATGGCCTCCGCGCCATGGCCATCACCTCCCTGCCGCCGGTGCCACAACTTATCGGGCAGCATATGTTCTCCTCGCTCGTAACGCAGCTTGACGACGACGGAGACTCCGACCTCGAACGCACGAGGCTCTGATACCAAATGTTATTTCTGCCCCAAGGTACACACATATATTTTGTGGTGAACATGAACACACACACATGGATTTTTGTGGCACGCACACATGTGCCTTTTCTGTATTTCTCGCTTCTCAATCTGAACAACCTGGTTACATAGCTTTATATACTCAAGCAAACACACACGGCCAAGTAACTAACTAACTTGATCCACTAATATCTTCACTAGCTATTTGCATGCATACACGACTCAGCACTTGTGCATCCAGTCCTCAGTAGCCACGAGATCCAGGTACGATGACGGAACACGCGAGAGAGAGAGAGAGAGAGAGAGAGAGAGAGAGAGAGAGAGAGAGAGAGAGAGAGAGAGAGAGAGAGAGAGAGAGAGAGAGAGAGAGAGAGAGAGAGAGAGAGAGAGAGAGAGAGAGAGAGAGAGAGAGAGAGAGAGAGAGAGAGAGAGAGAGAGAGAGAGAGAGAGAGAGAGAGAGAGAGAGAGAGAGAGAGAGAGAGAGAGAGAGAGAGAGAGAGAGAGAGAGAGAGAGTCGACCCCACCCACCGACGATCATCACCGGGCCGTCGACGGCGACATGGCGGAGCACCTCGTCACCCCGGTGCGTGTGGGGCCTTCTTCTCCTCTGTCGCTGCGGTGGGACGCTGCCTACCACGTGACAGATGCATCACGATCTAGGGTTGGTGTGATCATTTTCCGGTGTACCGAGCGGAGGTTGGTGCTCGTGGACTCTACCGGGATCGCCGTGGATGTACGGCAAATCAGAGACGGTGAGGTGGTGGCCACTGGTGCATGTATCTCCTTTCCATGCCACGAGGCGGTGGTTGGTGAGCAGATCGTTTCGCCGCGTGTCCAGATCCATGGCGTGCGTGTCCCTCACGACCGTGCCAGGTATTGGGCCCTCGTGCTCTCTTCCGTGACTCGCCGGTGGGGCTCCATGATACGCCGCCTACCTCCATCGCTGAGAGTGGGCCTACGCCGTCACACATCAACGGAGCTCCCTTATCTTCCCGACCCCCACCTACCCCAGATCTAAACTCCAGATTTGTGCATATTTGGGAGAAGGGGAGGGCAGCGGGGGTCCGAGGGTTGTCTTCGTTCAGATCCATCCCCTTAGATCCATTCTTCGTAAGTCCAATCCAGGTCCTGCAAATTCCGAGTGGAGAGGGACAGTTCTTGGAGATCGCCGGAGTTTCTCAACGGTGGTCTCATCTCCTCCTACGTCGATGGCGTTCAACAACGACAGACGTGGGGGGCGTGGTGGTGGACCTCCGCCTCGGGCTAACTTCCCCCCTCGTCGACCGCCCGGTGGATACGGAGCTGCCGCCTTCGATCAAGCGGGGGCCTACGGATTGGCGGCGTCTAGGGGAAGGGAGCCTCGCCGTGATGTCACGCAAGATCGTGGCGACTCCAAATCTCGCAGCCGCGAGCACGGCCGTGGTGCTGCTCGTGATTCGGGGAGAGGAGGCTACAACAACAACCGCTTGGGTGCTATCTCACGCAATCCCTCCAGGAACTTCACGGCGAACCAAGGTAACAGGGACCGCTGGAATCATCGTGTGGACATGGTAGAGGAGGACTCTGATAATTCTAATGGTGGTAGGAGGGATTCATCTGCCCCTCAAGCAGATCAACAGAATTTCGACAACTCCTCTCCAGTTGTTGGAACGATAAGAGTGGGGAGAGATGCTGCTTTTGTAACTTTTGAGGACCAATCGGAAGAGGAAACAGATAGGGATGCTGATGCTCTCCCTCGATCTGTGAATTTCCAGGACGATGTAGCTAGACCAATTGATGCTAATAATCTCTGCATCATCTGTGGTGATGACCATGTGGACAAAATCATCTTCGATGAGATCAAGCCCTAGGAGGTTGCAGCTCCCTTTGTGGGTGCAGCTGTTCCAGGTGGAGGGTTTTTTTGTGATTCCAGATATTAGGAATGTTGCTCCACCTAAAGAAATGCATCAAGCTGTTGTCGAGGTTCTGGAATGCAATCCATCTGCGAGAGAGATTGAAGAAGAATTTTTACAGTGGGCTGGAAGAAACTGTTCATGGAGGTGGTATGCCAAGCCTCTGGCAACCAAGAAATTCTTGATGAGGTTTCCAAGTTCACGAGATATCGATGACTAGATTCATTTCAGCGAGGCTCGCCTGAGAACCATTCCTGGAGTGGTCATTAGGGTGGAGCACTGGACTCAAGAATATGGGTCCACAGGGGAACTGGATATAGCTTGGGTCGAAGTAAAGGGGATTCCCTTGGGTAACGGGAACTGCCCCACTACTGTGTACATTGGCAGCCTCGTGGGTATCACTATTCTTGTTGATAGACACAGTCTGAACAATGTTGAATATGTGCGTGTTAAGATTGGAAATTCTGATGTTTCTGTAGTCCCACCAGTGGTATCCAATGTTAACATTGGTAGTAAGTTTTATGACATTGAGTTTACTAGAGAGATTCACATCAGCAAGCAAGCTAAGAAGCCTACCTCTGAGGTTACGACAAGAGACAAGGACAATGTAAATCCTGAAGGTAGTGAGGCTCAACACACCCCTAAACGGGCCAGGCAGGATCCTCCTAATTCCAGTAGATCTGCTGTTAATCCAGGTGCTGGGGGCTTCATGAGAGATGCTAGGAATTCTTATGGTAGGCAGCTTGGTCTGTCAAATCTATCTGCACAGGGGAACCCAGATCAATCTATGGACAAAGGAAAGAGGAAGGCCCCTGAGCCATCTGAGAGCTTTGAAGATGACAGTGATGAGGATTCTTTTGCTGCCAATATGCAAAAACTTGGTTATGCTTCTAATGAACAGAGGCAGATGATTCCTTTGCCTGAAGGGTCCAGTTCCAGGTTGAATGCAGCTCCTGCAGTTGATCATTATGACAGGTACTTGGAATACTTGGCAACACCTAAGCTCATTACTGCTGGGGTGGTGGAGAATCCTGAGGAGCCCCTACAGAATGAGTTGACTTATGAAGAGTTTTTGAAACAATTGCTCAAGACCAAGAGTGACAAGGGGTGCATGTGGAAAAGCATGCTCAGACAAATCCTAGGTGCTGATGAAGGCCCAGTGGTGGAGACTCCTGAGACATCTATGGAGTCTGAAAGTTTCTGAAAATCTGTATCTGCTGTCTCTGCGAACACTGACGAAATACAGCAAGTGCATCCCTCAGAGGTGCATATTACTGAAGTTGATAAATCTCCAATGGCATCTGATGTGGCCATGCCTCCTTGCAATGCTCCATCTTCTGTCACTCCAGCACAACCTGTTCCCATAAGGGTCAGTTCTAGGATCAATGAAGCAGGGAGGGCTAATGTGCCAATTTTCCAGAGTGAAACCCAGGCTATTGCTAGAAGGGATGAAGGTAAAATTACATGTTCAAACTCTTTTTATGTGCTTGCAGACAATAATGTGTTGGATAAGGCTCTTGAACTTGGGATTAATCCTTCCTCTATTTCCTTGCAAACTTTTGATCTTCTTCTTGATTGGGAGGTAGCTAGGGAAAATCTTTTATCCAAAAAGATAAACTTTCATCCTTAAAACATGTGGTTCCTAATGTTCAATCACAACCTGTTGTTCCTGATACTTTGGGTTTACCACCAATTGATGAGTGTGGTGTGGAATCATCTTCTGATGGTGATGAATCTCCTTTTACTCCTGTTGTGTCCAAAAGATCTTCTAAAATCATGAAGAGAAAAGCCAAAACCTTATCTAGTTCTTCTCAGGGTGGGCCCCTTGGTGGTTCAAGATCCCTTAGTAGGGTCCAAGCAAACCATCCTCCGAGTGGTATTGTTGTTGGACCTAGGAACAGAAATAAATCCAACAAGTTATTATGATTGGTGTTTTCTTGAATTGTAGAGGCGTGGGCAAGAAAGGGTTTTCCACTAATTTGTTGGACTTAATCAGGGAATTTGATTTTGATTTCATTGGCCTACAAGAGACTATGAAGTCTGTTGTGGGTCCTGAAATTTGGAGGAAGTTTGATCCAGGTGGACAATATATATGGTTCTGGTCCCCCTCTGTGGGCAGATCTGGTGGCATCCTTTGTGGTATCAAATCCACTAGATTTGATATTATTAATGCATCAGTTGACAGATTTTTTTGTGAAACCAATGTTTTAGATAAGAAAATCAACAAGGAAGTTACTCTTATGGTTGTCTATGGGGCAGCACAGGATAAGGATAAAACTGATTTTCTCTCTGCTTTTGCTAATGTTTGTTCTCAGTTGACTCTCCCTTCCCTCATTGGTGGGGATTTTAATATTTTGAGATACTCCTTTGAAAAAAACAAACCTGGGGGTGTGAATAAGTTTTCTGATGTTTTCAATTGAATTATTAAATCCTATTTTCTGAGAGAGGTTGATATGTCTGGTGGTCTGTATACCTTGTCCAATAATCAGAAAAATCCTACTTTGGAAAAACTTGACAGAATTCTTATGTCATCTGATTGGGAGACTCTTTTTCCCCTTACTAAGGTTAGGAAAATTCCTAGAGTTATCTTAGATCACAATCTTTTGATTGTTGAGACTGGTGAAACTGTTATTCCTAAGAATAAAGAATTTAGGTTTGAGAAATCTTGGACTTCTCATCCTGATTTTCAGAACAGGATCCAGAAAGCCTGGAATGTTGCTATCCCCGCGGTGGATAGTGTTTCAATTATTCAACATAAGTTGAAAAGGGTCAAAAATAGTTTGAAAGGCTGGGGAGCTAATGTAAGAGGGGACTCTGTTAGGTTGAGAAAAGAGCTATCAGTGGAGTTGAGTTCTCTAGAATTGTTGGAAGAAAATGGCACTTTATATGTTGAGCAGTTCGAAAGGAAAAGTTTTTTGCAGAGTGAATTGTTCAGATTATGTGATGAGGAGGAGAAATACTGGCAGGAAAGATCTAGTGAGAGGTGGCTCTTACAAGGAGACTCAAATTCAGCCTTTTTTCATAGGGTTGCTAATGGTAGAAAGAGGATAAATACTATGTACTCTTTGGTGGATGGGGACCAATGTATCCAGGGGACTGATGTGTTACTCAAACATGCCACTGAGTATTACAAAGTTTTGTTTGGTCCTGGGGAGGGAAACTTAATGTGTTTTTCTGATGATGTCTGGAGTAATGAGGAGAGACTGTCTGAAGCTGATAATGTTAGTCTTGATGCTGCTTTTACAATAGATGAGGTCAAACTGGCCATTGATTCCATGGTTAAGAATAAAGCTCTTGGCCCTGATGGAATTCCTATTGAGTTCTTTCAGGATGCTTGGGATACAGTGAAGGATGATGTTATGAATTTGTTCAATGACTGGTATAATGGAAAGCTTGGTCTGTATAGACTTAATTTTGGCATGATAATTCCGCTGCAAAAGTCCCCTGATGCGGACTGACTACAGAAATACATGCCTATTTTCCGGTTGCAAGTGTTGTACAAAATCATTACTAAAGTTGCCACAATGAGCGTGGAGCCCTTCATGGATAAGCTAATTTCTAAGTGCCAGACTGCTTTTATTAAAGTTAGAAATATCATGGATGGTGTTATGTCACTTCATGAAATTCTTCATGAGGCAAAAAGGAAAAAAACATCAGGGAGTGGTGTTCAAGATTGACTTTGAAAAAGCACTCGATAAGGTTGACTGGGCCTATCTTCTTCATTGTGTGACTCTTAAGGGGTTTAGCCCTCTATGGAGGAGACTGATTGAAGACATTGTTAAGGATGCTACTCTGTGTGTCAAAATTAATAACATCAGGGGCCGAGATTTTGGTAGTCATAGGGGTGTTAGGAAGGGAGATCTTTTTTCTCCTTTCCTGTTCAATCTTGCAGCTGAAGGGATTGCCAAGTTCATTCAGCAAGCCCATGAGATTGGTCTAATTGTTGGTTTGGTCCCTAACCTGGTTGATAAAGGGGTGGCCATTTTCCAGTACGCCGATGATACTCTCTTAATGATATAGGATGATATGAATCAGGTCAGACAGCTTAAGATGATTCTTTACTTGTTTGAGGCTATGTCAGGTTTGAATATCAATTTCATTAAGAGTGAGCTATTCATGATCTTGGAGGATTCGGATAAGAGTATCTTGTATTCTGATATGTTGAACTGTCAGATTGGACACTGGCCTATGAAATACCTGATGGTTCCTGTTTGTGGTTCCAGGATTTTAGTTGCTGACTTAAAACCTTTGGTGGAAAAACTGAGTAAAAGGTTGGATGGTTGGGCTAGCAATAACTCATCTATTGGTGGAAGATTAATCATGATTCAGTCTTCTTTGAGTAGCATCCCTATCTACCATATGTCTATGTACTTGCTTCCTTCCTCTTGTTTGGAAGAAATGAACAAAATCATTAGGATATTTTTTTTGGCAAGGGACCAATTCCAAAAAGAAGTATTACTTGGTGAGATGGAATTTGATTAACAAACCTAAGACTAAAGGGGGGTCAGGTATCAAAGATCTTAAGCTATTCAACATCAGTCTCCTGTGCAAATGGTGGTGGAGGTTGGAGATGGAAGAAGGAATTTGGTAGTCCTTGGTTAAAGGGAAATATGAAATTAAGCATGGAATTTCGAGGATTAAGCTTAGACAGCAGGACTCCCCTGTGTGGAAGGATCTTCTGAAAGTTAAACATTGGTATCTTTAATGTAGATTCATGGTGGTTTGTGGTGGAAGAGAAACTGATTTTTGGCAGGATCAATGGTGTGGTCCACTTCCTTTTTGTGAGAGATTTCCTGACCTGTTTGATGTTTGCAATCTCCAGGTGTGCACAGTTAGAGAGATGGCCGATAGGAACTGGCAGTTGGATTTTAGGAGATGGTTGACTATTCCTATGCAACAACAAGCTTCTGTTCTGCGTAGTCTTCTTATGACTATTGCCTTGGGAGAGGGTCTTGATAGACCTAAGTGGAAACTCACAAAATCAGGAAAATTCACTATGTATATTAGACTGTCTTCCTCTAATGTGGACAGATCTTTTTTGCATAGTTGGAAAGCTAAAATTCCTCTGAAAATCAAAGTATGGCTTTGGTTAATCTGGCATAATTCAATTGCCACAAAGGATAACATGAAAAAGAGGAAGTGGAAAGGGGATTTCTCTTGCAGTTTCTGTAATGTTTTTGAAACTATTAATCATTTGTTTTCCTCCTGTCCTGCTGCTGGGTACATGTGGACTGTGATTTCCTCTGTGATTGGTGCCTTCAATAGACCTTCCAATTTTACTCAATACTTCTGGTGGATTTCTAATTTTTTCCCAAACCAATTGAATCTTCATGTTGTTGGAATTGCTGCCTTTTGCTGGGAAATTTAGAAAACTAGGAATAGGGCTTGTTTTGATAAGAAGTTCATCTCATCACCCGTGGAGTTGATTTGTTATCTTTGTGCTTTTCTTCGTTACTGGCCAGGTCTGCAAGCCCCTGGAGATAGGACCACCTTGGAGGAGGGAGCAAGGATGATCCAAGATGTGGAAGTCGTTGGTTGATTATCTTAGTTTACTTTGCTCAACTAAATCGTTGCCTGCCTGCGTGCAGTACGTTTGTAATCCGCAATACTTTGTCTTACCCCGGTGCGCTCTGTCTCTAGCGCTTTTGAAACTTTTGCTGGTTTGGTTTAGGGTCTTTCTGTTGACAAGAGTGGAAGGTGCTTTCCTTTTCCTTCATTTCGAGGGGACTAGTAACGTGTCCTTCACTTGTCTCAGCCAGTTGTTTTTCTTTTCTTTCTTTCAAGTTTGTTGTAAATAAGACATTTGTTCTGTTGTCTTTCGATAATGGAACCCGGCTCTAGTCGTTTGGAAAAAAAAAGGCCAACCCAATGCATGCATGCAGCCTCAAACAAACTCTAACCTGACCACTAGCTAATTGTACAACTCACGGCCACACATCTTCTGGCTTGACGATCAGCTTACGTGCACACACTCTCTCTTCTGGCTGCTACGCCATGTTACCGAAAATACAATTAGTAGAACTTACTAAAATGACCCAACTAAAGCTATGCAAACACTAATAACAAGATTAGTTCCAACGGTGCTCTTCCAACCAGTAGCGTAGCCAGGATTTCGGCAAGCCCAAGACCATCTTTGTTCACGCCGTACTCCCAAGTCTGCCACGAGCCACCGGCGAGAGGCGACAGCTGCCATGAACTCACTTCTGGACGCGGCTGCTGGAACTCCAACAGGTGGCTCTCTTCCACCCCGCCGTCGTAAAGTAGTTGCTGCACCACGGCTGTGGTATGCCCTATCAACCTTCGCAAACGCCGCACCCGACAGGCTCCAGATCTCAGTCTCACCCCGCTGCTTCAGCGAGGCTGTCTACGAAGAGGACGATAACTCTGACAGTCCGGTGGCATGAGATGTGACAGACTGACGCTGCGATGGGAGCCCGTAGCTATCGTTTGCGGTGCGTGGCAGCAGGTGGCGCCCCGGACAATCACGCTACAGCCATGCCTCAAAATTGTGACAGCCTGACAGGGAGTCCCAAGGGCGGAGGTCGCTGACGCAGCAGAGCGCATGCCGCATCATCAAGGAAGGGCACTGGGCGGTTGTCGAGCTGGTCTGCACCGGGAAAGACTGCGCATGCCTTTCAGCGGCCTCTCATCACCGGTCCGGAGGTCGGTTTCTACATATCGAGCTGAATTGTTAATTTTTATTGCATTGGAAGTTTAGAACAGGTGATGTCTAATTAACCAAACAACTTTTTGTATGTTCTACTCTTTGTGGTTTGCAGATATAGCAACAACGCACCTTACCTCCTTCCTTTTTTAAGTTTGCAGGTTTTTCTTAGGAGCCGCACACATGGATTACCCAGATGTCTGACGTAGCTAAAATAAATTGACTTTTGTATGGATATATGTCCATTGCACAGCAATACCAGAGACGAGCTTATGATCTGCTGGGAGAGGAAGCGATTGATCTGCATCGCCTTCAGCTGCGTGCTATGCATCAGAAAAAAAAAGTCAAACACGCAGGATAATTGCATGATATTGGCAATGGTTTAGATGCACAATTGGATCATTTATGGTACGGAGGAAAAGGGGAGACTGGTTGCTTTTTTCATAATTTATTCCTAGAGAAAATTTCAGTTCTAATTGATGTGATTTTTCTATTCCCAAAAAACAATACACTTACTGGTGTGCATGCTTTTCTATAAATATTATTTGGTCATAATGACGTGGACACCGCTACCCCCTGACTCGTTCCCTGACCATCCACCGCCGCAACTCCATCCGATGCCGCTTTCTTCTTCTTTTTCTTCCTCTTAGGAGACGACGCATGACCGCCATGCGCCACTGTCCCAAAGGAAACCCCGGGAACAAAGTCGGAGCAGCCGCCGGGTTGGGAGCCACGGGCACTGCAGCCACTAGAACCACCCGCGCTGGTGCGAACGTGGGAAGGCCGGCGGAGGTACCGAAAGTGGCGCCCCCTACCTATCACGCTTGCACGCCCCTGGGCAGCCGGCGCTGCCGTCTCCAGCTGCAGATCCGCCTGTCCTCTGCTCCTCTGCGATGCCTCCATTGGCAAGGGCGAGCAAAGTGCCTGCAGGAAAGACCGGCGCTGATGCACTAGAGAAGACGGCGAGGCGGCTTTGACGATGGGGGATGAGGAAGCCGACGCCGTACGCTTGCTGGAGTCTGTTCTTGCGATCGAATAGTTCGCGTCGATGACAATGGTGGAGGAGGCGTCTGACGCGGTGTTCTCGATGTAGTTCGAGGATGCCGACTTGTTGATGGATGCAATCGTAGGGCAATGCAGCGTTCGATCCCAGCCTTGAAGGCTCGTCCAAGGTAAGCCCATGGTTTCGGCCTGCATGCCACCGTATGTAGAAAGGTCTGATGTCTACGCAAGCTTCTATTCTTATAGACAGTGTTGGGCCTCAAGTGTAGAGGTTTGTAGAGCAGTAGCAAATTTCTCTTAAGTGGATCACCCAAGGTTTATCGAACTCATGGAGGTAGAGATCAAAGATATCCCTCTCAAGCAACCCTGCAATTAAGATACAAGAAGTCTCTTGTGGCCCCAACACACCCAATATACTTGTAAAGGTATATAGGTGCACTGCTTCAGCGAAGAGATAGTGAAATGCGAGTAATATGGATGGTTATAAGTAATAATAGCAATCTGAAAATAAATATGGAAGCAAGCAAACATGTACCAGAACAGGCGGAAAACGGTGTTTCAATGCTTGGAAACAAGGCCTATGGATCCTACTTTCACTAGTGGACACTCTCAACAATGATCACATAATTGAATAACTAAATATATTCTCTTCACTATGCTACTCTTAACCCTCTCCGGTTGGATAACGAACACTAATCATTGCGTAGTGCTGCAAAAAGCATTCCTTAAAGTAAGCATTCCCATGTCTAGTTAACCCCGCACTGTCAACTTGAGCGCCCTAGAAGGTACTAGACAAACACCACAATTCACAGAGGAGACACACACGATGTGCACACTGTCACCTTCATACCGCTGGACAAGGTGAATCCAAAGTTCATATTAATAAAACACTTGAGTAGCATAATAGATGAAGAGTAACATCTACTTCTTCAACTAGATTACAAAGCTCACGATCACATGTAGATCACACCATGGGAGAGAGAGATGAACCACATAGCTACCGGTAGAGCCTTCAACCACGGGGGAGAACTTCCTCATCATAGGAGACAGCAACGACAACGGAGATGTCGGTGGAGTCTATGGAGATGGTTTTCGGGCGCACTTCTCTGTCCCGGCAGGGTGCCAGAACAGGGATCTGTCCCCCGAAACTTGGGTTGACGATGACGGCGGCTACGGAAGGTTTGGTGGAATTTCGCCGATTCTCTTAGGGTTTTCGGGAGGAAGGACATAAATAGGCGGAAGGGCGACATCGGTGGGCCACCAGGGTGGCCTCTCCACCCCCAGGCATGGCCAAGATGGGGCCCGCGCCTGGCGATGGTGAGGCCCCGTGGTGCCCGTCTTTGACTCCCCTTTGAACTTCTGGATGCTTCCGGGGAAAATAGGAAACTTCGGGATTCGTGGGGTCCAATTCCGAGTATATTTTCAGAACAACTTTTCTGAAATAAAAAACAGCAGAAAACAGGGAACTGACACTTGGTATCTTGTTAATAGGTTAGTCCCGGAAAACGTGTAAAAATGCGATAAAGAAGGGAGAAAACATGTAGCAATTGGCATAATATCAACATGGAACATCAGAAATTATAGATACGTTGGAGACATATCAAGCATCACTAAGCTTAGTTCCTACTCGTCCTCGAGTAGGTAAACGATAAAAACACATAATTTCTGAGGTAACATGCTACTAACATAAACTTGATCATCATAATGTAAAAGCATATGTAAGCTGAGATCATAGAACTTAAACAAAAACATGATAAATAGAACTTTTAATGATAAAGCATAGCAATCACTTTGCAGCATGGGAAGTAACTAAAATAAAAGATCATGAATACCAATGCAAAGAAAGATTTACGTTTCTTTCAAGTATAAAGAAAGCACGGCAAAGTGATATTTAGCTAGTCCTTAAGAGTGGGGCAAAACATAATTGCTAGGACACCTTCAAAGTTCATGAGGAAGACTAGAACAAATAATTAGAGAAAAAGCAATATCACATCATGAATCAATTAATAATGTTTTTGGGACAAATGCACATAAAACTCAAAATGGCAAAAATGCTCTCTCCACTGTGCATAAAGTTAGAAGATGGAGACTCGACATAAAAGTAAAAGAAAGGCCCTTCGTAGAGGGAAGCATGGATCACTCATGTGCTAGAGCTTTTATTTTATTAAACAGAGGTATTAAAAGTTTGACACTCCTCCCATCCATCTTACACAAACCATGTCTAACCGAATCCTCGGGTGCCTGCCAACAATCACATACCATGGAGGAGTGTCTATATTTTGGGAGATGTATGCTGATGTCAACGAATGGTAAACAGGAAAATACAGTACGTCACAATCCAACTAGATTTCACAAGAGAGGCTCCCATATGAAGGACGCAAATGGTGTAGAAGGTCATCCCTCTTTCTCTTTTGTTTACACAATTATGCTTTTGACTCATAAATCAAGAGCAAAAATAGTGAAAATATTTTGTGTGTATTAGTTTGGGGCTGGGCACCCAGCTGCCAGCTCTTCTATCAATTGGATAAGCGGATGAAGCCACTAGTCCAGGGTATGAAATCCAAACAACATGTGAGATAAATATTCTCTATTTACGTCCTCATGAGCAAAAACAGGAACACAAAGAAGGAATAATTTTGAAGGTTTTAAAGGTAACATATGAGCAATTTACTTGGAGTGGCAGTTAAATAACACATGCAGGTAGGTATGGTGGAGACAATGGGAAAACTTTGGTTTTGGGGAGTTGGGTTGCACGAGTAGAGCTCATACTCAGTACAGGTGGAGGCTAGCAAAAGACTGGGAGCGACAAATCAAGAGAGCATAAGAGACATAATCATGCATAGCGATATAAACATCACAGAGTCTATTAGTGACTGGTTCATAGTCATAAACATGGTGTGAGAATGCGCCAAGTCAACCAAATAAAACATTCAAGGAGAATACCATAAATTTATGCTTCAATATGACAAGAACAACTCATGATTCTTTCAATGGAACATTAAACACTCTTAGATATTTGAGACTAATCATTCTAATCAATAACCACTAGGCTTTAGAACTAAAATAACATCTAGCATGATATGAAAAAGTCTAGCCACAGTCTATATAAGCTTCTACTTGCACCATTAAAAATTCTACCTCAAGTAGCAGTTTCTTTTCCCAACAAGCACCATAGAAGACATGCTTTAACAAAAATTATTTACATGCTACAGCAAGCAAACATGAGCGTACTCACATAACACTACTAAAACTAACAGCTCTGAATAAGAGATGCATGAAAACAAAGGCTAAACACAGTACTACCAAAAAGTGAACAGTCACAGAACAATAAGAATGAGAACTAGAGTGTTCTAAGAAATGAATACTCAACAAATATAAGTGAAGCACACGAGTATTCTAACGAAAAAGCGGAGCGTGTCTCTCTTCCAAACAAATATGCTAGGATCCAACTATTTATCACAGCAAAGAAAACCAAACAAATTGAAAAAAAAGACGCTCCAAGTAAAGCACATAAGATGTGACTTAATAAAAATATAGTTTGACTAGAAGTGACCTGATAAATTGTTGATGAAGAAGGGGATGCCTTGGGCATCCACAAGCTTAGATGCTTGACTCTTCTTGGAATTAGCTAGCATGTACCACCGGGGAATCCCCAATCTTAGGCTTTTCACTCTTATGGATCACATCATATCATCCTCTTCTCTTGACCCTTGAAAACTTCCTTCACACCAAACTTCTCACAATCTTCATTAGCAACGTTAGTGCAAATCGAAAAAATAAATTCACATTGTTCAGTTTCAACAGAAGCCTAACACTCATAAACACATTATCTATTGTCACAACTTCTTTTAAAATTCTTTTTCTCAAAAGAACACCAAAAAAAAGAGATGAAGATGCAAATGCAATAATGGGCAGAAATCTGTCAAAATAGGACAGAAGGTAAAGATGATTTTTTTCAAAAAAATTCTGTTGCTAAAATTAAAAAGTGTTCAGCTAAGAAAAGTTGCATATATAGCACAGGATTACGCACAAAAAAACTCAGGTCATTTTGAATTTTCTGTGATTTTATACGAATTTAACAGTGGACAGCAGAAATCTGTTTCCTGCGCAGAAATCCGAAATATAGTCTCAAAATTCCACTAGAGGGTTTACTTGGCTCAACAAAGACACAAAAGAAAAGATACAGCACGGTTGCTAAGGAAATGTACAACACCCAGGTGCAAATAAAACAAAAATAAAGGATGGAAAACGGGTTCAAAACGGAGAAATAAAGCGGGTTGTCTCCCGGAAGTGCTTTTCTTTTAATGCCTTTCAGTTAGGCACAATGATTTTTAAAAGATGCTCACATAAGAGTATGAGCTGAAGCACAATAAGAGAGCATCAAGAATAAAATATAAAACACATTTAATTCTAACCCACTTCCTATGAAAAACAATCTTGTAGAAAAATATGTCAACGAAGCACAAAGTGGATAGCATAGGAAAGCAAAACAAGTGCAACTTCAAAAATTTCAACATAAAGAGGGGAAACTTGATATTGTTGAGATGCATAAAATTATGTTTCCCTCTCTCAAAATAACTTTCAGTAGCATCATGAATAATATTAACAATATAACTATCACAAGAAACATTCTTATCATGAGCCACATGCATAAAAGAATTAATAATAGTCATTCTTATTAATAGTAGTGGGAGAAATTTCAAAAAAAATAGCTACCATTATCATTCTCATCACCATAATCATCAAATTTAGGTGGCATATTATAATCATAATAAAATTTATCCTCAATATTAGGTGGACTTAAAATATCATGTTCATCATTGTAAACATCATATATAGAAGGAAAATCATGATCACAATAAAATTTATCATCCATAGTAGGTGGAACTAGAATAACACAATCATTATAATCATCATATATTGGAGGCAAAGTATCATCAAATAAAATTTCCTCCTCAAAACATGGGGACTAAAAATATCATATTCATCAAAAGCAACTTCCCCAAGCATAGACTTTTCCATAGCATTAGCAATAATGTTGTTCAAACAATTCATAATAAGAACATTGCTACTAGCATGCAAATAATGCTCCATAGGTTTTTTAATAATATCTTCAAACACTTCATGTCCTAACTCAAGATAAAGATTATAAAGCTCTCTCATATTTTTTTGTTTTCTATTAATCCTAACTAGTGAAAACAAGAAACAAAAAGATTTAATGGCAGAATCTAAAGGAAATAACTTTGAGCACTCACACCCGAGGATGTGAGTACCTTTTACCTTACCTCCCCGGCGATGGCGCCAGAAAAGAGCTTGATGTCTACGCGCGCTTCTATTCTTGTAGACAGTGTTGGGCCTCCAAGTGTAGAGGTTTGTAGAATAGCAGCAAGTTTCCCTTAAATGGATCACACAAGGTTTATCGAACTCAGGAAGGTAGAGGTCGAAGATATCCCTCTCAAGCAACCCTGCAAGTAAGATACAAGAAGTCTCTTGTGTCCCAAACACACCCAATATACTTGTCAGGTATATAGGTGCACTAGTTCGGTGAAGAGATAGTTAAATGCGAGTAATATGGATGGTTATAAGTAATAATAGCAATCTGAAATAAATATGGCAGAAAGTAAACATGTAGCAGAACATGCAGAAAATGGTGTTTCAATGCTTGGAAACAAGGCCTAGGGATCCTACTTTCACTAGTGGACACTCTCAACAATGATCACATAATTGAATAACTCAATATCTTCTCTTCACTATGCTACTCTTAACCCTCTCCGGTTGGATAACGAACACTAATCATTGCGTAGGGCTCAAAAAGCATTCCTGAAAGTAAGCATGCCCATGTCTAGTTAGCCCCACACTATCAACTTGAGTGCACACTGTCAATTAATAGACAAACACCACAATTAATAGAGGAGACACACACGATGTGCACACTGTCACCTTCACACTGCGGGACAAGGTGACTCCAAAGTTCATATTAATAAAACACTTGAGTAGCACAATAGATGAAGAGTAACATCTACTTATTCAACTAGATTACAAAGCTCACCATCACATATAGATCACACCATGGGAGAGAGAGATGAACCACATAGCTACCGGTAGTGCCCTCAGCCTCGGGGGAGAACTACTCCCTCCTCATCATAGGAGACATCAACGACGATGGAGATGTCGGTGGAGTCGATGGAGATGGATTCCGGGGGCACTTCCCTGTACCGGCAGGGTACCAGAATAGAGATCTGTCCCCCCGAAACTTGGGTTGATTATCACGGCGGCTGCGGAAGGTTTCGTGCAATTTCGCCGATTCTCTTAGGGTTTTCGGGAGGAAGGACTTAAATATGCGGAAGGGCAATGTCGGTGGGCAACCAGGGTGGCCTCACCACCCCCAGGCGCGGCCAAGGGGGCCCGTGCCTGGCTATGGTGAGGGCCCCCTGGTGTATGTCTTCAACTCCTCTTCGGACTTATGGATGCTTCCGGGGAAATAGGAACTTCGGGATTCGTGGGGTCCAATTCCGAGAATATTTCCAGAACAACTTTTCTGAAATAAAAAATAGCAGAAAACAGGGAACTAGCACTTGGCATCTTGTTAACAGGTAAGTCCCGGAAAACGTGTAAAAATGTTATAAAGAAGGGAGAAAACATGTAGCAATTTGCATAATATCAACATGGAACATCATAAATTATAGGTACGTTGGAGATGTATCAAGGGCCCACCAGTCAACGGATCTGTGCGGACCATGCCTACATGCACTCCGAGCCCATCTGTGACCGAGTGCGGCTTTTGAATTCTGGTAATTACGTCAATCACCGTCTTGCATCGATCTGAGATGCCCTGTCGCTCGATAGCGCCGCCGCTTGGCCGCTGGAGTCACCGTCGCAGTGTTCAACTGAGGGGAGAGATCCCCAAGGCAAGATGGTGGTGTGACCCTAGGACGAGGTATAGGGTCACGCCACCCCATCCTCACATCATGTGTCCTCAACGCTCCACGAGTGGCCGAACTTGCGCTCGATTTGGAAGATCCCGCCGAAGAAGCCGCCCCATCCAGGACCATCTCTGGCGAACATTCCACATTGGACTTGTACGGATCCGGAGATTGCTCCACCTCTTACCTGCATGGAACAACAAGGTCCTTACATACGTCGCAGCCCTGGGACGCTGGCGAGGACTCCCGGTGGCGCGATCCCTGTGTAGGGAACCGATGTTGCTCAAGAACTCCGCAGCGATCTGATCGTCGCTTTTAGGTGGCCGCCGGATGTCCGACCGGGACACCTCCCACACATCCGTTGACGCTACTTCAGCCGCTCGTCGGGCCGTCTCCTCCGCCTCCCCACTCGCATCGACTCCCGCTGCCTCCTCCGAGAGCACCCGAAACCTAGATCCCATTGACAAGGATTGATGGAACACTTTGGGTTGGAGAAAACTTTGATGATGTTGGCTGGTCACTTTTATTGGCCACGAATGAGAAGAGATGTGGAGATGTTTGTGACACGTTGCATCACTTGCAACAAGGCTAAGTCTAAACTAAAACCTCATGGATTATATACTCCTCTTCCTTCACCTAATACACCTTGGGAAGACATTAGTATGGATTTTGTGTTAGGTTTGCCTAGTACTAAAAGAGGCCATGATTCTATTTTTGTGGTAGTGGATAGATTCTCTAAAATGTCACATTTTATTGCATGCCACAGGAGCTAATCTCTTTTTTAGGGCATATTGAGATTGCATGAAGTACCCAAGACTAATTTTTTGATCGTGATGTGACGTTCATGAGCTATTTCTGAAAGACACTATGGGGGAAGATGAGGACAAAGCTGCTGTTTTCAACTACTTATCACCCCCAAACTGATGCACAAACGGAGGTGGTGAATCGCACATTATCCACATTATTGCGAGCCATGATCAAGAAGAATCCGCGGGAGTGGGAAGAGTGTTTGCCATATGTTGAATTTGCATACAACAGGGCCGTGCATTCTACTACTCAGTTATGTCCGTTTGAGATGGTGTATGGTTTCAAGCCAATAACACCACTTGATTTGCTGCCACTTCCTGTACAAGAGAGAGTTAATATGGAGGCTTGAACACACGCTGATTTTGTGAGGAAGATCCATGAGAAGACAAAGAAAGCAACTGAGATGATAGGAAGACATGTTGTTGAGAGAGTTAACAAGAAGAATAACGAAGTACTATTTCATCCCGGTGATTTGGTGTGGGTGCATTTTCGTAAGGACAGATTTCCCACATTGCGCAGGTCCAAGTTGATGCCAAGAGGGGCTGGTCCATATAAAGTACTTCACAAGATTAATGATAATTCCTATAAGATTGATCTTCCTAGTGATGAGTTTGGTGTGAGTAATTCTTTCAATGTTGCCGATCTATCACCATACCATGGAGAGAACCTTTATGCGTCGAGGTCGACGCCTTTTCAAGGGGGAAGGATGATGAGGGCATCCCTAGTACATCTGTTATTCCTCCTATTGATGATGATGTCGAATCTCTGACACTACAAATCCCTTGGATGAACCTATCGGGTTTCGAATAGGAGAACCCATGAGCGCTGGTGGAATCGTCGGCTAGACTGGGGGCGAGATTTACCCAGGTTCGGGGCCCTCCTAGAGGTAAAACCCTTACTCCTGCCTCTGTCGATCTGTATTATTGAGTAGATCGGTTACAATGATGGTTGCTCGAATCGAGAGTAAGATCTCGAGTTCAAGGCTTCGGTGGTGCGGTTTTGCTTGGTCCTCTTCCGGTGATTCTCCTGGCCTTATATAGGTGGCCAGGTCTCAAACCCTACCCGGAGAGGATTCGAACTCTAACCTTAGGTCGGTTACATATTTCCTAACTTAGCCCGCAAGTCAATGCGGGTGGGCTCCACGCGGGCCTTCTGGAATACTCCAAGGGCTTCTCTTCTTGGGCCTGAGATGGGGTGTCCTTACCCGCAGGGTCTAGGATCCATATCTTCGTCAGATGATGTTGTTGTTCAAGAGAAACATGATGAAGTGAGGATTTGACCAATTACTAGATCAAGAACACAACTAATAGAACAGCAGGTGAACTCACTCCTATGAAATTATGATGTTTGTTGTTATGAGAATTTTATACTACCTAAATCCCTGCATTTATGTATGATTCAGGTTATTGATAAGAAAAACATTATTGGAGGAGAGGAGCATGGAGCCAAGGAGCAATGCATGGGAGAACGCAAGGAGAGAGTTGATCATGGCAGAAAAAGTAAGATGGAGAAGCCAGGAGATGATTTGGTTAGAGTTGGAAGCATTAAGGACATGTCCTAGGGTGCACCAGCCCACAACTATATGTGTTGCGCATTACACCTTATGAGGGCACCAAGGACATGTCCTAGGGTCCCCCATACGTTTGGACTACGACCCTGCATGGCCAAGTGGACGCAGCCCTTTGTTTGGGTCGGTTTGTACCCTCTTAGCCGAGTCCTACTTTGAGTTCGAGTCCAAACATTAAGTTATGAGTCCAAGTCGTGTTAGGTTGGGCTGGTGCTTGCGCAAGTTCCCTTATCGCTGCAATCCCCCCTCCTCTTCTATACCCCCACCTTCGTGTGGTGAAGGTTAGACTACGATAAAACATAAACCCTAGAATTCTCGATTGTACTGCTTGAAGCATTCATCTTGAATCATACTACCTTTGCAAATATGAGTGTATTCTGTTGTTCCATTGGGAATAAGTCGGTGGCTACTTGTGCAAGAGTGTGGAGTCTTGAATATGCGAAGGGGTTTGAGTGCTGTTGCAATTGGTAACAGGGTTCAGCCAAAGGAGAGAGCGAGGTATCACATTGGTTATCATATTTATCAGAAAGTTCCTCGAGAAGATCGGTCATCCCCTTATCAAAGCACATACAAATAACCAATATGTTGTCTCTGAAAAGGTTTCCATCCACGTCATTTGAAAACACAAGTTTATGCAGATTCAGCTGGAAACAGGTCAAATTTGAAAATACAGGTGTCTCGTAGTTTCCTCATGATTTTTGGCAAAAATAATTTTTAGGCACACAACTACATATTTCATTAGAGATACACCAAGGTTTCTTAATATTCAAGCCCTAGCTATGAACACTCATGCCTGCCGTCTTGACTTCTTTTTGCAATAGGCATAGAATAATCAAACAAATTCAAAAAATCGATGACGGTCAAACACTTAACATACAGAGTGGAATACTGGACATATACAACCCAAAACTCACTTTACACACTTGGTATGGTACCACCCATATTTTGGTTGGATTCAAACGCAATTTGGGTTGAATATGTCGATGACCTCGTCGGCATAGCTCAATTTTTTCGCAATTTGGGTTTCCCTCTTCGGGTCTATGCCGACGGCCCCGACAAATTGCCGTCAGCGTAAATTTTGTCTGTTGGCACAGTAGGCCATTCCTGTAGTGAGTTAGCAATAAAGCTATGAAGATATGGCCCACCTCTCACTCTCACAAAGTGGCTAGGAGCACGTGCTGCAGCTGGCTCTTGCATGAGAGCCCACTCCCCTTCTCTCTCCACTTCTCTCTCGTCCATGTTATCACAATAATATTATTTCAATTCTTATAGCCAGCTGACTGTACCTTATTGTACTTGCTCTAAGAGCAATGGCAATAGTACAACCGGTTGCTGGCTATAGCATGTTGCCACGTCATCTATAGGCGATCTAATAGCCAACAAGTACAATAGTTAGACATAAACATGTGCTATTTTAACTATTCCTGGCCCACATGTAACTCTCATATACTGCCTACACTAGTAGAAAACAGGGCACTGAGCCAACCACATTGGAACCGGATTGGATATAAACCGGTTCTAAAGGGTCTGTCCGCTGGGCCCCCACCCTGCAGCAAATGGCCGCAAGGCCTTTAGGACCGGTTTGTAACACAAACCGGTCCTAAAGGTTTTTGGACCGTTTGCTGCAGGGAGGGGGCCCCAGTGGACAGACCATTTGGAACCGGTTTGTATCACAAACCGGTTCTCAAGGTTTTCTCATTTTTTCGTTCATTTCCTGATATCAAGTAAGTAATAATTAACTCTTGTATTTATTTTTCTTTGTCGGCCAGGGCTTGGCAAATGTTCATCAATGAAGAACCCGGTACATGGGCAGACAAGCTCCACTTTCAGATTAACAAAGTAAGTAGTACGACGTACCCTGGTTTCAATACCATTACCATTCTCTTGATTATTATTAATTTGACTGAATTATGTTCTCGTATATAGAGCGTCCCGCAACAACCACAGGGCACTGATTATTGTGGATACTACGTTTTCGAGTACATTCACAGGATTATCAATGAGAAATCCCGTACTTCCAGAAATCTAGAGGTACGTAACCGGATCTTCACAACTTTATTTATGTTTGGCATCAATTATTTTAAGTTTTGTTCATAACTTAATTGTTTTCATCTACTTCTTTTAAAGCTGCAACGAAAGCGGGCGATGCTCAAACCAATCCAACGTTGCAAGGTAGTTGCAGAGGAATTGGCAGGATTTCTCCTCACGCAAGTCATAGATGAAGGCGAAGAATTTTTCCATCCTATGAACCAATAGCCAGCTCCCTTCTCTATGCAAGTATACAGCAATTGGAAACGAACTTCAGATTATGTAATGATAATCGGTCGAGTACTTCGTGTTACATGTATATATGTACTTTTATTTGGTGCATCAACATTTAACCGCAAACATGGAATCGGAAACACTTAACCACAAACACGGAATCGGTGTTTCCGGATACGTATTTCCGATTACGTGTTTCCGATTCCGTGTTCGTAAAAAACGAAACACGGACACACGGAATCGGAAAGACGTAAACGGAAATACGGAACCGGAAACACGTAAACGGAAAGCCTGAAAATACGGAACACGCCCTAAACCCTAAACCCTAAATACGGAATCGGAAACCCTGAAAAGAAAAGGAAAAAAAAAAGAAAAAAAAAAGCATTAGGACCGGTTGGTGTTACCAACCGGTTGTAAAGGTCCTCCGCCTGCGCGCACTCTTCGGTGCCCACGTGGATGCCTTTAGCACCGGTTTGTGACAGACCGGTTCTAAAGGGGGGCCTTTAGTCCCGGATACGTAGCAGGATGTGTATCCGGGTCCAAAGGCCCTTACCAACCGGTTCTAATACCCCTTTCTCCACCAGTGCTAGTAGTACGTCCAAGTTGACTACTAATCTACATCCCGCTTCTCTTCTCTCCTATTCTCTCTCTTCCACCTTAGAAAAAACAAACTAGTTAATTCCTTACAGCTGCTGACTAGGATCTATTGTACTTGATCTAAGGCATTTCCCATGATTTTCTTTCATCTCACTCTAAAAGCGTGTAAAACTAGATATTTCGAGACAATTCATCGGGGAATGCCCAAGGTACTTCTTCTAGATAGAGAATATTAAATGTTTTGGAGACTGGTTGGACCGAAGGGGCGGCTTGCATCATCTGGGCGACTTACATTTCAACATTGTCGTCGGCAAGAAAATGTAGTGGCACATAAGTTAGCTAGACATGCTTTTGATTCTAATTCTTCTATCTTCTGGGACTCTGATCCCCCGGATTTTATTGCCTCGGATGTAATAAACGATGTATCTATTTTTATATTAATTAAAATGTGTCGGGTGGCTTTCCCTAAAAAAATTGAGTTGTGCTAGTAGGTGCATTGTGTGTGGGGCTGAGGAACAGCACACATTGTTAATCAGGCTGAGCAGTGCACACTAGCTAATATCGTACTCTTCAAAATACACGGCGGAAACTAACCTCCAAGGTGTGAGGCGTCCCTATCACGGGCAGGTCACGGCCGCCGGCTGTTGGAAATATGAGCAATTTACCATATAATTTAATTAATAGAAACAGTAGGTAAAGCAGAACTACAATTGCAATAGTCAAAGTAGTCATTTGAATTTTCGTAGAGTAGACAAAGGGCATGCATGGTTTAATCATATGAATTTTCAGACAGTAGGCAACAGGCATACATAGTATAGAATTTGGGGAAAACAAATCTACTCCAATTGCTAGAACTAGGAATTCTAGTAGGATCTGAAACATGAGATTGAACAGAGAAGACATGAGCACATACTGAACAGGAGCTGGTGCAGCAGCGGGACCATTGTTGACGTTGTCGCCCATGTCGTCGAAGAGATCGTCGACTTCCGGGAAGAAGTCGTCGTTCGGGAAGATATCGTTGTCGTCCGTGATGAAGAAGACAGTAGTCGCGCAGAGCGCTCCCCAAAAACCTTATCGCCCTTCTCCCGTACAGGACTCGAAGTAGCGCGGTTTCGGAGGCCTACTGTCCCGACCGGCGGTGCACGCCGCAGGCCAGGATGGGGAAGACTTGAGCGGTGGCGCAAGGCTCTGGAAATGAGAAGGCAGTGTATTGCTGTGTGTCTCTCTGGAGAGGAGCGACCTCTGGTTTTATAGGCACGGAGCAGAAGCCGAACAGGCCACGCGAGAAGATGAAACGAAGAGTCGGAAGGCAAACAGCCGAAGCTGAGCAGCCTCCGTAATCAAAACCCACTTAGGAAAGCGTTTCGTTTCAGATTCCTGTGCCTGTTCATATTCTAATTCGTGCGTGTGGCAAAATAAAGAGAGAGAGAGGCTCTCGGCTCGAGGCATTCCCGCAACCCGCGGCGCGCGCGCGCATCGTGACGAGGCGAGGCGTGGCGAGGCGGCCGGCGGAGGAGGAGCGCGCGTGTAGTCATCTCTTTCTAATGCTCATACAACAAGTGGAAAGCCCTCCCTTATAAACAGGTAAAACTTCCACTCAACTAGCAATGTGGGACTAAACATTTGTCCCACCTCTTGCCATACACGAATGGGCCAAGTGGGCCTCTAGGATTTATTAGGAATTTCTGGAATATTAAATGGGCTGGTCCATTTGGGCCAAAATTCCAACAATCCCCCACCAGATCCCAGAGGCACACGAAATTTGCCTTTGGTTCCAAAACATTGTTTTATATACCGATGCTTAGTGGAGACTGTGAAGTTGAACTTCCACCTAGAACTCTATGCTACACTAGTAAGCAACTTGGACAGTGGACTGCGCCTTGAACTGCAAGTTTTCTGCGAATCTAGTTTCACATAAAGCCTTGATCGATACTAGGCTGCCGCAAGACTTCCCCGCGGGTGGAGCTTATGCGTCATACTCCTTGACCTTTCATGAGTTTATTAGAGAGCACCCAACTCTCATGGACTGCGACGTTTGACAGTCAGACTCACATAGGTGTGTTCTTCAAAGGATGTTCTGCAGGACAACATCTCTGCTTAAATAAGCCACTTAGAACACATTAAGATAAACATCAACCTGCCTTGCAGAGTAGGAGAGTATTGCATCTTCATGGAGTGGTATAAAAAGTAGGGATACTCTCCTCTCAGTTGATCAACAGCTTGTCTCCCAATTCTAATTCACGGGATCTCCGATCACATAGAGTGGGTTGCCACAGTGAACAACTTATATTGTGGGTCTCATACCCATCTCCTTCGATGCATTATCTATCACGTTACGCGATAGACCCTTTGTGAAGGGGTCTGCCAAGTTTTTAGATGTATGGATATAATCCAATGCAATAACTCCGGAGTTTCTCATTTTTCTGACAGATTTTAGTCTCCTCTTCACATGCCTTGATGACTTCATATTGTCCTTAGAACTGTTTACTTTGATGATCACAGTTTGATTATCACAGTTCATCGGGATAGCGGGTATAGGTTTTTCAACCACAGGTAAGTCCATCAAGAGCTGTCTCAGCCACTCTGCTTCAACAGTGGCTGTGTCCAATGCTGTGAGTTCTGCTTCCATAGTTGACCTCGTTAAGATGGTCTGCTTGCAAGACTTCCAAGAAACAGCGCCACCACCAAGTGTAAATATATATCCACTCGTGGCCTTTATCTCATCAGCGTCAGATATCCAATTTGAATCACTATAACCCTCAAGTACCCTTGGGTACCCAGAATAGTGAATCCCATAGCTCGCAGTGCCTTTCAAATAGCGCATGATTCTCTCAAGAGCGCGCCAATGATCATCGCCCGGATTTGAAACAAATCTGCTAAGTTTGCTTACAGCATACGCGATGTCAGGCCTCGTCGCGCTAGTTAAATACATAAGCGAGCCAATAATCTCAGAGTATCTAAGTTGATCCTTTGCAATTCTTCTGTTTTTACGAAGTAGCACACTGGGATCATATGGAGTTGGTGAAGGCTTGCAATCGCTATACCCAAAACGACTCAAGACCTTCTCAACATAGTGAGATTGAAGCAGTGTTATCCCACCATTGTCATCTCTCAGTAACTTGATGTTAAGGATAACATCAGCAACTCCTAGATCTTTCATCTCAAAACAGTGAGATAGGAAACTCTTAACCTCTTCGATCACTTTGAGGTTAGTTCCAAAGATTAGTATGTCATCAACATACAAACAAAGAATGACTCCTTCGCCCCCACCATGGCGATAGTACACACATTTGTCAGCTTCATTTACAGCAAAACCTGCTGCAGTCAAAGTTCTTTCGAATTTCTCATGCCACTGCTTAGGCGCTTGTTTAAGGCCATATAAAGATTTCAGCAATTTGCACACCTTTCCTTCCTGACCATCTACCACGAATCCATCTGGCTGGTCCATGTAAATTTCCTCTTCCAACTCTCCATTTAGGAAAGCGGTCTTAACATCCATTTGATGAACAAGAAGACCATGTGAAGCAGCCAGCGAAAGTAGAACTCGAATGGTGGTCAGGCGTGCCACAGGTGAGTAAGTATCAAAGAAATCTTCACCTTCCTTTTGAGTATAACCCTTGGCCACAAGCCGTGCCTTGTACTTCTCAATAGTACCATCAGGCCTAAGCTTCTTCTTGAACACCCACTTGCATCCTACAGGTTTGCACCCGTAAGGACGATCAGTGATTTCCCAAGTTCCATTAGTCAAAATGGAATCCATCTCACTACGGACGGCTTCCTTCCAATAGTCAGCATCTGGAGATGCATAGGCCTCTGAAATGGAACTGGGAGTATCATCCACGAGGTATACAATGAAATCATTACCAAAGGACTTTGCAGTCCTCTGTCTCTTGCTTCTTTTGGGAGTTTCACTGTTGTCCTCCATAGGATTTTCAACGTGTTCCATCGAAATGGTAGGTTCAGGAAGTGGAACTAATTCTTGACTTGATGAATTAGGAATCTCCTGATGTGACGAGGTAGACATATCCTTCATAGGAAAAATGTCTTCGAAGAAAGTCGCATCATTTGACTCCATAATTGTACCAACACGCATGTCAGACACATCGGATTTTATGACCAAGAATCTATAGCCAATGCTATGAAAAGCATATCCCAGAAAAACACAATCCACAGTGTTTGGTCCAACCTTACGCTTCTTAGGGAATGGAATATTGACTAACGCCAAACAACCCCAAGGACGTAGGTAAGAGAGTTTTAATCTTTTCTTCTCCCATTCCTCAAATGGAGTTATCTCTTTGTCTTTTGTAGGGACTCGGTTTAGGACATGACACGCAGTCAGAATAGCCTGCCCCCACCATGCCTTGGAAAGACCCGAT
The DNA here is from genome assembly GCA_028641055.1 of Alopecurus myosuroides. Taxonomy (NCBI): domain Eukaryota; kingdom Viridiplantae; phylum Streptophyta; class Magnoliopsida; order Poales; family Poaceae; genus Alopecurus; species Alopecurus myosuroides. The sequence continues at coordinate 9,039,359 of CM054063.1, read as the reverse complement.
GTATCTAACATGGCGTTAACCAAATCAGTTAGAGTACGATTCTTTCCCTCAGCCACCCCATTTGACTGAGGTGAATAAGGAGGCGTCCTCTCATGAATTATACCATGTTCCGCACAAAAGGAATCAAACTCGTTGGAAAAATACTCTCCACCCCGATCAGACCTTAGCCTCTTAATCTTTCGATCAAGTTGGTTTTCTGCTTCAGCTTTATAAATTTTGAAGAAACTCAAAGCTTCATCTTTTGATTTCAGAAGATACACATGACAATATCTGGTGGAGTCATCAATTAACGTCATGAAATATTTCTTTCCACCTTTTGTTAACACACCATTCATTTCACAGAGATCAGAATGTATGAGCTCTAGTGGTGCCAGATTCCTCGCCTCTGCAGTTTTATGGGACTTGCGAGGTTGCTTAGCTTGCACACACACTCGGCACTTAGAACCCTTAATAGGTGTGAAGTGGGGAATTAAGCTCAATTTGGATAGTCGTGTCATGCAGCTAAAACTGATGTGACAAAGACGCGAATGCCATAAATTTGATTCATTGTTGCAAACATGGTTTACAACGTTATTACAGACATCAGTCAAAGACAAGCGAAACAAACCACTACATTCATATCCTTTACCAACAAAGGTTCCAAACTTGGACACTACAAATTTATTCGACTCAAAGACAAGCTTGTAGCCATCTCTACACAGAAGAGAACCGCTAACAAGATTCTTATTTATAGAGGGCACATAGTTCACGTTCTTCAGTCGTACAGTCTTCCCCGAAGAGAACTTCAGATCGACCGTACCAACACCGCGAACAGAAGCATGTGAGCCGTTGCCCATCAGCACGGAAGAAGTTCCTGCTGCCTGATAAGAAGAGAACATGGAAATATCAGAACATACATGTACATTGGCGCCCGTATCAATCCACCAATCAGGAGAATGACATACTGAAAGAACAGTAGGAAATATACCGTACCCTGCGTCCTTCATCTCAGTATCACCAATGACAACATTGACGGTCTTGCCGCCTTTCCCATGTTGACGCTTGTCAAAGCGATTCGGGCAGTTGGGAGCCCAGTGTTCAGGATCACCGCAAACATGGCAGACTCCTTTCTTCTTCTCATACTTCTTCTCATACTTCTTCTTGAAGTTGGTAGAATGTGGTGTCTTGTTCTTCACATCAAACTTTCCTTTACCCTCAAACTTGTTCTTGTTTCTGAACTTGTGGGTTTGGAAGTTTCTCTTCTGTACCAGGTTGGCACTAGAACTTCCATCAGCACCTCGAGCACGTGTGTCCTTTGCTCTTGCCTTTTCTTCGACATCAAGAGTCCCGATGAGATTAGAGACAGAAAACTCCTGTCTCTTGTGCTTCAGAGACGTAGCAAAGCTCCTCCATGAGGCAGGAAGTTTGGCAATGATGCCTCCGGCAATAAACTTGTCCGGTAACACACAAGTGAAGTGCTCAAGTTCTTTGGCGAGTGACTGAATCTCATGAGCCTGCTCAACCACGGAGCGCTCATCAGTCATCCTGTAGTCATAGAATTGCTCCATGACATACAGTTCAGTGCCAGCATCTGCGGTACCAAATTTTGCCTCAAGTGCATCCCACATATCCTTGCCATTGTCAAATGACGCATAAGCATCAACAATGTTATCTCCAAGAACACTGATCAGAGCAAGCTTAAAGAGGGTATTCATTTTCTCATAGTTTGCCTCCTGTTGAAGGTCAAGATCACCCGTAGGCTTGCCAAGAGTGGCGTCATAGCAGTTCATGGATTGAAACCAGAGAACTGCTCTCACGCGCCATCTCTTATAATTGGCGCCCTCAAACACAGGTGGCCTCATAGACGCAGCAAATCCAGTTGGGGTAAATTGCCTATAATAAGGTTTTTGGATTGTTGGAAATATGAGCAATTTACCATATAATTTAATTAATAGAAACAGTAGGTAAAGCAGAACTACAATTGCAATAGTCAAAGTAGTCATTTGAATTTTCGTAGAGTAGACAAAGGGCATGCATGGTTTAATCATATGAATTTTCAGACAGTAGGCAACAGGCATACATAGTATAGAATTTGGGGAAAACAAATCTACTCCAATTGCTAGAACTAGGAATTCTAGTAGGATCTGAAACATGAGATTGAACAGAGAAGACATGAGCACATACTGAACAGGAGCTGGTGCAGCAGCGGGACCATTGTTGACGTTGTCGCCCATGTCGTCGAAGAGATCGTCGACTTCCGGGAAGAATTCGTCGTTCGGGAAGATGTCGTTGTCGTCCGTGATGAAGAAGCCAGTAGTCGCGCAGAGCGCTCCCCAAAAACCTTATCGCCCTTCTCCCGTACAGGACTCGAAGTAGCGCGGTTTCGGAGGCCTACTGTCCCGACCGGCGGTGCACGCCGCAGGCCAGGATGGGGAAGACTTGAGCGGTGGCGCAAGGCTCTGGAAATGAGAAGGCAGTGTATTGCTGTGTGTCTCTCTGGAGAGGAGCGACCTCTGGTTTTATAGGCACGGAGCAGAAGCCGAACAGGCCACGCGAGAAGATGAAACAAAGAGTCGGAAGGCAAACAGCCGAAGCTGAGCAGCCTCCGTAATCAAAACCCACTTAGGAAAGCGTTTCGTTTCAGATTCCTGTGCCTGTTCATATTCTAATTCGTGCGTGTGGCAAAATAAAGAGAGAGAGAGGCTCTCGGCTCGAGGCATTCCCGCAACCCGCGGCGCGCGCGCGCGTCGTGACGAGGCGAGGCGTGGCGAGGCGGGCGGCGGAGGAGGAGCGCGCGTGTAGTCATCTCTTTCTAATGCTCATACAACAAGTGGAAAGCCCTCCCTTATAAACAGGTAAAACTTCCACTCAACTAGCAATGTGGGACTAAACATTTGTCCCACCTCTTGCCATACACGAATGGGCCAAGTGGGCCTCTAGGATTTATTAGGAATTTCTGGAATATTAAATGGGCTGGTCCATTTGGGCCAAAATTCCAACACCGGCACCGCACCATCTTGAAGGCTGGTGGCGAACGGGCTGATGCCTCGCCGTCTCACTCTTGCTCCCGGGGAGCTCTCAACAGCGGCATCCTCTTCGTCGATGGGGTCTTGGTTTCGGTTGCTCTCGAGGGATGCAGCGGGATTTTCGTGTGCTCTCGTAGGAGGAAGTGGGATTAGGTGCGAGTGGGGAGGCGGTGGAGACGGCCCGATGAGCGGCTGAAGTAGCGTTAACGGGTGTGTGGGAGGTGTCCCGGTCGGACATCCGGCGGCCACCAAAAAGCGAGGACCAGATTGCTGCGGAGTTCTTGAGGAACATCGGTTCCCTACGCAGGGATCGTGCTACTGGGAGTCCTCGCCGGTGTCACGGGGCTGCGACGTAGGTAAGGATCTTGTTGTTCCATGCAGGTCAGAGGTGGATCAATCTCCGGATCCGTAGAAGTCCAATGTGGAATGTTCGCCAGAGATGGTCCCGGATGGGGCAGCTTCTTCGGCGGGATCTTCCAAATCGAGCGCAAGTTCGGCCACCGGTCGATCGTTAAGGACACTTGCAGTGAGGATGGGGTGGCGTGACCCTATACCTCGTCCTAGGGTCACACCACCACCTTGCCTTTCGGATCTTTCCCCTCTATTGAACATTACGATGATGAATCCAACGTGCGGGCAGCAGCGCTATCGAGTGGCAGGGGATCTTGGATCCATACAAGATGGTGACTGGTGTAATTACCAGAATTCAAAAGCCGCACTCGATGACAGATGGGCTCGGAGTGCATGTAGGCGTGGTCCGCGCGGATCCGTTGACTGATGGGCCCTTGATACGTCTCCAACGTATCTCTAAATTCTGATGTTCCATGTTGATATTATGCCAATTGCTACATTTTGTACCTTCTTTATAGCATTTTCACACATTTTCTGAGACTAACCTATTAACAAGATGCCATGTACCAGTTCCTTGTTTTCTGTTGTTTTTTATTTCAGGAAAGTTGTTCTGGAAATATTCTTGGAATTGGACCCCACGAATCCCGAAGTTCCTATTTTCCCAGGAAGCATCCAGAAGTTCGAAGAGGAGTCGAAGACGGGCACCATTGGGCCCTCACCATAGCTAGGCGTGCCCCCCTTGGCCGCGCCTGGGGGTGGTGAGGCCACCCTGGTGGCCCACCAACGTCGCCCTTCGGCCTATTTAAGTCCTTCCTCCCGAAAACTCTAAGAGAATCGGCGAAATTCCACGAAACCTTCCGCAGCCGCCATCATAATCAGCCCAAGTTTCGGGGGACAGATCTCTCTTCCGGCACCCTGCCGGTACAGGGAAGTCCCCCAGAAGCCATCTCCATCAACTCCACCGACATCTCCATCGCCGTTGCTGTCTCCTATGATGAGGAGGGAGTAATTCTCCCCTGAGGCCGAGGGATCTACCTGTAGCTATGTGGTTCATCTCTCTCTCCCATGGTGTGATCTATATGTGATCGTGAGTTTTGTAATCTAGTTGAATAAGTAGATGTTACTCTTCATCTATTGTGCTACTCAAGTGTTTTATTAATATGAACTTTGGAGTCACCTACTCCCACGGTATGAAGGTGACAGTGTGCACATCGTGTGTGTCTCCTCTATGAATTGTGGTGTTTGTCTAGTACCTTGTAGGGCGCTCAAGTTGATAGTGTGGGGCTAACTAGACATGGGAATGCTTACTTTAAGGAATGCTTTTCGCAGCCCTACGCAATGATTAGTGTTCGTTATCCAACCGGAGAGGGTTAAGAGTACGATAGTGAAGAGAAGATATTTAGTTATTCAATTATGTGATCATTGTTGAGAGCGTCCACTAGTGAAAGTAGGATCCCTAGGCCTTGTTTCCAAGCAATGAAACATCGTTTTCCGCCTGTTCTACTACATGTTTGCTTGCTGCCATATTTATTTCAGATTTCTATTATTACTTATAACCATCCATATTACTCACATTTAACTATCTCTTCGACGAACTAGTGCACCTATATATATGACAAGTATATTGGGTGTGTTGGGGAAACAAGAGACTTCTTGTATCTTACTTGCAGGGTTTCTTGAGACGGATATCTTTGACCTCTACCTCCCTGAGTTCGATAAACCTTGGGTGATCCACTTAAGGTAAACTTGTTGCTGTTCTACAAACCTCTACACTTGCAGGCCCAATACTGTCTACAAGAATAGAAGCGTGCGTAGACATCAAGCTCTTTTCTGGAGCCGTTGCCTGGGAGGTAAGGTAAAAGGAACTCACATCCTTGGGTGTGGGTGCTCGAAGTTATTTCCTTTAGATTCTGCAATTAAATCTTTTTGTTTCTTGTTTTCACTAGTTAGGCTTAATGGAAAACAACAAAAATATGAGATAGCTTTATAATCTTTATCTTGAGTTAGGACATGAAGTGTTTGAAGAGAAACTTAAAAAACCTATGGAGCATTATTTGCATGGTAGTAGCAATGTTATTAGTATGAATTCTTTGAACACCATTATTGCTAATGCTATGGAAAAGTCTAAGCTTGGGGAAGTTGGTTTTGATGAATATGATATTTTTAGTCCCCCATGTTTTGAGGAGGAAATTTTCTTTGATGATACTTTGCCTCCAATATATGATGATTATAATGATTGTAGTATTCTAGTTCCACCTAATATGGATGATAAATTTTATTATGATCATGATATTCCTTCTATATATGATGTTTACAATGATGAACATGCTATTTTCAGTCCACCTAATATTGAGGATAAATTTTATTATGATTATAATATGCCTCCTAAATTTGATGATTATGGTGATGAGAATGATAATGATAGCTATTTTGTTGAATTTTCTCCCACTACTATTAATAAGAATGACTATGCTTATGTGGAGAGTATTAATTCTTTTATGCATGTGGCTCAGGATAAGAATGTTTCGTGTGATAGTTATATTGTTAATTTTATTCATGATGCTACTGAAAGTTATTATGAGAGAGGGAAACATAATTTTATGCATCTCAACAATATAAGTTTCCCCTCTTTATGTTGAAAATTTTGAAGTTGCGCTTGTTTTTCTTTCCTATGCTAGCCACTTTGTGCTTCGTTGACATGTTTTTCTACAAGATTGTTTTTCATAGGAAGTGGGTTAGAGTTAAATATGTTTTATATTTGCTTCCTGATGCTCTCTTATTGTTCTTCAACTCTTATTATTATGTGAGCATCTTTTAAAAATCATTGTGCCTAGCTGAAAGTCATTAAAAGAAAAGCGCTTTCGGGAGACAACCCGTTTTATTTCTCCGTTTTCAACCTATTTTCCGTCGTTTATTTTTGTTTTCTTTGCACAGGGTATTGTCTATTTCCTTAGCAACCCATATGTATCTTTTATTTTGTGTCTTTGTTAAGCCAAGTAAATCCTCTAGTGGAAAGTTGAGACTATATTTTCGGATTTCTGCGGAGGAAACAGATTTCTGCTGTCCACTGTTAAATTCGTATAAAATCATAGAAAATTCAAAATGACCTGAGTATTTTTGTGCGTTATCCTGTTCAACTAAGAAAAGTTGTGTATATAGACCACGATTATCTTGTTGCATTAATCTTTACTTCATATTAACAACCAGTTGAACCAATTCGAAATGTCAAACTTCGTTCTCTTTAAATAGATATACTCACATATCTACTCAAATCATCGACATAATTTGATGAAGTAAAATTTAATCCACCACACATGACTATACATAATGGAATATATACATCAATATGTACAATCTCCATTAAATGAGTCGTCCATTCTACTTTGGCCTATGAACGGAATTCTAGTCATCTTTCGGAAGAGGTTTCACAAGCGTCAATTTATTCAAAACAAAATGACTCCCGAAGTCCATCAATATGGAGTTCCTTCATTTTTTCCTTTCCGATATAAACTAAAATGGTGGTGTCTCAGTTTAAGTGAAACTCTTTTTCTTCTTGCAATATGTAGCATTTAGTCTTATAGATGTTTACTTTACCATCATGATTTATATTAACATATCCATCAATTATGGAATATGGTCATAATTTTGAACAATATCATTTGTTCTCACAAAAGAACAAAACAAAATAACAACTTATTCAGTTCTTAAATAATCTTGAATGTTTGGTTCGATACAACAATGAACACAATAACACTTTATTTCTATTCCTATCATAATCGATTCCACATCTATTACTAGTTTCTTTTAGGCCCTTGTATTTCTTGCATTGCGTTGCTTTGTATGACAACTCATACCAACGAATGTGGTATCAAAATACCCAAAAATAATTTGTTAACTAGTAATACATCAATAACTTGTATATCAAGCATATACTCCTGAGCTGGACTTTTCCAATTATCTTCTTTTTCTGCCATATATCTTTTTGTAATTCTATTTTCAATATTCCCTTTCCTTTACAGAAGAATCATTCAACATCAAATAATGCTGGTCGTACTAGCTCATTTTCTTTGGCGTGTTAATCATATACTATCACCCATTGAGTCATACTTTGAGTTTGATTGTTCTACTAATATCACCATATTAATAGTATTCTTCTAAATTCCACTCTTAGCAATCTCCAAGTAAGGTAAACGACTTTACCAATAATTTTATCCCATCATAACAATTTTATGATTAAGCTACTATAGCTCAAAGGAAGGAATTTAGAGGATAATTTTAGCGCCCAACTTCTTGGAATATTTAAACGCCTAGCGTCTTCAATGATTGCATATATTCAAATAATATAAGCATACATTGTCACGCTGAATTATACTCAGTCATGTTGCCACAAATAAGTTTCTAGATATCAATATATCTTTCACTTGATTGTTTCTGAAAATAATTATTTTCACTTTGTAAAACACCTTTATCAACAAAACATTCTTTTGAAGATAAAGTAATATGTAAGCAACCATGACTCCGGATTCTAAGTAGGAATTATTTGCTCTCTAGATCAATCAATCATTAACCATATGAAGCTAGGTAAAAAATACCAAAAATATACAGTAGGACTCAATTTTAAATTTCACTAATACGGTACCAATCTTGAATGATTTTTACCAGATCATAACAGTTATATCTCAATTAACAATCTAAGTGTAAGGTAGTTTTGTGGATGCCAATAAATACTATAATTTTTGCAAATACACTTTGATTGGTTGTTCGTGATAAATAAGTTCAAGTTAATTAAAAATTATACCATGAACTCCCACTCAAAAACAACATCCCTCTTAGTCGTCTTTAGTAATTACACGAACCAAATTCACTACACAAAAACCGATCATCACGTGAGATGATGTAGCTTCAAAGGCGAACATCGACATGTTCATCATATCATCCATATGAATCATGCTTTAGCTTTCGGTTACGTGTTCCGAGGCCATGAATGTACATGCTAGGCTCGCCAAGTAAAACCGTAGTATTGCGTGTGTTTCAAGGCCATGTCTATACGTGCTAGGCTTGAAAACACCCGTTGTATGCGAACGTAGAGTCTATCGCACCCGATCATCACGTGGTGTCTCAAAACGACGAACTTTCTTAACGGTGCATACTTAAGGAAGAACACATTATTATCTTGATATTAAGTGAGAGGTATCATCTTATAATGCTACCGTCGCTATCTAAGAAAAATAAGATGCATAAAAAGGGTTAACATCACATGTAAGGATAATGTGATATGATATGGTCGTTCTTGCACTTGATCTCCATCATGTGCATCATGGTATGATCTTCATCATTCCACCGGCGTGGTACCAAGTTCCATGGCACCCCAATCTTGATTGTCCATCAATAATAAAACAACCATATGGCTACCTTCCGGTATATCAATAATTTACAAAAGAGATCATCTCATAATAAAATTTGTAACATTGACCATATCATATCACATGCCCAACAAAAACTAGTTAGACACCTCTAATTTATTTTTGCATATTTTGCGTGGCTTAGGGATTTCGAGGATAGAACTGTTCATACCTACGAACATCAACCAAAATGTTGATAAACATATTTTTAACAACCCTTCGTAGATTAGATCTTAACTATAGTTGGAGAAACGGACACCCCCTCAGCCACAAGTGAGACAATTCTCGCGTACATAGTACACGTAAACTTAGTCTAGGTCAGCTTCATCCAACTATGCCACTAAGATCATAAAATACTCAAGTAGCCAATAACATGATCATCAACGCCCACATATACATATGTGTTCTACCCGTACAAAACATTTACGCATAAAGCCGACTCTGATACCACTGAAGGGGTCGTTGCATAGAAAACAAAAAATTTCCTACGCGAGAGACACCCGAAAGGCCAAGATCTAATCTAGGATATAAAAGCAACGTGCATAGAGAGAGTCTTAAGAAGAACATACCCTCGAAGACACAAAGCGTTACAAGATCAAATCTCGTTGTTGGAGTAGTCGTACTAACACCGATCCCGAGAGCGAGAAGATGTGCACCGCAATTCGGTGGTGCCTCCGTGATCGCTCACACGCACGGTTGATGACGACCTCCGTTCCTTCGATCCAGCGGGGAGGCAGAAGTAGAGGATCCCTCGGAAACTATCAGCACGAAGGCGTGGTGTGGTGGATAAAACTTCATTCAGGGCTTCGCCAAGCGCATGAACATGAGTTGGATCAGTGGGAGGATGGAGATGGAGATGACACCAAGTGTGTGAGGGAGACGGATCTCATGCCCTCTATTTATAGGAGGAGCGGCAGCCACGAAATTTTGGTGCCTCCACCTCTCCCCTTATCATGTGGGTGGAGTCTCCACTCAACCCACTCATTATCTCATAAATTCTTACTCAAAATTTCAAGGGTTTTCTTTAATAAATAAATAAAACAATTTTATTTCTTTATTTTAATATTTGTTAATCCTATTAACAAACATTAACACTTACCCCCTTGAACTACTTCTTAATCAAACATTAACATATACCACCTTGAACTATTTCAATATTCCCCTAAACAATTCCGGTGACTATTTCAATATTCCTCGAAACAATTCCGGTATTGTCCAAACTTTTCTCCGATATTGCGTATCCTCTCAAATGCGTCATCAAACCTTCAGTGTGTCACCCTACGGTTCGCGAATAACATAGACAATATCGAGACTCCTCTCCGATCAATAATCAACAGCGGGATCTGGAGATCCGTGATGACTCCTATGTATTCATCGATGACTCTCGTGATCGTGTGAACCATCAACGTCGTGACTATTCCCTTTGTCTCACGATATTTTACTTGTCCGAGATCCGATCATCGGTATCACCCATACCTTGTTTTGATCTCGTTACCGACAAGTACTCTTTTCTCGTTTCCGTGATATGACATCCTTGTGATGATATCACGTGCTTGCAAGCAGTGTCGATGTGATATCACCGAGAGGGCCCAAAGTATATCTCTTTGTAATTTTGGGTGGACAAATCCCACTCTTGGTCCATGAGCCTAAGCTAATACTTTCCTAATATCTAACGGCACCTTTATAGTCACCCTGTTACGGTGTGACGTTTGATGACATCAAAGCACCCTTCCGGTATCCGTCATTGACATGATCTCATGGTCTAAGGAATAAGTTACTTCATACGCAAGATATAACAATATAAACTAAATGACTTGGTCGTATTGTTAACTTGATATTGGGGATGTGTTCATCACATCATTCTTCTAATTACATGAACTCATTATTAACAACATCCAATGTTCATGATCAAGAAACCTTGATCATCTATTAATCAACGAGCTAGTTAAAAGAGAGGCTTTACTAGGAACCATTGTTTGTTTATTAAACACACATGTATCAACGTTTTCGGTTAATACAATTCTAGCATGAGAAATAAACATTTACCATAAACAAGGAATAAGATAATAACCACTTTATTATTGCCTCTCGGGCATATTCCCTTTAGTGTCCCACTTGCACTAGAGTCAATAATCTAGTCTGTAATCACTTAACAAATATGGTGTTCCAGTGTTATAACCATGCTACGCATGTGGTAAACATCATCAAAAAGATCTGAACTGTTCAGGTCCTATTGTATTTGCATGTTCTTTGCGTCTACACGCATCACTCATTCTCTAATGAGATGACTTTGTATATATTTGGTCAAACGGTGAAACCTTAATTCCTCAGCTTAAACCAATGTTACTAACATTGTGAAAATGTAGCCTCATAGTGTCAGCATTCTTGGAAATTCACCAAGTTCAATAAAGAACTCCTTGACACAAAATACTCTTATTATTTTGTTGTCAACACAACGATATAATTAGCCTTTGTTGTAGTATCCGTCACAATACTTTAATTTTGAAACACTTTCAAATCCAGCATGGAACTTTCTTCCAGCCTATTGTGCTACCCTTCATCACATATTTTAATTGAGATAAAATTATTTGAATATATGACAGTACTATTAATGTAACATATTACAACAAATAGTTTGTCCTTACTATATAGGAAAACACACCCTTAGCATTTCTAAAATGAAACAAGGATCTCTCCTACTGTTGTCTAATCATCATATGAATTATCCTGCTATAACATTTTATATCATAGGAATCATCTGTTTATGTATATAGCATGGAAACATGACTTAGAAATCTCAATTTCAATGATGCTCATCATGTGTCAAAACACTTGAATCTTGCTCAATTATTTTCCATGTGACAAGAACTCCTTCTTGTCATTTCGATATTAACTTACTTCAATATTTCATCTATGTAATTTGGCTCAACAATATTAGGCGCTTTAATCCATCGCTTATAGATATCGATGCCCAATATCTTCTAAGCCTTTGATCAGTATAAAAATCTTAACCGTGTTAATTTAAAGTGCATATTTTCCAATCAACCATATGTCATCTACATAAAGCATTGTAAATATGTCATAGCGCTCCCACCTAATTTCTTGTAACTTTACAAGCATCTTTATCGTTCATGATGTAATCAAACTCTTTTGATAACTTCATTAAGGTAAAGATTCCTACTTCGTTATGCTCACTTGAACCATTGAAGTTTGCATACCTTTCCAACAACCTTTTGAATTCTACGAAACTCTCATCCTATGTCAAGTACACATCCTCGATCAAACTTTCTCGAGAGAAGAGTTGGTTTTGTTATTCAACTGCCATATAATAATATGTAACTTTTGCTAGAACTATCCGCAAAGACTAAAGCTCCACTACGGAAAATCAAAATCTTGTAGTAGTCAACCTTTTTTGAACTTCGTCGAAAATAACTTTTCGATAAGTACAACTTTCAAAGGATGTTAGAATCCATGTCTTTGTCGCTATATAGGTCCTTATGCTATCATTAGGCATCATGCCAATGGAAAGGACTACCAAGTCACATACTTGATATTCATACAAGGATACTGTGGCGGATATAATGACTCATAGTCAATTTTACAAAGCGAGTGCCCATCATATGCTTCCTTTATAAGGTACAGGTCCTTTTGTTGTCAAAACAACACTTTACTCTTAAACCATAAGTTGTTCTAATTACAAAGTTTTAGGACTTTTGTGGTTCAGTTCGCAATCTCATTCGAAGTATCTACAACGTATGCAGTGTCTTCTTCTTAGTCAAAATAGAAAACCCCGGAACAACTTCCAGTGCTGCGCTACTCTTGACATGACAACAAAGATTCTCTAATCTCGTTGAGTTTGTACTGTCCTCCCACTCACTTTTTTCGCAAGAACTACTTTCTCGAGAAATCAACCCTTTCTGACAAATAACATTTGTCTTTTGGTTTGGTGATAGGAGAAATACCCAATGTTTTATTTGGGATAACCTTATAAACATATATTTATCCTATTTTGGTTGTAAACATTTTACACATGCTATGCATACTAAAACTTAAGAAAAAGACAATTCGGGTCATTACCCAAACTATATCGTATATGGTGTCAATTTCAACGCATCATGATGGTGCTCTTTTCAGTGTAAAAGCGGTTGTCTCTAATGTATAAACTACAAAATTATAATGGCATTTTTATTAATCTCACCATGCCCAACAAGGTTTGATTTTTTCTCTTGAATACACCAAACTAATGTGGGGTAATTCGAGAAATATATGTTGTAGAACAATTCTGCAACTTCTCAGATGTTTTTCTAAACTTGTAACTCAAACTTTATCCTTTATGATCCAATCATAAATACTTGATTATCTTGTTACAATTATTTTTTACTTCATACTAACAATAATTTGAACCAACTCAAAAAATGTCAAAGTCCATTCTCTTTAAATAGATGTGCTCATATATCTACTCAAATCATCGATGGAAATTTATGAAGGAAAAATTAATCCACCACAAATGACTATACATAATTGACTATATACATCAACATGTACAATCTCCATTAAATTAGTCGTCCATTCTACTCTGGCCTATGAACGGAATTCTAGTCATCTTTTGGAAGAGGTCTCACAAGCGTCAATTTATTCAAAACAAAATGACTACGAAAGACCATCAATATGGAGTTCCTTCTTGTTTTTCTTTCCGATATGAACTAAAATGGTGGTGTCACAATTTAAGTGAAACTCTTTTTCGTCTTGGAACATTTAGCATTTAGTCTTGTAGATGTTTACTTTACCAACATGATTTATATAAACATATCCATCAATTATTGAATGTGGTCATTATTTTGAACAATCTCATTCGTTCTCACAAAAGACCAGAACAAAATAATAACTTATTAAGTTCTTAAATAAATCTTGAATGTTTCGTTCGATACAACAATGAACACAATAACACTTTATTTTTTTTCCTTTCATAATCGATTCTGTTGGAAATAATCCAAATCTTGTGGAGTTGATGCGGTACATGTATATGAGTCTAGCTAGGATTAATTTCCTGGTTTGGTAGTCTGCATGTACTAGTTGGCGCCACACTAGTCTGAGTCTATGTTTGGTAGCTGCATGTGTGCTAGCTAGTATTAGAAGGTAATACAACTAGGAAAGTGTACGTGGAGTTTGATTAAGACAAGGACAGGTCAGGCTCAAGTCGGACTAGGTCTAGTGGCTCTGGATGCGTGTATATAAACGCATCAAGTCGTGAGGCTGTAATCGTGTTGTACCGTGATATTAGAAGAAATAAAGAGGAAAAAAAGGGCACGATACGAGCCCTTGGCAAAAATATTTTGTGTGCGCGTGTTTGTCTACTTTGATGTGATCTATCCTGTGGGAAATTCTAACAGATTTCACATCTATTACTAGTTTTTTTCAGACCCTTGTATTTCTTCCATTGCGTTGATTTGTATGACAACTCATACCAACCAATGTGGTATCAAAATACCCAAAAATACTTTGTTAACTAGTAATACATCTATAACTTGTATATCAAGCATATACTTCTGAGCTAGACTTTTCCAGTTATCTTCTTTTTCTGCCATATATCTTTTTGTAATTCTATTTTCAGTATTCCCTTTCCTTTACAGAAGAATCATTCAACATCAAACAATGCTAGTCGTACTATCTCATTTTCTTTGGCGTGTTAGTCATATGCTATCACCCATTGAGTCATACTTTGAGTTTGATTGTTCTACTAATATTAATAGTATTATTTTAGATTCCACTCTTAGCAATCTCCAAGTAAGGTAAACGACTTTACCCATACTTTTAATCCATCCCATCATAACAATTTTATGAGTAAGCTACTATAGCTCGAAGGAAGGAATTTAGAGGATAATTGTAGCACCCAACTTCTTGGAATATTCAAACGTGTAGCGTCTTCAATGATTGCATATATTCAAATAATATAAGCATATATTGTCACGCTAAATTAGACTCAGTCATGTTGCCACAAATAAGTTTCTAGATATCAATATATCTCTCACTTGATTGTTTCTGAAATTAATTATTTTCAGTTTCTAAATCACCTTGATCAACAAAACATTCTTTTGAAGATAAAGTAATATGGAAGCAACCATGACTCTTGATTCTAAGTAGGAATTATTTGCTCTCTAGATCAATCAATCATTAACCATATGGAGCTAGGTAGGAAATACCAAAAATCTACAATAGGACTCAATTTTAAATTTCACTAATACGGTACCAATCTTGAATGATTTTTACCAGATCATAATAGTTATAACTCAATTAACAATCTAAGTGTAAGGTAGTTCTGTGGATGCCAATGAATACTACAATTTGTGCAAATACACTTTGATTGGTAGTTCATGATAAATAAGTTTAAGTTAATTCAAAATTATACCATGAACTCCCACTCAAAAACAACATCCCTCTTAGTCTTCTTTAGTGATTACACGAACCAAATTCACTACACCCAAAACCGATCATCACGTGAGATGATGTAGCTTCAAAGGCGAACATCGACATGTTCATCATATCATCCATATGACTCATGCTTTATCTTTCGGTTACGTGTTCCGAGGCCATGTCTGTACATGCTAGGCTCTCCAAGTATAACCGTAGTATTGCGTGTGTTTCAAGGCCATGTATGTACATGCTAGGCTTAAAAACACCCGTTGTATGCGAATGTTGAGTCTATCACACCCGATCATCATGTGGTGTCTCGAAACGATGAACTTTCTTAACGGTGCATACTTAAGGAAGAACACATTATTATCTTGATATTAAGTGAGAGGTATCATCTTATAATGCTACCGTCGCTATCTAAGAGAAAATAATATGCATAGGAATAATATGCATAGGCATAGCAACAAGCATAGAGAGAGTCTTAAGAAGAACATACCCTCGAAGACACAAAGCGGTACGAGATCAAATCTCGTTGTTGGCGTAGTCGTACTCACACCGATCCTGGGAGCGAGAAGATGTGGACCGCAATCTGGTGGCGCCTCCATGATCGGTCACACGTACGGTTGATGACAAACTCCGTTCCCTCGATACAGCGGGGAGGGGGAAGTAGAGGATCCCTCGGAAACTAGCAGCACGACAGCGTGGTGTGGTGGAGAAAACTTCGTTCAGGGCTTCGGCAAGCGCATGAACATGAGGTAGATCAGTGGGAGGATGGAGATGGAGATGACACCAAGATTGTGAGGGAGAGGGATCTCATGCCCTCTATTTATAGGAGGAGAGGCAGCCACGATATTTTGGTGCCTCCACCTCTCCCCTCATCATGTGGGTGGAGTCTCCAGTCAACCCACTCATTCTCTCATCAATTCCCACTCAAAATTCCAAGGGTTTTCTTTAATAAATAAATAAAACAATTTTATTTATTTATTTTAATATTTGTTAATCCTATTAACAAATATTAACACTTACCCCCTTGAACTATTTGTTAATCAAACATTAACATATACCACCTTGAACGATTTCAATATACCCCAAAACAATTCCGGTCACTATTTCAATATTCCTCGAAACTATTCTGGTGTTGTCCAAACTTTTCTCCGATATTCCGTATCATCTCAAATTCGTAATCGAACCTTAAGTGTGTCACCCTACGGTTCGCAAATAACATAAACATGATCGAGACTCCTCTCCGATCAATAATCAATAGCGGGATCTGGAGATCCGTGATGAATCCTATGTATTCAACGATGACTCTCGTGATCGTGTGGACCATCAACGCCGTGACTATTCACTTTGTCTCGCGATATTTTACTTGTGTGAGATTCGATCATCGGTATCACCCATACCTTGTTTTGATATCGTTACCAACAAGTACTCTTTTCTCGTTTCCGTGATATGACATCCTTGTGATCATATCACGTGCTTGCAAGCGGTGCCGATGTGATATCACTGAGAGGGCCCAGAGTATATCTCTCCGTCATTTTGGATGGAAAAATCCCACTCTTGATCCATGAGCCTCAACTAATACTTTCCGAATACCTAACGACACCTTTATAATCACCGTGTTACGGTGTGACGTTTAATGACATCAAAGCACCCTTCCGGTATCAGTGATTGACATGATCACATGGTCTAAGGAATAAGTTACTTCGTACGCAAGATATAACAATATAAACTAAATGACTTGATCGTACTGTTATCTTGATATTGGGTATGTGTTCATCACATCATTCTTCTAATGACATGACCTCGTTATTAACAACATCCAATGTTCATGATCAGGAAACCTTGATCATCTATTAATCAACGAGCTAGTTAAAAGAGAGGGTTTACTAGGAACCATTGTTTGTTTATTAAACACACATGTATAAACTTTTCCGGTTAATACAATTCTAGCATGAGAAATAAAAATTTATCATAAACAAGTAATAATATAATAACCACTTTATTATTGCCTCTCGGGCGTATTCCCTTCAAATGGCACATGTTTATGTCTAACTATTGTACTTGTTGGCTATTAGATCGGCTATAGATGACGTGGCAACATTCTATAGCCAACAACCGGCTATACTATTGCCACTGCTCCTAGATCAAGTACAATAAGGTACAGTTAGCTAGCTATAAGAATGGAAATAATATTATTGTGGTGACACGGATGAGAGAGAAGTGGAGAGAGAAGGCGAGTGGGCTCTTATGCAAGAGCCAGCTGCAGCACGTGCTCCTAGCCACTTTGTGAGAGTGGGAGGTGGGCCATATCTTGATAGCTTTATTACTAACTCACTACAGGAATGGCCTACTGTGCCAACGGCCAAAATTTACGCCGAAGGAAATTTGTCGGGGCCGTCGGCATAGACCCGAAGAGGGAAAACCAAATTGCGAAAAATATTGAGCTATGCCGATGGGGTCGTCGACATATACAACCCAAATTGTGTTTTAAGTTGTAAATGTCCAGTATTCCACTCCGTATGTTAAGCGTTTGACCATCATCGATTTTTTTTTATTTGTTTGATTTTTCTATGCCTATTTAAAAAAGAAGTCCAGAGGGCAGGCATGAGCGTTCATAGCTAGGGCTCGCATATTAAGAAACCTTGTGTTAGAACGCGTAGAGATAAACAAAACTTTTCCTACGCGATGCTTCCAAGATCTAGCCGAGGTAGAAGGCCACGATGATTACCACTAGACGCGCGGTTGCGGATTATCGATGAAGCGCGTCGGGGCAGTGCAGTCCCACGATCCGGTCCGGCCGATCCAATCCCTCAAACGTCGAAGTGCTGAACGTAGAGCACCTCTACCGGTATCCACACGTACGAGGAGGAGCTCCGACGGCAGACTGCTAGGTCTGGTGCGACGGCTGGACTGAGTGGGGCTAGGGTTCCCAACGCATGGGAGAGTGGACTAACGTGCCCGCTGGACAACCTGCGCCCCTCTTTATATAGCGTATGGTAATGGGCTGCACAACACTTGTGGCCCATTCCCTCTGTGAGTCCGACTCACAAAACCAGTCCATTTCCGGTTCGGGTCCAACCCGACCAATACTTGCTCCCGCTCTTAAGTGTGCGACCCTGCATGCTCATGGCGACTTGGACACGATTGGAGTCCTACTCTCAATCGATCAATCGGTACCGGCTCCTAGCAGAACGTGCCGACTCCCAAGTTCCATTGAGTCATGACGACATACCTTTCAATGTGATATTCATCTTAGTCCCTTTTGCCTCACGATATACCTTGTCGATCTATAGGCGATTTATCGTCATCCCTTTAATAGTTCAACTCTCTTCTCGATCCGTGATATGTGACTCATCTGACTAACTCTTAGTCAACCAACACAGTTAACACTTAACTGAGTCGCGCATGGCCATGCTTCCTGAATCATATCACTCGAGAGGGCCCAGAGAATATCTCTCCATTCGGAGGGGCAAGATCCCATCTTGATTATCCACATCACGCAGCTTGCTTCTCATTCGACCCGAACTCTGCCTTTATAGTTGCCTTGTCACAGAACAACGTTTGACAGAACCTAAGTCGGTGATCCACAACTCGGATTGTGCGACAACCTCAGGTCTAAGGATTACATTGATTGAGACATGCAAATGACGACTTGATCGTTGCATTTCAATGTGGGTCAGTCCGACTTGCTAAACTCTTTTAGCCAAGTCCGTGAACGTTGGAATGGCATCACCATGCCCATGACAAGTGGAACCGTGTCATCAGCCAACACTCACATTAGTCTAGGGTGTGTGTCCAGCACAACCTTAACGACCAAGGACAATTAGTATGAACAACATGAATACATAGTTCCACAATCGAATCACATATTCAATGACATATATCAGATGTTCAAACCAAAAGACAACTTAATAACTTTATGAATACATTGGGAATTACATCATCTTTGATTGCCTCTAGGGCATATTCCCAATAGTCTCCCACTTGCACTAGAGTCAATCATCTTGGAATCATATGCCTAGGAATCTAATGCCCATACCTCTCGTGTGCGCCTCATGCTTAGGCTGTGGTAGCGCCTTTGTCAACGGATATGCAATGTTTGCATCCGTGTGTACTTTGCATAACTTGATATCACCTTGTTCGACAAACTGGCGAATGAGGTGGTACCGCATGAGTATATGTTTGTTCTTCTGGTGTTGTCTAGGTTCCTTGGCCTGTGTGATAGCACCATTGTTGTCACAATATACGTCCAATGGATTGGACGCGCCCTGAACCACACCAATATCTATCAGGAGGTTCCTGATCCAAACAGCTTCCTTTGCCGCCTCTGAGGCAGCAATATACTCAGCCTCTGTTGTAGATGCAGACACCGTATCTTGCTTGGAACTCTTCCAGCTCACAGCTCCTCCGTTCATTACGAACACGTATCCAGATTGCGAACGAGAATCATCTGAGTTGGTGAGATAACTCGCATCCGTGTAACCCTTTACACTGAATTCCTCATCACCTCCATAAACTAGGAACATTTCCTTAGTATTTCTCAAATACTTAAGGATGTTTTTAACCGCTGCCCAGTGGGCTTCGCCAGGGTCAGCCTGGTATCTGCTCGTAACACTTAGAGCACAGGAAACATCTGGCCTAGTACAAATCATGGCATACATGATGGATCCGATTGCCGAAGCATACGGGATCACACTCATCCGACTTCGCTCATCAGTTGTCGAAGGACACTGAGTCTTGCTAAGTTTTATGCCATGGGACATCGGTAAGAATCCCTTCTTGGACTCTTCCATTTTGAATTTCTTCAAAACCTTGTCCAGATAAGTACTCTGACTCAATCCAATGAGCCGCCTTGATCTATCTCTATAGATCCTGATTCCTAATATGTAAGTTGCCTCACCCAAATCCTTCATTGAGAAACTCCTTTCCAATGACTCTTTGGTTTCTTGTAACATCATGACATCATTTCCAATCAGTAATATGTCATCCACATATAAGATTAGAAAGTTTACTTTGCTCCCACTAAACTTCTTGTATAAACAAGAATCATGATCGCTCTTGATGAAGCCAAACGATTTGACTACCTCATTAAAGAGAATGTTCCAACTCCGAGATGCTTGCTTCAACCCATAAATGGATTTCTGAAGTTTGCATACCTTGTCAGCATTAGCCGGATCGACAAAACCTTCGGGCTGTATCATATACACGTCCTCAGTTAAATTTCCATTAAGGAAAGCTGTCTTGACATCCATCTGCCATATCTCATAGTCGAAATAGGCTACTATGGCTAACATGATCCGAATT
Organism: Alopecurus myosuroides; assembly: GCA_028641055.1. Classification (NCBI taxonomy): domain Eukaryota; kingdom Viridiplantae; phylum Streptophyta; class Magnoliopsida; order Poales; family Poaceae; genus Alopecurus; species Alopecurus myosuroides. The sequence goes on along the minus strand of CM054063.1, from coordinate 9,018,883 downwards.
GATTTAAGCATCGCTACGGGCGAGAAGGTCTCGTCGTAGTCAACTCCTTGAACCTGTCGGAACCCCTTCGCGACAAGTCGTGCTTTATAGACGGAAATATTTCCATCCATATCAATTTTCTTCTTAAAGACCCATTTGCACTCGACGGGTCTTGCACCGTCAGGCAGATCAACCAAATTCCAAACTTGGTTTTCATCCATGGACTTTAACTCGGATCTCATGGCTCCAAGCCATGACTCGGAATCAGATCCCACCATCGCTTCCGAATAAGTTGCCGGCTCATTACTGTCTAACAGTAAAACATCTCGAGCACTCTGTAATCTGGCAGATCTCCGAGGTTCAGGTGCTGTAACCGGTGTAGGTACCACGACCGGCTCAACCTCCAAGGCCATTGCCGACTCGCCCCTAGCTGGTTCCTCTCGAATTTCTTCGAGTTGCACCGTGCTCGCACTGACTTCCCTTCTGAGAAACTCTTTCTCAAGGAAGACACCATTCCGAGCGACAAACACTTTGCCCTCTTGCCGGTTGTAGAAGTAGTACCCCAAGGTTTTCCTCGGATATCCCACGAAAATACACTTATCCGACTTGGGTGTGAGCTTGTCCGACTGAAGTCGGTTGACAAAATCTTCACAACCCCAAATCTTAAGAAAAGACAAACTTGGCTTTTTACCAGTCCACATCTCATGCGGTGTCTTCTCTACTGACTTTGATGGTACTCTGTTTAGTGTGAAAGCTGCAGTTTCTAGACAATAACCCCAAAATGATAAAGGTAGATCTTTCCGACTCATCATTGATCGTACCATGTCCAACAAGGTCCGATTTCTCCGTTCCGATACACCGTTTCTCTGCGGTGTACCCGGCGGAGTGAGTTGAGGAACTATTCCACAACTCTTTAGATGGTCATCGAACTCATGGCTCATGTACTCGCCCCCACGGTCCGCCCGTAGAAACTTTATTTTCTTGCCGAGTTGATTTTGTACCTCACTCTGGAATTCCTTGAACTTTTCAAAGGCTTCCGACTTGTGTTTCATTAAGTAGATATATCCATACCTACTCAAATCATCAGTGAAGGTAATGAAGTACTCATAACCACCTCTAGCTGTCGTGCTCATTGGTCCACATACATCACTATGTATTAGTTCCAACAAGTCGGACGCCCTTTCACAACGCCTTGCAAAAGGTGTCTTGGTCATCTTGCCTAGTAGGCATAATTCGCATGTCTCGAATGACTCTAAGTCAAACGAAGTTAGAAGTCCATCATCATGGAGCTTCTTCATGCGCTTCCAACTTATATGACCAAGCCGACAGTGCCAAAAGTAAGTCATATTCAGATCATTTGGTTTCAACCTTTTAACATTTATGTTATAGACTGATTCACTATCAAGATTTAAAATAAATAACCCGTTCTGAACGGGTGCAAAGCCATGAAACATATCTTTCAAATATAAAGAACAACCATTATTCTTAATATTCGACTCATAACCTTGTCTCATCAAACGTGAGGCGGAAATAATGTTTCGACTAAGCGCTGGAACATAATAACAATTATTTAGTTCCAAAATAAATCCTGAAGGTAAATGAAGTTGCATCGTGCCGACTTCCAACGCAGCGACTCTCGCCTTGTTGCCGACCCGAATGTCAACCTCTCCTCTTGCCACGCTCCTAGTTCTTACCAGTCCCTGCAACGAGTTGCATATGTGAATAACTGGTCCGGTATCATATACCCAAGAACTATTAGGCGCATCAGCAAGATAAATGTCTATAACATTGCACACAAGCGTACCTGAGTTGGAAGTCACACCTCCACTCTTGGCTCTGTCAGCCAAATACTTGGTGCAGTTCCTCTTCCAGTGGCCATCTTGCTTGCAATAGAAGCAATTAGCTCCGGCTGTAGGAGAAGGCTTAGTCTTTGAGGGAGCACTCTGGACAGGGCCATGGGCGCTACCTCCTGACTTATCCTTCTTCTTCTTAGTCCAAGAACTCTTATTGAACTTAGCCTTATTCTGCACCATCAACACTTGACTGGCGCCTTTCTTGATATCAGCCTCTGCCGTTTTGAGCATCCCATGTAATTAAGTGATACTCTTATCCATACCATGCATATGGTAGTTCGAGATGAACGGACCATACGCACTAGGAAGAGAGTTCAGAATTATATCAGTAGCGAACTCTTCGTTAATGGGGAAGCCCAGCCGATCCAGAGACTGTATGTAACCAATCATCTTGATTACATGCAGACTCAGTGGATCGCCGTCTTTCAGCTTACAGCCAAGCAAAGCTTGAGAGACTTGATACCTCTCAGTCTTTGCTTGAGCCTGGAACATACTTTTGAGGCTTTCGATCATATCGTAGGCCTCAACATTTTCGAACTGCTGCTGCAAGTCCGGTTCCATGTGTGTAAGCATAAGACAGCTAATTTCCGTAGACTCATCTCTAGTCTTACGGTAGGCATTTATGACAGCGACAGTGGCATCGTCATCTGGCTCATCTGGAAGTGGAGTTTCTAGAACATGTTCTTTCTTGTCATGCTTGAGGACTATCCTCAGATTACGATACCAGTTGGTGAAATTAGTTCCATTAAGCTTATCTTTCTCTAGGATTGACCTCAACGCAAACGTGGAGAACTGAGGAAGGTTGCTAGGTGCCATTGATCTACAACAGAAAATACGCAAAAACACTTAAGACATGTATTCATAAAAGAGCAGGCATATTAAACGCTTTAATACTTATGCTCCCACTAGAACCAACATCCCTCCGATGGTTGTTAAGTGATTCAAGACCCTAAATAAGCAAGCCGACTAGTGAGCTTTAGCATCACTGCTAGCCGTCAAGTGATTTAGGTAGGCAACACCTTGTCAATCGTATCTCTATACGACTCCTGTTGGTTGGGTGGCATCACATGCCCCGGCTCCCAACCTTCCTCGCCCCGAGCCCCACAACCGTTGTGATGGACTCGTCTAGATTACCAAGTGCTTCTGCTTGTAAGAGTCCGACTCAAACCCACCTAACCGGAAAGAATTGGTAGCACCTTAATTTTATGAGCCCACTACCAAGAATGTCCGACTTGTGATGGTGCAGCACTGGCGGGGCGACCGACTAGACCTTCTTTGAGGGATTAAAGAATCTACCAACTATCTAAATAGAGGTAAATAGAGACATAACAATAACACAAATAAAGCAATTATAATGTGAAATGGTATGGCTCTCTTCATGGTGATCTCCATCTCCACGAAGCTTGCAAGTCGGCTCGTGCCAACTCTTTTCACGTGCCATCTTGCTCCATGTAGCCGACTTGTACATCGACTTGCATGCCTTCCGGGTTCTCCAACAAGCTACACTAGCTAGTAAATCAAAATTTACATAGAGAATCCGACACGCAGGCCGGTATACAATAAAATGACAGCACCTAGGCTCCAGCCGGCTGACATAAACATGATACGCAGATCATGTATGGATTACACACATCACATGCACATAAGCCATACCATTCACAACTTCCTGCAAAAACAAGTTATGCATAGATACGGTATCTACCGGCATTGTGAAACTCGCAACGACATCTAAGGCGCTACGATTTTGGAAAACGCAGATCTCATCTGCATTCCGATCATGGATTTCTTCATCGGATAAAACGATTTTACCCAAATCAGATCCGTATTCCGATTCGATCAAACTCTTTGATCTTCGATCACCGCAACTGGATTTATGTGTCACGGTATACCCCGATGGCGGAAACCGACCGGTAGGGGTAAGATGTTTCACGACCTTAGCAGTATGATCACGGAAACCAGATCATCCATTAACCCCGAGTACGATTGATCCGATCAACCTTGTACAAAACCGATCTATCTCATAGACCGACCACCAAAAACAACAATTAGATCACATCTAACGCTAACTACATATCACATATGTACGGATCTCGGGCTTAATACCAGAAGCTACCGCTCTGATACCACTGTTGGAACGCGTAGAGATAAACAAAAAATTTCCTACGCGATGCTTCCAAGATCTAGCCGAGGTAGAAGGCCACGATGATTACCACTAGACGCGCGGTTGCGGATTATCGGTGAAGCGCGTCGGGGCAGTGCAGTCTCCCACTTGGGAATTACATTGGGAATTACATGATTGCCTCTAGGGCATATTCCCAACAGTCTCCCACTTGCACTAGAGTCAATCATCTTGGCATCATATGCCTAGGCATCTAATGCCCATACCTCTCGTGTGCGCCTCATGCTTAGGCTGTGGTAGCGCCTTTGTCAACGGATATGCAATGTTTGCATCCGTGTGTACTTTGCATAACTTGATATCACCTTGTTCGACAAACTGGCGAATGAGGTGGTACCGCATGAGTATATGTTTGTTCTTCTGGTGTTGTCTAGGTTCCTTGGCCTGTGTGATAGCACCATTGTTGTCACAATATACGTCCAATGGATTGGACGCGCCCTGAACCACACCAAGATCTATCAGGAGGTTCCTGATCCAAACAGCTTCCTTTGCCGCCTCTGAGGCAGCAATATACTCAGCCTCTGTTGTAGATGCAGACACCGTATCTTGCTTGGAACTCTTCCAGCTCACAGCTCCTCCGTTCATTACGAACACGTATCCAGATTGCGAACGAGAATCATCTGAGTCGGTGAGATAACTCGCATCCGTGTAACCCTTTACACTGAATTCCTCATCACCTCCATAAACTAGGAACATTTCCTTAGTATTTCTCAAATACTTAAGGATGTTTTTAACCGCTGCCCAGTGGGCTTCGCCAGGGTCAGCCTGGTATCTGCTCGTAACACTTAGAGCACAGGAAACATCTGGCCTAGTACAAATCATGGCATACATGATGGATCCGATTGCCGAAGCATACGGGATCACACTCATCCGACTTCGCTCATCAGTTGTCGAAGGACACTGAGTCTTGCTAAGTTTTATGCCATGGGACATCGGTAAGAATCCCTTCTTGGACTCTTCCATTTTGAATTTCTTCAAAACCTTGTCCAGATAAGTACTCTGACTCAATCCAATGAGCCGCCTTGATCTATCTCTATAGATCCTGATTCCTAATATGTAAGTTGCCTCACCCAAATCCTTCATTGAGAAACTCCTTTCCAATGACTCTTTGGTTTCTTGCAACATCATGACATCATTTCCAATCAGTAATATGTCATCCACATATAAGATTAGAAAGTTTACTTTGCTCCCACTAAACTTCTTGTATAAACAAGAATCATGATCGCTCTTGATGAAGCCAAACGATTTGACTACCTCATTAAAGAGAATGTTCCAACTCCGAGATGCTTGCTTCAACCCATAAATGGATTTCTGAAGTTTGCATACCTTGTCAGCATTAGCCGGATCGACAAAACCTTCGGGCTGTATCATATCGCGTCCTCAGATAAACTAAATGACTTGATCGTACTGTTATCTTGATATTGGGTATGTGTTCATCACATCATTCTTCTAATGACATGACCTCGTTATTAACAACATCCAATGTTCATGATCAGGAAACCTTGATCATCTATTAATCAACGAGCTAGTTAAAAGAGAGGGTTTACTAGGAACCATTGTTTGTTTATTAAACACACATGTATAAACTTTTCTGGTTAATACAATTCTAGCATGAGAAATAAAAATTTATCATAAACAAGGAATAATATAATAACCACTTTATTATTGCCTCTCGGGCGTATTCCCTTCAAATAGCACATGTTTATGTCTAACTATTGTACTTGTTGGCTATTAGATCGGCTATAGATGACGTGGCAACATGCTATAGCCAACAACCGGCTATACTATTGCCACTGCTCCTAGATCAAGTACAATAAGGTACAGTTAGCTAGCTATAAGAATGGAAATAATATTATTGTGGTGACACGGATGAGAGAGAAGTGGAGAGAGAAGGCGAGTGGGCTCTTATGCAAGAGCCAGCTGCAGCACGTGCTCCTAGCCACTTTGTGAGAGTGGGAGGTGGGTCATATCTTGATAGCTTTATTACTAACTCACTACAGGAATGGCCTACTGTGCCAACGGCCAAAATTTACGCCGAAGGAAATTTGTCGGGGCCGTCGGCATAGACCCGAAGAGGGAAAACCAAATTGCGAAAAATATTGAGCTATGCCGATGGGGTCGTCGACATATACAACCCAAATTGTGTTTTAAGTTGTAAATGTCCAGTATTCCACTCCGTATGTTAAGCGTTTGACCATCATCGATTTTTTTTTATTTGTTTGATTTTTCTATGCCTATTTAAAAAAGAAGTCCAGAGGGCAGGCATGAGCGTTCATAGCTAGGGCTCGCATATTAAGAAACCTTGTGTTAGAACGCGTAGAGATAAACAAAACTTTTCCTACGCGATGCTTCCAAAATCTAGCCGAGGTAGAAGGCCACGATGATTACCACTAGACGCGCGGTTGCGGATTATCGGTGAAGCGCGTCGGGGCAGTGCAGTCCCACGATCCGGTCCGGCCGATCCAATCCCTCAAACGTCGAAGTGCTGAACGTACAGCACCTCTACCGGTATCCACACGTACGAGGAGGAGCTCTGACGGCAGACTGCTAGGTCTGGTGCGACGGCTGGACTGAGTGGGGCTAGGGTTCCCAACGCATGGGAGAGTGGACTAATGTGCCCGCTGGACAACCTGCGCCCCTCTTTATATAGCGTATGGTAATGGGCTGCACAACACTTGTGGCCCATTCCCTCTGTGAGTCCGACTCACAAAACCAGTCCATTTCCGGTTCGGGTCCAACCCGACCAATACTTGCTCCCGCTCTTAAGTGTGCGACCCTACAGGCTCATGGCGACTTGGACACGATTGGAGTCCTACTCTCAATCGATCAATCGGTAGCGGCTCCTAGCAGAACGTGCCGACTCCCAAGTTCCATTGAGTCATGACGACATACCTTTCAATGTGATATTCATCTTAGTCCCTTTTGCCTCACGATATACCTTGTCGAACTATAGGCGATTTATCGTCATCCCTTTAATAGTTCAACTCTCTTCTCGATCCGTGATATGTGACTCATCTGACTAACTCTTAGTCAACCAACACAGTTAACACTTAACTGAGTCGCGCATGGCCATGCTTCCTGAATCATATCACTCGAGAGGGCCCAGAGAATATCTCTCCATTCGGAGGGGCAAGATCCCATCTTGATTATCCACATCACGCAGCTTGCTTCTCATTCGACCCGAACTCTGCCTTTATAGTTGCCTTGTCACAGAACAACGTTTGACAGAACCTAAGTCGGTGATCCACAACTCGGATTGTGCGACAACCTCAGGTCTAAGGATTACATTGATTGAGACATGCAAATGACGACTTGATCGTTGCATCTCAATGTGGGTCAGTCCGACTTGCTAAACTCTTTTAGCCAAGTCCGTGAACGTTGGAATGGCATCACCATGCCCATGACAAGTGGAACCGTGTCATCAGCCAACACTCACATTAGTCTAGGGTGTGTGTCCAGCACAACCTTAACGACCAAGGACAATTAGTATGAACAACATGAATACATAGTTCCACAATCGAATCACATATTCAATGACATATATCAGATGTTCAAACCAAAAGACAACTTAATAACTTTATGAATACATTGGGAATTACATCATCTTTGATTGCCTCTAGGGCATATTCCCAACACCTTGGTGTATCTCTGATGAAATATGTAGTTGTGTACCTGTATTTTAAAATTTGACATGTTTCCAGTTGAATCGGCAGAAACTTGTGTTTTCAAATGAGGTGGATGGAAATCTTTTCAGAGACATTAATTTGGTTATTTGTACATGCTTTGATAAGGGGATGCCCGATATTCTTGAGGAACTCTTTGATAAATATGATAACCAATGTGATACCTCGCTCTCTCCTTTGGTTGACCCTGTTACCAATTGCAACAACACTCAAACCCCTTTGGATATTCGATACTCCACACTTTTGGACAAGTAGCCACCGACTACAACTTGTCATGTTTCTTCTTATTCCCAATGGAACAAGAGAATACACTCAGATTTGCAAAGGTAGTATGATTCAAGATGAATGCTTCAAGCAATACAATCTAAAAGTCTAGGGTTTATGTTTTATCGTAGTCTAACCATCACCACACGCAGGTGGGAGGTATATTAGAGGGGGGGTGCGTCCACAAGGGCACTTGCACAAGCACCAGCCCAACCTAACACGACTTGGACTGATAACTTAATGTTTGGACTCGAACTCAAAGTAGGACTCGGCTAAGGGGGTACAAACTGACCCAAACAAAGGGGTGCGGCCACTTGGCCATGCAGGGCCGTAGTCCAAACGTATGGGAGACCCTAGGACATGTCCTTGGTTCCCCCATAAGGTGTAATGCGCATCACATATAATTCTAGGCTGGTGCACCCTAGGACATGTCCTTAATGCTTCCAACTCGACCAAATCAGCTCCTGGCTTCTCCATCTTGCTTGTGCTGCCATGATCAACTCTCTCCTTGTGTTCTCCCATTCATTGCTCCATTGCTCCATGCTCCTCTCCTCCAATAATGTTTGTGTTATCAATAACCTGAATCATACATAAATGCAGGGATTTAGGTAGTATAAAATTCTCATAACTTCATCATGTTTCTCTTGAACAACAACATCATCATCAATAGGAGGAATAATAGATGTACTAGCGAAGTTTCACGAAGAAGCCAAGATGGCGGGCATGACCATTCGTAGATAGGGGTTGAATATTGAGAAACTATGTGTTTATCTCTGGTGAAATAGGTAGTTGTGTACCTAAAATGATTTTTGCCAAAAATCATGAGCAAACTACGAGACATCTGTAGTTCGAATTGGACCCATTTGCAGCTGAATCGGCAGAAACTTGTGTTTTTCAAAAGAGGTGTATGAAAAACTTCTCAGAGGCAACAATTTGGTTATTTATACATATAACATGGTCTAGTATTTTTTTTTAAATGCAGCTTCCAAGATTTGCAACATATTTGTGGTTGGCGTTTCACAAAAAAGCCATTTTCACAATCGGAAAATAGAAAATTGTTTTTTTATTCAACGAAAAGGGAAACTTTATCCGTGAACATTGTCCGTGCTTCCAATATGCATGTTTGTGTGGAATATGGGCAAATTGAAACAAGCTATGCCATGGATTTAGTCATAACACCCGTCATTTGGCCCGAAACCCTGAAATGTTCGTTGGAGATATCTCATTTATGCGAACAAATTATCAACACAACTATCCTATTCCAAGTTTATTATTTTTCTTGGATAATAGGACATATATAATGACACCAAGCGAAGATTTTGCATCATTTGAGGAATAGAGTTTTAAAAAATTCCAAAAAAATCAATTTTTTTAATTTTTTTTAATTTTTTTGGAAATATTATGCCGACGGCTTTTTGTCGGCGTAGGGAGCCGTCGGCATAGCCCTACGCAGACGGTAATTTGTCCTATGCCAACACACTGTTACGCCGACGGCCATATGCCGATGGCAGCCGTCGGCGCAGCCTAGCTGGCGACATTTTAGCCTATGCCGACGGCTTTTGACCGTCGGCGTATTGACGCATTCCTGTAGTGATTATTCTACTTTGTTGGTTATAAATGACATGACAATTTGTTATAGCTGGCTGTTGACTCTATTATTGTACTTGCTCTTAGGATTTTTTACATTGATTTTAGTCAGCCCTCTCTTTAGATGCAAGATGTCGACTTCACGTGAATGACACGATCTTTGGACAATTTGACCACAAACTATATTCGCTCCACGAACCCCTGTACCAGTTATGGCTTCACACGTATTCTCTGTGGTCCGATCTGCTGCCTGATTTCACACGTATTCTCTATGTTCTGATCTGATCCCTTTGTCGTTCTTGCAACAGGACATGGAGAATCTCTTTGACCTGGGACGCATTACTGCCCTACTTCCATCGGATAGAAATACAGAAATACTCATGCGCGATTCCCGTATGATGCAAGATCATACGGAGGTAAATCGAAAGGACATGTAAATGGTAGACAAATCACGTGAGGTCAATATCTTACATTAATTCTTCGCTATCTGGTGCCTCGTTTGACGCCGATCCTTTTGTAGCTCCTGCAGCACGACATGGAGAATCTTGATCCGGGACAGATAAAAGAAAGGCCCGGATTTTCGCTCTCTCTCTCTCTCTCCAAGAAGCGATACGAATTTCATGCATCTTCCCTAAGGAAGAGATCATAAGGTCTCGCCATCTCTTTAATTTACAACGAGAGTTTCATAAGGTCTCTAACCCAGAAAAGCCAACAACAAAATGATTACTCCTTGGGAATTAAACTCAAATGTTGTTTTACCCCATCAAATGCCAATGGACCGTTCTACTTGTTTGTGTTGGTTAGGTAATAGGAAAAAGGGAATCCAAATTCGATCTCATCTTCTCACAAGATTCCATTCAGTGGCCTCTATGTGGGAGTTTCGTCCTCTATGTGCAGCCAGCCGCGATGTTTGGCTGCGAAAGTTTTCACTCATTTCGGCACTAGGAATCAACCAACTAGCCATAAATTTAAACATAGGTTTCCCGCTAACAAAAAAAGGCATAGGTTCGGCCACAACAGCGAGATCATGCTACAGTTTGGCAGCTAGCATGCCACCAGAAGCAAACTTCAGCGGCAACAAACATGCCATGATGGGCGACGGAGGCTATCGGGATCCGATGGTGACCACCTCTCTTCCTCCATGACGATGGCCGCCTCGTCCTCTGCGGTGGTAGGCGACAACTCTGTGCTGCTCGGCGGGGCAGTTGGTCCAGCTGTAGTAGTGACGTAGTGTCATCGGTCGTCTATCCTGTTGGCGGCATCTTGTTTAGGATGAGGTCACACTTGGCCTTTCACCATGCGGCCACATGCAAGTTCATCGTCGCCGGATCTCCTGCCTGGAGGAACGCCAAGTTCGTGTTCCTCATCTTGGCGGCGACGTTCTCTTGAGAAGCCGATCTTGATGTTGCTATTCATCATCAGCGCCGATCAGCGTCATTGTTCTCCTCCCTGAAAATGGTAATCTTCTCCTTGGTGAGGCCGTGGGTCTTGGTGTCGGCGATGCACTACTTAATCGCCTCCTGAACCGTCTCGGCGGTGGGTTCCTCGGACTTCGTCGCCTTGCCTTTCTTGTGGCCCTCAACTCGCCCAGCAGTCGCCGAAAGATCCGACGCGTTAGGGTTGTACACGCCGACCTTGATCTTCGTGAGCGCGAGTCGTACCTCCGTCCACTTCTTGCACGACTCGGTCATGGTGAAACGTGGAGGAAATTGAACTCGACTTCGTCGTTGTCCCAGCGGTACATGTCGAACATGCGAACCATCTGCACAAGGGAGGCATCGTCGGTGAAACCATCACGGCGAAGCCAATGCGGGCAGTGGAAAATCCATACCTGGTGCTCGATGTTCGCGACGCTTGCTTTGCGATTGTGGACCTCCTCCGGGTTTCCATGCCACTTGTTGCACCAATATTGTATAATGATCTAGTAGTTCGCCATAGCCTTCTCGCCGCGGTCGACAGAGAGGGTGGCGTACTGTAGATCTAGCATGCGGCGCTCGTCAAACGAACGCCTGATCTTTTCCAATCGTTGTCGCTGTTATAGTTCGCTACGGTGGTTGTGTCGCGGCTGCAGTCAGCGACGGTGAAGGCGCCTCCCGGGACCGTAGACTTACTCGTCGAGTTGGACACGAACCATAGGCCAGCTGGGCCTCCTGGGCCGACCTCGCGGACGCTAGAGTGGAGAAAGCCCCGGGTCCCAGATGAGACCTCACGCGGGCTGGGCCAGAAGGGTCGTCCCACCGCGGCCCATGGGCCCCTGGCTTTCGATCCCTAGAGCGTCGCGCGACCTCGCTTTAGGGTTCCCATCCCCCGACGCCTACATTCATAGACACCGATACTCGGCGCGACGCGTCCTCCCAACTCCTTTAACGCCGCCGTAGATCGCCTCCTACGTCGTCGCCGCGGCCATGAAGTGGTCCCGCATGGAGGACGACGACGCGAAAGTCCACCACTGGAGACCCGTGTCGTCCCTGTCGCCGGCGCCGGCCGCCTCCCGCCCTCGCTCCCATTATCCGGCCGCCGGCGCGGCGCCAACGCTCGCCGATGCGGGCCTCCCCATTTAACATCCCTGGTTTTGGGGAAATTTCGGAAAATCACAAAAATTTGAAACTTTTATTTTCTTGTGAACACAAACCACCAAACAAAATATAAATACACGCACAAACCAATATTATATGTTTTTCCAAAGTTTTGGAAATTGAAAGTACCAATATGCCTCCAACTCTACAAGCACTAGACCTCATTCAAAACATGTTTTCTAGATTCAAAGATATTGTTTTATTTTAACAACACCTTGTCCCATAAAAGGATTTCATTTCTACAATTACTTGAAGAATTTTTCACCTTTAATTAAATATTTTATTGAACCAAAATATTATTTTTGTAGATTCAAAATGATTTGGCAGCTTATTCTTTTCAAAAATGTCTATCAATGGTTTTTATTTGGGCTCAAATAAGTTATTAAACTTTATAAGCTCAAAACTTGACTTATGAAATGTTTCAAAAATCATATGAAAATCTATTCCCTATTTAAAAGATATTTCCTATTTAAATGCCAATAATTGCTATTAAATATTTCATACATAATTTCAAATTCGCAAACTCAAAAGTGTTGAAAGTGCACATAATTATTTTTATTTGAAGGATCTTGTTTTTACAAAGTAATGGAAATTGGTTTGGGGCAATTTAGAATTTTTTTAAAAAAATTACGGTTTATTGAATAAAATAGAAAAGGAAAAATAACAGAAAAAAAATACGAGAACAGGAGGCGAGCCAGCCCATGAAGCCAGCAGCCCACCCTGCTACCTACCGCACGCGCGCGGAAAACAGCAACAACCCACCACCACGGCCTGTCTCCCTCTCTTCTCTCACTGACCAACGGGACCCGTAGGACGTCACCGTGACATCAGCGTCGTCTCTCACCTTCAACTGTCCCACGACCGATCGACCCGCACCGCGATCTCCCCCTTCCGCGCATCTCCTGGCACCCCGAGCCCCTCTCTGTAAAGCCACTCTGTTTCCACTCTATTTCCACTCGCTTTAACACCGTCAGTCCTCTCAATTTGCTCACCGGAATCCTCTGTGCCGTAAGCCACTGCCCGAGCCAGAGATGGCCTCCACCACCTTCCTCATGCCCTTGCGCGCACTGTGATACCCTCTATGTATATTCTAGTGCAGCAAATCGCCCCCGCCATCCTCACCGAGGCTCACCGTACTTTTGCCGTCTCCGCCGTTCGAGGAGGGCTGCGCCCGAGACGTCACCACCATCGGACTCGCCGTCCCGCGACGAAGCCCATAGTTTCCTCCGTTGAGCACGAGGACCCCCGGGCTCCATCTTCGGCGAAACTCTGGCACCCAGCACCACCGCGCCACCATTTCCCGGCGATATCCCCTTCGGTGAGTTCCCCCTCTCTCCCCTCTCCCATCCGATTCTTTTTGAAGGGTAGGGATTAGATCCTTTAATCCAAATGGTACCAGGCAGTAGGGTTGCGCCACGTCTGCACGTGTGTCGAGTAGCTATCCGCCGCCATCGCAACGCCTACCCTGGCCTAAGCCCACTCCTACCAGTTGCCCGCGCGACAGATAGAGAATTCGATCCCAACCCATCTGTGGTGTTGTTTCCGAATAAAAATAGAAAATTAATTTTGCAGAAAAGCCCCTAAAAATTTGAATGTATATAACTTTCTAACCACTTGGCCAAACTTGATAAACTTGGACTTTTTGAAATCCCCTGAACATGTAGAAACTTTTGGCCTTGCCAAAATTAAAATTTCACAAACATAAATTGGTTCAAATTCAAATATGCTTGTTCGATGATTTCTGGCATAAATCAAATTGTACCAACCCAAAAATTGCAAATAAGATATTTTTGAAATCCTTAGGATGTGTACTTTCATACCCTCTGTCCTAAACTAATAATTGAACAAATTAAAATTAAAATGAAAATTGCAATAACCATTTGAGTATTTTGCACCTAGTTTAATTTCTATAAGTAATTTTAATTAGTTTTCTTCTCGAATATTGTCCCATTTAATATCCTTAGACCAGAGAGACCAATAACAAAACCATTTGTGACCAGAGAACCCATTCCATGTATTTTTTTTGTCCTATAAACCATCCATAGAAATCAGCCATTATAAATTAAGTGTTGACAGATGAGAACCCCCTTTAGGAAAATTGTGGTATGATCATTTTGATCAAAACCAATACCCATGTCATGTCGACCATGTGGAAAGTAACTTTTGTACCAGAAAACATAGCCCAAGACCTCTTGTAAATTTACAAGCCATATTGTAAATTGCTTCAACTGAACTAACTAAAGTCATGAAATGAATAATGTTGATCATGGATTTGTTTTCTAAAATCCTAAACCATATCACATCCACTTATTTTGTATATTGAGTGAAGTGATATTCCTTGACAAACCTTAACCACCAATGGAAAAACTCATGACCAAACACTTAGTTCTTTTTGCATATTGAATTATGTGTCAAAACCTTGTCCATGTTAACACCAATCAACTTGAATAACCTGTTATGCTTCTGTATTTTATATTTTGTTGTATTTGTTTGTATATTGGTGAATTGCTTATTTATTGTTATTTATTTATATTGTTTAGATTGTACGGAGAGAAACGTTAAAATTGTGAAGAGAGTGTTTCTATACCAACTCCCACAAGGCAAGTGATGCTTCATGTCCTACTTTTGATTTCAATTGCATTAGTGTTTTCAGTACTATGTGTTATAGGTGATTTTATTTTTTTCCAAGTATATGCTATGGTCAGAACACCTGAAATCCCTGCTAGGTACTAGTTTAGCTATACTAGAATGCTATCATAACTGATGTTGTTACTTGTTGGGTTGAGGTATTTTGAAAAATTGAAAATTAACAACCCAATGAAACACGTGGGTGGATTGAACCTTGCTTGGATTAAGTTGAGTTGCTACTCAGTACCATGTTCATGGTGGTTTAGCCATGGATGTGTGGGTTGTCACCTGAGAGTACACTTGTGGAGCGCCACCCAGGAATAAAGAGATTTGTTGGTATTCACTGTATAGTTAGCTTCCAGTGCAACCTTGCGGTAATATGGGCTCTGCCAAGATTTGAGTAAGTTGTGGGGGTTCATCCTGTTGTATGACATTGGGTGGTAGAATTTTAGGAGTGTCGAGTCATGCTAGTATGGTTGAATCCCTCCTCCGAAAGATCTTGTATCATTCTTCCCTCGGGGAGGATGAGTCTCAAGGTGAAAGTGCACAACCTCTGGAGAGTTAAAAACTAAGATCTTAGTCGTGTCCCCGGTTATGGGATAGTTGAGCAGCTAGACAGAGTTGGTCCCAAAGGATCTCCTCATCTTTTCTGAATGAAATAAAATGTGGTAGAAACCCTTTATAGGGCGCATGGTGGTTTAGCCATGATGCCACAATAAAATTTCATGTTGGTTTAGCCATGATGATTTATCAAACTTCATGGTGGTTTAGCCATGATGACTTTCTCAATATTTGAAGTACATGTACCTCATAGTTTGCTCATAATTTTTGGAAAAAATCATTTTTAGGTACACAAGTACCTATTTCATCATATATACACAAAGAGTTTCTCAATATTCAACCCCTAGCTACAAACAGTCATGCCCACCGCCTTGACTTTTTCCTTAAACCGGCTTAGAAAATTCCAAAAAATTCAAAACAACCCAAAATGATGCAAGACCTTCGCGTGGTGTCATTATATAGGTCCTAGTATACACCAAAAATAATAAACTTGGAATACGACATTTGTGTTTAAAATGTGTTCACAAAATAAGCTATATCCTCCGAACATTCCAGGATTTCGGGCCAAATGACGGGTGTTATGGTCATATCCATGGCATAGTTTGTTTAAATGTTCCCATATTCCACACTAACATGCATCTTGGAAGAACGAACAAAGTTGACAGAGGAAGTTTTCCTTTTCATTGAAGCAAAAAAACCATTTTCTATTTTCCGAGTGTAAAAAGTGGGTTTTTTCTGAAGGTCCTACCACAAATATGTTGCAAAACTTGAGAGCTACAATTTTTGAAAATACTAGACCATGTTAGATGCACAAATAACCAATTTATTTCATATGCAAAGGTTTCCATCCACCTCTTTTAAAAAACACAAGTTTCTGCAGATTCTGCTAGAAACTGGTCAAATTTGAACTATATGTACCTCATAGTTTGCACATGATTTTTCGGAAAAATCATTTTTAGGTACAGAAGTACCTATTTCATCATAGATACACCAAGAATTTCTCAATATTCAACCCCTAGATACGAACAGTCATGCCCGTCGCCTTGACTTTTTCCTAAAACCGGCTTAGAAAATTCCAAAAAATTCAAAAGAACCCAAAATGATGCAAGACCTTCGCGTGGTGTCATTATATATGTCCTAGTATACACAAAAATAATAAACTTGGAATACGACAGTTGTGTTTAAAATGTGTTCACAAAATAAGCTATCTCCTCCGAACATTCCACGGTTTCGAGCAAAATGACGGGTGTTATGGTCATATTCATGGCATAGTTTATTTAAATGTTCCCATATTCCATACTAACATGCATCTTGTAAGCACGAACAATGTTGACGGAGGAAGTTTTCCTTTTCATTGAAGCAAAAAAAAACCATATTCTATTTTCCGAGTGAAAAAAGTGGGTTTTTTGTGAAGGTCCTACCACAAATATGTTACAAAACTTGAGAGCTAAATTTTCTGATAATACTACACCATGTTAGATGCACAAATAACCAATTTGTTTCATATGAAAAGGTTTCCATCCACCTCTTTTAAAAAACACAAGTTTCTGCCGATTCCGCTAGAAACTGGTCAAATTTGAACTACATGTACCTCATCGTTTGCTGATGATTTTTGGAAAAAAAAAACATTTTTAGATACAGAAATACCTATTTAATTATAGATACACCAAGAGTTTCTCAATATTCAACCCCTATCTACGAACAATCATGCCCACCGCCTTGACTTTTTCCTTAAACCGGCTTAGAAAATTCCAAAAAATTCAAAACAACCCAAAATGATGCAAAACCTTCGCGTGGTGTCATTATATAGGTCCTAGTATACACCAAAAATAATAAAATTAGAATACGAGAGTTATATTTAAAATGTGTTCACAAAAATAAGATATCTCTCCGAACATTCAAGGGTTTCGGGCCAAATGATGGGTGTTATGGTCATATCCATGGCATAGTTTGTTTAAATGTTCCCATATTCCACAGTAACATGCATCTTGGAAGCACGGACAATGTTGACGGAGCAAGTTTTCCTTTTCATTGAAGCAAAAAAAACCATTTTTATTTTCCGAGTTTAAAACATGTGTTTTTTTCTGAAGGACCTACCACGAATATGTTGCAAAACTTGAGAGCTAAATTTTTTGAAAATACTAGACCATGTTAGATGCACAAATAACCAATTTGTTTCATATGAAAAGTCTTCCATCCACCTCTTTTAAAAAACACAAGTTTCTGCCGATTCCGCTAGAAACTGGTCAAATTTGAACTACATGTACCTCATAGTTTGCTCATGATTTTTGGAAAAAATAATTTTTAGGTACACAACTACCTATTTCATCATAGATACAGCAAGGGTTTCTCAATATGCAACACCTAGCTACGAACAGTCATGCCCACCGCCTGACTTTCTCCTTAAACCGGCTTAGAAAATTCCAAAAAATTCAAAACAACCCAGAATGATGCAAAACCTTCGCGTGGTGTCATTATATAGGTCCTAGTATACACAGAAAACAATAAACTTGGAATACGACATTTGTGTTAAAAATGTGTTAAAAAAAATAAGCTATCTACTCCGAACATTTCAGGGTTTCGGGCCAAATGACGGTTGCTATGGTCATATCCATGACATAGTTTTTTTAAATGTTCCCATATTCCACACTAACATGCATCTTCGAAGAACGGAAAATGTTGACAAAAGAAGTTTTCGTTTTCATTGAAGCAAAAAACCGTTTTCTATTTTTCGAGTGTAAAAAAATGTTTTTTTATGAAAGACGTACCACAAATATGTTGCAAAACTTGAGAGCTATAATTTTTTAAAATATTAGACAATTTTATATGAAAAAATAACCAATTTGTTACATATGAAAAGGTTTTCATCCACCTCTATTGAAAAACACAAGTTTCTGCCGATTCCGCTGGAAACTGGTCAAATTTGAACTAAAAGTACCTCATAGTTTGCTCATGATTTTTGAAAAAAATCATTTTTAGATACACAAATACCTATTTTATCATAGATACACCAAGAGTTCCTCAATATTCAACCTCTAGCCCCGCTGGAGAAAAACCCAGCTTATAGCTCTACACCCGGTAGCGTTAACCCTTTCTTGTTTGTTCCGTTCTTGCTCATGATTTTGTTTTAAGAATGTAGCTTGAATAATATGCATGATGATGTACATAAGTTTCTCCTTTTCGAAACGAGCTAAAGGACGTCCAAATCCGAGTTCGAATGCAAAAGTTATCCTCAAAATGGTGAGGGAGCACAAAAAATATAACTAGGATACACCGACGGTTGCCGTCGGCGTAGCAAATAAATAAAAAAATGGCCGACTGTGTTGCCATCGGCGTATGGCAATTTTGTTTTCATTATCCGCTTGCTTTCCTGGCATACGCCGACGGCCCCGATATTTGGCCATCGGCGTATAGGATTGTCGTCGGCAATTTAACATTCTCCCGTAGTGTGGAGCGATCGAGATAGTCCTCAAAACATACGAGTTAGCAGAAACGAGCCGGCCCTAACAAGCTCGCGCGCGACTTGGTATGATGACCCGAAAGCTTGTGCTTAACTCATAATTAACTTTGTGTTTAGGAGCTTAGCGTGGAAGTTCAGGTCGACTAGCGGTTTAAGATCAAATCACCTACAGGATCCAGGATTTGGACATAGGGGGGGCCGAAAGATACATCGATAAAAAAATGAAGTCTCATATAATCGCATCACATCATATATTTTAATGACATTGTTTCCGCAATGGGCGATGAAAGCCTGTGCCTTAATGATATACATGTTATAATTTGTGCAGGACATTGCGCAGGTAAACAAATAAAATTTGTAGTACCATAATTAGGGAAAAACGTGTTCCGAGTTCGAAGCAAGTGGCTTGAAAAAAAAATTATAGTATATTTTTTCTTTGGTTTCTAGAGAAGTAAATAGATCTCTATTATCATCTAATTAAGCACATGTAACTAGCGATATATATCATCGTCCAATTAAGCACATATGTACTAACGCATTACATGCTTCAGAGCAGATAGCAGTACGTACTAGGAATACCATTAGTCATCTTGCCGATTTGTTTCTTGGGATTGGTACGGGCATGCGCGGCATGCGGCGAGCCGGCAAGGGCGATAAGCGGCGGATGTCTCCGCGTTCCACGGAGGATGACATGGTTCCATCGCACAGGCGACCCCGCGGCCGGCGGCGGCAATGCTAAAATCGATGATCGAGGATTAGACTGCTTGGGCATCAGGCGAACGTATCCAATCGTGCCGCAGTTAGGTTATGTAAAACTTCTTTTTATTTTACTTGGGCCATGAGGTACCACGGAACTACGGAAGTATGTATGGCCTTAAACGAGCTGTGTGAATGCTTGTTTATAATAATCTAGCAATTAGAAGGCCCAAATCCCGCAGAATTAGTACTTGCCCCTGCTGTGATTAGTTGGGGGTGGCGAATCGTTAGGGGGCTGCCTACAGGGACTAATTTCTCAATACTAAGGCCTCGTTTGATAGCAGCGTATTGAGGGGCCTTTTTGTGTATTATACTCTAGGTTTTTGGTTAAAACACCCCGTACACCCAATCCCCTCCACTCCTCTGATTCCCCTTCCTAATCACCCCTCTCCTTAAATTCAGATTGTTTGGCTAGGACCGAAAATGCCTATTACAACGTGTTAGCGCGCGTAGGTCTTATCGCAGCCGTCCACCAGAGCAAGGGGATGCGCGCCAGGGGCCCACCCACCTGCCGACTCCACTTTTTCCGCAGTACTAGATTCGTTTCTCAAATGCACTAATAACAAAAAAGCAAGCATAACTTTTAAATAAAAGATGCAAATTAAATTTTGAGTACATATTTGACTTTCTCACGACGAACTCTCTCAAATGATTCTAATATTTAATATATTCAAATTCATTTTAAAGTTTGAATGTGAACAGCACTTTGTTAGTGGTGGTCAAGGCCGAACAACTTGGACGAACGGTTCTTTGAATTTTCGTAATAGATCTGAACAGTTCTGTTGTTATTTTTGAAGAGTGCCAAAAGTGTTGTTGAAAGGTTCTTTTATTTACACATAGCCCAAAACTGAAGATTCTGTTTTTAATATGGGACCTACCGGCCCAGATCCCCACAAAAAGCCACGGCCTGAATTAGACCAACGCGCGGTAACACCTTGAAAAAATCCGCTTACGGCTAGGACGTTCAAAACAGACTCAAAACGCGAGCGCAAGGAGCGTCTCTAAACCACGCCAGCCCGACGTGGATAGAGGAGTTTTCTGGGGGCCAGCCCAGCCAAGACCGGCCCGCCAACCGGCCTTATAGTGGTTTGCGAGTCTTCGATATGGGCCGGGAAATTACACCGCGAGACACTTGAGAACACGTTCACCAAACAAGGCCTGATTAATTGATCTTGGGCCAACTGGGCTCGTTACGAAGGCAAGGACCGTGCAAAAGGAGATTATTGTGTTGTAAACCCTATCTTTGGTCTGAGCTCTACTATATATAGTAGAGAAAAGATAGTTGGGCGACACGAGATAAACTCACTGCTCCAACTAAAGCAAGCGACGAGCAAGCTTTTCCTAATGGCGCCCACACCTTTGTCCGACGAAGCCGGCAACAACCTCAAGGCGCCCGCATCCGGCAACGAGCTGCCCATGCGCGGCTTGAGTCGGCGCTTGGTGAAGGCCTCAGAGCCTTCCGTGGAGCCGCACGTGGCCGCTCTCTCCAACCTGGACCTTCTCGCCAGCAGCTGGCAGGCCTCCATAGTGTGCCTCTATCCCAAGCCCAAGGACGGCGGCGGCTTCGACGCCGTCGTGAAGGTCTTCCTGGCCTCCCTGCCGTCCTTGCTCAACAGCTTCTACCCTCTGGCCGGGCGCCTGGTGACCAACCCGACGTCGGGGCTCCCCGAGCTTCACTGCCTCAACCAAGGCGCGGAGCTCATCGTGGGGGAGGTGGATGTCGCCCTGGGGAGCCTGGACTATGGCAACACGGCTTCGTCGCTCAAGAAGATGATGCTGCCGTACCCGGAGGAGGTGACCCTGTCGGTGCAGCTGCTGTCCTACGCCTGCGGCGGCTTCTCCGTGGTGTGGAGCACCAACAACCTGGTGTGTGACGGCCACGGCATCACAATGGCGGTCCGGACGTGGTCGGAGCTGGTGCGAACGGGGACCATCGCCGTGCTCCCAAACCACGACCGCTCCGTGTTCCGCGCCCGTGACCCGCCCTCGTACGGCGCCGGACTCGGCGTGGCGGCGTACCACTACGATGGCCTCGTCAACGCGCTGACCGCCGCCGACAGCTTCGTGGAGCGTCTCTACTACATCGAGGCTCGCGACATCGACAGGCTGCGCGAGGAGGCGAGCGCAGACATGGTGGTGCGCTCCTCACGCGTCCAGGGGGTGTCAGCATACCTGTGGAAGGTGCTCGCCTCCGTCGTGGCCCGCTCGCGGATGCCAGAGAAGCGCTGCCGCATGCTGTGGTGGGTGGACGGGCGGCGCAGGATCACGTCGCCCGACCTCGCCCCCGCGATGCGCAACTACTTCGGCAACGTCACCACCTTCGTCGTGGAGGAGGCAGCCGTGGAGGAGATCCAGCGGAAGCCGCTGGCGGACGTAGCGGCCATGGTGCGCGACGCCATCTCCTCGGTGGACTACGACGACAACATCCAGCAGCTGGCGGACTTTGTGGAGGAGCACAAGAAGGAGAAGCTCATGGAAACGGCCGCTCTTGGGTTCGGCTCGCCCACCGTCACCCAGACGTTCTTCGCATCCTTCCCCCTCGACACCGACTTCGGCTTTGGCCAGGCGGCACTCGCCATGCCCATATGGCACCACGGGAGGGTCGCCTCCGCAGCCCTCGCCGTGGGTGTGCGGCCTGGAGGCGACGGCTCCTGGCTTGTCAATGCCAACGTCTGGCCGCAGCTCGCCGCGGCCCTTGAGTCCGACCACCGACGCATCTTCAAGCCTCTCACGGCAAAATGTCTTGGCCTCATCGACTAATTAGGTCAGGCTAGGCTAATAGCTACTTCCTCTGTTTTCAAAATATATAACTCTTTTTTCAGTAAGCTAAGCTAAAAAAGGCTTGCTAAAAAGGTTTATGTATATTATGGAACAAACAGAGTAGCCAGTCTATCTCCTCTTTTTTTTCAAAAATAAATTCAAGGAATTTCAACAATAGATGACTTTCACTTATCTATATATGGATGTATCTAGACATGTTTTAGTGTCCAGATACATCTATATTTAGAAAAATCCAAGTCATCTATTGTTGAACGGAGGGAGTACCTAGCTAGCTAGCTAGGCCAGTACCTCCTTAATTACTCGTCCTTATTTCCATTTCTTTGTTTCTCAGATCTTTGTTTCAATCAATTATGAGTAAAAGCTTCTCTCTTGTTTCAGAGTATGTTTCAACATTTTTTAATTAACGCCTATCTAATGTACTTTGCTGCTGCGTTTTTGTCTTACTACCTCTCTTACGCGTGGGGGTGTCACGAGGAAAAGAATAATGACAATTTCAATCCAAGATTGAGCTACTTAATTAAGGCTCGGGAGGGTTTCGACATGGAGGTTTTTTATTATTTAGAAATGGGAGCATGCGTCCTGGCCTCTGCATCATGACGATGCACACAGCCGGATTTTATTAAAAGATAAAAAGAGTATCCAGGTTTGAGCAAATTACAACTCAGGAGTAGCTTAACATGGCCACAAAAATAAGCCACTCAAAAACAAAGAACTTATGCATCTAATCGTCTGGAATGAAGCCACCCAGCCTGGCTGTAAATAGCCCGCATGACCGCCATCAGCCTTGTTTACAACCTGCAAGAAGTGAAAATTGTTTTTCTTGTTCAAAATCACATCATTACAACAATTCCAGATACTCCAAAGGAAAGCAACAGCTCCTATACGAATTCGAGCCTTTGTTTTCTTATCAATACCATTTAACCAACTACCAAACATATTCGTAATCCTAATCGGAGGTTAAATGCTAAAAGTAAAGTGAATCAGGCGCCAAATATCTTGAGCAAAAGGACAAGATATAAACAAATGTTCTACAGACTCATTTGTATCGCAGAAAACACATTTCTTAGATCCTATCCATTTTCTTTTAATCGGGTTGTCTTTCGTAACAATAAATTTTCTATTAAGAAACAATAAAAAGATTTTAATCTTTAGTGGTATCTTTAGTTTCCACAAGTATTTACGTAAGAATACAGTGGACCCATGAAGCATATCTGCATAGAGCGATTTAAAAGTAAACACACCATCCGTGGATAGGCGCCACCTGAATACATCGGGCTCATTTGTCAGAGATACACCCATTAACCTCTCAACCAAATGCAGCCAAAGATCTCTCCGATGCCCCAAAATAGGTCTCCGAAAATTAACATTTAGAGGGTTGTGAGATAGCACGTTTTGTAACATAACATTTTTATGGGAAGCAATGTTAAAGAGGGTAGGATATTGTTGTGATAACGGTTCATCACCTAACCAAATATCCTCCCAAAACCTCACATTTTGAACATCTCCCAAGGAGAACACACATCTGGAGAAGAATTCCTGCTTTACTCTCATGATACCCTTCCAAAATGGCGAATCGGAAGGTTTAGATTGAACTTGGGATAACATTTTATCACCTAAGTACTTATTTGAGATAAGTTCATGCCACACTCCCTCTTCATGCAGAAACTTGAATAGCCATTTACTTAGCAGGCACATATTCTTAATCTCTAACACTTCAATCCGCAAACCCTCTTGGTCTTTCGGACGACATACAATATTCCATTTGGACCACCTATATTTTTTCCTCTTCACATCACTTTGCCAAAAGAACCTGAACCGAAAGAAATCTAGTCTCTTCCTCACCCCCACCGGAATCTCAAAGAAGGAAAGGAGAAACATCGGTAAGCTCGTAAGCATCAAATTTATCAGTATGAGACGGTCCCCATACGAAAGTAACTTTCCCTCCCAAGAACACATTTTTTTTCTCAAAACGATGTTCAACTAGTTTGCATTCTTTATTCAAAAGCTTTCTGTAATGAATTGGGATGCCGATGTACTTAAAAGGAAGTTCCCCGACATCACAACCAAAGATATGTCGATAATTATCATGGACCTCTTTTGCTTTGCCAAAGAAAAAGATCTCACTCTTGTGAAAATTGATCTTTAACCCTGAGAGCTGCTCAAACATCACAAGAATGAGCTTCATATTGAGAGCCTTTTGAAGGTCATGTTCCAGGAATAAAATTATATCATTGGGGTATTGAAGAATCGACACCCCACCTTCAACTAGATGTGGTATCAATCCTCCTACTTGGCCATCTTGTTTTGCACGCTCAATCAAGACAGCTAACATATCAGCTACTATATGGAAAAGGATGGGAGATAACGGACCCCCCTACATTAAACCTTTAAGTGTCTGAAAATAATGACCGATATCACCATTAACTTTTACCCCAACACTTCCTCCCTGCACAAATTGAGCAATCCATTGGCACCATAACGGGGAAAAAATCTTTCATTTGCAATACTTGTTAAAGAAAAGACGAGTTAACATTGTCGTAAGCCTTCTCAAAGTCAATTTTAAAAAGCACCACATCCAAACGTTTTCTTTTCAACTCATGAATCGTTTCATGCAGAGCTACCACTCCTTCGAGGATATTACGCCCTAGAAGGGATGCAGATTGTGAAGGCCGAATAACCTTACTCGCAATAGAGGTTACATGGTTCGTTCCAACCTTAGGAAATATCTTAAAGCTAATATTTAGTAAACAAATGGGCCTAAATTGTTCAATCCGTCTAGCGTACTCTTTTTGGGAAGCAACGTAATGATCCCAAAATTAGGCTTAAACAAAGATAACTCCCCATAATGCAATTGGGAAAACATATTCATTAAGTCCACCTTAATTAAACCCACAAATCTCTGATAAAACTCCGACGGAAACCCGTATGGTCCCGGGGCTTTATTATGCTCCATATTCATAATTGCCTCTGTTACTTCCTCTTCCGAAAAAGGGGCAGTAAGGATCGTATTTTCCTCGGATGAGATCTGAGACATGTCCCACGTACTATCCTCGACAAGGGAAACATAACTCGGGGGCGGTTAACCAAATAAATTTTATAGTATTCAGAGATAAAAACTCGCAAGTTCGCCTCTCCTACAATCGTACCCTCATCCTGTTCTAACTGAAAGATTCTCTTTTTCCGATGTTTCCCATTAGCAATTAGGTGGAAGTATTTCGTATTACTCCCCCCTTCCTGAATATACTTTAACTTAGCTTCATGAGTCCATTTAGTTTCTTCATCTCTTTTTAATTTAGCTAAGCCAACCTTAGGAAATATCTTAAAGCTAATATTTAGTAAACAAATGGGCCTAAATTGTTCAATCCGTCTAGCGTCCTCTCTTTGGGAAGCAACGTACTGATCAAAAAATTAAGCTTAAACAAAGGTAACTCCCCATAATGCAATTGGGAAAACATATTCATTAAGTCCACCTTAATTAAACCCACAAATCTCTGATAAAACTCCGTCGGAAACCCGTATGGTCCCCGGCTTTATTATGCTCCATATTCATAATTGCCTCCGTTACTTCCTTTTCCGAAAAAGGGGCAGTAAGGATCGCATTTTCCTCGGATGAGATCTGAGACATGTCCCCCGTACTATCCTCGACAAGGGAAACATAACTCGGGGGCGGTTAACCAAATTTTTTTTTATAGTATTCAGAGATAAAAACTCGCAAGTTAGCCTCTCCAACAATCGTACCCTCATCCTGTTCTAACTGAAAGATTCTCTTTTTCCGATGTTTCCCATTAGCAATTAGGTGGAAGTATTTCGTATTACTCCCCCTTCCAGAATATACTTTACCTTAGCTCCCTGAGCCCATTTAGTTTCCTCATCTCCTTTTAATTTAGCTAAGCCAACCTCCGTTTCCCTTTTGGCGACTCGCTCAGTCTCGGTTAGAGGGATTGCCTCAGCTTTAACATCAAGTTGGTCGATCAAGATAATTAATTTTTCTGTTAGCTTCTTATACTCTCCACTTAAATTATTTGCCCATCCACGTAAGAATTGACGTAGATGTCTAATCTTGTTCTGCCAAACTTCAATCGGGGACCCACTAGAATTAATCGACATCCATTCACGGCGAGCAGTCTCTTCAAAGTTCTCATGACGCAACCAGGAGAGTTCAAAAGATAAATGGCTCTTATTACCAATACGTGCTTGCTCTCCCAAATCCAACATTAAAGGTCTGTGGTCATACCCCGACCGGGTCAACGCCTGCACCGTTACTAGACGATATTTCTGCCCCCGTTCAATACTAGCTAAGAACCGATCCAATTTTCCGCAAGTTGGATTATCATGCCAGCTTACCCATGTATATTGACGTCCCGAGTATCTCAATTCTTTTAAATCTAAGCTTTCGATAATAGCATTAAAGATAAAAGGCCACCTAGCATTAAAATTGTCATTATTCTTTTCCTCTTGTCGAATAATATTAAAATCACCCCCAATAAGTAGCGGTAGTGGTTCGTTTTCGCAAATCCAAACCAACTCAGCTAGAAAGGCTGGCTTCTTTGTATCTTGTGCAGCACCGTAAACCATAACCAAAGCCCACAGAAAACCATCCACTTTGCTCTTAAGGGGGGCATTATTAAACCGAAAAGCATGGTACCGGAACGCCCATGCAGAGGTAAACAATACCATGTAAAATCTCGATCTCCAGCTAAAGATTTTAGAAAATGAGTAGCAAACGAAGATCTACCCGTTTCTAACAAAGGCATAAAATCTAAATTGTGATCCTTAACAAATTCATTAACCGTTAAATGTTTAGCGTAATCTCCGAAACCATTACTATTCCAAATATACCCTTCATTTTACTTTTTAAACTTTTAAGTCTAGCACTTTTTCTCTGCTTAGAAATGCATCCAACATTCTTCTTTTTTGTTACGTTTAACCAAAAGAGATTGGTTTAGGAGATCCGCATGATCTTCTATTGCCTCAATATCATCATCATGTAAGTCCTCACAGAAATTTGATGCCTTCTTTAAGACTAAACAAGAACTCGGACTAACATTAGCAGCAGCGAACGTATGATTAAGAAAAATTAACACTTCTATCCTGCTCTTGTTTAAATAAACCCGTTATGGAAGAAGATGCTTGCTCCTTCGTTTTCCCTAAAGAAACACCGAGTCTATCCGCTCTAGTCCTAATTTCATCATCCGAAAACAAAAGCAAAGAAAATTTAGAGGATGAACCCGTACCTGCCACGAAAGCCAAGTCCCTCCGCTCAGCTAAAGCCATCGCACGCTCCGGTCGGGGAAGATCCGCAGGTTTGGCACGAACGCGAGCGCTGGAGCACACCTCCATCACCTCGGCCCCAAGACCCCCGTACGCCATCACATCCGCCGTTGACGGTCTCGCGGAAGGAGTAGGTACCACACTCAACCCCAACACGCCCGGTTGAGGTGAATGATACCCCGTGCGCCGAGTTGCTCCGTTAGGAACAACGCCCCCCAGCCCACCTGACTTGAGAGTATGCATTGCTGCTCCAGAGAACTCTCCATCGAGACGTCGAGAAGAAATAGCAGCTCCTCCAATCGATGAACCAGTAACCTCCAAGTAAGTATGGGGAGACCCGCCTGTTGACCCCAAACCCACTACTGAAATCCGCCTGTCATCCTCACGAACAGAGCCAGGCCCACTGCTGCGCTACCTACTACCGCAAGTGGAGAAACCAGCTCCAAATCGGACGCACTAGGCCTCGTCATCTCCATATGCGCAAATGAAGATTCCTCGGAAGCTGACCCCTTGTGCACGCACACATGCGCCACGTCAAGATCCGTCGCTAGCACTCCAGAAATGTTTGGGACCGGCATATGCGCCTTTGTGTTCAGCACACAGCTGCAGCTCCACATGTGGGCAGCGCAGATGCCTCCGTAGCTTGAATAGGTGCCTCCAACTGTGTCTCCAAAAGCAACGAACTCTGGTACGCCGCAGCCAGCTACAACTTAGCATCAGTCTAAGATTTTGCCACCAATGGGGACAAGACTACTCCCGGCGAAAATATTTTATGTACTCCTAGAGTTGCAGAAGAACTGTCATTCCCAGGAGGTGCAGCCCCCTCAGCTTGGGTGTTGATGGTTTCCTTTTTCACATCGTTACCACCAGACAGCCCCTCATTCGGCTTCGGGTTGGTACCATCATGAGCATCATCATCAAACTCGGCATCATCTTTTTTATCTACCAACATTTCATCTTCCTCGTCGGAGTTTGGATTCTCCACAGAAAATTTAAGTTCATACAACCCATCTCTAATAAACACCGCCGACTTCTCCGGGGTCAAAGTATAATTCAAGCAACCTACCAAAATTCTCAACACTACGTGCTTTCTTGTGAGTTTCATATCAACCTTGAGTGTTTTACCAAACAAAGACCCGAGACTCCACAAAAGAAGGAAGTCTCCTCTATGTATAGGAGGAATATCAGAAATCCGAATCCAAATCTCCGGAAGTAGCCAAAGCGCCTTCATCTCCATTGCCCAGGCCTCGACTGTCAACACACAACTGATGTATGGGATATGACTATTCTTATAGACTCATGCTTGTAAATGTATATTGAGGTCCCAACTATCTCAATTCTTTTAAATCTAAGCTTTCGATAATATCATTAAAGATAAAAGCCCACCTAGCATTAAAATTGTCATTATTATTTTCCTCTTGTCGTCTAATAATATTAAAATCACCCCCAATAAGTAGCGGTAGTGGTTCGTTTTCGCAAATCCAAACCAACTTAGCTAGAAAGGCTGGCTTCTTTGTATCTTGTGCAGCACCGTAAACCATAACCAAAGCCCAAAGAAAACCATCCACTTTGCTCTTAAGATGAAACTTAGCACAAAAATGTCCACACACAACGCTTTGTGCCGAAAGGGGGGCATTATTAAAACCGACAAGCATGCTACGGGAACGCCCATGCGGAGGTAAACAATACCAAGTAAAATCTCAACCTCCAGCTAAAGATTTTAGAAAATGAGTAGCAAACGAAGATCTACCCGTTTCTAACAAAGGCACAAAATCTAAATTGTGATCCTTAACAAATTCATTAACCGTGAAATGTTTAGCGTGATCTCCGAAACCATTACTATTCCAAATCATACCCTTCATTCTACTTTTTAAACTTTTTAAGCATAGCACTTCTTCTCTGTTTAGAAATGCATCCAACATTCTTCTTTTTGTTACATTTAACCAAAAGAGATTGCTTTAGGCACCCAAGCTGAGTAGGTACCACACTCAACCCCAACCCGCCCGGTTGAGGTGAATGATACGCCGTGCGCCGTGTTGCTCCGTTAGGAACAACACCCCCCAGCCCGCCTGACTTGAGAGTATGCATTGCTGCTCCAGAGAACTCTCCATCGAGACGCCGAGAAGAAATAGCAGCTCCTCCAATCGATGAACCAGTAACCTCCAAATAAGTATGGGGAGACCCGCCTGGTGACCCCAAACCCACGACAGAAATCCGCCTGTCATCCTCACAAATAGAGCCAAGCCCACTGCCGCGCCACCTACTACCGCAAGTGGAGAAACCAGCTCCAAATCCGACGCACTAGGCCTCGTCATCTCCATATGCGCAAATGAAGATTCCTCGGAAGCTGACCCCTCGTGCACCCACACATGCGCCACGTCAAGATCCGTCACTAGCACTCCAGAAATGTTAGGGACCGGCACATGCGCCTCTGTGTTCACGCACACAGCCGCAGCTCCACAGGTGGGCAGCGCAGATGCCTCCCTAGCTTGAATAGGTGCCTCCAACTGTGTATCCAAAAGCAACGAACTCTGGTACGCAGCAGCCAGCTGCAACTTAGCATCACTCTAAGATTTTGCCACCAACGGGGACAAGACTACTCCCGGCGAAAATATTTTCTGTACTCCTAGAGTTGCAGAAGAACTTTCGTTTCCAGGAGGTGCAGCCCCCTCAGCTTGGGTGTTGTTGGTTGCCTTTTTTCACATCGTTACCACCAGACAGCCCCTCATTCAGCTTCGGGTTGGTACCATCATGAGCATCATCATCAAACTCGGCATCATCTTTTTTATCTACCAACATTTCATCTTCCTCGTCGGAGTTTGGATTCTCCACAGAAAATTTAAGTTCATATAACCCATCTCTCATAAACACTGCCCACTTCTCCGGGGTCAAAGTATAATTCATGCAACCTACCAAAATTCTCAACACTCCGTGCTTTGTTGTGAGTTTCATATCAACCTTGAGTGTTTTACCAAACAGAGACCCGAGACTCCACAAAAGCAGGAAGTCTCCTCTATGTGTAGGAGGAATATCAGAAATCCGAATCTAAATCTCCGGAAGTAGCCAAAGCGCCTTCATCTCTATTGCCCAGGCCTCGACTGTCAACACACAACTGCTGTATGGGATATGACTATTCTTATAGACTCATGCTTGTCCATGTATATTGAGGTCCCGACTATCTCAATTCTTTTAAATCTAAGCTTTCGATAATATCATTAAAGATAAAAGGCCACCTAGCATTAAAATTTTCATTATTATTTTCCTCTTGTCGTCTAATATTATTAAAATTACCCCCAATAAGTAGCGGTAGTGGTTCGTTTTCGCAAATCCGAACCAACTCAACTAGAAAGCTTGGCTTCTTTGTATCTTGTGTAGCACCGTAAATCACAACTAAAGCCAAAAGAAAACCAACCATTTTGCTCTTAAGATGAAACTTAGCACGAAAATTTCTAGACAGAACGCTTTATGCCGAAAGGGGGGCATTATTAAAACCGACAAGCATGCCACCGGAACGCCCATGCGGAGGTAAACAATACCAAGTGAAATCTCGACCTGCAGCTAAATATTGTAGAAAATGAGTAGCAAACGAAGATCTACCATTTTCTAACAAAGCCATAAATTCTAAATTGTGATCCTTAAAAAATTCATTAACCGTTAAATGTTCAACATGATCCCCGAAACCATTACTATTCCAAATCATACCCTTCATTATACTTTTTAAACTTTTTAGGTCTAGACCTTCTTCTCGGTTTAGAAAGGCATCCAACATTCTTCTTTTGGTTACGTTTAACCAAAAGAGATTGGTTTAGGAGATCTGCATGATCTTCTATTGCCTCAATATTATCATCATGTAAGTCCTCACATAAATTTGATGCCTTCTTTAAGACTAAGAAAGAACTCGGACTAACATTAGCAGCAGCAAACTTATGATTACGAAAAATAACACTTCTATCCTGCTCTTGTTTAAATAAACCCGTTATAGAAGAAGTCGTTTGCTCCTTCGTTTTCCCTAAAGAAACACCGAGTCTATCCGCTCTAGTCTTAATTTCATCATACGAAAACGAAAGCAAAGAAAATTTAGAGGATCAACCCGTACCTGCCACGAAAGCCAGGTCCCTCCTCTCAGCTAAAGCCATCGCATGCTCCGGTTGGAGAAGATCCGCATCAGGTTTGGCACAAACGCGAGCGCTGGAGCGCACCTCCATCGCCTCGGCCCCAAGACCCCCGTACGCCATCACATCCGCCGCCGACGGTCTCGCAGAAGAAGTAGGTACCACACTCAACCCCAACCCGCCTGGTTGAACTGAGTGATACCCCGTGCGCCGACTTGCTCCGTTAGCCACAACGCCCCCAGCCCGCCTGACTTGAGAGTATGCATTGCTGCTCCAGAGAACTCTCCATCGAGACGCCGGGAAGAAATAGATGATCCTCCAATCGATGAACCAATAACCTCCAAAGAAGTCTAGGGAGACCCGCCTGGTGACCCCAAACCCCCGACCGAAATCCGCCTGTCATCCTCACGAACAGAGCCAAGCCCACAGCCGCGCCACCTACTGTCGCAAGTGGAGAAACCGGCTCCAAATCCGACGCACTAGGCCTCGTCATCTCCATATGCGCAAATGAAGATTCCTCGGAAGCTGACCTCTTGTGGACGCACACATGCGCCACGTCAAGATCTGTTGCTAGCACTCCAGAAATGTTAGGGACCGGCACATGCGCCTCTGTGTTCACGCACACGGCCGCAGCTCCACAGGTGGGCAGCGCAGATGCCTCCCTAGCTTGAATAGGTGCCACCAACTGTGTCTCTAAAAGCAAAGAACACTGGTACGCAGCAGCTAGCTACAACTTAGCATCACTCACAGATTTTGCCACCAACGGGGACAAGACTACTCCCGCCGGACATATTTTTTGTACTCCTAGAGTTGCAGAAGAACTGTCAATCGCAGGAGGTGGAGCCCCCTCAACTTGGGTGTTCATGGTTGCCTTTTTCACATCGTTACCACCAGACAGCCCCTCGTTCGGCTTCGGGTTGGTACCATCATGAGCATCATGATCAAACTCGGCATCATCTTTTTTATCTACTAACATTTCATCTTCCTTGTCGGAGTTTGGATTCTCCACAGAAAATTTAAGTTCATACAACCCATCTCTAATAAACACCGCCCACTTCTCCGGGGTCAAAGTGTAATTCATGCAACCTACCAAAATTCTCAACACTCCTTGCTTTCTTGTGAGTTTCATATCAACCTTGAGTGTTTTACCAAACAGAGACCCGAGACTCCACAAAAGCAGGAAGTCTCGTCTATGTATAGGAGGAATATCAGAAATCCGAATCCAAATCTCCGGAAGTAGCCAAAGCGCCTTCATCTCCATTGCCCAGGCCTCGACTGTCAACACACAACTGCTGTATGGGATATGACTATTCTTATAGACTCATGCTTGTCCATGTATATTGAGGTCCCGACTATCTCAATTCTTTTAAATATAAGCTTTCAATAATATCATTAAAGATAAAAGGCCACCTAGCATTAAAATTGTCATTATTATTTCCTCTTGTCGTCTAATAATATTAAAATCACCCCCAATGGTAGTGGTTCGTTTTCGCAAATCCGAACCAACTCAGCTAGAAAGCCTGGCTTCTTTGTATCTTGTGTAGCACAGTAAACCACAACTAAAGCCCAAAGAAAACCAACCACTTTGCTCTTAAGTTGAAACTTAGCACGAAAATCTCTAGACACAACGCTTTGTGCCGAAAGGGGTTCATTATTAAAACCGACAAGCATGCCACCGGAATGCCCATGCGGAGGTAAACAATACCAAGTGAAATCTCGACCTCCAGCTAAATATTGTAGAAAATGAGTAGCAAACGAAGATCTACCATTTTCTAACAAAGCCACAAAATCTAAATTGTGATACTTAACAAATTCATTAACCGTTAAATATTCAACCTGATCCCCAAAACCATTACTATTCCAAAGCATACCCTTCATTTTACTTTTTAAAAATTTTAAGTCTAGCACTTCTTCTCGGTTTAGAAAGGCATCCAACATTCTTCTTTTGGTTACGTTTAACCAAAAGAGATTGGTTTAGGAGATCCGCATGATCTTCTATTGCCTCAATATCATCATCATGTAAGTCCTCACATAAATTTGATGCCTTCTTTAAGACTAAACAAGAACTTGGACTAACATTAGCAGCAGCAAACTTATGATTAATAAAAATAACACTTATATCCTGCTCATGTTTAAATAAACCCGTTATAGAAGAAGTCGCTTGTTCCTTCGTTTTCCCTAAAGAAACACCGAGTCTATCCGCTCTAGTCTTAATTTTATCATACGAAAACGAAAGCAAAGAAAATTTAGAGGATCAACCCGTACCTGCCATGAAAGCCAAGTCCCTCCGCTCAGCTAAAGCCATCGCACGCTCCGGTTGGGGAAGATCCGCATAAGGTTTGGCACAAACGCGAGCGCTGGAGCGCACCTCCATCGCCTCGGCCCCAAGACCCCCGTACGCCATCACATCCGCCACCGACGGTCTCGCAGAAGGAGTAGGTACCACACTCAACCCCAACCCGCCTGGTTGAACTGAGTGATACCCCGTGCGCCGACTTACTCCGTTAGCCACAACGCCCCCAGCCCGCCTGACTTGAGATTATGCATTGCTGCTCCAGAGAACTCTCCATCAAGAGGCCGAGAAGAAATAGCTGCTCCTCCAATCGATGAACCAATATCCTCCAAAGAAGTCTGGGGAGACCCGCCTGGTGACCCCAAACCCCCAACCGAAATCCTCTTGTCATCCTCACGAACAGAGCCAATCCCACAGCCGCGCCACCTACTGTCGCAAGTGGAGAAACCGGCTCCAAATCCGACGCAGTAGGCCTTGTCATCTCCATATGCGAAAATGAAGATTCCTCGGAAGCTGACCCCTTGTGCACGCACACATGCGCCACGTCAAGATCCGTCGGTAACACTCCAGAAATGTTAGGGAGCGACACATGCGCCTCTGTGTTCACGCACACGGCCGCAGCTCCACAGGTGGGCAGCGCAGATGCCTCCCTAGCTTGAATAGGTGCCTCGAACTGTGTCTCCAAAAGCAACAAACTATGGTATGCAGCAGCCAGCTGCAACTTAGCATCACTCACAGATTTTGCCACCAACGGGGACAAGACCACTCCCGGCGAAAATATTTTCTGTACTCCTAGAGTTGCAGAAGAACTGTCATTCCCAGGAGGTGTAGCCCCCTCAGCTTGGGCGTTCATGGTTACCCTTTTCACATCGTTACCACCAGACAGCCCCTCATTCGGCTTCGGGTTGGTACCATGATGAGCATGATCATCAAACTTGGCATCATCTTTTTGATCTACCAACATTTCATCTTCCTCGTCAGAGTTCGGATTCTCCACAGAAAATTTCAGTTCATACAACCCATCTCTAATAAACACCGCCCACTTCTCCGGGATCAAAGTATAATCCATGCAACCTACAAAAATTCTCAACACTCCGTGCTTTCTGGTGAATTTCATATCAACCTTGAGTGTTTTACCAAACAGAGACCAGAGACTCCACAAAAGCAGGAAGTCTCCTCTATGTATAGGAGGAATATCATAAATCCGAATCCAAATCTCCGGAAGTAGCCAAAGCGGCTTCATCTCCATTGCCCAGGTAGACAAGTCGATAGCACAACAACATTTGGCATAGAAGGAGCCACTGTAGGTGCCACTGTTCGCGCTAGAGCAGCTTCCCGCAAACTCGCCAGCCACCCAGATTTGTCTTGAGACGCTCCTTGAGCCCGGACCGCTTCCGTGACCTGGCGTATGACGGCCGCCACGGTATCCTCATGCAATCCACCGAGACTATCACCACTCTGCTGCACAACCGGGCTCCTGCCCCTGCCACGACCCCGGTTCGAGATATACCGGCCATGAAAGAAACCCCGACCCCCATTGTTAGCTTGGTAAGGTCGCCTGAACCGATCACCTCCTCCTTGCTATTGGTCGTGCTGCCCATTGCCAAACCCAGTGCCGGCATTGACAATGCCGAAAGCTGGGCCGTTTTGCTAGGGAAAGTCACCTTGTTGGAGGTTATTGAAACCCAAGCCACCACGCCCTTGAGCGCCTCCCCCCCTAAACGGAGGACCTCCAAAGCCGCGCCTAGCAGCGCGCCCATCTCCGGGGAACCCACGCCCCCCCGCCGCCATTGTTCGCCATCCGAGTAGATGGCTAATGACAAATGAAGGAACCCTAGTCTGTTCGCATCGATACGGTATGGGAACAACAGACGATGTTTAGGGCCCGCAAGGCTTCTTTTCTTGGAATAAAACTGTCGATACTGAATCCAATTAATTTGGAAACTGTGACCCGCATGACATCCCGAAATTAAGGAATTCGATATTGAACTTTCCGATCCTGAAAACCCGGCCATCAACGTCATCACCGTCGACGCATCTCCGGTGATCGCCTGGCCCTTTCTGCTCCCTCTCCGATGCACCAAGGTCCACAGACGATCATCGTCTTCGCACATGAAAGATGATGGCGGCATAACCAGTAGTTTTAAAGTTTGGAGAAGATCCTCACGATTCCGCAACGTAGTTCTCTTCTCCGATTCCGGCGAAGAACCAAGTCAAATGGAGGAACCAGAACCCACCTGCGCGGGCGAAGATATGTCGAGTGCCTTCGCCGCCCATCTCTGTAATCTTCGCTTCTCCATCCTCTTCACACACCTGCTCTTTCTGATAGTAATCAACGACGCCGACTACGGCGTGCTGCAGATGTACCGCAGCGACCTGACGGATGCAGGAACGGAATCGCTTCCCTCCTCATCATCCGAATCCACAGCCAAAGCCTAGAACCTACCGCCTAGATGATGCCAACCGGCGTCGACTCCACTGTCGCCTCCGCTTTCGCCAGAGAGCGCCATCAGAGTTCTCACCCTCCGCCCATAATTGGGCTAATTACGAGGTTGCGTCCCGTATACCGATGACTTCCAGTACAGTTTTCGGACTGTCCCGACCAACTTCTCATAAGTTGGCAACACTTGTGATTTGTTTCTTTCTTGGAGGTGTGGTCTTTGAAGAATCTCATATGTGGTCTGGGTCTTGTCTTCGGTGATGGTTAGAGTGTGGCTGTTGTGTCTGTTTCATCACTTCGACGGGGTCATTTTTTATATTTCTCACTTTTTTTTTCTTGGTTGTGTGCACCCGGGTTGTCTTTCTGACAACTTTTCGGTGCAGAGGCCGGGTGTAATTGGCGTCTTCGATATTAATATATTCCCTCTATAAAAAAAAGAGAATTTAGTCGAATACTGCTGGTGTGGCAAAATAAGTAACCACTAGCAACATTTTGGGCAAGGTCTGATCATACACCTTTGTTACATGGATTCTGGTGAACCAACTCATCACGGAAACAAAGACATGCAACATTTTCGGTTCTCTCTTGATGTTTTTTACGAAATTGTAGCACATAGTAGGCTGCAGTTTCGCGGTTGGTAACACTCCTATCATATGCGTTAATTCTTCAGAGGATGGCCACGTAATTTTACTACTTCTTATAAAAAGGGTAAGGGGCCATCTGTTGTCTATTATTCATCGTCTAGCAGTACTCATTGACTCTGAACCGTACGCTTTGAGGAATGTGCTAATGACAATGTAACTACACTTCGGCGCACAGCAGATTCAAAATGGGCTCAACGCGCGGAGCTCAAATATATATTCATCAAGGTGGGGACAAACACTAGGTATTTCCATCTAATTTTAAATGCCAAGCACAGCCGCAAGCAATTGTTTTTTTCAAATGGAACTAGAGTTGGAACCATTATAGGCGAAGAAAACCTAGGGGTCTACAAATCTGAATTACAAAAAAAGTTATTTCGAACACCGGCTAAAAATTATTTCTTGTTGGTACGATCTCAGATTGCTCGATTATCTTCCGAGTAGAATAATATTCTTATAGCTGATTTCACTAAGGAGGGCGTCTTTGAAGATATTAAAAAAATGGAACACTACAAAGCACCAAGACATCTTTGAAGTCTTTTCAGAAAAGGTTAGCCTATTGGATGGAAAAACTTTGACCTATTTGTGATCACCTCTCTAATTAATTATGTCTTCATAAGTGCCGATGTTCATGTAGATACCTAAAGGTTATGCAACATACTGGATTACTTCAGATCATTCTTTTTCTAGCAAAGTCATGGTCAGAAAAGAAAATATAAATCTTGGGACGGAGATTTAAAGAATAAGAGTCTTTTATACAAACGGCTATTTAAACTCTTAATGGGGGAGTGTGTATGGCAAGAATTTCTAAAGAACAAACACTGGTAGAAAAAAGGCCTTCCATACGCCCCCTTTAGTCCCCGAACTATACGAACCGTGACTAAATGTGTTTTAGTCGCGGTTCGCGAGGTGACCCGCGACTGAACGTCATGAGTGGCAGTTTGGGAAGCGCGCGGAGGGCTTAATTCCGGTTGGCCTGGCCACCCGCGACTGAAGGTCCGAACTGCTGGCATCCCGGTCTTTAGTCCCGGTTGGTCTGGCCACCCCCGACTAATGTTCGAAACTGCTCGACTCCCGTGCGGTTTTTATTCGCGATCGAAGGCAGAAGGCCTCATTGCTATAGTGCGCGCTCGGCCTCTCTTCTTCTTCCTCTCCACACCATGGATTCTCCCATCTTCAAGGTTCTAAAAGTGCCCACACCATGCGGCAAGAATCTCCACGTCGCGTATACCAATATTTGCGAGAAACTCCCCGAAGCTCTTAAGCGTTTGAGAAAACTCTATGAAGACGCCGATGAACAACACAAGTTCTTTGGCCTCGATCTAGAGTACACTGCCAATCAAAAGGATGTGGCCGTCATCCAAATTGCTCACAAGGAAACCGTATTGGTCTTCCAATGGGCAAGGTACGCACACGATCTCTCTTGTAGGAAAATTGTGTTGTCTCATGTTGATAGCAATAGTATCACTTGTTGCAACAATTGTAGAGAGGAAAATTGCACAGGGTAGCAATTGTAGAGAGGAAAATTGCATAGGGTAGCATTTGTAGTGAGGAAAATTGTGTTGTCATGTTGATAGCAATAGTATCACTTGTTGCAACAATTGTAGAGAGGAAAATTGCATAGGGTAGCATTTGTAGAGAGGAAAATTGTGTTGTCATGTTGATAGCAATAGTATCACTTGTTGCAACAATTGTAGAGAGGGAAATTGCATAGGGTAGCATTTGTAGAGAAGAAAATTGTGTTGTCATGTTGATAGCAATAGTATCACTTGTTGCAACAATTGTAGAGAGGAAGATTGCATAGGGCAGCATTTTTGTTGCATTGAAAGAATAAACTTGTTTCAACAATATGTAACATGTGTTCCATTTTTTGTTGTTGCATTGAAAGAATAAACTTGTTGCAACAATATCTATAACATGTGTTCCATTTTTGTTGCTGCATTGACAGAATACACTTGTGTTCCAACAATATCTAACATGTGTTCCATTTTTGTTTTTGCAGTAGTGCAAATAAATGTCCAGAACTTATGGACTTTCTTGTCAACAAAGGTTTCGACTTTTGTAGCGTCGATACCACAAATGACAAGAAGAAGATGATGCGCACGTGGAACATCGAGATACCTGAAGACCACTACATTGATCTTCAGGACTTGATCCATTTTGCTGAGCTGGGGCCCAATACCGGGATGGCTCAGATGGCAACTGGCTTCATCCACCATGACTACAGAATGATGAAGAGTAGTTTCCCCTCGAGAAATCGCAACAATTGGGGGAAGAACCCACTTGATATGATCAATCTCAAGTATGCAGCAATAGATGCATATGTTGCGTTTGAGTTGTTCCGCATCTACTCTTCGATGCAGTAGTAGATGTTATGTTTGCATTCGAGACTTTCTATATGTAGTACTACTATTATGTGCTATGTTTGCATTTGAGACTTATGTAGTACTACTATTATGTATTATATGTCCTATATTATTTCTATTAATCGTGTATGTGTTTAAGTACCGCTGTGTTTAAGACCGCTCCTTTAAAAAATATTTGAGAAAACGAGTGGAAAACATGGAAAACAGAAGGTTACTTAAATGTCTCAAAACCTTGTGAGAGAAGAAGACTAATGAAATGGCTAAAATAAAACCAAGGGTTAAAAAGGACATGATGCATTCATAAGGACTGGAAAATAGAAGAGATTTAAGAAAGGGGAAACAAAAGATTTCCTAATATTAAGAGATATGACCACTTAATCAAGATGCATTCATAAGGACTAGAAAACAGTGAGATAAAATATTTTTCTGAATTTTTTGATATATTACTTGTATTTTTAAGATTTTAAAATGAATATGTTTTATTTTTAAGAATTTTTGATATATTATATGTATTTTTAAGATTGTAAAATGAATTAGTTTTATTTTTCTGAATTTTTTGATATATTTTTTTTAGATTTTAAAATGAATTAGTTTTATTTTCCTGAATTTTTTTTAGAAATAATACAAATTAAAAAGTTAATGTTTATTTATTTATTCAAAATAATACAAATTAAAAAGATTTATTTGAAATTTAAACAATAAAGTAATGTGGCATCGACCAACATGTTAATAGGATTGATATGATACTACTATCACATACATGCGTGCGAAACACTTGGATGCGGGACGGGATGGAACTCGGAAGTTAAGCGTGCTAGTGCTAGAGTAGTGGGATGATGGTTGACCGAGCGGGAAGTATGACGACGAGTATGTAATTTGACTAGAGATAATAAAAATAAGAAAATAATACAAATTCTGAATTAGAAAAGGGACATAAAAAAAAGGGAGTGAAAAATAATTAGAAACCCAAATAAATTAGAAAAATTACGAAATAGCTTTTAGTCCCGGTTCGTGTTAAAAATCGGGACTAAAGGTCCTCCGCCCACGGCGCACGCCACCCTCCCACGTGGGCGGGCCTTTAGTCCCGGTCCGTAAGCGGCTGACTAAAGGCCGGGGGGCTTTAGTCGCGCATATTAAGTCCTGGTTGCACGGCCGGGAATAATGGCCTTTGCGAACCGGGACTAAAGGCCTGTTTTCCACCAGTGAAATATAGTTATCCCAAACCTCTATCTCAAGTCCAGGCAAAACCTTCGGACTCACCATTCTGGAAAGACCTTTATGAGTGTTAAGGAGGCGTTTTTCTCAAGAGAGTCTTTTCATATTGGTGATGGATACAACATAAAATTCTAGGAAGACAGATGGTTAGGAGGTTCATCGTTGTCACAACGATATCCTTCCCTATTGACATGGGCATGAATAATCGGGTGCCCACTTGTGGTATCCCGGGTGTGGTTCGACCAAAGGCCCATTGTCAAGTTCTCCGGAACAGTTTCTGGCAGGGGATGCCATATGACAGCGGTATAGAGTGTGGGGGAGAATGTGGTGGAGTTGCCGGGGGTGAGGACACGGAAGCTTTCACCAAGCTGCAGGTTAGCCCGATTGGCTCCCTACTTCCTTCAATATCTACTATGGCGGCGGTAGCCAAACACAATTTAAAAGTACCTAAGCTAGATTGAGTCTTCCCAAGGTTTTATGCCGTCCGTCTTTATATAGGGAGCCGGATCATGGCTTACAGAAAAGATCCAACATCCAAGCAGACAAACCTATATTCTACCTTCATCTGGGTTCTAACCTTACTCGTATGGGCTTGTAGGGACGCCGTTAGAGACGCCTTCCCGTGGTTCGCACTGCTCGGCCGCCTAATGTAGCCTCCTGTTGTATCATTTTGGGTGAGCTCCGCAGTCCGGCCATCTGGATGCCAAGGATACTCCATTCTGGATATCCCCGACAGTAGTCGTCCGCGGATAGGTTTAGGAGCGCTCCGTCATTGGTTTCCTCCATGCTGAACGACGGATTATTGTTCCTGAAGCTTCTCCCATCAAACTTTTCCTTCTAAAGAAGTCTGCCATTCTGAGTAAAGTCGGGGTATTCAGTGAAACTTGCTATGTGGGCACTCTAACTAAATCAGGAGAGATTTTGATGGATGCACTTTTTCCTTGTCATCTGTGGCCCCACTAGAGCAGTAATTCTCAGGCGGAAACGTCAAGCGTGTAATCATCATGCACTTTCCATATTTGGACCCGAGGGGTCACACGGGCGTGGAAACGGCACGCCACGGAGGTACGGTAACGCCCGCCGCGTGGTGTGCATCCAACGGTCATGACCGTTGGATTCACGCATCTCCTCAAGGCTATAAATAGCCTTCCATTTTCCCCTTGTTCCTCCTCACCTCACTCTGGACATCTCCGGCCCACGCGCACACACTCGCTCCGAAAGCTCGCATTGTGAAAGTGCTCTTCGATGACCAAAACGCAGCGGCGCCTACGCGTTCTTCAACCTCCTCGATGGCTTCCGGTGGATCTGCGGCAAGCGGCGAATTTGAGATGGTGGCGACGGAAAATATCACTGCGACGGCGGCGCCTAGCCTCACCTCAATGGGCCCGCTGTCTCCGGCGACTCCTTTATCAAGTGCGCCAACCATCGTGGTGACGTCCGCTGCTTCCGCGCCTTCGTTGCCAAAGATGTGGCCGTGGGCGCCTCCCAATATGTGGTGGAGGCGAAAGAAGAAAGCTCCAGCGGTGGGTACCGGATCCCCAATACCTTCACGGAGGGGGAGCTCAAGTGGTTCGAGGAAGAAGGCTTCCTCCTGAAGAAAGCCTGGCGCAGCGCGGAAGGAGATCTTGAGCCGATGCGCGCAAACACGTTATCCTGGTTTCGCATCTTCAGCGAGGTTTGGGATTTCCGTCATCCGTCTTCTTTCTATCCGTCTTAGATTATTGCGGCGTTCATCTCAATAACCTAACGCTGAAGAGGGGTTTGTACATCATCGCCTTGTAATCCCTCTTCAAGCATTTCCTAGGAATCAAAACTAGTTTTGATTTTATTTTCAAGTACTACTTTTATGTTAGACGCTAAACAGACGTGGACGTCGGATTGGCCGTGTGCGAACTTTTTCAACCTAGGAAGGTGTGGTTCCCCAAGGTCCCCAAGTCCGAGTCCATCAAGTGGTGGGAAGGGACATTCTTCTTGTGCAAGGATGTTCCCTTCCCAAAGAAGGAAACATGTATTCCGCCATTCATCAATGACGCCGCTTTCTGAGAGACAGATGTAAGGAGGAAGCATTAAAACCCTTCCAACTGATCTTGAGAAAATCAAACGGCAGATCACAAAGTTGCCGACGACGGAGCCAGAGCTGAGCAGGGCTGACACCGTGCTCTGCTTGTTCCGGAGGCGCATTCAGCCTTTGTCCTTCCGAGAGGACAAACTGCCATGCATGTGTGTCGAGACATCAGATCCCCTTCGCTGCATGCCGAAGGAACTTTCCCGGAAGGAGCTCAAGCAGTCCGCAAATATACGGATTTCCGTTCGGGTCAGTACATCAAAGTAGTGTCGCTGTTCCAAGCCGGCAATCCACCTCCTCTGGTAAGTACTCGTCCCTCAGCTATTTGTCATTGCAGTTTTTAGTCATTTCTGCGTTTTAAATTCTGCACTGACAACCATTGAAGTTCTCCGAGCTTAAAAACGAGCACCTGGATCAAGCAGGGGACGTGGTCGTCAAGAAGAATGGAAGACGGACACATCCGCCCTTGGGGAAACTATCAAAGGTTCCCAGAAAAGGCGGAAGATCCCCGACATCAAACAAATCATAACCTTGGAGGGGGCTAGCTGATGCATCCATATTTGGCACGATTTTTCCTATTGTTTTTCATATGTTTACATTGCAATTTTGGCATCATTCTATATTGGTTTCTATATTCGGGGCTCCTTTGAAACTTCGGAATTCTAATACTTCCGGGTTTCGAATTTTCGAATTCCGATAATATTTGCAGAACAATTTTTGTGAAACTAAAAACAGCAGAAAACGGGGAACTGTCTCTGTGACATCTTTCTAATAGGTTAGTCCCGGAAATCGATCAAAATGACATAAATCGTATAGCAAACATGTAGGAAATAACATGAAACCAACATGGAACATCAGAAATTAAGAATACGTTTATGACGTATCAAAATACCGGCACGGGCATGCTCTAGTTAGATTTGGGGAGGAAAAAAATCTGCCAACAAAAATGCGAAGAGTGCATCATTGTTACATGGAAACCTCGAAGGAATCTAATGACTCGATAACAATGAGAGTACAAAAGACCATCACGGGTATGGAGATATGATTATTCTGATTCAATTTGAAGAATTATTTCACCTATTCCAGCAGAACGCCCTCGACAAATCTATCCTCGGTGCCTATTGTCTGTAATTATTTATTTCTGTAATTAAGTCTCTATCTAGCTCACCTCGTTCATTGGATTTACAATAACACTCACTATATTATAATTGCAGAATGAAGATTCTCCAATGCAAAAGAGGATAAATTTATGATATTGGGTTCACGAAAAAAATCTTATCACAAAACCCAAGGAGACAGAAGATTCAATTGTGATGGCGTTAAGGTTTCACGAAACCAAGAGGGAAATAATTTTTCCTTACAACTTCAAGTAAGTGTTACTGTCTTGTAAACATTATGTTTTCCTTACTCGGTGATAAGTGTATAACTAATGAGTTATGTTTGCGCAGATTCCACTATATTCTACTAATATTTGAAACTGACAAAGGAAAAGTACTGGTAATGGACTCGAAACAAAAACCCCTTGAGCCGTGGGACAACATGCAACAACTGATCCAGCGGAAATTTCTAATCTTTATGACACTACATCGACAACTTTCGTTCATTTTCTGATAACTCCCTTTGTTCATTTTCTTTGTTGGGCAGCGCTTGGAAACAGTTCACAAGAAAGACTAGGGGTGATAGGAAGGAGAATGTTACATTTGAACATCTGCAAATAAGTACTACTAGCTAGATCCGCACATCTCCTCGATTCTGGTTTCAATACCA
Source organism: Alopecurus myosuroides (assembly GCA_028641055.1). Taxonomy (NCBI): domain Eukaryota; kingdom Viridiplantae; phylum Streptophyta; class Magnoliopsida; order Poales; family Poaceae; genus Alopecurus; species Alopecurus myosuroides. Next base: position 8,974,409 of record CM054063.1, on the reverse strand, counting down.
TTATAATGCTTGATTATTATTTTTATTGAAACAATGTTCTTGTAAAGTGCTTGGACCAGGGAGACAGGAACCACTTATTTGGATACTATGTCTGCGGATTCATTCGTCAGACGACCTGCGACAAGGGCAGAGATTTAGACAAACTTCCTGTACGTCAACCATCACTTTTATCATATTACCATCTATCCACAATCCCTTATATATTGACCACTCTTCTTGATATTAGATCGAATGGCTACGGGACGGTCTTCTACCAAGGGGTCGCATACGAGAAATTCAAGAGGAAATTTGCGGATTCTTGGATGCAGAGGTCCTAAACCCATGAGGAGAATACTATCGCCCTTTCAGTTGTCTTGGATGAACTTGAGACTCGAATTCTTAGATGCATAGTACATAGCTATATATTGGAGTCGTGGTGCATGTGGTGGTTTATTTGAGTACTTATGGAAAAGAGTACCTACTTGCATATTCTTCACTCCTTAGTTGTATATTCGAGTCATGGTGCGTACTTACTTATATATTCTTCAAGTATATTCTAATGCGATCACCATATATACTTGTATATTCTAATAAAGTGGAACACAATAAAAAAATCATGGTGGCTTAGGACCCTCCCCCCCCGCGTCAGTGAGAAAGAGAGCGTCGTGCCCGCTTCCCGATCGGTGGGGGCAGCCTCTTCTCCCCCGGTGCCCACTACGACGGAGGTTGTTTCGACCGCATCGCTCGGGAGCCCTCGTACATATTCTTGATCTAGGACAGGAACGACATGTGGAAAAGAGTACTTACTTGTATATTATATTAAAATGGAATATAACAAACCAACCCTAAAAGGAAAACAAGAAATAGAAAAAAAAGATCTAATTTCCTACGACGGTAGAGAAATGACCAAAATGTTGACACGGCAGCAAGGGTATTCATCCCGGTTCTTGTTACGAACCGGGACGAATGGTCCTGACCAGGGACCAGCCCGTAGTGGCCACGTGGACGACCCATTCATCCAGGTTCTTAACACAAGCGGGACGAATCGGGGGGTGCATTTGTCCCGGCTACCCCATCCCGGTTGTGCAACCAGAACAAATGGCTCTAGAAAACCGGGATGAAAGGGGGGTGTTTGTACAAGTGAGATCTTATAATTAGAGCCTCTTCTAATTAGGTTTTGAGGTTTCCTCTCTTGATTAGATATAGATCTAATTCTAGATCTCTTTCATGTGTTGATAAACTTCTCTATTCATATAGCTCCAATCGCAGTCTATTAGTGGTACAAATTAGCAACATCGAAAGACCGTCTCTCTTTGTCGGTGCCGAGTCCAGAACGACGGAGCGCTAACGGGTTGCTGAAGTGTACGTATGCACACCATAAGAGAGATTACATGTGTGATCCTTGACGAGTAAAGTTTAGTGATATCCTTGCAACTAGATCTAGTTGTGAAGATATACGATTGTTCAAGTCTCTTCTACGACTACATCGAATCACGTTCCCGATGAGTCCTAATCATGGTCCTTGCATGTATGGACATGACTCGTTATCTGCATAGTGATCTTGACGGACTACATAGGGTAAAATATTTAAATCATGCAGCGTAGAGCAGAAGTAGAGTCCGGCTCTTACGGGACGGAGAACATTGACTACTAATATATAGAATACTCTACTTCTCCTCATTAGCACCAATGTTTCAAAAAAAGTTCTAGGTAAATATCTAAAATTATGATTTTAGGGATATATTTCTATTCTTGCAATGTATACTTTATGGTCTACAAGAAATTCTGGAAGTTTATCTCGACATTGCAGTTCCAATTATACTGTTGGCCTGCAAGGCTTTATATTTTGTAGAATAAAATAAACATGTGTATTACATATTAAAGGGGCAGGACTTGCAAAGATTTTATGTATTTATGTTTTTATCAATTGGGGGTAATAAGAAAATTAGTTTACGCACAGATCACGGCACTAAAACGGATGGTCTGGATAGTGGGCCTGTGAGGGGGGGCAAGACCTGCAAAGATTTATATATATATTTATGTTCTATCAATTGGGAGTAATAAAAAAATAAGTTTACGCAGTACAGATCACGGCACTAAAACGGATGGTCTGCATAGTGGGCGTGTACCTCACATGGTGTTCACAAAACAACTCTCTTATATACATGCTGTTGTTGGCAGCTGCTGCATTACAGAAAGAGATCCCCGGGCGAATTTCTTGATCGGCGGTTTCACATAATTAAGTTAAGTTTCTTGCATTTGAATGCGTGCAAATCGGATCGTTCAGATTTCGTTCATAATGAAATCCATATCCATCTGACAGTCAACTTGTAGACAGCCGGAATCATATCTTCTGACCTCCTTATTCGATCATAATTGGATGGTAATTAATGTATGCTGGGCATACAGCTAGAATGAAATTTTCTGGCATAAAATCTTGTTAGGAGAAATTACTATCCCACGATGTAGCCACTACGAAATCTCATAAGTAGTTATCATAATCTTCTCTGCAGCCTTGGCATCACCTTCGTCCACGAGACCAGCATCAAGTCGTCCAAAACGTCCAGGTGACTCACTTTTTTTTTATGCCAGCATCAAGATGTCATAAGTAATTCATGTATGCTGCTCAACTTTCCCTAAACCCTAAAACCTATCCAGCTAGCGTTCATAGTGTACTGTAGACGGTTTGGTTCGAGTCAAACATACCACTTTTTATTTGCTCACATCAAATTAACAGATGCTGCGAATTAATTCTTGTAAAGAAAATAGATGATCTGAATTTACAGGCTCTTGATACGTACATTGATTCACCTCTATGCATTTTTCAGTCTATACCTCTGTGCGTAAATGTCTAGCATGGGTGTTGGGAGATTTGGTAATCTTGGAAAATATCCATATACCTCTAAAAAATGTTTAATGTTACAGAAAATTGTTGATAAATTCAATTAAATGTTCGTGTGCGAGTGCTCAATTTATCACAAAATCTGACCCAAAATAGGAGAGAAAAAATAGCAAAGGTAATTGCATAAATTAATTGGTTAAATATAATTTTTCGTTTTTTTGAGAAATAAATATAATTTTTCGTATCGCTAGGGATTTTTTTTTTTTGAGAACTGTATCGCTAGGGAATGGATCATAACAACAGAGAACTACTTTCTAACAGGCCGGCCCTAAATAAGAAACATGGGCCCTCCGTCCGATTTGCGTTCTATGGACTGAACAGTCATTTAGCCCGCTGAAAAAAAAACACTTCATCCACCTCCTTTCATACTTCCCACAAAAAAAAAACTTGTTCCATACTTGTCTGCAGATTTCGGATCTGTTTCAAATGCAAGTTGTGGTTTCACCAAGTACTGAATTCTTACACTATACAATCTCAAGCTCAACAGCTGTTAGATATCGAAAAACCAAACTGTCGGACTGCTTAATAACGCAAGTCCAGATCCCAAACTTAATCTTCTCGATTCAAACCTGTGAATCGTGTGAAAAAGACTATAAAACTAGCTTTTTGTTAAATCTTGGCCACAAAATTCAGATCCAATTGTTAATTTTATTTGGATTATAGAATTGTTGCACTAGCCATCTAGACCAAAAGTCCGAACTGATGGAAAGGGGCTAGGCGTGTATTTATATTTCAACACTCCCCCTCACGTCTAGGCTATTTTAGTCCTTAGCGTGGGATTGGTGCGGGCCGCAGAATCTTTTTCTTTTGTTTTTAATACTGCGTGAGCAGGGTCTCGAACTCGAGACCTCGTGGCTCTGATACCATATAGAATTGTTGCACTAGCCATATAGACCAAAAGTCCGAACTGATGGAAAGACTAGGCTAACAGGTTTTAACATTCCCCCTCACGTCTAGGCTGTGACGTACAGGAAGACCCTGAGACGTGGGATCGATGAAAGGCCACAACTATTTTAGATTTAATAGTGCGTTGGCTGGGTCTTGAACTTGAGACCTTTTGGCTCTAATACCATATTAGACAGATGCACTAGCCATATATTCCAAAAGTCCGAACATATGGAAAGACTAGGCTAACAGGTTTTAACATCCCCCCTCACGTCTAGGATGTGACGTACAGTAAGACCCTCAGATGTGGGATCGATGAAAGGCCGCAACTATTTTAGATTTAATAGTGCGTTGGCTGGGTCTTGAACTCGAGACCTCGTGGCTCTGATACCATATTGAATTGTTGCACTAGCCATATAGACCAAAAGTCCGAACTGATGGAAAGACTAGGCTAACAGGTTTTAACATTCCCCCTCACGTCTAGGCTGTGACGTACAGGAAGACCCTCAGACGTGGGATCGATGAAAGGCCACAACTATTTTAGATTTAATAGTGCGTTGGCTGGGTCTTGAACTTGAGACCTTTTGGCTCTGATACCATATAGAATTGTTGCACTAGCCATCTAGACCAAAAGTCCGAACTGATGGAAAGGGGCTAGGCGTGTATTTATATTTCAACATGGATGATGTGGTTTGACGTGCTGCCTCTATTTTACAACATGTATCTATGTTTTTTTTTATAAAATGCTTTTATTAATATATTTTTTAATATAATAGTAGTATATATAATAGATAGATGGATCACCCCTTATGCAGGGTTCATGTTTCAAGGCCTAATCTTATAACTTATTCATAGCTAAACTGTCAGCACATATATATAATTTACGCTAGTGTTAATAATCAATTCATCATCAAATTTTACAAGTGGAGTATCTTACGGTTGCACCACTAACAAATCAACGTGCTCCTCCTATACACCACAACACAACACTTCTCTCCTACACGATAATAAGACGGGCCGTTTGAGAGGTATTCTTCTTAATTAGCAGCTTAGGTTTCATCCAAGCTAAAGAATGGTCTCGCCATGAGCTGATGGTGCTGTCAGAGTTGGACACACGCAAGATGTATTTTGCTTCTAAAATGATGATCACATCAGATAAAAAGTTCCTTGTTTTTAATAACTAAACAGGGTAGAGGATACCCTAATGATAGGTGACCCACTGCCATCATTAGTTTGCCCATCTTTTTATTCAGACTGTTCGGCATATCAAGTTAAGTGTTTCAAACTATTCTGAACAGAACACGTTCCTGAACTATGTGAAGCGCGGCGTGGACAGAAAGAAAGAAGCGGGGAAAAAAATGCTGTGACGAGTGAGCAAAGGTCCTGCAGGTTTTCCCTAATAAACCCCCTTAATGTCTTGTTTTCTTCTATTTTGTCTTGATGAATAGGTAGATATGAATAGCTACAGTGCTCTTGCACACTTGTGTCAAAATTTGACTGACATCAAACCGTGGAAATATGACTACATTGCAATTCTTTTGCTCCGCATGAGTTTGGCCTAGATGTATACATATGCAACAAAAAATTTAGGTATCCACTAATAAAATAACTAAAATCTCCAAACATTTGGTTCAGATTGCCGCAAAACAAAATTCCGAAAGTGATACAATATGCATATGAGCATCTAATTTATTTGGCACATCTATGACCTCCATCCATTGTGGTAAGCCATTTTTCCTTGTTATATCTGGTTTGAAATCAGGATAATAAATAAAAATCATCCGGCCTCTCATCATGAATATATTATAAACCCTTGCAAATTCCGTTAACAATAGGACAACATGATGCATCTGCATATGTCCATGTGATGCGTCTTTTGAATGGGAGAGGAAGACAGGATATTCTTGGTGAGAGTCGTTCATATGGCTCTTCTAAATCAAAACTTTCCTTTTGGAATGGGAATAAATTCAATCCCCCGGAAGGATTGCGTCTTTCTCGTCCTCCGTGCTCAGTGCGCGACACGTGCGCTTTTGGTGCCGAAAGAAAACGAGAATGTATTTCCATGTGTCCACTCCATGTTCCCCATATCCTTATCCAATCCTTCTTCGTCATTTAAGTATCTATTCCCAGCACTGACGAACCTCATTTAGCTGGAGCACTGCGCATCTTTTTCCACGTCGACCTACGTTGTTGCTGCCTTCACTCCCTTCTCTAAAGCGAGCACCGTTGTCGTCGCAACTGCATGTTCTGCTGTCACCCTGCATGTCCATCAGCGTGATGCCCCGCTCCGCCCCTTTCTTCCCGAGATGTTGCAAAGGCATCTACCCACGACTGTGAAGCAGAATTATTTTTCGAAATCGAGGTTCTACCCCCAGGCTCTATATCAGAATAATGCACATAGACGGTTTGTATTTAATGATAAATCAGAAACCACAATGTCTTACACCTAAATACATTAATCAACTAAACATGAAGCCACCAACCTAGAAGCATCTCGCTACCTATAAGACCGATGAAGGGGGTGGCCAAGCATAGGGTTGATGCCCTGACAACCCACCAACATGGATCATCTAAAGAACGAAGGCCTCTCAAAGCCGCCCGTCAGGGTGCAAGGGGCACCGCAGCTAGTGCACACTGACGTACACGCTCCAGGAGTTTCCTCTGTCGTCTTCTACTGACACGTCTTTAGGACAGGGATGAAGGAATTCACCAAGTTATACATGTCGTCGATGCCGCCATGAAACCAGACGGCACCACCGCTCTGCGCTTCCACCATCTTGTGTCCATCACAGGGACCCCACGGCCCCACGGTGCCGAGACCCGCCATAGTCGATGGCAACAGATGAAACACCGCTTGATATTCATGTCTCTCCCCGGAGCTGGCCGAGCGAGGTAACATGAACTGCAATGATGATGCCTTGCAAGGAAACGTCGTCCAAGACACCGCCATAATCCGTCGTGACAAAGGTCAGTGTGATTTCTGTCGGCGGTCATGCCACGAGGCCCTACAGCGGGGGACCTCGGCATCTGCATGGTGCCACATCGTGAGACGAACAAAACTTTTGGTACCTCGGCATAGGACCTCCAAACGTGCCTCATCGACCTCTCCACACATTGTCGGGCGGCCAAGAGACAGCCCATGAAAAATCGGAGCGGGTATCTGATCTACATTCTCCACTCCCGCAAAAAAAAACTCTGGACAAGGAGGAAACCACCACAGCCGTCTGACAAGTGAGGCTCCGTTGCCTCCGCCTGCACCTTGAGCACCCGAAACTGGGGCTAGATAGAGGGGATCCAGCATGTCGTATTCTTGCCGGCTACTAGCACCGCCACGGTGCCCAGCAGCCGGAATCATAGGCTCCTCTGCACCACCCTATTGCCGAGGAATGCCCGAGCCCAATGATACGTCATAAACGTATCCTTGATTTCTGATGTTCCATGTTGTTTTGATGTTATTTTCTACATGTTTGTTATACACTTTATGCCATTTTACCGATTCGCAGGACTAACCTATTAACAAGATGCCACAGAGCCAGTTCCCTATATTCTGTTGTTTTTTGTTAGTTGTTCTGGAAATATTCTCGGAATTGGAAAATTCGAAGCCCGGAAGTCTTAGTATTCCTGAAGCTTGCACGGAGTCCCGAAGAGGGGCCACGGGGGGCCACACCATAGGGCGGCGTGCCCCTGGCCGCGCCTGGGGGTGGTCTGGGCCCCTGGGTGCCTTCAGCCATCGCTCTTTCGCCTATATAATCCCCCCGACATATCAACCCTAAAAATATACCACTTTTTCCCGAGAAACATCCTAGGCCGCCGTCATCGTCATCCAGAGATCGGGAGGGTTCTGGAGCTCTCCCCGGCACCCTATCGGGAGGGAAATTCATCACCGGAGGGGTCTACACCACCATGCTCTCCTCCGATGTGATGCGTGAGTAGTTCATCCCTGGACTACGGGTCCATAGCAGTAGCTATATGATTGTCTCCTCCACTTTATGCCTCATGTTTAGATCTCGTGAGCTAACCAACATGATCGTGATCATCTTTATGTAATGCTACATTTTGTGTTTGCTGGGATCTGATGAATGTTGAATGCTATGTCTTGTGATTATCAAGCTATCATGTTATCTTCATGTATATGCTATTTATGATCTTGCATGCTCTCTCTTATTAGTAGATGCTCTGGCCAAGTAGATGCTAGTAACTCCAAGAGGGAGTATTTATGCTCGATAGTGGGCTCATGCCTCCTTTCAAACTGTGCTCGAGGTGACGGATGGATGATGTGTTGTTACCATTAGGCAGAAAACAACAATGTTTTGTCTAAGGATGATTCTATTGTTTACATTACACACTTTGCTTAATGTAATTATCCGTTTCTTGCAACTTAATACCCATGGTTTGCTCGGATGACATTCCGAGGGTGGATTATTAGTCATAGATGCAGTTGGATGACGGTCTATGTAACATCCCAAGTATGAAAACCATCCCCTTAGAATGTTTGTTTCATGTTTATTAAAGTAATGCATCATGACATCATATTGTTTTCATTCTGTTTGCATTTGTTTCTTATTTGATGCATCTGTTTTTCCCTGTTTTTCCCAATTCAAATTTAAACTTTATTCAAATGATTGTTTCATACTTGCTCTGTTACAACATTTGAAATAAAAATCACAAATAAAAACAACCAATTTGTTTCATTTTATTCCATAGTGTTCAATTACTAAATTGATGGTTTTAATCAATCATTTAAATTCCAAATCATATTTAAAACTTCAAATCAAAGCACCAAAACAGAATCACTTTGAAATTATGATGATATCAAAACAAATCAACTCAATTTGTTTATAATTACCATAGGGGTTACCCTATTTAAAAGTTGGTATTATTAATGATCACTTAATATTAAAAATTTCACCCAAACTTGGTTTGAATTCAAACAGCAAACAAAATTCAACCTTTTTGAAAATAAAAGTTAAAACCAGTTTGCAAATGACCTAAAAAGGTTACCCAAATTTTTCCAAATTATTCACTAAGTTTAAACCTGTCAAATGCTTCCATTTACTTTTCAGCAAAAAAAAAGGAGAAAGAAAAAATCAAAAAATCAATTCTGGCGCCCAAGGAGAAGTGGGATGCGCCCAGCCCATTTCTTTTCTTATCTCCCGCTCAGCGCAGCCCAGCCCACCTACTTAACGCGCGTACCGGTTCAGTCTGTTCCCCTCGTCTTCCTGAAGTACGGCAGCGAATCCGTGCCTCTACGTCGGCGGCAGACCACCGCGGACGGCCATCGACGCGCGAGCTCCCCTATAAACACCCCCTGGACCCCCTCTGTTGTGCCCTAGCCTCTAGGTTTCCGTTCCCCTCGAGCTCCGCCGCCGCTCCCTTTCTCTCTGTCCGTTCCCCCCACTGCCACCTCGCCGGAAACACTCACCTCTGAACCCCGATGGCAACCACCGCTCCCCGTACCTCTCCTTCGTAGCTGTTCACGGGAAACGAACCGCTGTTCTCTCCTCTCCCGGTTGAACATCGCAGAGGAGCTCGCCATCGACTGTAGCCTCGCCGCCGACCACGGGATCGCCGCTGTTGTCGCCGACGAGATCGTCTCCGCGCCTCTGCAACGACGACACGGTGGTGAGCAATCACATCTCCTCCTTCCTCTCTGTGCTGCGCACGCCTCTGCTCACCTCTGCACACATCCATCGCATCCATTTCGAGCACGGATACGGTGATCAACGCCGGCGAGCAGCGTTGTTTCTGTTCAGTCGCGGATGGATTTGGTCGTCAGCGAAATTCAGTTAACCCACGCGTTGAAGTACAACCTTACTGCAGCGTTGCTTCTGTCGAATCTGACGAAGCCACCGTACTGGTTGCACCCTAGCTAGCGCGCCCTCAGGTCCCGAGTTCGAGCCACGGCTCCGCGGGTAAAAACCCACACTTTTTTTGCGAGCATGTCTGACAACCAAGCCCCACCCGTCAGCGGGCCTCACTGCCACGCGTGCGCGCGCGCGCCACGCTGGCCACAGGCCCACGGGGCAGTGACTGTGGCTAGGCCACAGTGCTGTAACAAATGTTTTGCACGTTCTGTTTTCAAATTAAATCCTTTTAATTGCAGATTTGAACCCTAAATTTAAAACTTTAATAACTTTTAAAATATAACTCCAATTAATAAAAGTTATATATGTTTGTTGTTCCAAATTTAATCATCTATCCAAATAACCCATTTGTGCACTGTTTTGAAAACTCCAAATACATTTGAATTTCAAATTCAAATAATTCAAATGCAAATTTCTAAATTCAATAACTAATTCATTCTTACTCCAATAAATGCAAATAAAATATGTTTTCCGTACCATTTCAACTCACCTTTTCAAATATAATTTTTGTTTCTTGGTTAGAATAATTTAAATTGCCTAAATAATTTAATCCTTATTTAATTCATTTAAATTTGATAAAATCATAACTTGCTCAACATAAAATATTTTTGAACATGCAAATATGTTTTCAAACCATCAAAGTGTGAATTTTTCAAATGTGAATTTGAATTTATGTTCTGAATAAATAAAATTCAAATAATATTCACACTTGTTTTAAATTCATTTAAAACTTGTTTAATTTTGCTTAAGTCATAATAAATTCCTCCTAATGCCTTTTTCAATACTTGAAACATGAAATCCACCCAAAATTTCATGATCTTTTCAAATATGAATTTTGTTATTTATTTTGCACAATTTAAATTGGTGAAAACAACAACTACTTGTGTGTGTCACTTTTAAGTACCCAAAAATTCTTTAACTCAATAAATAAAAATTCTAAATTGCTAAACCTCATTTTAAATTGGTTCTAATGTTGTTATTTTGTTGTTTTCCTCATGCATGCATCATACTAAACCACTAGCACCTGTTGATTAGTTGTAAAACAAATAATCTAACCAAAATCCATGGGCTTTTCATATGCAACTCAAAATTGCATATGTGTCCATTTAAGTTGTGTTATCTTGTCAATTAGTTTATTTTGATGCATCTATTAACTTGACATACATCATCCCATGATTGTGCACTATGCCATGATATTGATTGTTTATTTTCCTGTATTGTTTGTTTGCTTCTTCTCGGATAGACGACGACGTTGATACCGACGATCTTTACGACACCCCTTCTGAGGATTTAGCTCAGTACCCGGCTACTGGGTTTGCAGGCAAGTTATCACTCACATGAACCATTGTGTTCCTTTCAACGTTGGTTACCGATACTTTCCGTTGTCTATTTCTGCTAGCCATATGTATCGTTGCTTCTATTACGAACCTATCACTTGATACCCTGAACCCTGCTATTGCCTCACCTCCAGTCCTAAAACCCCGTTGCTTGGGCCCGTGTCGTACTAGCATGCTTAGGGTTGTTTTGCTCGAGTCTGTTATCCGTTACTTTCTGTTATCATATCTGCTTATATTCTGGGGCTCGATGTTAAACAACAACCTGTTAATTTGGGGTAATAATAATTTGCTGTTGAGGCACCGGCAGGAGGCCCGGCGTGGTTTTGAGGCCTGCTAGTGTCGACCCTAATAGGAAAAGGGTATTGTCTACTGATCCATGATGAGCGCACTATCCGCATGTGGGAAGCGTGTATGGGCGCCCCCCTCAATTTGATTCGATTCGCATCTCGTCCAAATCACCACACTTAGTTCGGGCTTTCCATTTGATGCACGCATATGCAGGTACGAACCCGAGGCCAGGGTGGAACTTTTGTAGTCGACATTTAGGGCGGCGTGGTCTTCCAGTGCTATGAGGGTCCCCTTTTCTTCGTGGGGCTCGATTAGCCGCGCACGCACAGCACGTGGTGCTTTGGGCTTGATGCGAAGAAGAGTTGAGTTGTGTTGAGTGCCCCGCTTGGTGGGAAAGGCCTTCCCATCTGGCGGGTTATTCTTACGTGTACGGCCAAATTGGTGCACCCCTGCAGGGATAAATCTTCTCGAGAAGCCGTGTTTTCCGCGGTTATGGTTCACTTGGTGAAAGTACTGGCTAACAAGTACTCAGAACAACTTACACTTAACTAATGATAACTTGACTAGTAATAGGCTTATTGACACAACAATGTGATCCATCATTAATTCAACTGTGTGAGTATCCTCGGATTGCTTCTTTGGATAAGGGGCGAGATCCAGGATGGGTTTGTTTGGTGGTTAGCTATAGGTGGTTACGATACGCTATCTTATCTCTTTCTGTTACACCGGAAGTTGTAGTATGTTCTGTAGTTGGTTAGTGCAGCCAGTTGCAGCACCTTTTATACCCCTTTTCTTCCGTTGATCCCAAGGCATCTGTGCTTGGTGTTGACGGGCTACACTTTGGTGAACTGTGAGTCTTGCTTGCCAGTACGTCTATGTACTGACCCCTTTGGGGCTGTGTTTTCCGCAGACTACGCTTACGAGGATCCAGGTGACGGCTACTACGTGGAGTTTGACGAGGCTGCTGACGAGTAGTTAGCGGACCCGGGCAGGATCCAAGACATCGTGGATGGGCTCCGTTTTCTTTTCATTCCCGGCTTCTTAAGCCTATTTGGATTTGTCTGTACTCAGACCCCTTTGAATGCTTCCGCTGAGTTGTAATGATGTTATGTTGGGACATGTGTCCTCTGGATGATTGTATTTGCTATTCTCTGCCCTAGTGAGGGCCAGTTGCAACTTATTTCAATCTTTTGTGCCTTAGAGATATGTTATGTTATCATCTTGTTGAAAGCCGTTGGCGTACCATGTGTGTATGGTATGAAGTACGTCAATGGTAGTGTCCTGATTTCTACGGGATAGTTTACATCGACGGTGAATAGTAAAGATTGGTTGTCACGCATAAGTGTTGGCCTACTCGTAAGAGATGCGGGTGCCGGTAAGCCCCGTAATCCAATCAAAATAATGTTCAGTTCGTACGGTGAGTATCCCCTAGAAGTCCGGGTGCGACAAATGGTATCAGAGCCTGTCTGCCTGTAGGATCCCTTTTATTGGTCGCAGTTGAGTCTAGAGACTATTTTGTAGCTATATAGGAAAAATAAAACGTGAGAGTAGGAATTCTGCCATTTTTCTTCTTTCCCCACCCACCCACCCTTTTCTGGTAAGGAAGTGCAACGTTGTTTTCCCTTCTCACCTAAACTTTCAAGTTAGGATTTCACGTATCCTGGTTTCTCAAGGATAGTTATATCTACTAGACCATAGGAATGGAGGTGGTTGTGACATGATTTATCATGTTGCCTACTCATGATTGAGAACGGAGGCGTGTAAGCCCCGGAAGCAAATCCTCTATCCCTTAAGCAGTAGATATTGATCCTTTAGAAGCCCGGATGGGTTTTCCGTAGTACCTCAGGAGTTTTGGTCTCGTGTTTCCCGTTGTTGCTTCGATATTCTGTTCTCTCAACATTCTTTTCGTCCGTTGAAACCTTGTTGTTACTTTCCACTTAAGTTCTTCTACCGGCGTCTAATCAAAACCTCCCAAATCATCTGCAGATGGATCTCAGGTTCTTCCCGCAGGTGGTTCGGATGACTCGTTGTGAGAGCACCGCCGGTTATCCGGAGATGCTGAGAGACATGGTCACTTATCTGGGGTTCCATTGGGCACCAGAGTACCAGGTCTACGAGCAGCAGCGAGAGTTTTACCAGACCTACTACCAGGCTATCGTCTACATTCTGTCAGATGATGGCATGAGCGTTGTCCACCTCTACGAGGCAGTAGGTTCCACAGTGGATATGGCCGTGCAGCAGGCAGCTTACGTGAGTCTCACCGTCCTCCGTGCTGACTACTGGGGGTTTGACGATTCTATCTATCGCCACATCCCCCGTGGTTACATCACTTCAGCGGGAGCTCACTTCACCCTCTACGACAACCTGGATGTCTACGAGCATGATAACACCAGGCTGCACACCACCGCTCAGTTTGTGAGGCACAGTGACGCTGTTGCCACCACACTTTCTCAGGAGTTGGCCTCAGTCAGGGAGCAGCTCTACCTGGCTTTGACTCGTCTGGCTACGTACACCACAGACTTTGTTGGAGATGAGCGCTTTGCCCGTTTCCATCAGACAGTTGGACGTAGTTTGCCAGATGCTGGAGGTTACGAGCCGATCAGAGGTCCACTCCTCAACCTCGGAGCTGGTTACACTGGGATTCCACGCTTTGGAGCACAGGGAGACGATGCTTTCTACTTCACCACACCGAGAGTTGCTCTCAGAGCAGTCCCGATCTACGTGGATCATCGTTCTACCTACTTCCGTGGGATTCCTCCTCACCGTATCTCTCGTCGTACTACTCACCGCCGTCCTGCGTGATGAGCATGGGAGTACCGATGTATCCATTAATAGCTATGTTTAGTTATCCTTTGGCTTTCGAACCATGTATTGGTGTGATGGAAATTCTGATGTATTTGAACATGTGATGATGTACCTGTTGGTTATCTATTCATGCGTCAGAATAATCTATCTTTCGGTTATCAAGTCTATCCTTTTCTGTTGTTGTGCTAAAATGCATGTCTATTCAGGATGCCGCCAACAAGGAGCAACCCGCCTGAACCACCTCCGCTCACGGAGCTGTTGACTCAGATGACTCAGGTCGTGGCTCAGATGGCCCAGATCCAGGCTAACCAGCACAACAACCAGAATGCTCCGCGAGTCAGCATCAAGGAGTTTCTGAGTCTGGGGCCGAGAGCTTTCGTGGCAACACGGGAGCCTCTGGATGCTGATGACTGGATCAGGGAGATGGCCAGGGCTCTGGACATTGCTCATGTTGCTGAGGAGGATAAATTCAAGTATGCCACCTACCTACTGAAGGGTCAGGCAGCTACCTGGTGGGAGAACTACCAGACCATGAGAGCTGGATACCCTATCACCTGGGGTTGTTTCAAGGATGCCTTCCTGAAGCACCACATCCCAGATGGTCTCATGGAAAGGATGCGTGAAGAGTTCTGCTCTCTTAAGCAGGGCAAGCTGGACGTCATTGGCTACCAGAATGAGTTCAATTGCCTCGCTCGTTATGCTGGTGATGAGGTGTCCACTTAGGCCAAAAAGATGGCAAGGTTCCGCCGAGGTTTTAACCCGGAACTGAAGTACGCTCTCACCAACATCAAGTGCAAGGACTTCGAGGAGCTCGTGAACACCGCGCTCAATGAGGAGAATGGGCGCAAGGCGTTCGAAGAGTCGCGCAAGCACTCGCGTGAGGGTGGTTCCTCCTCCAACATGACCACCCCTCCGCAGAAGCGCCGCATCTGGGTGCCAAATGGTGCTGTCACTATGGCTCCATATGCCCAAGCTTCTCAAGGCTTCGCTTCCCGCCCACCCAACCCAGCTCAGATGCAGGCTCAGAGGTTCTCAATGGGGCAGCCAAGGCCAGATGCACCTCGTGTCGTCACTTGCTTCAAATGCAAGCAGACTGGACACTATGCTGATAAGTACACTCAGAGGCAGCTACCTCCATCACCTCCTCGCCCCAACACCAACCAGGCAATGGTTCGTGCTCCCCCGGCTAAAGCCTTCAACTCCAACAACAGGCCTGTCGGGAGGACCGCGAGGGTGAATCATATCAAGGCCGACAAAGCTGAAGAAGCTGCTGACGTCGTTCTCGGTACATTCCCCGTAAACTCTAACCCAGCTAAAGTGTTGTTTGATACCGGAGCATCGCATTCTTTCGTGTCAAAGATCTTTGCAACATCAGTTAAACTACCTTTTGTTGGTTTGGGTTCCCCGCTAGTAGTAAACTCCCCTGGAGCAACTATGCAAACTTCCAAGATCAGTCATGAGAATCAGATCTTAATTGGAGGTCATATATTCCTTGCTTCCCTCATTCTGCTTGGCAATTCTGACATTGATGTCATCCTTGGCATGGATTGGTTGAAGGCCAATAAAGCTACGATTGATTGTGCTAAGAAGTCGATAACTCTGTTCCACCCTTCTGGCCAGATAGTCTATTATCCAAGTGAATCAAGTTCTGTTCAGCTGTACACCCTCGATGCTAAACCTCTACCTCTACTTGAAAATGTTCCGGTGGTTTGTGAATTCCCTGACGTCTTTCCAGAAGAGTTGCCAGGGATGCCCCCGGACAGAGCAGTTGAGTTCGTGATCGAGCTTGAACCAGGTACTGCTCCAATCTCTAAGCATCCATACAAGATAGCTCCTCCTGAACTGAAATTGTTGAAGGAGCAAATCGATATGTACATGGAGAAAGGTTACATTCAGCCTAGTTCCTCCGCTTGGGGTTGCCCAACTCTGTTTGTTGCCAAGAAGGATCAAACAAAAAGACTCGTGGTTGACTATCGTCCTCTCAACGAGAAAACAATAAAAAACAAGTATCCAATTCCTCGTATCGATTATCTTTTTGATCAACTTGCTGGAGCCTCAATATTCTCAAAGTTGGACTTGAGGATGGGTTACCATCAAATAAAGATCAGAAAGGAAGATATTCAAAAAATAGCTTTCACCACTCGGTACGGTCTATATGAATACACCGTCATGTCATTTGGTCTCACCAATGCACCGGCAGCGTTCTCAAGACTCATGAATTCTGTCTTCCATGAATACCTCGACAAGTTCGTTGTGGTATATCTCGATGATATTCTAGTCTACTCAAAATCTGAGGAAGAGCATGGAGAACACCTTCGTCTCACTCTCATGAAACTTCGCGAGCATCGTCTGTATGCCAAGTTCTCCAAATGTGAGTTCTGGATTCCAGAAGTTGCTTACCTTGGTCACGTCATCTCTGCCAAGGGCATAGCCATTGATCCAGAAAAGGTTAAAGCAATTGTTGATTGGAAACCTCCTAAGACGGTGAAGCAAGTCAGAAGTTTTCTTGGCTTGGCTAGCTATTGCCGTCGTTTCGTCCAAAACTTTTCCAAGATTGCCAAACCTCTCACTGATCTTACAAAGAAGGACAAGAAGTTTGTTTGGACTCCACAATGTGATGAGAGTTTCAATCTCCTGAAGACTAAACTCACTTCCACCCCAGTTCTGGTTGGCCCAGATACTACCAAACCTTTCCAGATATTCTGTGATGCATCTCTCCAAGGTCTAGGTGCAGTTCTTATGCAAGAACGTCAAGTTGTGGCTTATGCTTCACGTCAGTTGAACCCACATGAGCAAAACTATCCCACACATGATCTTGAACTGGCAGCAGTTGTGTTTGCCCTCAAGAAATGGAGACAATACTTGTTGGGTAACAAAACTGAAATCTTTTCCGATCATAAGAGTCTGAAATACATCTTCACTCAGCCAGATCTAAATCTCAGGCAAAGGAGATGGATTGAAAAGATTAAAGACTTTGATCTCACCATTTCTTACACTCCAGGCAAGGCTAATGTTATGGCCGATGCTCTCAGTCGCAAGTCCTATTGCAATAATCTCATGATCATGGAAAGCTAACCTCGACTTCATGAAGAATTCCAGAAGCTGAACCTTGGTCTTGTTCCTCAAGGCTACCTTGCGAGATTGACAGCCAGTCCAACTCTCGAGGACAAGATTCGTTCTGAACAACTTCGTGATACTGAAATCAAGAAGATGGTTGAGCACATCAAGGAAGGCAAGGAGAAATTCAAGTCCTTCTCAATTGATGACAAAGGAACTGTGTTCTTTGAAGGACGCATTGCAGTTCCTCAAGTTCAAAGTCTCAAAGATATCATTCTCAAGGAGGCTCATGAAACTCCTCTCTCCATCCACCCTGGAAGTACAAAGATGTACCAGGATCTTAAGACACTGTATTGGTGGCCTGGCATGAAACGTGAAATTGCTCAATACGTTTCTGAATGCGACGTTTGTCAACGTGTTAAGGCAGTCCATCAGAAAACAGCAGGTCTACTCCAACCTTTGAAAATTCCTGAGTGGAAGTGGGACATGATTGAAATGGACTTCGTCACTGGTTTTCCAAAGTCCAAGAAGGGCAACGAGGCAATCTTCGTTGTTATTGATCGTCTCACTAAAGTAGCTCACTTCTTTGCTGTCAAGGAAACTATCTCAGCTAGCCAGTTAGCAGAGCTCTACACAGCAAAGGTTGTTCCTCTTCATGGTATTCCATTGGAAATAAGCTCAGACCGTGGAAGCATATTCACTTCTCATTTCTGGAAGAGTTTCCAAGATGCATTGGGCACCAAACTTCTGTTCAGCACAGCTTATCACCCTCAGTCTCAAGGGCAAGTCGAAAGAGTCAATCAGATTCTCGAGGATATGCTCAGAGCATGTGGTATCTCTTTTGGCATGAAATGGGAGGATTGCCTTCCATATGCTGAATTCTCCTACAACAACAGCTACCAGGCAAGCCTAGGTATGGCACCATTTGAAGCACTGTATGGCCGCAGATGCAGGAGTCCAATCAATTGGTCTGGAGCTGGTGAACGTTCACTCTTAGGCCCTGACATTGTTAAGGAAGCCGAGGAGAAAGTTCGTATCATTCGTGACAATCTCAAGATTGCTCAGTCTCGTCAGAAAAGCTACTACGACAGCAAGCACAGGGATATGATCTATGCACCTGGTGACAAGGCATATCTCCGTGTAACTCCCCTCAGAGGCACTCATCGTTTCAGTGTGAAAGGAAAGCTTGCACCAAGATAAATTGGTCCTTTCAACATTCTCTCAAGGCGGGCAGAAAATGCCTATCGTCTCGAACTTCCAGAAAAACTATCCAAGGTGCACGATGTGTTCCACGTATCACAGCTCAAGAAGTGTTTCAAAGATCCAGACCGTGCAGTTGATCATGATTCCATTGAACTGCAAGATGATCTATCGTATGAGGAGCACCCTGTTCGTATTCTCGATGAGACCGAGCGTAGGACGCGCAACAAGAGCACCAAGTTCTTGAAAGTGCAGTGGTCGCATCATTCCGATAAAGAGGCAACGTGGGAGACCGAAGAGGATCTTCGCAAGAAGTATCTGGACCTTTTCATTTCTCAGTAGGAATCTCGGGGCGCGATTCCTTCAAGGGGGGGCGTTTTGTAACATCCCAAGTATGAAAACCATCCCCTTAGAATGTTTGTTTCATGTTTATTAAAGTAATGCATCATGACATCATATTGTTTTCATTCTGTTTGCATTTGTTTCTTATTTGATGCATCTGTTTTCCCTGTTTTTCCCAATTCAAATTTAAACTTTATTCAAATGATTGTTTCATACTTGCTCTGTTACAACATTTGAAATAAAAATCACAAATAAAAACAACCAATTTGTTTCATTTTATTCCATAGTGTTCAATTACTAAATTGATGGTTTTAATCAATCATTTAAATTCCAAATCATATTTAAAACTTCAAATCAAAGCACCAAAACAGAATCACTTTGAAATTATGATGATATCAAAACAAATCAACTCAATTGGTTTATAATTACCATAGGGGTTACCCTATTTAAAAGTTGGTATTATTAATGATCACTTAATATTAAAAATTTCACCCAAACTTGGTTTGAATTCAAACAGCAAACAAAATTCAACCTTTTTGAAAATAAAAGTTAAAACCTGTTTGCAAATGACCTAAAAAGGTTACCCAAATTTTTCCAAATTATTCACTAAGTTTAAACCTGTCAAATGCTTCCATTTACTTTTCAGCAAAAAAAAAGGAGAAAGAAAAAATCAAAAAATCAATTCTGGCGCCCAAGGAGAAGTGGGCTGCGCCCAGCCCATTTCTTTTCTTATCTCCCGCTCAGCGCAGCCCAGCCCACCTACCTAACGCGCGTACCGGTTCAGTCTGTTCCCCTCGTCTTCCTGAAGTACGGCAGCGAATCCGTGCCTCCACGTCGGCGGCAGACCACCGTGGACGGCCATCGACGCGCGAGCTCCCCTATAAACACCCCCTGGACCCCCCTCTGCTGTGCCCTAGCCTCTAGGTTTCCGTTCCCCTCGAGCTCCGCCGCCGCTCCCTTTCTCTCTGTCCGTTCCCCCCACTGCCACCTCGCCGGAAACACTCACCTCTGAACCCCGATGGCAACCACCGCTCCCCGTACCTCTCCTTCGTAGCTGTTCACAGGAAACGAACCGCTGTTCTCTCCTCTCCCGGTTGAACATCGCAGAGGAGCTCGCCATCGACTGTAGCCTCGCCGCCGACCACGGGATCGCCGCTGTTGTCGCCGACGAGATCGTCTCCGCGCCTCTGCAACGACGACACGGTGGTGAGCAATCACATCTCCTCCTTCCTCTCTGTGCTGCGCACGCCTCTGCTCACCTCTGCACACATCCATCGCATCCATTTCGAGCACGGATACGGTGATCAACGCCGGCGAGCAGCGTTGTTTCTGTTCAGTCGCGGATGGATTTGGTCGTCAACGAAATTCAGTTAACCCACGTGTTGAAGTACAAACTTACTGTAGCATTGCTTCTGTCGAATCTGACGAAGCCACCGTACTGGTTGCACCCTAGCTAGCGCGCCCTCAGGTCCCGAGTTCGAGCCACGGCTCCGTGGGTAAAAACCCACACTTTTTTTGCGAGCATGTCTGACAACCAAGCCCCACCCGTCAGCGGGCCTCACTGCCACGCGTGCGCGCGCGCGCCACGCTGGCCGCAGGCCCACGGGGCAATGATTGTGGCTAGGCCACAGTGCTGTAACAAATGTTTTGCACGTTCTGTTTTCAAATTAAATCGTTTTAATTGCAGATTTGAACCCTAAATTTAAAACTTTAATAACTTTTAAAATATAACTCCAATTAATAAAAGTTATATATGTTTGTTGTTCCAAATTTAATCATCTATCCAAATAACCCATTTGTGCACTGTTTTGAAAACTCCAAATACATTTAAATTTCAAATTCAAATAATTCAAATGCAAATTTCTAAATTCAATAACTAATTCATTCTTACTCCAATAAATGCAAATAAAATATGTTTTCCGTACCATTTCAACTCACCTTTTCAAATATAATTTTTGTTTCTTGGTTAGAATAATTTAAATTGCCTAAATAATTTAATCCTTATTTAATTCATTTAAATTTGATAAAATCATAACTTGCTCAACATAAAATATTTTTGAACATGCAAATATGTTTTCAAACCATCAAAGTGTGAATTTTTCAAATGTGAATTTGAATTTATGTTCTGAATAAATAAAATTCAAATAATATTCACACTTGTTTTAAATTCATTTAAAACTTGTTTAATTTTGCTTAAGTCATAATAAATTCCTCCTAATGTCTTTTTCAATACTTGAAACATGTAATCCACCCAAAATTTCATGATCTTTTCAAATATGAATTTTTTTATTTATTTTGCACAATTTAAATTGGTGAAAACAACAACTACTTGTGTGTGTCACTTTTAAGTACCCAAAAATTCTTTAACTCAATAAATAAAAATTCTAAATTGCTAAACCTCATTTTAAATTGGAGCTAATGTTGTTATTTTGTTGTTTTCCTCATGCATGCATCATACTAAACCACTAGCACCTGTTGATTAGTTGTAAAACAAATAAGCTAACCAAAATCCATGGGCTTTTCATATGCAACTCAAAATTGCATATGTGTCCATTTAAGTTGTGTTATCTTGTCAATTAGTTTATTTTGATGCATCTATTAACTTGACATGCATCATCCCATGATTGTGCACTATGCCATGATATTGATTGTTTATTTTCCTGTATTGTTTGTTTGCTTCTTCTCGGATAGACGACGACGTTGATACCGACGATCTTTACGACACCCCTTCTGAGGATCTAGCTCAGTACCCGGCTACTGGGTTTGCAGGCAAGTTATCACTCACATGAACCATTGTGTTCCTTTCAACATTGGTTACCGATACTTTCCGTTGTCTATTTCTGCTAGCCATATGTATCGTTGCTTCTGTTACGAACCTATCACTTGATACCCTGAACCCTGCTATTGCCTCACCTCCAGTCCTAAAACCCCGTTGCTTGGGCCCGTGTTGTACTAGCATGCTTAGGGTTGTTTTGCTCGAGTCTGTTATCCGTTACTTTCTGTTATCATATCTGCTTATATTCTGGGGCTCGATGTTAAACAACAACCTGTTAATTTGGGATAATAATAATTTGCTGTTAAGGCACCGGCAGGAGGCCCGGCGTGGTTTTGAGGCCTGCTAGTGTCGACCCTAATAGGAAAAGGGTCTTGTCTACTGATCCATGATGAGCGCACTATCCGCATGTGGGAAGCGTGTATGGGCGCCCCCCCTCAATTTGATTCGATTCGCATCTCGTCCAAATCACCACACTTAGTTCGGGCTTTCCATTTGATGCACGCATATGCAGGTACGAACCCGAGGCCAGGGTGGAACTTTTGTAGTCGGCATTTAGGGCGGCGTGGTCTTCCAGTGCTATGAGGGTCCCCTTTTCTTCTTGGGGCTCGATTAGCCGCGCACGCACAGCACGTGGTGCTTTGGGCTTGATGCGAAGAAGAGTTGAGTTGTGTTGAGTGCCCCGCTTGGTGGGAAAGGCCTTCCCATCTGGCGGGTTATTCTTACGTGTACGGCCAAATTGGTGCACCCCTGCAGGGATAAATCTTCTCGAGAAGCCGTGTTTTCCGTGGTTATGGTTGACTTGGTGAAAGTACTGGCTAACAAGTACTCAGAACAACTTACACTTAACTAATGATAACTTGACTAGTAATAGGCTTATTGACACAACAATGTGATCCATCATTAATTCAACTGTGTGAGTATCCTCGGATTGCTTCTTTGGATAAGGGGCGAGATCCAGGATGGGTTTGTTTGGTGGTTAGCTATAGGTGGTTACGATACACTATCTTATCTCTTTCTGTTACACCGGAAGTTGTAGTATGTTCTGTAGTTGGTTAGTGCAGCCAGTTGCAGCACCTTTTATACCCCTTTTCTTCCGTTGATCCCAAGGCATCTTTGCTTGGTGTTGACGGGCTACACTTTGGTGAACTGTGAGTCTTGCTTGCCAGTACGTCTATGTACTGACCCCTTTGGGGCTGTGTTTTCCGCAGACTACGCTTACGAGGATCCAGGTGACGGCTACTACATGGAGTTTGACGAGGCTGCTGACGAGTAGTTAGCGGACCCGGGCAGGATCCAAGACATCGTGGATGGGCTCCGTTTTCTTTTCATTCCCGGCTTCTTAAGCCTATTTGGATTTGTCTGTACTCAGACCCCTTTGAATGCTTCCGCTGAGTTGTAATGATGTTATGTTGGGACATGTGTCCTCTGGATGATTGTATTTGCTATTCTCTGCCCTAGTGAGGGCCAGTTGCAACTTATTTCAATCTTTTGTGTCTTAGAGATATGTTATGTTATCATCTTGTTCAAAGCCGTTGACGTACCATGTGTGTATGGTATGAAGTACGTCAATGGTAGTGTCCTGATTTCTACGGGATAGTTTTTATCGACGGTGAATAGTAAAGATTGGTTGTCACACATAAGTGTTGGCCTACTCGTAAGAGATGCGGGTGCCGGTAAGCCCCGTAATCCAATCAAAATACTGTTCAGTTCGTACGATGAGTATCCCCTAGAAGTCCGGGTGCAACAGTCTATGTATCTTGTTGTAATGCCCGCATGAATCACATAGTAATCTTTATGTCTTGCATATGCACTACAGTGCAGCCTTCATTTATCTCAATTTCTGAGCTGTAATTGATTCACCACACATATTATTTATCTTTCACGGAGAGAAACCACTAGTGAACTGTGGACCCCGGTCCATTTTCCTCATACTGATAATACAAACACTGGTTCGACTGTTTTCACACTGCTACTACTGTTCTCATACTGTTTTCAACACCATACGTTTAACCTCTTTGTATTCCGCAAAACCGGTGAGATTGACAACCTCACTGCTTCGTTGGGGCAAAGTGATTTTATTGTGTTATGTAGGTTCCACATTGTTGCTGAACTGGTAGTGCGCCCTGCCATCTCAGCTGCATCAACCTTCTCAACTTACTCCTTCCTCCTACTGGTCGATTCAACCTTGGTTTCTTTCTAAGGGAAACTTGCCGCTGCACTCTTCATACATTCCTCTTGGGGTCTCCCAATGAACGTGTGATCACACGCATCAAGCACTTTTCTGGCGCCGTTGCCGGGGAGGAAGTGAATTTCTGGAAGGGGAATCTGTCACTTCCAATGTCTTTACTTTGTTTTATTTTTTCTTAGTTTATTTTATTTTGTCTTGTTTGCTTCTCGATATCAAAAACACAAAAAAAATAGTTCTTATTCTAGCTGTAGTTTTTATCCTGTTTTTAATCCTGCTAAAATGACTACTCCTGAGATCACCAAGTTGTGTGACTTCACTAGAACCAACAACAATGATTTCATTAGCACACATATTGCTCCACCTTCTCCTACTAATGATTTTTATGGATTAAGCCTGGATTATTAAATCTTGTTATGAGAGAGCAATTTTCTGGTGTTAGTACTGATGATGCTGCTGCCCATCTTAATAATTTTGTTGAACTATGTGAGATGCAAAAAAAATGTAGATGGAGATATTATTAAACTAAAATTGTTTCCTTTCTCTTCGAGGGGAAGAGCTAAATAATGCTTGCTATCTTTGCCTAGAAATATTATCCTCCTGCTAAGATTATATCTTTAAGAAGTAGCATTATGTATTTTAAGCAACTTGATAATGAGCATGTTGCTAAAGCTTGGGAAAGAATCAAATCTTTAGAAAAGAATTGTCCCACTCATGGACTGACTACTTGGATGGTCATCCAAACCTTTTATGCAGGACTGAATTTTTCCTCAAGAAACCTTCTCGATTCAGCTGCTGGAGGAACCTTTATGTCCATGAACTTGGGGGCAGCAACAAAGCTTCTTGATAATATGCTGGTAAATTATTCTGAATGGCACACTGAGAGAGCTACAATTGGTAAGAAGAAGGTAAATTCTGTTGAAGAAACCTCCTCTTTTAGTGATAGACTTGATGCTATTATGTCTATGCTTGTTAATGGCCATGCTCCTATTGATCCAAACAATGTTCCTTTAGCCTCCTTGGTTGCTCAAGAAGAACATGTTGATGTGAACTTCATTTAAAATAATAATTTCAACAACAATGCTTATAGGAATAATTTTGGTAGCAATAATTATAGGCCATACCCTCTTAATAGTGGTCATAATGATAGAACTTGAATGATTAATGAAATAATTTCAGAAGTTGACAGAGCCACTAAAAACTTTATGCAAAAGTAATATGAGCAAATTAATCTATATACTAAGACCATGGAGGACCAATCTATTATGCTAAAAAATATTAGTTATCGACTTGAGAGTTTAAATAGACAAATATCTGGTTTGCAAGTTAAAAATGCTCATGCTGAAACTTCTATTTCATCCATGTCTGAAGCACAATCTTCTTTTATTGATAGGATGACTACTAAAACTGAAACTATAGATGAGAATCCTTTTGCTGCTACAAGTGCCATCCAAATTCGAATTGATGATAATGTTAGGATGTTAGCTGAATTGCATGCTAGATGGGAAACAGAAGATGATATAGCTAGAAAGAATAATATAGCTAATGTTTGCACCATTACCACCACTAGTAAAACTGAAGCCTCTCATGCTAGTAAACCTTCTACTATCAATAGTAAAGTAATTGGTGTTTGTATTATCCCCAATGCTACTATTAAAAATGCAAAATTGCCTGAAACTGCTAAAAATACTCCTGATAATAGTGTTGAAATTTTTAGAAACATGGGAGACAATAGTCCCATTACATTTGCTAAAAATGATCTTAACTTTCATGGTTGCAACATAACTGAAGTGATTAAGTTCATGCAAAATCTTGCTAGTTGTCCTAATGCTAGTGCTATGAATATGGCTTTCACAAAACATATTACAAATGCTCTCATGGAAATTAGAGAGGTTGAATTAAGATGCGAAGCCTCTATCCCTAGTAAGTTAGATGATGGGCTAGAACCCATTATTGAAATGAAAGTGAATGGTTTTAGTTGCAATTCTCTATGTGATCTTGGTGCTAGTATTTCTATAATTCCTAAGAGACTTTATGATATTCTTGATTTGCCACCTTTAGAAGCCTGTTATTTGGATGTTCGTCTTACTCATAATGTTAGAAAGAAACCTTTGGGGAGAGTTGATGATGTTCTTATCATGGTTAATAATAATCGTGTCTCCGTTGATTTGTTGTCTTGAATATTGAATGCAATTTTTTTTGTCCAATTGTTTTGGGAAGACCTTTTCTTAGAGCTGTTGGTGATGTTATTAATATGAAAGAGGGGAATATTAAATTTCAATTCCCACTCAAGAAAGGTATGGAACACTTTCCTACATAGAGAATGAAGTTGCCTTTTGATTCTATTATTAGAACACATTGCAATTTGGATGATTCTTCGTTGGAAAATACTTGAACCCACTTTTCTGGGCCTAGCTAAAAGGCGTTAAAGAAAAGCGCTTCTTGGGTGATAACCCATGGTTTTATTTTTGCTTTGTTTTTCTCTGTTTTCTTTGAGTCAAGGGGATGTATATTTCTGTATCAACTCCTTTGTATCTTTATTTTCATGTATTAGTTGTGACAAGTAAAGTTTGTGACGAAAGTTGGAGTTGGTTTTGGTATTTCTGAGCAGGAAACAAATTTACACTGTCGACCGTAAAAAATCGTGTAAAATCCAGAAAGTACGGAATGACCTAAAATGTGTTGTGCTTATTCTTCAGATAATTCTTCAACCTTTTAATTCTTTAAGTTTTTTTATTTGATCAGTGTAAGTTCCCCAAAAAAATTCGTCTTTACAGACTGTTCTGATTTTGGCAGATTCTACCATTTTTCTTGCATTTGCTCTTTCACGATGTCAAGTGGATTTCTTTGCTTCACGAAACATCAGTGGTTGTAGCTAATGTTTAAATGTATCAGTAGCACTTGTTCCATACATAACCCATGGATTTTTTATTGTTGCACTAACCCTCTAATGTGAATTACTCTTTGAGTGTGGTGTGAAGTAAGTTTTCAAGGGTCAAGAGAAGAGGGTGATATATGTGATCAAGAGGAGTGCAAGGTCAGAGCTTTGGGATACCCCCGTGGTCTATCCCAGCTGTCGGATATATACTGAATAGGGGTATAGAAGATGGTAGACAAAAGAGCCGGACTACCAGGGTGGCCTAAATGGTAATGGGCTTGGGTCCATTGGGCGGCCCAGTAGTCCGACGCGCAGAAGCCGGATTCTAGAAGAACCCGGATCACGGCCCACGTGATCTGGCTTGGAGGAGAAGACGGATTCCTTACTTTCCAAGTTACAAGTTAAACGTAGTCTTCTAGGTTTCTTGTTCTGTAAGCCCTAATCCGGCTATTATATAAAGCCGGACGGGAGATAGATTAGATAGGTTCAAGTTTCACCAGCTAAAGCTCTACGCAACTCGCCGAGAAGCTCATCCTCGTCGAGTAGCTAGATCTATTCCCTCACACTGTAACCCTGTTATACGGGCTTTAGTCCCAATTAGTGAGAAGTGCAGGAGTAGGTACGCCGTACTGTCGCGACGTACCGAACCTGGGTAAAATCCCGTGTTCTGTGTTACTACGCTATCCCGTTACCCCACGTCTCTACCGTAGTCTCATGGCACCCCAGTCTATGAAAACTACTATGATGTCTCGACAGTTGGCGCCCACCGTGGGGCAGACGACGTCAGGCGTGAAATTCCGATCTGGGATACTCGGCGGAATTGGAAGATCGATCACTGTCGGAAGCCTGGAATTCGACGACGACGTCGGGCGCTTCCTCGACAACGGATCCTACATACCGGCGTAAAACCACCTGGTAAGTGCCTGCGTGTTACCTATTGGATCTGCTAACATCTTTATCGGACTAACCGCAGAGGCAATGGGGTTTTGCGGTGGAAGCAAATTTATCCCACCCGCCCTATACCCAGTCGAAGACGACTATGATGCCGGATTCTGCTCAGATCGCCGACAAAACAGTGATACACACTTCATCGGCATGGTGCAATCCGAAATCGCTGAAAACACGGATGACGGAAATCCCGTGCTAGAAGCAGATAACAACCTACCCGTCATAGAGACGGAACAACCAATACCCATCACAGAGACGGAAGATCCGACATCCGTCAACCAGACGATGAACTCGGAAGCAGAATCCGTGCTTGCCGCCATTGAGGCGAGATTGGAGTCGGAAACTGGATCGGATAACTTCGACTCCGAAGACGAAGACGAGGATGCCTTCGTAAGAAAGGTTAAGTCCTTTCAAGAGGGATTTCATGAAGTGCTAATGGCAAAACCAGCTGATACAACGGGTGTCGACAGCCAGGAAAGCCCTAAAACCCCTCCGCCAGTGGAAGAGAGAGAAGACGGAGAAACTTCTCCGATATTCCCTAATGTCAATGAGATGACAGAGGATGAACCTGTCAAAAAACCTCCGTCTTCCAAGAAAAAGCACCGTGCTTCTAAAAAACTCCAGTACAAACTCCGGAAGAAAAAGTCAGCTGATCTCGCTGATGAAAACCTGGAAGTTGGAGATATTAGTGGCACAAAGCCCGCGGAAAAGAAATCTAAGGAAATCACTGCTCCGCCAATGACAGAACTGGAAGAGCAAGAACTATTACAAACACCAGTGGGACCAGATGAACCCCCTGAGATGCTGGAAGCCAGGAGACAAGCTTTCCAACGGCAACAGCAACATCTGCTTAGATCTCGGCAACATCTCCAACAAACCCATAATGACATCAAAGTCATGAAGGAAGAAATAGAGGAGTACGAGAGAAAGCATAGATCTGCCTTAAAACCTACTAGGTTACCCGGAATCGCAAAACCGGAAGAACTGCCGCCAAAAGAAAGGTTTTACAACCCATCTTGGCAAAAGCAGTTAAACGGCAAAGATGCCAAGGGCGAACCAATATACAAAACCGCAGCGGAAAACGCGGAAGCAGCGTTTGCCATCCTAAATAACGATCTGTACTCCAACGGGGAAAAACTCCAAGGGGTGTATGCTTTCCTAGGAAAAGCATTACAGCAGCAACAGCGAGGACAAGAGCGATCAGGGAGGCTGCATGATAATTCCGCCCTCTGCAAAACAGTTACTTGCGCTGCTGGAGCACCTGGACCGGAAGAACCCGGAGATTCGGATAAAAAAGAGGATCCGAGAAAAGACAAGAAAAACCCCGACAACCGGGACGCAGCGTCTAGAACCGGACCTCATCTCCCGAAAGATGGATATAAACCACACGATCGGGAAAACAAACACCGGAATGACGGCAAAATAATGCCACCTCCGAGAAACCCAGCTGAAAAAGCTGGAAGATACGATACACCTCACAGACGTGAAAGATCTCGGACACCGCCTAAAGATAAGGAAAGGTACAGGAGCAGGACTCCACCTAATCCCAGGGGGCGTGACAACGGAAGAGATAGAGATAACCTCGGAAAAGCGCATCCGCGCAACATTGGAAAAGAAAGGAGCAGATCCCCTTCTGTCCATTCAGCCGGGAGATATTCTGCACATATTGATAGAGCAGAAAAGGATGATCTATACTTTGGTCCTAAGTGTTTTACTGACAGGATCCGAAGGATAACCCTGCATTCTGGCTTCGCCAAAGTTGGTCCAACCTACCAAAAGTATACCGGCAGTACAAACCCGGATACCTGGCTCTCAGATTATTACACAGCCGTCCAAATCAACAACGGGACAGACCTGGAAGCTGTCAAGTTTCTTCCCCTAATGTTGCTAGACGGAGCCAGAGATTGGATCAATGGTTTACCATCAAGAACTGTCGACATTTGGGATGATATGGCGAGAGTATTTACTCAGCATTTTCGGGGAACATACAAACGCCCAAATAGCATCAACCAGCTGAACCGTTGCACCCAATTTGAAGACGAACCATACGTGGATTTCATCTCCAGATGGACTGCAATGAAGAATAGTTGCTCTGGAGTAACTGACGTACAAGCAATGCATGCTTTCGTCAATGGCCTAAAACCCGGACT
Organism: Alopecurus myosuroides; assembly: GCA_028641055.1. Taxonomy (NCBI): domain Eukaryota; kingdom Viridiplantae; phylum Streptophyta; class Magnoliopsida; order Poales; family Poaceae; genus Alopecurus; species Alopecurus myosuroides. The sequence goes on along the minus strand of CM054063.1, from coordinate 8,944,813 downwards.
TGTACCGTTCATGGTTGGTTCTAAAAAGCACAAAGATCTCGGATCTATGCTTACAACCGCTAATGAGCATGCTGCAGCCGAAGATGATATCAGAGCAAGAGGAGGCAATATTGAGTCACTGATACTGGCCAAGAAAACACCTCGTTCTGATAAAAAAGGAACTCCGGAGTCAACAACAAAGCCCAAGGAGGTCAACATAGCCTTTGGAGGAGAAAAGGTGAATAAGTGGAAAGGCCGCAGTCCAGATCCAATCAATTACACTCCCGAAGCATGGGAGAGAATTAAGTCGGAACCCTGCGTCCACCATTCTCAGTTTGGGAAACCAACCCACACAAACGCGCAATGCCGGCTAAACAAGCATATGAAAGGCAATGCAGGATCCGGAAATAAAGGGAAGGGTTCCAAGAGGAAACCTGCCAAACAAAAGCCAGAAGCTGAAAAAGAAGACAGTGAATCGGACACTAATGACAAAATCCAGGAACAGCAGCGAAAAGGCGAACCCAAATTTCCGAGAGTTGACGGAGAAGCAATGTTAACTTTCCTAGCAACTCCGTCAGCAAAGGTGGCCAAAAGGACACTTCGAGAAATAAACGCGGTTGTTCCTGCGACCCCGAAATTCTTGAAGTACTCCAACACACCGATAATCTGGGATCAGTCAGATCATCCCGGAAATATCCCTGAACCCGGCACACAAGCTCTTGTTGTAAGCCCTATTGTTCAAAACACTAGGCTAAGAAGAGTGCTGATGGACGGAGGATCCAGCATCAATATAATGTACCTGGATACACTGAAGCACTTGAAGATCTCCGAGTCACAGCTCAACTACAGCAATATACGCTTCCACGGCATTGTCCCAGGCAGGCAAGCACGATCCCTAGGAGAGATTTCCCTAGATGTCACCTTCGGAGATAAAGATCACTTCCGGAAGGAAAAAGTATCCTTCGAAGTAGTGCCGTTCGAAAGCGTGTATCACGCAATACTCGGACGTCCGGCTTTCGCCAAATTTATGGCAAGATCTTGCTATATCTACAACAAGCTGAAGATGCCAGGACCCAAAGGAGGAGTAATCACCATTGCCGGTGATTTCAGGCTGGCAAACGAGTTGGAGAAAGAAAACGCCCTTTGCGCTCAGAGAGTTATAGCAAAGGAGGAACTGAAGGAATTAGCCAAGGAGGTATCGCCGAAAGAAATGCCGGCAGGAAAAGAAACTCGGAAGCGAACAGATAGCTTCAAGGCGTCCGAGAATACAAGACAGGTAATCCTAGATCCCAAAGATCCGACAAAATTTGTCGTCGTAGGGACTGGGATGACCGACAAATAGGAAGGCGAGCTCATCAAGTTCCTCCGTGAGAACTGGGATATTTTTGCCTGGTGTCCAGCTGACATGCCAGGCGTACCCAGGGAACTTGCTGAGCACCAACTCAAGGTTATTCCCGGATCAAAACCCATCAAACAAGGTCTCCGTCGATTTGACGGAAGAAGACGGAAGGCTATTGGCAAGGAAATTATCCGGCTTTTAGCAGCGGATTTTATCAAGGAAGTAATCCATACTGATTGGTCCGCAAATCCGGTATTAGTGCCGAAGAAAGACACCACTGCTCTTAGAATGTGTATAGATTACACAGGATTGAACAAGTTGTGTCCGAAAGATAGGTTCGCGTTACCACGAATCGATCAAATAATAGACGCCACTGCAGGCTCTGAGCTTTTATGCTTTTTGGATGCATACTCCGGGTACCACCAAATACGCATGAAAAACGAAGATCAAATCAAGACTTCTTTTATAACCCCGTATGGGACGTACTATTACGTAACCATGCCTTTTGGCCTGAAGAACGCAGGTGCAACCTACCAGCGTTGCATGCAACGCTGTTTGCATAGTCAAATTGGCAGAAACGTCCATGTTTACGTGGACGATATCGCTGTCGTAACCAAGGAAAAAGATACACTCCTTGAGGATTTGCGAGAAACTTTCGAAAACTTGCGCACTTACAAGATGAAGTTGAATCCATCTAAGTGCGTATTCGGGGTTCCCTCAGGAAAACTTCTGGGTTTCATCGTTTCTCACAGAGGAATAGAAGTTAAACCGGAAAAGATCAAGGCAATCTTGAATATCTCAAAGCCTACATGTGTAAAAGATGTCCAAAGATTGACGGGTTCTGGCACAGCCGTCAGCAGATTCATCAGTTGGCTGGGGGCTAAAACCTTACCACTTTACAAGATGCTGAAAAAATTCGACAAAGTCAAGTGGATTGCGGAAGCCTGGAAACGTATAGAAAGTTATGTACCTTTCCGTACTTAGTTCAATTTCTAAGTAAACATCTTTTGAGATCATGAAATAAAGTTGTCGGAATGCTGTCATCCATATTATTTATAAGTGCAAAGTGTTTCCGCCTGATCTATTTCCCAATGATCTTACAAATTTCTCAACGTTAACCCGAATTGTGCTTGCGTACTCGGCGTTACAAAACTGAATGATTTTTCAGCCTGTTAACGGCTAAGGGAAACTTGAATTGCCTGCGCGCCCAAGTTTCACTTAAAAAACTTTCCTTAAATTCTCTAAGTCTTATCTGATTGTGTGTGTGTTGGGTTACTGGAACTAGTTAGTAAAAATGCCTTTAGCATGATCCATGTTTCCGAGTTTCAAAAACTGCTTGGTTCGTCCCCAGTTACTCGGCATGAAGATTCATATTGCTATTTGAGCCATTTCAAACACTAAGGACAGTTAAGGCATATACACCAGAGAACTTAGAAGATAAAGGAATGGTAAAATATGAAAAACTTGCAAAGATTTTCATAATTTAAAATGCAAAAGATGGAAGTTTCATTCATATAAAAAGAAGCATTACATTTTGGATTACATTGAGAGAATAGTAATGCTCCTATTGTCTACTTTTTCTATCCAGGTTCCAGGTGACCCTTCAAGCATCTGACTCCTCCTCGCTGCTTTCGTCTTGAGGGATTGGAGGAATCTCTGCTTCTGGATAGTTGATGGAAATGTTTACCGTGGAGGCAATCTGGGTGGCGTGGCCCTTGACTTCACCAAAGATGGTGTTTCGCTGCATATCCGTGTATCCTTGAGGGACACCGGACGCCACGCGCCAGGATTTAGCACTAGGGTAGTGCATGCGCATGAGGCCAAGAGCCATGCGCGCACCACCCCGTGCAGCGGAGCGAAGGAAAGATTCCTTAGACTCCGCCACCTCCATGATGGCACCCGGAAGCTTTTCAACCTCCGAGCACTCCCCAGATTTCTCGGGAAGAAACTTGTCTACTAGCTGCGTTGCAGCAGCCTTCATCAAATTCCATGTCTCCCCGAAAGCTCGGATGCCTGCAGCCCGAGTGCCATCTGGGGTATCTCCTGGTTTTTTCCAATAAAACACCCAGAAGGGTTAGACAGAAAACCAGAGAAAGTAAAACATGGAAAAATGGTACATAAGTTAGAAATTTACCAATGAGCTTGTCGATCTCGGAAACTTCCTCCAGGCGAAGGTTCAGAGCATCGGTCAAATCCCCGATGGTGGATTTGTCCTTCTCCGCCTGCTCGGAAGCCTTGGAATTGGAAACTCCAAGGGCCAGGTTGCTGGCTTCCAAGTCTTGTTGAGCTTTCACAATGTTCTTGTGAAGCTCAACATTCTCCTTGCGGAGAATTTCGGCATTGCCAGAATCTTCTGCTGCTTGTTTAGCCTCAGCTAATGCAGCTGAAAAGCAAGGGAAAAATCCGAGTTAGCTAGCTTCTCGGAAAAAACTTAGGCAAATGATTGAATCGGAAATTTCAAAAGGAAAATGTTCACCTTGTGTTTCCGACAATGCGAGCTTAGCTGATTCCAGCTCTGCTTCCCTTTCTTCAAGAATAGAGAGAAGACTTCTAACTTCTTTATTCTTGATGGTAAGCTTCCGGAAAACTTCCTTGTTGATGGCTTCCGAGGTTTGCTGAAACATGGCAAGGAGAAGAATGAGTACAAAAAGCATCAAAGCAAAAAGCACGCATTTTAATTAATGCTTGGGGGCTAGAGTTATATACCTGGCTCATGCGCTGCAAACCTGCCAAGTTTTCTTTGAATTCTTTCGCGTATTCCGCGAAGAGATTTACGGCTGCGTCCAAGCCGTCATTGATAGCTTTGAAATCCTTGTCAAAGGTGGGAATTTCCTCGTCGAAAGTCCGAGTTAATTTTTCCACCTCTGGGGCCGCCCTTTCCCTCGTGTCCGGGTCGGACACAATGGGCTGGCTGGGCTCCGGGGGCTTGGTGGTGGGGGCTGCAGTAGGCTCTTTCGCCCTCGTGCTTGGCGTATCCGGGGTGACGGCAGGAGAAGGTTGGCTGCCTCGGCTGGAAGAAACCTTGAGTTTCTTCAGCTTCTTCGGCCTCAGGCTGGAGGGGGGCAGGCTAAAAACCAAAACCCGGAAAAGGTTAAAACACCAAAGATGAACGAAAAAGATCCCATAAAAGAAAAACCCAGAAGAAAATAACCTGGAAGTGGCGACGGGGATTCTGTCAAGATCGATAATTTCATCCGAGGAAATTATCTTCTTGCGCTTGCGCCCACCTCTAGCGGCGGTGCGTAGCGCATCCAGCTCGGCCTCGGAGGCTAACTCCGAGTCTGGAAGATCCGCAAGCTGTCGGAAGAACCAATCAGAATCAAAAAGGTAGATTATCCGAGAATTGAGATTGTACCCAAATGACGGAAAACTTACCTTGGGAGCTGGGTTGTCGGCCGTGTACATTGGCCGACTAGCTTCATATTGGTCGCGAGATGCGACCAACTGGTTGATGCGCCGTCGAAGCTCCTTTTGAGGCCAATCCTTGTCGGTTGTCCGCATAGGATCTTTGGCTCCCGTATACTCGCACAGAAGGCGGCCTCCGTGGTTTGCTAATGGCTGGATCCGCCTATCCAGCCAGCAAAAGACCGTATCCATACCGGTCAAAGGAGGTTTGGAGGAGGTGAGCTTGGCGATGCGCTTCTTGATCCTTAACAGATCTGGCGGCAGAACTTGGACGGCTTCTGTTCCCCAGTTATCCTGGGGAACGGCGGCAGAGTTCACAAAAGGTGGAACCCCGATGGCCTTTTTAGGAAAAGGCACGTCGGGATGATAGAAGAAAGAAACCGTCCAAAATTTGACGGATTCTGAGGTCTTAATCTTGGGGAACCAATCCTCTCGGAATCTCCGAAGAGTAAAGGATATGGTCCCGCAAGTTGGGAGTGCGCCCTCCGAAGAGTTCCGCTTAACCCCAAAGCAGTACATCCAGAAGTCTAGCCTAGGTTCTATCCCTAAGTAGCCTTCAAACAGGGCCTGAAAGCCGGCCATGTAAAGAATAGAATTGGGGGGAAGATTGTGGGGCTGGATGTTGTAATGGGAAAGAACTTGGAGGAAGAAAGAAGAAGGCGGAAGCCCCATACCTCGCAGGAGGTGGGAAGTGAGAAGTACCCGTTCGCCGTTCTGTGGCGTTGGCTCGGTCTCTTCCTCCGGAAGCCGCCATTTCTTCTTAAGTACCAGGCCCTCCTTCTCCAGGTTTGGAAGGAGAGCCGGAGGAATACTGCAGGCAATCCAGTTGCCTGCAGATTCAGCTTCCTCCTCCGCTCCGGCGGTGGCGGCGGCGGCGGCCTCCGCGGCGGCGAGCTCGTCGCCGAGGAGCTCAATCTTTTCCTCCACCGTTTCGGGTGCAAACGGTGGGGTTGTCGCGGCGCTTGATGATGCTATGTCCGCGGCGGCGGAAGTGTTCTCTCCGCCCGCCGCGGAAGCCGTGGTCTTTTCCGGCTCACCGCCGGTGGGCTTTTGCGCTCCCGATTGCGGATCTAGGTCGTTGACGAGCTCGTTGTCGTACCCTGATTTCTGGGGGATACTCACCGTACGAACTGGATAGCAGATGCTTGGATTATGGGGCATAACTGCTCCCACGTCCCAGCTTCCTGGTAGGCCTGCGCTTATGCGCGACAACACAAGCCCTGCTATTCCATCGTCGATGTAAACTATCCACTAGAGATCAAAGGCACTTCCGTCGACGTACTTCAAACCATACACACATGGTACGTCAACGGCGTTGAACAACTGATATCACAACAGATCTCTACGACACAAAAGAGTGAAATAACTTGCAAATGGCTCTCAGTAGAGCAGAGATAGCAAATACAATCATTCAGAGGGCATCTGCCCCAACAATACATCATTACAATACAGCGGAAGCATTCAACATGTCTGAGTACAGACAAGAACCAAATAGGCCTAAGAGGCCGGAAACAAACAGACGGAGCCCATCCACGAAGTCTCGGATCCTGCCCGGGTCCGCTATCTACTCGTCAGCAGCCTCGTCAAACTCCACGAAGTAGCCATCCTGGTGATCAGCGTATCCGTAGTCGTAGTCTGCGTAAACCACAGCCCCAACGGGGTCAGTACATCCAAGTACTGGCAAGCAAGACTCACACTTCATCAAAGAGTTACCCGTCAACACAAGCATTGATGCTTGGGATCAACGGAAGAGATAGGTGATATAAAAGCTGCAGCGGGCTGCTCTAACCAACTACAGAAGATAACTACTAGTTCCGGCTAACAGAATAAGAGAAGATCGAGGAATTGTAACCAACTGAAAGATAACTTCAACCAAACCCATCCTGGATCTCGCCCCTTATCCGAAGAAGCAATCCGAGGATAACTCACACCGTGGTATTAAAGATGAGTCAAGTTATTGTGTGAATAACCTATTACTAGTCAAGTTATTAACCATTGGGTGAAACATGATTGATCATTATGTTGAAGTTGTTCTGAGTACTTGTTAGCCAGTACTTTCACCAAGTAGTCCATAACCGCGGAAAACACGGCTTCTCGAGAAGATTTACCCTGCAGGGGTGCACCATAGTAACCGTACACGTAAGAATATCCCGCCAGATGGGAGATCACCCCACCAAGCGGGGTACTCAACACAACCAACCCTTCTTCGCATCAAGCCCAAAGCACCGCGTGCTGTGCGTGCGCGGCTAATCCACCCCCCGAAGAAGTGGGGAGCTTCATAGCACTGGAAGACCACGCCGCCCTAAATGCCGACTACAAAAGTTCCACCCTGGCGCCAAGGGTTCGTACCTGCATATGATGCAGCAAATGGAACACCCGAACTAGTACGGCGATTTGGACGAGATGCGAATCGAGTCAGTTGAGGGGGGCGCCCATACTCGCTTCCCACATGCGGGTAGTGCGCTCATCATGGATCAGTAGACAAGACCCTTTTCCTATTAGGGTCGACACTAGCAGGCCTCAAAACCACAAAGGGCCTCCTGCCGGTGCCTTATCATCAAATTATTATTACCATTGGCATTATCAGGATTGATTGATTAACATTCGAGCCCCCGGTTCGGTAACAATGATAATAGTACGATAGTAAAAGGGGTAACCGACAACAGGCTCGAGCAAAAGCAACCCTAAGCATGCTAGATAAGAACAGGCACAAGCAATGGCTGTAGGTATGGAGGTGAGGCAATATCATGGCTCAAGATATCATGTGATGGGTTCGGATAACAAGCATCGATTCATAGGGCTAGCAGAAATAGACAAAAGGATAGTATCGACAACAAGTGTGGAAGAGAACTCGATGATTCATGTGAGTGATAACTTGCCTGCAAAACCCAGTAGCCTGGTACTGAGCTAACTCCTTAGAAGGGGTGTCGTAAGTATCGTCGGTCTCGACGTCGTCGTGTATCCGAGAAGAAGCAAACAGACAATGCAGAAAGATAAACAATCAATATCATGGCATAGTGCACAATCATGGGATGATGCATGTCAAGTTAATAGATGCATCAAAATAAACTACTTGACAAGATAACAACATGATTAAATGGACCCACATGCAATTGGATTGCATATGAAAAGCCCATGAATTATGGTTGAATTAATTGTTTTACAACTAACCAACTTGTGTAGGTGAATTAGCATGATGCATGGATGAGGAAAACAGAAAAATAACAACAATAGAATCAGATAGAAATAAGGTTTAACAAGTTTGAAAATTTGTTTATTAAGTTAAGAAATTTTGGTTACTTAAAGGTGTCACACAAGCATTTGTTGTTTTCATCAAGTTTAATTGTTCAAAATAGATAACAAAGTTTATATTTGGAAAGAACACAAGATTTTAGTTGGAATACATGTTTCACTTGTTGATAAAGGATTTCAAATAAATTATTTATGAATTAAACAAGTTTAAACAAGAATTAAATGAATTTAATTCAAACATGAACTTATTTGAATTTTCATTAAGTGAGATTCATGTTTGCAAAGTTTATACTTTTGTGGTTGGAAAACATATTTTATATGTCCCAAAAGAATTTGTTTTGATCAAGTTATGAAATTAACAATTTTAAATGAATTAAACAAGGTTTAAATTATTTAACCAATTTTAATTATTCAAAACAGAAAACAAAGTTTATATTTGGAAAGAGGGTTTAATTTTGCATGGAAAACATATTTCATTTGTGGAAATTGGATTTAAAATGAGCAAGTTATTATTTTGGCAATTTTAAATGCATTAAACAAGAAACAGTTGTTTTCAGCAATTTAAATTATTCAAAACAGCAAACAAAATTTATATTTGGAAAGTACATGAAAAGTTGATTGGAAAACATATTTGGTTTGTTGAATTTGGAATTTTTATGCCCAAGTTATGAATTTTGCAAGTTTAAGTGAATTTGACAAGTTTTCAAATATTGCACCAATTTAAAATATTCAAAACAGTAAACAAATTTTATATTTGGATAGAACATTTAATTTGGTATTGAAAACATATAAAAAATGTTGGAATTGGAGTTAAAATGATTTATTTATGCAATTTATAAGATATAGGGCAAATCTGCCATTTTTTATGATCTAGGGACTTAGGAAATATTATTTCAGGGCTAGAATTTAATTACCAGGGGCCTATGTGTGATTTTGGGATGTTGCTGTGACCAAACACATGGGAAAAAAATGTTTTGGTTAAAATGAGGGAGGGGGGATTCGAACCCCCCACCTCCTGATGCGCTAGGGGATGTGGAACCAGTGGGCTAGGCTGCTGTTTGTGATAGAAAAGGGGGCTCGGGGGGGATATGTTTCAGAACCGGGTACTGCACTTAAATTGGAGAAATAAGCAGCAAAAGGGGTGGCCGCTGGGACTCGATCCCGGAACCTGGGGCTCGCGTGCTGTGGTCTCTGCCACTGCGGTGGATGCGGTTTGTTGGTAGGAAGTGGATACGGGGGGTGGATAAGGTGTAGATGCGCGGAATAACTGTTTCTGCACGTACGCACTGTACCTGTACCTCGACGGAAGGAATAGAACGGGCGCCGGCGGCAGCGATCGCTGTGCTGCGGGGCGTGGGGCGCTCGGAGGTGATGGAGGAGAGGGAGGGGAGCGAGAGGGAGGAAGGGGAAGGTGGGGCGCTCACCTTGGGGCCCTCGAGCGGAAGGAGGCGGGGCGGAGCAGAGGGCGGACAGGGAGGCGACGTCGCCTTGAGGAGGACGGCGGCGGCGCAGCGCTTGGTCCCCGGGGCCGCCGAGAGGTCTAGGAGGGAGAGGGCGGTGCGGGGATTCCATTCCCGCACCCGCCCTGGCCGGTGGGTGGCCACAACTCCGGCGATCGCCGGGGAAAGATGAGAAGATTTTAGGTGTGTACAGGTACAGAGAGGGAGCATTGCAGAGAGGGAGGAGAAGAGAGATAGAACGGCGGGGAGAGGGAGGAAGGAGGGAGAAGAGGGGTAGGGGAACCCTAGGCTCGGCCTAGGTCTTATAGAGGGAGGGGGAAAGAGCTCAGCCGTTCCTCCATGCTCTCTGCTACGTGGATACAGTAGATACGCAGCCGTACGAGGAAGACGATGGGGAAGGGGTACCGGGCCAAAAGGGTGGGCTGGCCACTAGATGGGCTGAGGGAAAAGGGAAAAGGGCCTGCTGTGTGTTCTCCTCTCTCCTCTCTTCTTTTAATTATTTGATCCAAATTATTTTTTTTGCTGATTTGGAAATAGGAAGAGAAAGATAAGTGTTTGGGTTAGGAAAAATGTGAGAAAAATTGGGTGAGTTTATTAAGTCAAAAGCAACCACTTGCCAAGCTTGGAATTTTTAAAAAGTTCAAATTCTTTTGTTGTTTGCAAATTAATTCGAATTTGAATGATTTTGGGATTAAGTGATTATTAAAAACAAAAATTTAAATAGGGTGAACCCTATTGATTTAAATAGAACAAAAGAGTTGATTTGATTTGGGGAGTTTCATAAACTCAAGTTGGGTGCTGATTTCAAGATTTGAATTGAATTTTGAAGGTGATTGGAATTAATTGATTGAATTAATTGTTTGATTAAAACCAACAATTTTATAAGTGAGCATTATGGAATAAAAGAAAACAATTTGGTTGTTTTTATTTGAAATAACATTTTGGAAATTGTAACATCACAAGGATGAAACAAAGGGTTTGAATTTTTGGTTTGAAATTCAAATAGAAAACAAAGGAAAACAAATGAAAACAGAGGAAAACAAATGGAAAACAAACAAAACAAATGCAATCAACATGATGCCATGATGCAAAACATAAAATAACAGATAGCAAACATTCTAATGGCTATTTTTCAGACTTGGGATGTTACAAAACGCCCCCCCTTGAAGGAATCGCGCCCCGAGATTCCTACTGAGAAAAGAAAAGGTCCGGAAACTTCTTGGGAAGATCTTCTTGAGCTGTGATACGTGAAACACATCGTGCACCTTGGATAGACGTTAGGGAATTTGCAAACCACCGGAACATTTTCAAGTAAAGGGGAGAGATTTTGCACCACGGGTGTATAGCTGGATGGAACTTGATTCATTTGGAGAATAGACTATCTGTAATAAGGGTGGAACAGAGTTATTGACATCAATTCAACACCAAAATGAGATTAATGTCAGAATCAGCAACATGAGAGAAACGAGGAATATGTGGCCTCCCATTAGAATTGGATTGTTCTTACTTATGTTGGAAGTCAACATTTGAGATTCCAGAGAGTGAACGGTGATTTGATTGCTTAGTGGAACCAGAATTGGGTTGTATGTTGTGGAAAAGATTGTTGACACAAAGGAATGTGATGCTCCGGTATCAAATAACACTTTAACTGGATAAGAGTTTACGAGGAAGTTTTGATTAGACGCCGGTAGAAGATTTGCAGTGGAAAACAACAACAAGATTTCAACGGACGAAAAGGATGTTGAGAAGAACATGATAACGAAGCAACACCGGGAAAACGAGGCCAAAACTCCTGAGGTACTATGGAAAACCCAAAACACGTGAAATCCTAACTTGAAAGTTCAGATGAGAAGGGAAAAATCAACGTTGCACTTCCTTACCAGAAAAGGGAGGGGGGGTGGGGAAAGAAGAAAAAGAACAGAATTCCTACTCTCACGTTTCATTTTTCCTATATAGCTACAAAATAGTTTCTAGACTCAACTGCGACCAGTAAAAAGGGATCCTACAGGCAGACAGGCTCTGATACCATTTGCCGTACCCTGATTTCTGGGGGATACTCACCGTACGAACTGGATAGCAGATGCTTGGATTATGGGGCATAACTGCTCCCACGTCCCAGCTTCCTGGTAGGCCTGCGCTTATGCGCGACAACACAAGCCCTGCTATTCCATCGTCGATGTAAACTATCCACTAGAGATCAAAGGCACTTCCGTCGACGTACTTCAAACCATACACACATGGTACGTCAACGGCGTTGAACAACTGATATCACAACAGATCTCTACGACACAAAAGAGTGAAATAACTTGCAAATGGCTCTCAGTAGAGCAGAGATAGCCAATACAATCATTCAGAGGGCATCTGCCCCAACAATACATCATTACAATACAGCGGAAGCATTCAACATGTCTGAGTACAGACAAGAACCAAATAGGCCTAAGAGGCCGGAAACAAACAGACGGAGCCCATCCACGAAGTCTCGGATCCTGCCCGGGTCCGCTATCTACTCGTCAGCAGCCTCGTCAAACTCCACGAAGTAGCCATCCTGGTGATCAGCGTATCCGTAGTCGTAGTCTGCGTAAACCACAGCCCCAACGGGGTCAGTACATCCAAGTACTGGCAAGCAAGACTCACACTTCATCAAAGAGTTACCCGTCAACACAAGCATTGATGCTTGGGATCAACGGAAGAGATAGGTGATATAAAAGCTGCAGCGGGCTGCTCTAACCAACTACAGAAGATAACTACTAGTTCCGGCTAACAGAATAAGAGAAGATCGAGGAATTGTAACCAACTGAAAGATAACTTCAACCAAACCCATCCTGGATCTCGCCCCTTATCCGAAGAAGCAATCCGAGGATAACTCACACCGTGGTATTAAAGATGAGTCAAGTTATTGTGTGAATAACCTATTACTAGTCAAGTTATTAACCATTGGGTGAAACATGATTGATCATTATGTTGAAGTTGTTCTGAGTACTTGTTAGCCAGTACTTTCACCAAGTAGTCCATAACCGCGGAAAACACGGCTTCTCGAGAAGATTTACCCTGCAGGGGTGCACCATAGTAACCGTACACGTAAGAATATCCCGCCAGATGGGAGATCACCCCACCAAGCGGGGTACTCAACACAACCAACCCTTCTTCGCATCAAGCCCAAAGCACCGCGTGCTGTACGTGCGCGGCTAATCCACCCCCCGAAGAAGTGGGGAGCTTCATAGCACTGGAAGACCACGCCGCCCTAAATGCCGACTACAAAAGTTCCACCCTGGCGCCAAGGGTTCGTACCTGCATATGATGCAGCAAATGGAACACCCGAACTAGTACGGCGATTTGGACGAGATGCGAATCGAGTCAGTTGAGGGGGGCGCCCATACTCGCTTCCCACATGCGGGTAGTGCGCTCATCATGGATCAGTAGACAAGACCCTTTTCCTATTAGGGTCGACACTAGCAGGCCTCAAAACCACAAAGGGCCTCCTGCCGGTGCCTTATCATCAAATTATTATTACCATTGGCATTATCAGGATTGATTGATTAACATTCGAGCCCCCGGTTCGGTAACAATGATAATAGTACGATAGTAAAAGGAGTAACCGACAACAGGCTCGAGCAAAAGCAACCCTAAGCATGCTAGATAAGAACAGGCACAAGCAATGGCTGTAGGTATGGAGGTGAGGCAATATCATGGCTCAAGATATCATGTGATGGGTTCGGATAACAAGCATCGATTCATAGGGCTAGCAGAAATAGACAAAAGGATAGTATCGACAACAAGTGTGGAAGAGAACTCGATGATTCATGTGAGTGATAACTTGCCTGCAAAACCCAGTAGCCTGGTACTGAGCTAACTCCTTAGAAGGGGTGTCGTAAGTATCGTCGGTCTCGACGTCGTCGTGTATCCGAGAAGAAGCAAACAGACAATGCAGAAAGATAAACAATCAATATCATGGCATAGTGCACAATCATGGGATGATGCATGTCAAGTTAATAGATGCATCAAAATAAACTACTTGACAAGATAACAACATGATTAAATGGACCCACATGCAATTGGATTGCATATGAAAAGCCCATGAATTATGGTTGAATTAATTGTTTTACAACTAACCAACTGGTGTAGGTGAATTAGCATGATGCATGGATGAGGAAAACAGAAAAATAACAACAATAGAATCAGATAGAAATAAGGTTTAACAAGTTTGAAAATTTGTTTATTAAGTTAAGAAATTTTGGTTACTTAAAGGTGTCACACAAGCATTTGTTGTTTTCATCAAGTTTAATTGTTCAAAATAGATAACAAAGTTTATATTTGGAAAGAACACAAGATTTTAGTTGGAATACATGTTTCACTTGTTGATAAAGGATTTCAAATAAATTATTTATGAATTAAACAAGTTTAAACAAGAATTAAATGAATTTAATTCAAACATGAACTTATTTGAATTTTCATTAAGTGAGATTCATGTTTGCAAAGTTTATACTTTTGTGGTTGGAAAACATATTTTATATGTCCCAAAAGAATTTGTTTTGATCAAGTTATGAAATTAACAATTTTAAATGAATTAAACAAGGTTTAAATTATTTAACCAATTTTAATTATTCAAAACAGAAAACAAAGTTTATATTTGGAAAGAGGGTTTAATTTTGCATGGAAAACATATTTCATTTGTGGAAATTGGATTTAAAATGAGCAAGTTATTATTTTGGCAATTTTAAATGCATTAAACAAGAAACAGTTGTTTTCAGCAATTTAAATTATTCAAAACAGCAAACAAAATTTATATTTGGAAAGTACATGAAAAGTTGATTGGAAAACATATTTGGTTTGTTGAATTTGGAATTTTTATGCCCAAGTTATGAATTTTGCAAGTTTAAGTGAATTTGACAAGTTTTCAAATATTGCACCAATTTAAAATATTCAAAACAGTAAACAAATTTTATATTTGGATAGAACATTTAATTTGGTATTGAAAACATATAAAAAATGTTGGAATTGGAGTTAAAATGATTTATTTATGCAATTTATAAGATATAGGGCAAATCTGCCATTTTTTATGATCTAGGGACTTAGGAAATATTATTTCAGGGCTAGAATTTAATTACCAGGGGCCTATGTGTGATTTTGGGATGTTGCTGTGACCAAACACATGGGAAAAAAATGTTTTGGTTAAAATGAGGGAGGGGGGATTCGAACCCCCCACCTCCTGATGCGCTAGGGGATGTGGAACCAGTGGGCTAGGCTGCTGTTTGTGATAGAAAAGGGGGCTCGGGGGGGATATGTTTCAGAACCGGGTACTGCACTTAAATTGGAGAAATAAGCAGCAAAAGGGGTGGCCGCTGGGACTCGATCCCGGAACCTGGGGCTCGCGTGCTGTGGTCTCTGCCACTGCGGTGGATGCGGTTTGTTGGTAGGAAGTGGATACGGGGGGTGGATAAGGTGTAGATGCGCGGAATAACTGTTTCTGCACGTACGCACTGTACCTGTACCTCGACGGAAGGAATAGAACGGGCGCCGGCGGCAGCGATCGCTGTGCTGCGGGGCGTGGGGCGCTCGGAGGTGATGGAGGAGAGGGAGGGGAGCGAGAGGGAGGAAGGGGAAGGTGGGGCGCTCACCTTGGGGCCCTCGAGCGGAAGGAGGCGGGGCGGAGCAGAGGGCGGACAGGGAGGCGACGTCACCTTGAGGAGGACGGCGGCGGCGCAGCGCTTGGTCCCCGGGGCCGCCGAGAGGTCTAGGAGGGAGAGGGCGGTGCGGGGATTCCATTCCCGCACCCGCCCTGGCCGGTGGGTGGCCACAACTCCGGCGATCGCCGGGGAAAGATGAGAAGATTTTAGGTGTGTACAGGTACAGAGAGGGAGCATTGCAGAGAGGGAGGAGAAGAGAGATAGAACGGCGGGGAGAGGGAGGAAGGAGGGAGAAGAGGGGTAGGGGAACCCTAGGCTCGGCCTAGGTCTTATAGAGGGAGGGGGAAAGAGCTCAGCCGTTCCTCCATGCTCTCTGCTACGTGGATACAGTAGATACGCAGCCGTACGAGGAAGACGATGGGGAAGGGGTACCGGGCCAAAAGGGTGGGCTGGCCACTAGATGGGCTGAGGGAAAAGGGAAAAGGGCCTGCTGTGTGTTCTCCTCTCTCCTCTCTTCTTTTAATTATTTGATCCAAATTATTTTTTTTGCTGATTTGGAAATAGGAAGAGAAAGATAAGTGTTTGGGTTAGGAAAAATGTGAGAAAAATTGGGTGAGTTTATTAAGTCAAAAGCAACCACTTGCCAAGCTTGGAATTTTTAAAAAGTTCAAATTCTTTTGTTGTTTGCAAATTAATTCGAATTTGAATGATTTTGGGATTAAGTGATTATTAAAAACAAAAATTTAAATAGGGTGAACCCTATTGATTTAAATAGAACAAAAGAGTTGATTTGATTTGGGGAGTTTCATAAACTCAAGTTGGGTGCTGATTTCAAGATTTGAATTGAATTTTGAAGGTGATTGGAATTAATTGATTGAATTAATTGTTTGATTAAAACCAACAATTTTATAAGTGAGCATTATGGAATAAAAGAAAACAATTTGGTTGTTTTTATTTGAAATAACATTTTGGAAATTGTAACATCACAAGGATGAAACAAAGGGTTTGAATTTTTGGTTTGAAATTCAAATAGAAAACAAAGGAAAACAAATGAAAACAGAGGAAAACAAATGGAAAACAAACAAAACAAATGCAATCAACATGATGCCATGATGCAAAACATAAAATAACAGATAGCAAACATTCTAATGGCTATTTTTCAGACTTGGGATGTTACACTCGTCGATGGCGGCGCGGGTCGGTGAAGGCGGCGAGGATGCCATCCTTTGGTGGTGCGTTTTGGTGCGTTCTGCGTGCTTGGAAGCTAAGTGCGTTTGGGGCAGGAAACTTGCTCTCGAGCTCGCGTCAATGGCGTGGGCAGTGTGGGAGTGAGGAAAGTTTCGGAGGAGGACGATGATGGCTATTTATAGCCAGATATCCGTTTAGATACGTGCCAATGGCTCTTTTGACCGTTGGATGTTCGACGCGTGTCGCTCGCCGGAAAATCCGGGAAACGAAACGACAGGGGAATGATGGCTATCTCCTCGTTTCTCGTGAGAATCTGTCAGAGATACGTTGCAGGGTTTCCCGCGTGAAACCAAGCGGCGCTTGCGTCAGCATGATTAAAGCGCTGATGTCATAAGTTCCTTTTCCGCGAAGGATCGCGAGAAGAAAAGCCGGATTTTCATAGTTCCGAGTTATATGTTACCATCTCCTTCAAAAAGAAAGAAGAAAGAATCAAGACTGCTGAATCAAGTTTTCCCGGACAAAATTATTTGACAGAAGACGGAGAATCAGAGTTTTGATCCTTCCTGGGGGCTACTGTCGGATATATATTGAATAGGGGTATAGAAGATGGTAGACAAAAGAGCCGGACTACCAGGGTGGCCTACATGGTAATGGGCTTGGGTCCATTGGGCGGCCCAGTAGTCCGACGCGCAGAAGCCGGATTCTAGAAGAACCCGGATCACGGCCCACGTGATCTGGCTTGGAGGAGAAGACGGATTCCTTACTTTCCAAGTTACAAGTTAAACGTAGTCTTCTAGGTTTCTTGTTCTGTAAGCCCTAATCCGGCTATTATATAAAGCCGGACGGGAGATAGATTAGATAGGTTCAAGTTTCACCAGCTAAAGCTCTACGCAACTCGCCGAGAAGCTCATCCTCGTCGAGTAGCTAGATCTATTCCCTCATACTGTAACCCTGTTATACGGGCTTTAGTCCCAATTAGTGAGAAGTGCAGGAGTAGGTACGCCGTACTGTCGCGACGTACCGAACCTGGGTAAAATCCCGTGTTCTGTGTTACTACGCTATCCCGTTACCCCACGTCTCTACCGTAGTCTCATGGCATCCCAGTCTATGAAAACTACTACGATGTCTCGACACCAGCAAATTCTAAGAAGAATCAAGCATCTAAGCTTGGGGATGCCCAAGGCATCCCGTTCTTCATCAACCATTTATCAGGTCACTTCACTAGTGAATACAGGCTATCAGTACCAGTTCCAGAGGGCTTCTAGTAACGGTTGGACAACTTGTTCTAATTAATCTGCACTAAAGGTATTCCAACCTTTAGTACCGGTTCCTTACGAACCGGTATTGACGGTGCCTCCACGTGGCCTCAGGGGAGCCCACAGGGCTGGAGACATTTGATACCGGTTCGTAACACGAACCTGTACCAAAGGGTTGGGAGGGGTTTAGGTTTTTTTTTTGAAACTGAGGGGTTTAGGATTTAGGAGGGGTTTACGGTTTTGGAGGGGCCTTATCGGACCTTTTCATCGTACAAGTATCGCGTCGATGCTCACGACCTTGGTGCATATATATAACACATGTAATTAATTACATGAGATTGCAAATTAAGTAGTGTTTCATAGTTGTACTCTCCGAGGCATACTATATATGTAATATTACATGTATCTATCTCACTATTAGATTGAGGAATATACTACTATGCATGCTAGTACTCTCCGAAAGGAGCTTTGACGGCTTGGAGCAAAAATCCCGCCATTTCCTCGCAAATTGCTTGGAAGCGGCGCTCGAGGGGGAGCTTCTGCCGCTGTCTTGCCAACTGTAAAGAATGAGAGAGATACAAATGAATACATACGTAAACTATCAAATCATAATAAAACAACTATGACTGAAACTTAGCAGAACTGATGTTACAAAATAAATTTGTAAATATAGTTTACATACCTCCTTATTTCTATTATTATTTATTCTCTCGGATACAATCTTGTGAATGTTCTCACAAACATAGTACGCACATAGATTAGTCCTGATGGAGGGATATTAACCCGGTGGGCCAACTCCAAGGCATAACCCGGCCAAAAGGACGCTGCGCAAGATCCGGCTAAGGGTAAAGAAACTTCTGGAAGGCCCAAGTTTGTAAAGGAAAGTTAGAGTTTGTATGCAGTGTCCGGGTAGGATTCAGGGTGCGCCTTGGAGAGTAAGCCAGGGTGGTACGGGTGCTTTATAAACCAACCCCCAGGTCTAGTTTAGTGAGATCTAAGAACCCTAGTAGTACCGTTTGATATCGAGCATCCCGTGTATACGAGAGATCGAGTTAATATATTGAGATCGGAGACTCGGTGACTTGATTGCCGGCTACCAGATCGAGTTCCATCATGTTTTCCTCTGAGCTAAACCCTCTCCCAAACGCCTGTGTCGTCTTGCCCCAAGATCAGTTACCCCCGGTAACGTCTGCCGTGATAATCCCACGACAGTTGGCGCCCACCGTGGGGCCTGCGTCCAAAGGTGTTTACATCACGGGAGAAGCTCGGAAGAACATGGAGAATCTTGTCGTCGGCGAGATCTACATCGACCACAAAGGAGAAAAGACGGTGGACGATTCCGGCTGGGGGCCAGAGTCGGATCACCTCGAATCCGGATCCGTCGTGACAATCGGCCGGATCAGCGTCTTGATCGGTATGGTATGTACTTCCGGTTCGATCCCTGACAATTTTGGATCTGATTCTGTGTCAGGGGAGGCCACTTATATCCAATCATATGAAGAAGAATCAGTTGGAACGACATATCCGACAGAAGAACCCATCGCGAAGTGGGAACAGCCGGAGGAACCGGCATGGACCCCGCGCGACCGGGTCGAAAGAGAGGATGATACCGAGTCCATCCAGGATCTGCTGGAAAACCGGTATGAGGAGAATAACAGCGAAGGGGAACAGCATGAATTCGCGCCAAGCATCATACGCCGAGTCGCGGTTTACACGGCTCCCGCGACCAATCTCAACCAAGAGACCGTAACCGCGGCCGCGGCCGGGTCAGCACAAGCATTAACCCGGCAGCAGGGGTCGGCTAACGGAAAGACGGTTTTGGCCCAGGTTGACGGAGAGTCGGCATCGGTTACCAGTCAGGCGCCAGAAAACGAGCTACACGCGAACACGTTTGGATTCCTAGCAAACCGGACACCAGGAGCGGGTCCTTCCAATCCGCAACACCCGGCCTTGTTCGGCAACAATCTGATCCTAGATCCGACGGTTCTTGCCACAGTTATCACTCCAGAGAACGCGGCGGAACGTGTTAGGGATTTGGATGTAGCCCGTCGTGCATTGGAGCAGCAGAGAAGGCAAGTAGAAGCAGAAAGGCAAGGGATGGCCACACGGCAACGCGAGCTGGATGCACTGGAAACTCGGCTCCGAGAGGAAAGGACTAGAATACATCAAAGGCACCAAACTAGATTACCGGCATTGGGAGGAGTCATAAACCCGGCCGCACTATTTATCACGCCTCAGGATCAGCCAATTCCAGCGGCAAATCAAGGAACCGCCCCTCAGCCGACAACCGGAGGAGCACAACCGGTAGATACGCAGGCCGAATTACCTGCACCACAGACTGGAGTTACTGCCGGCAATACTGTACCACCGCCACCACCACCACCACCATCGCGTTTTCGTACACCAGCGGGTCATTACAACAATCCCATGAACAATGTGTACGCGGCAACGCTTGCACTAAATCAAATCCCCGTGAGAGAGTCACCCCACGCAGAGGAGACCCGGCGGGCGATAGATATGCTGCGCACCGTGGTGGCGCAACAGGTTAATTACCCGGATCACAGAAGTGGAATGCATGGGACGCCATATGTCAGCCAACAACAAGGTAACGCTGGAAACATCCAAATAAGTTCGGCACGGCGGAGGGAAGAGCAGCAGCAAATGCCGCCTCCTCCACACATTCAGGCAGTACCAGCAGCATTAGCAGCACAGTCCATCGTGGATAGTTCCAGAGCCAGGAGAGCCATGGCCGGGTCTGCGGCACATGGGCCACCAGCGGTACCGCAGCCAGCTGTACCCCCTGCAGGATCACATGTTTCCCGAGTAAGACCAGCTTCAACCATTCTTGCAGGGCCTAAGTGTCTTTCGGATAGCATCAGAGCTGAACCTTACCCGGAAAAGTTCAAAGAACCGGGTAAAGTGGTGAATTATGAGCCGACTATGGATCCGGAAACATGGTTGACCAGCTATGAGATGGCCATATCGATTCGCAATGCGTCCGAGAATCTTCAAGCCAAATTCATGTATCTAATGATGTCAGAGGGAGCAGCAAAGTTATGGTTCGCCAATCTACCGGAAGGATCTATTAAGTCATGGGAAGAATTGAAAACTGCGTTTATCAAGCACTTTCACGGGACGTGTAGAAAGTTATTCACTATTGACGACTTAGAGCGATGTGTTCAGAAGAAGGGAGAATCGGCGCGCAGCTGGGTCCGCCGGGTTATGGAAATTCTTCATTCGTCTACGGATATTCAGCCCAAGGATGCGCTGCAAGCTATGGCAAAGACCTGCAAGTACACACCTTTAGTACAAAAGTTAACTCGCATGAAATCCAGTCGGAATGCTTCGGAGGTTACAATGGGAGAATTGATGGATGCATGCAACAAACATGCCGCAACGGACACTACGGAAGAGGAAACTGATGATAAAAAAGCAAAAGCAAACACAAGTAGTAACGGAAGAACCGGCAACGGATCAGCGCCGGGTAACAACAGCCAGAACAAGCGTCCGTTTGAAGGCTCCGAGTTTGTCGCCAATACTGAAGCTGGATCTTCCAGACCCAGGGCAGAAGGAAATTTCAATGCTGGAAATCACAATGGAGGAAACTATCAAGGGCCACCAAGGCCGAGTAATAATTGGGACATATTCAGAATGGCATGCCCGAAGCACAGCAGGAACGGTAGGCCAGCTAACCACTCCTTGGAGCAGTGCGCCGACCTAC
The DNA here is from genome assembly GCA_028641055.1 of Alopecurus myosuroides. Lineage (NCBI taxonomy): Eukaryota > Viridiplantae > Streptophyta > Magnoliopsida > Poales > Poaceae > Alopecurus > Alopecurus myosuroides. Next base: position 8,923,589 of record CM054063.1, on the reverse strand, counting down.
AGAGAAGGAAGACTGAGGAAGTGAACAGAGCCATGCGAGGTGCAGGACGGGGAGGAGGACCGGGTCCAGGTGGAAACCCGGGCAACGGCCCACCCCCAGCCGGTAACCCGGCAGCTGGAAATCAAGGTAATAACCAAGGGGGAGCAGGAGGTTTCCAGGCTAACCCCAAACAGTTGGGTCAATATCACTTGCATACCACAGGAGGTTCTAACAAGGACAAAAAGATACTGAAGCTAGCGGTCAATTCAGTTTCTTCGGCTGTCCCGAGATACCTGAGATGGTCAGAACAGGATGTAACATGGAGCAGAAGGGACCGCCCGGAGAGAGTAGAACACCCGGGAGTCTTAGCATTAGTAGTCGCACCGCAGGTCAATGGGTATGAGCTGAAAAAGGTTTTGATGGATGGTGGAAGTAGCATCAATATACTGTATTGGGAAACCTTCTTACGCATGGGCCTCAAGGAGTCTCAGCTACGAAAAAGCTCAACAATTTTTCATGGGATAGTGCCGGGTCATTCAGCGTGCCCCGAGGGAAAAATCGCATTGGAGGTAGCTTTTGGGGAATCAAAGGATAACTATCGAGTTGAGTGGCTCACTTTTGAGGTGGTCAAGTTGCGCAGTCCTTATCACGCGTTATTCGGAAGGCCGGCTTATGCCAAATTCATGGCTAGGCCGTGTTACGTGTATCTACAGCTAAAAATCCCGGGTCCTAAGAAGACCATTACCATACATGGAAATCGAGACATAGCAGCTGAATGAGATGAAGGAGACGCAGCAATGGCCGAGCAAGCCTATAGAAAGGAGGAGCTCAAGCATTACCGGTCTCAAGCAGACCCGGAGGACAGAACCACATCAAAAAGGCCGAGTACTGAAGTCGAAAGAGCAAAGTCCAAGGCAGCACAAGATGCTAAGATGGTGGCTTTTATCAAGGATGATTCCCCCAAACAATCTGCCATAGGAGAAGAAATTGCACGGCCGCTCACAACCAGCCGCGTTATGGAAACACCTCACCCGGGTTGGCTAGTAAACCCGGTACTCATCATGAAAAAGTCCAGCAAATGGAGAATGTGTCTCGGTCACGTCGGCCCGGGACCGGTTCCCAAGAAGAACTAAACAATGTAACGGGCAGAAGGTTTCAGACGCGCTCTTTTCCTACCCAGGGTACCTAAGGGGACTGGGAGGTTTTTAATTAGGCGGCCTGCCGATCCAAACTTTCTCATATCAATAAAGAGATGGTTATCAAGTCCTATTTTGTTACGATCTTTACTTCAGTTACAGGTTAGTAGTATCCACTGCTACCAATACATCAGTATCATTAAGTATGTTGAATATATATAGGTCTCGGGGGCTGATTGCTTAAATAGCACGGCCACAAACCCAAAGACCCGGCCTTGATGCCTATGAGTTATAAGGGCCGATTACTCGCAAACGAGTACGGCTGCAATCTTATAACCGGACAAAGGAGCCAAATTTTCTTGACTTTTCTTACTTAAGCTCGATGTGACTCGCACTAAAGTGGCATGATTTGCTCGCTTACGATTACAATCAGCCATGAAGCCCAATGGGACTTGCCTGACCCTGTTTTCGTATAGATGTAACAACATGGTATCCACGCGAAAGCCGGCTTACAGTACAAGATAGTCAAAAGGGTCATCTAAACCACAAGTTATGCAGAGTACAAGGCTAATAGCTGGAAACTCAACGTTTATCAAGCATAACTTCATTATCTGTATGAAATAATTCCGGGTTTCGGCTTAGCAACAACAAGTTTGGTCTCTTCGAAAAGACCACACACCACAGACTCGGATATTCGGGCCTTGGGGACTGTGGGTTTCGAAGCAGGATCAAGTTATTTCGTTGCTAAGCTCGAAACACCCCAATGTCTGAGTCGTGGGGACTTGGGGACTTAAAGAAAAGTCCACCTGTCAAAACTCGCGATACTCGGAAATAAAGAGGGGAATAAAAAGAAATGAAAAGAAAGTTGGATTATCAGGAATAAGATAGACAAGTATCAAGTTCATCAAAAAGCCTAGAAAGGCACGAAGTGCATCACAGAATTAAAGTGCGTTGCAAGTTGCGACACCAGTATCAAGGGTGCACAGGCGCACCGTCAAAAGAATACTTGTTTCGAGTAAAAGTATCAGACGATCGAAGTATTTCGATGGCAACTGCCTATTCGGCTTCCTGAGTAGGGTCCACATCTTTGCCCTTGACCTCCGGGTCTTGCTCCTGGACTTGCTCTTTGGCTTTATCGGCATCATCACCCGGATTCTTCGAGGCAGGACGGACAGGCGGAAGAACAGCTGGTGTAGAGGTGGTTGGCCCTGATCCTAATTCGGCCTCTCTCTTTGCTGTTTCTTCCCTCTTCCTGGCCGAGTCAGCAGCCCATTTCTCCAAAACATCAAAGGGCGGGGGTGCGTCCTCTGTAACGATTTTGCCTTCAGCATCGTATGCGCTCATAATTGTGTTCAGATCCATACTATCGGCCAAAGTGGTGGCCGAGTGACGCACTGCGGACTATATGGCCTTGAAGTCCTTGGGTGTAAACTTGGAACCATCTGCCTTGAATTCTGGAAACCCGGATATTACCTTTGCCGGATCAAGCTTCGGAAAGTAAGCCTTGGCCAGGGTAAAGGCCCGGGTCATACCAATCCGGCATGCCGAGCGTGTCCAGATTTCAATCCAGGCAGGCACAGTGGAGCAGGCTTGGATGAGATTTTCTTCACCCGGATATACCTCAGTAGGCCACTTCACGGCATCCAGTATAAACTTCGTGCCGGCAAAGAAAGTCCGGAGCACAGTCTTTAAGGTTCTAGCCTTGGCAATGGCATCCTCCTCTGGGGCCGCAAGGTTGGCACCTGTAGTTGAAACAAAGGAAGAACGTATCAGTAATCCCGAGTATCATGTAATAAAGTAAAGGCATGAAGTCAGTCGGCAGCAAAAACTTACTAAGCAAGATGCGATAGGTATCGGTAACCTGGTCCGATAATTTTTTCAGTGCGGTTTGAGCAGTAGTGCACTTCTTCTTGTATTTAGAAACATCCTTCTTCAAGGTTTCCATGTCAGCCTCAAGGGCTTCTCTACGCTGCACCTCCGCAAGAAGAAGTTGTTCGGTCTTGAGCAAAACTTCGTCAGACCGGGTCATCTGTGCCTGTAAAGAACAAGGGGCACAAGTATCAGTCGGGTATCATGGCAAGCCGACTATTGAATAAAGTACCAAGCATAACTTCAACAAAGTTATGCTCGGAACTTGGGGACTAAGTGTATACTGTGAGATATCAAGTGTTGTTACCTGGTGCTCGGCGGCCATGCGCTCCAGAATATTGCTCTCTGAGGTCTTCATACTGAGGAGAGCGCTCATCAGTTCATCAAAGGTATCATTACCCGTATTAGAGGACCCGGGGGCTTGGAACCTCGGAGAAGGAGTTTTCTTCTTAGCAGAAGGCGGCCTCCGGGTCATTCGAATGTCGGAATCTGATGCTCCCTCTCCCGCACCCAAAGTTGCAATTTTGCCCTTCTTGCTTGCATGAGAGGCTATCGGATACTCGGCTTCTTGTCTGGCCGGGTTTATTGGTGACGCTTGTTCTTCGCCGCTAGACGCGGCTGTTGTCTTATCAGCCAGGTTCCCCTTACCCGGGTCATCGGTCTCCATATCCTCTTGGTCGCTAATAACGACCGTGGCTCTATAGATAGTATGAGTGAGCAGTTAGTGTATCAGGAAAGGGTGATGAAAATGTGATAGAACATCAGGAAAGGGATTTTACCCGGTATTCACCGCAAATTCCGAAGGGAATTCGCTGCTGGACCCGGGCGAAACTGAAAAGTATCAAGCAAGATTTCATAAGGGAATGGTTCAGGAAGATTGTTTCGTCCGAGAAAGGATAGGGTAAATACCAGCGCGCCGAGTCGGAGACAATGAAATACCCGGGTTAAGAGCGTCATCACCCGGGTAATTTCGAGTTGCTCTGCGCTTGGTCATGGGCGACTCCTTCAAATATGGCCAGTGGAATAGCGTCAAGTTAGCTCGTGTATATCATCAAAGGAATACGAATTGAATGCAAGGAGGCGATATGAAACCTTGAGGGCGGCTCCTCGGGGTTTCCTCTTAGATCCGACTTTGACTGTCGGCTCCACCTCCTCCTCATCGCTGGCGGATTCTACTTTACCGTCAGTCTCTTCTCCTTCGTCCTTGTCCTCTGACTCTGGAAGTTATCAAGGTCACAGTTGGAAAATGAAGAACGGGATACGATGAACTCAAGGGAATTACGTGAGGTTCGAAACGTACCTTCATCCAAGTTAATGCCATCCTCTTGCTCCTCTGGGTTTTCGGAGTTAGGAGGAGTTTCAATCTTCCAAAAGGGATCATCAGCCTGGGAGGAAGGTATAAGAATAAGGGTTACTAGTCATATCGAGTGGAAGGTGTGAAAGAAAGAGTATGAAAATCGAGTCTTTACCTTGGGGGCTGGGTTCTCCCGAGTGAACGGTTCTAACCCGGCTATGTTCCGGATTACCTCCATCTTCTCTGTCAGGAAGCTCTTGATAGTTTTGTTGGTATCTCCGGCTGCAAAGCTGTGGGTGGAGTACCGGAGCGAGTCCGTGGCGTGCCCTGAATACTCGCACATTAACTTAGTGCGGATGGAGTTGGGTTGGATCCGGAAATCGACCCAAGTTTTCACCAGGTTAAGCCCAATGAGACCTTGGGCCGACAGAACAGAGATTTTGGCTAGTAAAGGCCGGATGTCCTCCCTGTCCGAGTCAGGGGAAAAGGCATTAAAAGACTCGGAGATATCTAGAAGGCCCTCCGAGTAACCCGGCAGTTTCTTTTGGCCGGGTGGGGAGGTGTCTCGGCAATAGAAGTACGAGAGTTGCCAGTGTTTTACGTGGGAGTTGAGGGTGAGGGGTGGCATCAGAGAATTCTTGCGGCGCTGGATAGAAACCCCGCCGCAAGCGAGAAGTGCCCCGTCACCGCTTTCGCGGCACGGTTTGCACTGGAAAAGCTCGACAAAAAGAGCCAAACTTGGCGGAGTGCACAAGTATGACTCGGAGAGAACGATGAAGTGGGAGATATTTAATACGGAATTAGGCCCTATGTCAAAAATGCGAAGGCCATAATGGCTTAGAATATCACGGAAGAAAGGGTGACCCGGAGGACGGAAGCCCCGGGTCACGTGTTCCACAAAACATATTACCTCGTCCTTCGCCGGGGTAGGCCGGGTCTCATTGCCCGGCACCCTCCAGTGGATTTCCCTTTGAGGGGGTAGAACCCCTAACTCGGCCAGTTCTTCTAACTTGGCCTTAGTGACCGAAGATCGCGCCCAGTTGGCGGATATCGAATTGGTGGTCTTGGCCTTGGCTGGTGTTTTTCCCTGCTTTTTGGGAGCCATGTGATTGACCTGCAAAACACAAGGTAGAAGGATACAAGGAATAAGACTCGGAAACCATAAACTGGTCGAGTATTGGTGAGTGGCATCGAGGCAATATGGAAGTTACATACTATCCGGGTGTCATTCCGTGGAGCAAGGTTCAAGCTATCCGGGTATCAAGCGTCATTATAAAAATCATGGAGGCTTATGCATTGAAAGAATGTTCGAGGGTGATAGATGGTTACACAGGTACCTATTACGAATAAAGGGAGTCGGAAAAGGGAAGATTTTCCGGATGATAGAGGTGAGGACGGAAAAATTGGGCGGCCCGAGCCCAGGCTAGAGATTCCATTTCTCGATTTGTGGCAAAATTAACAGCTTTGGGCAGTAGGGGAGTAAAGTAAAGTTAGTATCCAATCCATTGGATGAACTAGAGTGAGTACAAGTAATTTAATTCGGCATGACCGGGAAAATGGCCGGCGGGTTGACCTAGATCTAATCTGAAGAGAATCAAGAAATTGCGGAGGCCAGTTAACGGGTATGGGAGGCTTACTGGAGGAGATCAAAGCGAAGCTCGACGGAGGCAAATAGCGCAAGATTGGTGCCCCTTTGCGATTCCCGGCGGGCCGGTCGGGGGTTTGGCGGCGGGCCTTAGCGGCGGTGCAGAGCGCGCTGTGGCGGAGCGTAGCCGGCGGCCGATAGGCTCCGGCGATGCGCGCGGGGTTTCCGTGGTGGCGCTCTGTGAGCTTGAGCACGGAGGAAGAAAGGAAGAGGAATGGGGGGAAGTGAGCCGTTGGGGTTAGGGTTACCCCTACGAGCATATTTATAATGGTTCGGGTGGATAAGTTTGGTTCCACGAGCGGGAGCCGGGGATTACGGAGTAACGGCTATCTGTTTGAGTTTTGCGAAATATGCTTCAGGTATTGAGCGAGGTATCCGGGCAAAAAAGAGAAAGAGATCCACTCCGTGAAGCTAGGGTCAATTATCGAGTAAAAGTATAGAATCTTGACGTTTTTGTCAGGGTTTTGACTCGGAAATCTGAGCAGTGTGTTTGGAGGAAAGCCGGGTTACTATATGGCCACCATGCAGTTAGGCCTAGCTATCTATCAAAGCACCTTAACCCGGCCTCCATACACTTGTGTGTTTGATATCTTTGCAGGGAATAGCAAGCGCTTCAAGGAAGGATCCGTAAAGCCCAAGCTATTCTGGGGACTACTGATGGAGGGATATTAACCCGGTAGGCCAACTCCAAGGCATAACCCGGCCAAAAGGACGCTGCGCAAGATCCGGCTAAGGGTAAACAAACTTCTGGAAGGCCCAAGTTTGTAGGCCTCGTAACCCGGATTGTGGGTTACGGTAAAGGAAAGTTAGAGTTTGTATGCAGTGTCCGGGTAGGATTCAGGGTGCGCCTTGGAGAGTAAGCCAGGGGGGTACGGGTGCTTTATAAACCAACCCCCAGGTCTAGTTTAGGGAGATCTAAGAACCCTAGTAGTACCGTTTGATATCGAGCATCCCGTGTATACGAGAGATCGAGTTAATATATTGAGATCGGAGACTCGGCGACTTGATTGCCGGCTACCAGATCGAGTTCCATCATGTTTTCCTCTGAGCTAAACCCTCTCCCAAACGCCTGTGTCGTCTTGCCCCAAGATCAGTTACCCCCGGTAACGTCTGCCGTGATAATCCCACGACAAGTCCCCTTTGGATGTTGATCGCATTTCTGTGCAAGAATATAATTCAGTCAAACAATAACCAAGTATGATAACGGTGTATGGACCTAGGTAGTAGTACTTACTTTCCCTTTCCATATCAGCTTCACCGGCCATCCAATTTCCGGATCTTTCTTGATGAACATTTCCCATACCATGCCCGAAAAATAAATGAATAAAAGAGTTATTAATTTGTTGACATCAGGAAATTAACGAAAAATCCGATAAGAATTAAATAAAATTACCGTTGGAGCATATCAAAACAATGCTTGTAAACTATAGGCGTTTTGGTCATTGAGTCGTGGACATCAATATGTCCATTGTGCATTTTAATGACGTTAAGCATGAAGTGGAAGCTGCGTACGTTTAAATATGCAGCGTCATAGATATAACTCATTAGTTATAAGGAAAAATATAATGTGTCAGAAGACAGTAACACTCACTTGTAGTTATCAGGCCAAAGTATTTTTTTTGTCACATTGTCGCTTCCAAAACCTTAGCAAAGTCTCTGGTGTATCCTTGTTATACATGGGATTCTTTATGGATTATTCATGCATTGTATCCGCGTCAATGAACCCAGTGTCATTTATTTCATTCCTTTTGCATTCGAGCACCTTCAATCTTCACAGAAAATGAACGAATTCAGCTAAATCCTTCTGAAATTACATAAAAAAATCACTTATAGACAATAGCAATTGAGCAACGATTTGTCGAGTGCCCGGAGATTGTATAATGCAAAAAGATCCTCGAAGTCAATGCTCACAGCGCAATCTTGGAAGTAGTGCTCCTCCTTGACTGCCACCATCATAGCCGCGTACTCTTCCTTTGCCCTCCCCAAGTACCACTTATGCAAATTGCGCATTTTTGTTGGTAGGATGGAGACATTCTCGACCAAAATTTTCCCTTTTTCATATTGGTATGCTACTTTAGCGATGGCGTAATCGATATCTGTTGTGTGTTGTTGATAAGTCCTTTGAACGGCCTTCTGGTCAAACACCTTGAGAGGGGCAACCGATTGACCGGCTTGTTCTCCGAGCTGGGGAATTTTTTCCCTTTTTTCCCCTGGACCTGTTGTTTCCTTTTTGGTGCCTGCTGGACCACCAGTTTCTTCCCTTCTCCCTCCTAGATCATCTCTTCATATGAATTTTCAATAGAACGCCTATAGTCTGATGGTGGTGATGGTGGAGGGTTATATAGGTTCTCAACGGTACGCACAACTTTCACCGGATCTAGCGTCTTCTCGAAAAGTATCTCTTGCACTTCTTAGCCAAATTGGCAGCCACCTCAGAACGAGAGATGGCCCTGTTTTCCTCGTCAGGTCTTTCCCAAGGTAATTTCTGAGGAGGCGGCAGTGCTCTCTCTATTCTAGGTCTCTTCCTAGTCGGAGAACCGTTCCGCTTAACGGGCGCTTCCTCACGCGGAGGATATCGAGATGCTGGACTCGGGCTGCCCCCCCCCCAGCCCGCCCTCAGGTAGATGTGGCCCTTGCTGCTCATGTGGACTGCCAGCAGGAGAGATCAATGGCCCTTGCTGCTCATGTGGACTGTTGGCAGGAGTAGTCGATGGCCCTTGCCGCTCATGTGGACTGCGTTGCTCATGTTGATTGCTATCACGAGGAGCCGGTGGCCTTGGCACGGTGCCTGAAAACAAGATGTATTTTTTTGTCCACAGGGCGAAACCGCGCTTGACATCGCCCAGTGTCTCCGCCTCGTAACCTCCAGGATGATCAAGATATATTGTTTCATAACCAGGCACAATGTCATCCACCCCGACTTGAGCATAGTAAGCTGGAATGGGCTGATGATGGTGCGTTGCTCCATCTTGTTGTGGGTAAACATAGCCGACCGCCACCTTAATGGACATGTTCCTCATTGGGACAGGTAGCTCGCACTATGTCTTCTCCGTGACATAATCCACGGGGTAGCTTGCTCCACATCCTTCAAACTGCAAGGAACCCACGCCGCTTTTCGGATGAGATGGGGCCGCATCGGCTTGATGATCTTCTATAAAAAGCTGCAGATCAGGTGCTGATGCCTGTAAAATGCATAGATGAATTTTGCATATTTTCACATGGTTTTCTATTACATATTGCATCATATAAGGGTACAATTCAATGTTTTATAGTATTTTGGGGTTAAATTACAAAGTCCCCCAACTTTTATGGAATTAACCCTGCCTGTCAGAAACCCCGTTTTCTATATTTTTGACGTTTCAGGGGGCAAACTTTCGCGAAATCACCTGAAAATCTGCGGGGGTCATTTTCTTGGAAGGAGAAGACTTGCGGGCGAAGGATCTACGAGAATTGGGCAAGGAGGCCCAAAAGAGGACCCTCCACGCGGCCAGATTCCTTGGCCGCGTGAGAGGCCCCCTTTTGGCCCATGTGGCCCCAATTCCTTCGATCTTCGACTTACCGACTCCGTCCTGACGTAAAACCGACTATAAAAGGGTCCCCCGTACCCTTACGGAGGAGAGCGCCGCTGAAACACCGAAACACCGAAACAGAGACCAGAAGTTCCAGATTGGAGGGGGAAAACTCCGGCGGGGCGCCGCCAGTGTGATCTCCTACCCCTCCAATGTCATCTCCATCAACATCTCTATGAAGAGGGAGTAGTCCACCCCAGGGCTATGGGTTTGTGGAAGTAGCACTTGTATCTCTGTCTCTATGTGCTTCACTAATTAGATCCGTATGAGCTGCCTCACATGATTACGGGCACCGTTGTAATTCCTATAGGGTGGATCTTTTCTATGAGTTATTGGATCTGAGATTGCAATTGTTTCTCTTGAGTTATTTGAGTAGATGTATCTTATGTACCCCGTTCTTATTTGCTATCTTTGATCAATCTAGTTCTTGAGAGCGTGTGTGGGGTGATGGGTGCATTAGTTGAAGTAACGGGTAGTGGCTAGTGCTGTAAAAGTGACAGAAGTTCGGCGATCCACTTAGGTTTTGTTAAACCTTTCTTAGTTACCTCACTAGGGATAAAAAGGAGTACCTTGTTACCGGGCATTTGAAGTGACACTAATCAATCTCCATGACTAGATCTAGCAAGTTCTTACTTCAACTTCATGTCACATTGCTTAAAGCTATACTCTGGTTTTTCCTTAATTATCGAGGTGTTATGATTTATTTCGCGTCTTGGTGGAGTATAAGAGGGATTAATATGATCGTAGAGATCTCTATGCTAGGACGTGATGCCCATATGAAAGTACTCAATGTTAAACATGTTATTGTAATCTCACATGTAATTCTTTATGTCCACCGTCTACCACTATATTTGAGAGAATGCAAGTGTGAAACCATGAACCCCGGTCCTATTTTAATTATAAGAAAACACTGTAGTTACTTTGCTGCAATTTACTTTACTTGCACTTTACTTTACTTGCATCTCCAATTAGAATTTACATTATCTCCATCACCACTTGGATCACAAAAATACAAAAACAATCCATTGCATATTTATTTTCTCATTTGCATTTATTAGTAGATTTAATTATTGCACATTTACTTTCAGTTTTGCATTGCAATTTAGAAGTCTCACACCTTGTGCTTGACAACCACTTGGTGAGGTTGAGGGCACAAAATTCTCTACTTGTTTGTAGGATCCTGGAGGAAGCTTGGAAGACAATTACTGAAATACTGGCTCCACAAGACTTCGATATAAACCCTCGAGTCACCCTCGTGGGGAAGAAGGCTTGCCACTAGCTACACACTCTGCACTTGGAGTCTCAACCTAGCCATCAAGCGTTTTTCTCGCGCCGTTGCCGGGGAGCCATAGGTGAAGGAGTTGTCCAAGGGAGCTCACAAGAAGTCTTCATCACCAACAAGGTGTGCAAACACCTAAGCTTGGGGAGGTTGCACCTACGTGAGTACCGTCCTTTCTATCCCCACCTTCTTTCAAGTAGATTGGTTTGTTTCTTGTCTTGTTTTTGTTTTTGTTCTTGTTTTTGCTTTGTCTTGCATATTTTATTTTAGTTTGCATTTTAGTTTTGCATTTAGTTATCTAGTTTTTTTTAGTATTTCGAATTTGCCTAGTTACTTTACTTTTCAGTTTTGCATAAAAAATTAAAAACTACATAAAAACTGTTAAAATGGGTGAAAGAACTAAATTAAGTGACTACACAAATACACCCAATGACCAATTCATTGCTAGGCCAATTACTACACCTGAAATACAAGCTGAAAGCTATGAAGTAAGTCCTAGTTTATTGAATTTAATTACAAGAGAGCAATTTGGTGGTAGTGCTATGGAGGATGCCTCTATGTATCTCCATGATTTCATGGAAATATGTGATATGCAAAAATTTAAAAATGTGGAAAGTAGTGTTTTAAAACTGAAATTATTTCCTTTTTCACTTAGAGGAAAGGCTAAAGAACGGTTACTTTCACTACCTACAGCTAGTATAAAGTCTTGGTATGATTTAAAAGAAGCTTTCATTAAGAAATATTATCCTCCCGTTAAAATTTTGCAAAATAGGAATAATATCCTCTCATTTAGGCAAAATGATAATGAACATGTAGTCATGGCATGGGATAGAATTAAATTAATGATTAGAACATGCCCATCACATGGAGTAAATGAATGGACCATACTACACTCTTTTTATAATGGTCTAAACTACATGTCTAGAAATATACTTGATTCTGCTGGTGGAGGTGCCTTTATGAGTAAAACTGTAGGTGAGGCTAAGAGCATATTAGAAAGCATATTGCAAAATTATAGTCAATGGAATACTTAAAGAGCACCCAATCCCACTAATAAAATAAACTCAATTGAAGAAACCAATGATTTGTATTCTAAAATGGACACTATTGTTACTTTTATTAATAAACAAAATATGGAGAATGTGCCTTTGCAGTAGCTAGTTGGTAGTAATTCTGAAAGTGTGGATGTTAATTTTGTTAGGAATTATGGTAGCAATGGTTTTGGTAATGCTTACAATTCATATAGTAAACCTCCTTATGTGCCAAATAAACCTTTTGTTCCATATCCTAATGCTAATGAAAATAAGTGGAAGCCTTCTAGTGAAATTTCTAAATCTAATAAATTGCTTATGGAACAAGTTGCTAGTCACAATGCTATGATACATGAGTTAAATAAGTCTATTGCATCCATTAGTAGTGATATTTAAGGATTGCAACTTCAATCTTCGAATTTAGATAAAGCATTGTCAAAATTAGCTGATAATCAAGCAACTCTATTAAGCATGTCAGCAGGAAAGCCACAAGCACAACCTAGTGTAGGAATGAATTCTATTACTATTGCTGCTCCTATCATTGAAAATATTGATCATATTTCTGAGAATACAAGTGAGCATGTCCCTACTAGCTTAGAAGAAACTTTGAATGAAATATTGAAGTACCCTGAATATTTACTTCCATATATGTCTTATCTTGCTAGCAAAGATGAAATGAGTCCTCATGAATCAAGCATGCTAGCTAAATTAGAGAGTAAATTAAAGGAAATTATGATGCTTACTAAAATTAAGGATCCATTGCTTGATTTAGAAAAAAGTAGCTTGCAAGAACTTATTGCTACTCTACAAAAATTTGCTAATGATCCCACTATAAATGTAATCAACCTGGCTTTGGATCTTATATTGCTAATCATGTCTTGCAAGAAAAAATTGCTAGATACAAGAATGAGGCCATGATACCTCCTAAGCTTGGGGATGCATGGATCCCCAAGGTGCTAGTTTCAATTGGAAAAGAAATTCAGCATGCTAAGTTAGATCTAGGTTCTAGTGTATCGATACTCTCTAAAGAATTATATGAATTGCTAGAACTAGAAAATTCAGAAAAGTGCTCAAGTGAATTTGTCCTTGCTGATAACTCTACTAAACATGCTTTAGGACAAGTAAAAGATGTTATAATTGAATTGCACATGACTTTCGTACCCGTTGATTTCATTATTATGGATATGGGGGATAAATCCCCTAGTCCTATTATTTTGGGTAGACCTTTTCTTCGTACTACAGGTGCAATCATAGACTCCAAGGGAGGGAATTGTCAGACCCCGGACCCAGAGATATACACACTGTTATGTGCTCCTAGCCATGGACTCACAAGGGCTTCAGGGTTACCAGCCCCGGCCGCAACAAACAATGGCAGGCAGACCGGATTCATCGGCACGTAGTCCGGATCCCCGGTCTACTACTCCTTGTATCCATGCTAGTCATAACCAATTATGCATACCCAAGCGTCCACGGGTCGGAAGAAACTGAAGGAACGGGACCAAAGTTATACAGAGCTGCTATGTGTCCAGAAAGTGCAACAACAATCGAGGGTTACTGGGGTTACCTCGCCCCAGGCCGATCACATCGACAGGCGAGCTCGGACATGGATCATCGGCTCCACAACCCCTCGACTGCGACAACTATGCAGGCATAGCCAAAACTGTATAACAATGAGCTCGAAACCAACAACCGATCAAAGCAGTACTCTAAACATGAAGCTTTATTAAACAGGTGTTACTAGAGTATAGCTTACAAACAGAGGTCACACGACCCAACATTACATCAGACAACGGAAGGCAAATTATGTTGCTAATCAACAAGAACCAAAAAGGCCTAAGAGGCCGCAACATAAGGCGACGTCCCAGCCCATAGATTCCAGGCTGCTACCTGGGAACCCCAAACTACTTGTCGATGTCCATGTTGAAACACCACCGAACTGAGGAACTCCACCTGAACCAAGTTGAAGCAAACATGAGTACGAGAGGTACTCAACAAGACTTAGTTAACCTATTATATATCTGCTTCTTTTAGAAAGAGTGATGAAGGTTATTTTGCGTAAAGCCATCTTTGTTTTCCAAGTTGAGGGAGGAATAGCACGTCTCATGGAGCATTTTCAAAACAGATGAGAAAGCTACTCAACTACTGAAATCATCATCTTTTTAATCCACCAAACATATCAGCACCTCGTGCTTCAAAGATCACCACCTCAAGTTGTTCCGGTAACTCATGCTACAAGGTAACCCCTCTCGGCATCTCCGAGGAGGCATCCTTCATTCGTTATCAGCAAGTTTTAATCATTCCGTTCAAGTTATCTATGATCACAGAATCCGTCACCAAGTCGTCCTTAACCGCGGACACGGCTTTTCGAAAAGATTTAACCCTGCAGGGGTGTACAACTTTAACCACACGTACCAACCAACTCTTAATGCCACTAGATTAGCACTATTCCGGGAAGTGCCGGCAGATGGAGGTTGACCACGACCTTTCCCTTACTTCGCCTATTCCATGAGTCGCTCCGAGTAGAGATGGACCGCCAATAGGGAGTGGCCATCTCCTGTCGGGTCTCTATCGTTGTGCGCAATGCTCGACGGTTACCTACCCGCAGAGCGCCGATACATCGCCACGTCCTAGTTTTGAAAACGTTTTGATATCCCCGCAAATCCAAATGGAAAGCCCGAACTAGGCAACTCATGGAACAAACTAGGCAAGTTGAGACCGAGGGGAATCCAATCCCTCGTGTGGATGCACGCTCAGTCTTGGCTCGAAGACGAGAACTCGCTCCTAGGGGCATGAACGAGACAACCACCACAGACCCTCTGTGGTCTCGTCATCCACACCTTTAAATCATGTTAATCAAATTCTCTTAAATTTCCACAACATCCTACCATACTAGATTCATTCGCAACTCTGATTCATCAACCGGATGGAGCAGAGACCAACAGGTATGTATGACTAAGAATGGCATATTTGAGGCTCTGGAGATATACACAAACAAATCCTATGTCTGCTAGGAGCATGGAATCATGATATCTGGGTTATGCAAATAAATAGGATAACTCTATCTATTGACTCAAGATACATTGGAACCGAATGCATTTGTACGAGAACGAAAAGTCTTTCGAAAACATATATGGGCAGATAAGAAGTTATGCTTGCCTTGCTTCAAGAAAACCAGAGAAAGTCTTCAGGAATAAGTGCTTGACTTGGTTGTTTAGACCAAGTATTCGCCATTGGAATTGTTGGCCTTCTCTTCGGAGTCACGTTCTACCGAGGGGGGAAAACACCGAAACAAGAAGAACAACAATCAACACATGGCAACGATGCAATGCGCAATATGTATGCATGAGCAAGTTAATGCACTTAAAGAAGCCCTAAACATGTTCTTTGGGTTGCTAGGGTTCATATGGAAATTATGCGATTAAGTTGAAATTAGCCTCGAAATAGACCCCGAAGGGGGTTTCGGGCGATTATGAAAGTGAGTACAATTTTAGTTGCTCCAATGGGTTTAAAAACATCATGAATAGGTTGCATTTGTCATTTTGAGCAAAATGGTATATAACTTTTAATTTTCTAATTTTACTGAATAAAAACTTATTTTCTCCATTTTAAATGAATTAAACAAATTCAAATAATGTCCAAAATTCAACTTTGTTAAACATGTATGAAAATTACATAAACAGAGAGATTATATTTTTCTGAACATTTTGGTATATTGAACACATTTTTCTGATTTATAAAACAGAAATTATTAATTATTCAATTTTATTTCCTTTTCTGAAATTCCTGAAATTAATAAAAAGGGAAAATGACGTCAGGATGACATCATGCTTGCCTCATCCAGAGAGAAAATTCTCTGTTGAAATCAAATTCGAAGGACCCGATGGTTTAATCGTGGAATAGATTGAGGCATCACGTGGAGTTGGTCGTGGAGTTGGTCGTGGGGAAACTAGGGAACCCGACGCCACTGTCTCACGGTCGCCGAAGGTTCGCCGGAACGCATGAACGACGGCCGTGGCCATGGAAGACGACGACGGGTATGGAAACGGCGGCCAAACGCGAAAATAAAAGTACCACAACGACCCTTGTCTCACCGCGGTTGCAGAGG
The DNA here is from genome assembly GCA_028641055.1 of Alopecurus myosuroides. Classification (NCBI taxonomy): domain Eukaryota; kingdom Viridiplantae; phylum Streptophyta; class Magnoliopsida; order Poales; family Poaceae; genus Alopecurus; species Alopecurus myosuroides. The sequence continues at coordinate 8,907,682 of CM054063.1, read as the reverse complement.
AGGGGTCGAGGAGGTCGGGGAAGCGGTGGTGGCGCCGGAATCCTCCGTGGCGGCCGGCGGCCGGAGATGGAAACGACGATCCGATTCGTCCGGTTTAGGCCGTCCCGGCTCGCGCGAGTCATCCTGGAGCTCAAGGGGAACACGGCGGGGCTCCCTGGATGGTCAATTTGGGAGGAGGAGGTCGGACACGGCGGCACAATGGAGATGGCCGGAGCTAGGGTTTTGGGTCCATTCCCTTCTCCGTGGCATAGGCAGGGGAACCGAGGGAGAGGGGAGGGGCTCTGAGGGAAGCTGAGACTGATCGAGACGTCTCCCCGACGTCTTAATCTTCGGGGTGGAGGGAAGCAGGAGGTGGCCCGGCCACGTAGCTTCTTCTGCCTTCTGTCCAGGGAAGAAGAAGAATGAAAATGAATTTTTCAAGAAAACCTCCTGAAAAGTTTTTGAAAATTACCTAGAGGTCCTTTTCTAAAGAAAACAGCAAACAGATTTGAAAGATTGGGGTCCTTTTTGCAACAAGAAAAATTAGCAAAAATGTTTTTTGGAAAGCTTATAAAATTTCCAACAAAACCATCACTCGGGTTGGTGCATTTGAATTATTTTTCAATACAAAATTTTGGAACCCAAAATAAGTACTTTTTGTGGAATTTTCTGAAACCATTTAAATTCACAAATTAAATTGGTTAAAACATGATTAAAGTTTTGTTTCCATGCATGTATGAGATGAACACACACCACACCCCTTTGGTAACAAAAATTAGGATGTTACAGGAATGTCAAGTTTCAGTTCCCTCACAAGAAAAGCATGGAGTACTTCCCAAGGAAGAGGGGCACGCTGAAGAACAAGCTCCCTCATGAGCTTTATCCCTCTTGATTATCAAGTAAGTAAAGCCTAGCTATATGGCTATAAAGAAAGCGCTTTACGGGAGGCAACCCGGTTGTTTTTGTTTGGATTTTCCTAGTGTCCTATTGCTGTCTTAAGAGATTAGTTTTTTTTTTTAATTCTGGAGTTTTCAATAAAGAGTCAAGTCAAACCCATTTGGACTTATAAGTTGCTATCCTAGTGCATGAAATTTCTGTTTTAGCACGAGTCTGCTCACCGTATGATTTTACGTTTTTTATTGGTATGTCCGATTGAGCTAATGTTTTAGTATGTTCTGCCACTTTTCTTCCTCTGTAAGCACAAAAATTGGCTTAATGTTTTGACGAGTATAGCTTAGGCAAAAACGTTCGTTTTGCTGCTGCTGCTTTTCTGGACAGATTCTGCCTTCTTTTGTTTTATGCACTCTTTGGGCTTGGGAATCGAATTTCCATAATTCTTTCAAGCAAGAGAGTGAACATACAACATAATGAAACTTATTGTCTATCTACTGGAGCATTTGATTTGTAATTTTGCACAGCAAGCATGTGATTTGTTTGTCCTTGCTAATCTCACGCCACAGAAAAAGAATGGGAGAAACATGTTTTGTGAAGTTTTTTCATAGGGAAGGAGCTGCGCCTCAAGACATCCAAGAATGGTGAAAGACATAAGCTTGGGGATGTGATGAACACCCCACTGGAGCTACACTCTTTTGGTTAGCACACGTCTACTTTCTGTTTTTCTAAGCAAAGCATTTATCGTAGAGACTTGAAGCGTCTAGTTTTTGTTTTTATTTTTGTTTTGATAAGACCACCAACATCATTTTATATGAGATTGAGCTACTGGAGTTTGGGTTTGGAATGTATTGGATGCTAGTATTATGACTTGGAATATGGATGCCATGGTTGATTTGAAGAGCTACATATGTTTGCATGATTTATAGGCTTTTTATGTGTAGAAATTTGCAATAATGTAGTTTTGAGCTATCTCTTATTCATGTCCTTGATGTTAATTGCTGGTTTATCTAGTTTGTCATGAAATGAGTAGTTCTATGGACATATGCCTGCATAGTAGCTGGTCAACTATCTCCCTCTTGCTAGCCCAAAAACTTAAAAATTCCAACAAGTAAAAACTTGTTTCCAACACTCCTTAGCCAAGTATTTCCAGTGAGTCCACCATATCTTCCCATTATCTTCATTGCTATTCCGAGTATGTTCACCATGTTATTGTGTTATTTATGTTCTAAATTAAGATATTCACTTTATTAATTGTCATGGGTTGAACTTGGGATAGGACTCTCACGAACTTTTGAAGGCACACTTTACTTTTTATGCATCTAATAAACATGAACCAATAATGGGAGCCACAAGTTTTACGTTTCACAAGTGTGTGGTTGGGAGCTAGCTATAAACGTGTATCACTGGAAAGCTTTCAACATTGCACAAAAAATTTACATTTGGTTGATATCATGTACTTTTTTTTTGGACTCCTGCCATGCCGAAATGAAATAGAGGAATAGTAAGTTTTGATGTGTAAGTATCTATATGACTAGAGAAACGCATTGGGACGCTAACCCAAGCCATGCTTTATCATGGTGGAAATTTACTTACAGCTTGAGTGACTCTACAAGACATCCTATAATAAAATAAGAATCTATGCATAATAGTGAATGAAAATAAAAAGGATGATGAGTCTACTCTGTTTGTTCATCTTGTCATTGTAACATGGGCTTGTTTCCATGTCATGGCGCAAGAGGTACCTATTTGCGGTTCTCTATGATGTCATTAATACTTATTATGATTGTACAAAGATTATTAGGTATCTTAAGTTGAGTAATCATGGAGTAGGTTTTCACACTCAACGGGCATGAGGCTTTCAACCACCTTGTCATTCTCATTACTTCAATACTCACAATTTTAAGATGCTAGTGATAAAGGGGCAATGAGAGTCCTAGATCAATGGATACCACATTTCAATTAGTAATTTTAGTTGAATAATTTAGAGGCTAAATAAGACTTGATCATCTTTTACCTCTACTCAATTTTCTCCAAAGTGTCCACCATATTTTCTATTCTCCATTATGCTATTATTTGACCAATATAGGATTTTATTTTTCATTTTGTGTATGCATTTGGTCCATAGTGCTTTTATTTCATTATACACTTTGTGAACTTTCATGAAGCATCTTTGCTTGCATATTTGATATTTCTTACAACATGAATTGTATATTGATACTCATTTCTAGTATTAATCATTTGATTATATGTAGAATGAATAATCCTCCTTGATATCCCATGATTGTTTCAATATGCAAAACCCATCTTAGTTTTATCACCTTCATACTCGGGGACGAGCAAGGGTTAAGCTTGGGGATGTTGATGCATGTAAAATGCATAGATGAATTTTGCATATTTTCACATGGTTTTCTATTACATATTGCATCAGATAAGGGTATAATTCAATGTTTTATAGTATTTTGGGGTTAAATTACAAAGTCCCCCAACTTTTATGGAATTAACCCTGCCTGTCAGAAACCCCGTTTTCTATATTTTTGACGTTTCAGGGGGCAAACTTCCGCAAAATCACCTGAAAATCTGCGGGGGTCATTTTCTTGGAAGGAGAAGACTTGCGGGCGAAGGATCCACAAGAATTGGGCAAGGAGGCCCAAAAGAAGACCCTCCACGCAGCCAGATTCCTTGGCCGCGTGAGAGGCCCCCTTTTGGCCCCTATGGCCCCAATTCCTTCCATCTTGGACTTACCGACTCCGTCTTGACCTAAAACCGACTATAAAAAGGGTCCCCCGTACCCTTACGGAAGAGAGCGCCGCCGAAACACCGAAACACCGAAACAGAGACCAGAAGTTCCAGATTGGAGGTGGAAAACTCCGGCGGGGCGCCGCCGGTGTGATCTCCTACCCCTCCAACGTCATCTCCATCGACATCTCCATGAAGAGGGAGTAGTCCACCCCAGGGCTATGGGTTTGTGGAAGTAGCACTTGTATCTGTCTCTCTATGTGCTTCACTAATTAGATCCGTATGAGCTGCCTCACATGATTACGGGCACCGTTGTAATTCCTATGTGGTGGATCTTTTCTATGAGTTATTGAATTTGAGATTGCAATTGTTTCTCTTGAGTTATTTGAGTAGATATATCTTATGTACCTCGTTCTTATTTGCTAGCTTTGATCAATATAGTTCTTGAGGGCGTGTGTGGGATGATGGGTGCATTAGTTGGAGTAACGGGGGGTGGCTAGTGCTGTGAAAGTGACAGAAGTTCAGCGATCCACTTAGGTTTTGTTAAACCTTTCTTAGTTACCTCACTAGGGATAAAAAGGAGTACCTTGTTACCGGGGATTTGAAGTGACACTAATCAATCTCCATGACTAGATCTAGCAAGTTCTTCCTGGTCACATTGCTTAAAGCTATACTCTGGTTTTTCCTTAATTATCGAGGTGTTATGATTTATTTCGCATCTTGGTGGAGTATAAGAGGGATTAATATGACCGTAGAGATCTCTATGCTAGGACGTGATGCCCATATGAAAGTACTCATTGTTAAACATGTTATCGTAACCTCACATGTAATTCTTTATGTCCACCGTCTACCAGTTTATTTGAGAGAATGCAAGTGTGAAACCATGAACCCCGGTCCTATTTTAATTATAAGAAAACACTTTAGTTACTTTGCTGCAATTTACTTTACTTGCACTTTACTTTACTTGCATCTCCAATTCGAATTTACCTTATCTCCATCACCACTTGCATCACAAAAATACAAAAACAATCCATTGCATATTTATTTTCTCATTTGCATTTAGTAGTAGATTTAATTATTGCACATTTACTTTCAGTTTTGCATTGGAATTTAGAAGTCTCACACCTTGTGCTTGACAACCACTTGTTGAGGTTGAGGGCACAAAATTCTGTACTTGTTTGCAGGATCCTAGAGGAAGCTTGGAAGACAACTGCTGAAATACTGGCTCCCCAAGAGTTCGATATAAACCCTCGAGTCACCCTCGTGGGGAAGAAGGCTTGCCACTAGCTACACACTCTGCACTTGGAGTCTCAACCTAGCCATCAGGTGCGCTCTACTGATTCTGCTCCAGCTGCTGCACCCGTTGTTTCAATGTCGATAACCGGTCAGCGTACTTCTTCTTCGTTCTTGAACGGCTTCTATAACTCTCAGCGCACTCCGGCCATGCATCCTTCATGGTGAGACCTAGGAGGGTTCGTACTCGTCCAACGTGTTTGGGATTCCCCAGAGATAGTGTCAACTCGTTATTCTCTCTATCGGGAATGTACACTCCCCTTCTAACCTTGTCTATTGCATCTACAAGCTCCTTGGTGATTGTTTCAATTTTCTCGTTCAATTTTCCCTGTGCAACGATCTCCCCTGTCTTTCGGTCCAACCCTGCCCCGTGCGCGAACAAACAGAACTTGGAACGGTCGGGCCAGTCGTATCTCTGTGGAGTGACCCCGGCTGCCAGTAGTTTAGCTTCATATGCTTTCCACAGAGGAATGGCAGTCTTGTAGACAGCTGACCCCAATCTATGAAAAAATTTCTTCTTCTTAGCATTATATACATTTGTGGTTGATCGGGACTTATATCCTGACGAGGTCCTATACGCCTTAAATGCGGGCTAGTGGTTTTTCAGCTTCTCATATCTGCCATGGAATTCTGGACCTTCAGGTCCAAAGCCTGCCCATAATTTTTTCTTCCAGCTCTGATATTGTACGTACATCTTCTTAAGAGTCCATTCCTTGAGCTCCTCCCTCTGGGTTTCCATGAACTTTAACGGTAGGCTGAAGTGTGTCAGTAGACTCTTAAAAAGTAAGTCTTTTGTAGTGTCGCTGACATAACTAGCTTCGTCAACCGCCGACTTCTTCGGCTTATGCCAATCTTCAATGCTGATCGGTACAATGTCCCTAACAACAACTCCGGCTTGATTGACAAATTTCTTGACGTTATCTCGGGTTCCACTGGTTCTCCAGTAGCCTTAAATGTGTTGAGGGCTAATTTAGCCTCGTCCGATAGAGGTTTCGTCGGGCCTCGAGGATCTTGCTTTTTAGCAGATTTGCTCGATGATCCAGAAGGCTAAAAGAAAAATTATTCGTTAACAAGTGCTATACAAATAAATCAATGCATCTACTAATATATCATTGTCATAATATACACCTTGCCGGAATTTGTTAAGAGCAATTCGTCAGCCATTCTGTCTTCATACTCAATTCCTTCACCGGAGTCTTTCATAAATTGTGTCATAATGTCTTCGTCATCTTCATTTCCATAGTCATCGCCATCTTCATCGGCTTCTGGTCGGGCACTGTTATATATGAGTTCTTGCGCCAAATCTTCTTCCTCCTCATTTCGGAAGAACCGGGGGGCGTCCGGATCCATAGCTCAATGTCGATCACTACAAAATTTTAAATAGAAAATTTCATAAATAACAACTTTTCAAAGTACTAAATATTCTAAGTACTAAATATTGAAAACAAATCTAAGTCTAATACCTAAATATTTTTCTCTAAGTACTAAATGTCCGGATACTAAATAGAAACTTTCATAAATAACAAGTAGCTCAATATTCTAAATACTAAATATTGTGAGTACTCAATATTCTAAATACTAAAATATTGTGAGTACTAAAAATTGCAATTTTTCTGTAAATCTAATACCTAAATACTCTAAGTATTGTTAGTACTAAATATTCTAATACTCTAACAATTTTCGTCTCTAACAATTTTTTTCTCTAAGTCTAATACTCTAATTAATACCTACATTTTTTTCTCTAAGTCTAATACCTTAATATTGCAAGTACTAAATATTCTAAGTACTAAATAATTATTCGAAGTACTAAATATTGTGAGTACTAATTATATTGCAAATTGTTTTCTCTATGCGTAAATATTTTTCTCTAAGTCTAAATCTAAATCTTAATGTGCCTAGCTAATTAAATATTTTTCTCGAAGTCTAGCTAATACCTAACTATTTTCTCTAAGTACCTAATTATATTATACTATGTAATTTACAGTAGAAGAAAACAACGAAAAACAAAAAAAACACTCACAGTGTAGTCACACAGTACGTAGTGTGCTATGCTCGATCACGTACGCATGCACACGTAGGTGCAGGCCGGCGGTGGTGGCGACGAGCTCGAGGACGGGGCGGCGACCATGGGCACGGGGACGAGCCCGAGGAGAGGGCGGCGCGGGGCGGCGACCACGGGCACGGCCGGGGACGAGCCCGATCGAGGAGAGGGCGGCGACCACGTATGGGCACGGGGACAGCTCGAGTAGAGAGCGGCGCGGGGCGGCGACCACGGGCACGTGGACGAGCCTGATGAGAGGACGGCACGGGGCGGCGACCACGGGCACGGGGACGAGCTCGAGGAGAGGGGCGGTGCGGGGCGGCGACGATCGAGCACGGCGGCGTCGGCGCACAGTGGCGGGAGGCGATGTAGTGGCGCAGGGGCACGGCCGGCAGCAGTTTGTCATCGTCGTCGTCGAGGGAGCCCGGAGGCGCGTCTGTTCTTCTGCGGGTCTTTTGGCCAAAAATTGGAGAAGAAACGCCTAAGTACCCTCATGTTTTCATCCATTTCATATCGGTTTGTGCTACCAACCGGTACCAAAAGGGTATTGGTACCGGTTGGTAGCACAAACCGGTACTAGAGGGTTGTATTAGTATCGGTTGGTGGTAGCAACCGTGTAACACCCGGGGGATTTTCCCCCAAATTAGAAGTTGATTGTTTTACTTTTGGCATTGCATGGCATTGCATCATGCATGAAGTGCACCTTGTTTCCAAACCAAATTAAAAATGTAAACATATTACAATGTTGCCAAAACCATTTGCAAACAAAACAACTCAAATTGTTTTTCAATAGTTTTGAATTTGAATTATTCAAATGGCTTGGTTAATAAAACCTCTTTTATTAAAACCCTAATGTGAATTTCAAATTCAAATTCAAACATGTCCCAAATGGTTTCAAATAAAATTGCAAACAAATCATTTTGGGAATTGGGAATAATTACAAATGGTTGGTTTTCAAATTGGTATTAAATAAACCCATAATTTGAATTCAAGTTTGCAAATTCAAATAATTTGTGAAATTGAAATTTTCAAAAACAAAATAGCATGCAACTGGGCATTTGCAATAATGAAACCATAAAAATTTTCCCCATAATTTTTTAACCCCCAAAACCCCCTTCTTTTCCATCTTTTATACTTCTACAAAAAAAAGGAAGAAAAAGAAATAAAACAAAGGGGGAGGCAGGCCAGCCCACCTACAACCCCACCAAACCAGCCCAGCCAGCCCGCACCCCCTCCTTCCACCTCTGTACGATCACGAGGAGGGCGTGACCCCTCCCGTGGCTGCCACGCCATGGTCCCCTCCCCCTCCACCTGCTCCCCTCCTCCCTTAAAGCCCCTCTCCTCCTCCCAAACCCTAACCAACCACTCCTCCCCTCTTTCCCCACCGCCGCCGATCTCTTTTTCCTCTCCACTCCCTGTTCTTTTCTGAAGAATTTCTGAACCGAGACAAGCATCACCATGGCCGGAACTTGGGGCACTCACCGCCGCCGCTACGCTCGCCGCCGTGCTCGCCCGAGTGCGGGAACGGAAACCCCGCACTGCCTACTTCCTCTTCGCCTCTACGACCGGCATCGCAGAGCACCAGGACGCCGCCGCCGAGCACGTCAACACCGCCGCCCGCGCCTGTCGCCTGTCGTCCTGGCCTCGTCGCCGTCCCTACTTCCTCCACAAAACCAGGGTGAGCACACCCTTCTCCCTCCTGTCCCTCCTCCTCTCGCGCACACATCTCTGCGAGCACGCACGCAAGCAGCGAGGGAGGACGGCCGTGCCCAGCGCTGGCAGCCTCGCCGTCGAACTGAACCCAAGTTCAGTTTCGTCAGCTAACACCCCCCGTTTGCACCTCATCTTCTGTCAGATCTGTATAGTTTCACAAACACAGCTGCAGCCCAGTGGCTCTGTTCCTTGCGCACACCGCGGAAGGGCAGGGTTCGATCCCCCGCACCGCGCGGATTATGCCCAATTTTTTTGGGATTTCGCTGCACCCCCCTGGCCCCACATGTCATGGGATGTGGAGGCACAGTCAGACCCCAGCATCCCAGTCACACGCCACCCTGGCATGGCCCCACTGGTCAGCCAGTGTGGGTAGCCCAAGCCACGGTGCAAAAAGTCCAAGCCCCTGTTTTCTTTTTCCAGAAATGGTTTAATAACCCTAAAACTTGCATAAATCATATCTATTTCATCCTAACTCCAATTGCCACAAATAAAATATGTTTTCCAATTAAAATTAAATGCTCTACCCAAATATAATTTTTTTTTACAGTTTTGAACAATTATAATTGATGCAACATTTAATTCCTCATTTAATTCATTTAATACTGTTAAATTGGTAACTTGATCAATTAAATTCCAAATTGAACAACTAAAATATGTTTTCCATCCCATTTTTTATGAACTTTGCAAATATAAACTTTGTTTTCTATTTTGAATAAATTTAATTGCTGAAAACAACTATTTCTTAATTAATGCATTTAAAATTGTCAATTTAATAACTTGCTCATTTTAAATCCAAATTCAACAAATGTAATATGTATTCCATCTAAAATTTTGTGTTCTTTCCAAATATAAATTTTGTTATCTGTTTTGAACATTTAAAATTGGTGAAAACAACAAATGTTTGTTTAAGTCATTTAAAATGCCAAAGTTCATAACTTAATAAATAAAATTCCAAATTTGGTAAACAACATATCAAACTGAAGCTATTGTTGTTTTCTTATTGTTTTCGTCATCCATGCATCATTCTAATCAACTTTCACATGATGGTTATTTGTAGATCATTTAATTCAACATTAATTCATGGGCTTTTCCATATGCAATCCAAATTGCATATGGGCCCATTTAAATATGTTTACCATGTCAACTAGTTTATCTTTGATGCACCCTTTAACTTGTCATGCATCCATATCTTGATCATGCTGGATCTTTTGCCGTAGAAGTAATTGTTGCATCCGGTGTTTGTTCTAGTTCGTTGCTTCTTCGCGGATAGGACATTGAGATGATGTGAGCAACGACAAGTTCTTCGGATGTACCTCTACTTGCTGGATTCCAGGCAAGTATACTCATTTGCTACCTATGGCTGCCTTTCATCACTTGTTGCCGATTCTTCCCGTTGCCTTCATTCTAGCCTTATGATTCGATGCTTGTGTCTCGATCCTATTATATGTTTACCTTGCAGCCATGATATAGCCTTCCTTCCACTTCCTATTACATGTTGCTTGTTTACCTTGTTGGCCCTCGTGTCGTAGTTGCATGCTTAGTGTTGTTTGCGCTCGAGTCTTGTTGTCCTTTGTCATATCACCTGTTTAGTCGATAGTTGGGTTTCAATTCAATCAACAACATGTCAATGTTTTGGGTAATAACAATTTGATGATAAGGCACTGGCAGGAGGCCCGACGTGGTTTTGAGGCCTGCTAGTGTCGACCTTAATTAGGAAAAGGGTCTTGTCCTCCGATCCATGATGAGCGCGCTAACCGCATGTGGGAAGCGAGTATGGGCGCCCCCCGCAACTTTTGATTCGATTCGCATCTCGTCCAAATCGCCTCATTTAGTTCGGGTTTTCCATTTGTCGCATGCATATGCAGGTGCGAACCCTTGGCGTCAGGGTGGAACTTTTGTAGTCGGCATTTAGGGAGACACGTTCTTAGAGTGCTATGAGGGTCCCCTTTTCTTCGTGGGGCTTGATTAGTCGTGCGCTCAATTGCACGGGGTTCTTTGGGCTTGATGCGAAGAAGAGTTGGGTTGTGTTGAGTGCCTCGCTTGGTGGAAGGGCCTTTCCATCTGGCGGGTCATTCTTACGTGTACGGCCAAATTGGTGCATCCCTGCAGGGTTAAATCTTCTCGAGAAGCCGTGTTGTCCGCGGTTATGGATGACTTGGTGAAAGTGCTGGCTAACAAGTACTCAGACAACTTACACTTAACGATGATAACTTGACTAGTAATATAGATTATCTCCACCATAAAAATGAATGTCACCTTAATCAACCATGTGAGTTTCCTTGGGTTGCTTCCTTAGTAGGGGGTAACATTGGATGGGTATTGTTTGGTGAGTAGTTGTAGTTGGTTCTGACACGCTATCTTATCCCTTTCTTTTAGCCGGAAGTTGTAGCGTGTCTCTGTAGTTGCTTAGTGCATCCCGCTGCCGCTTCTTTGCAGTAATCCCTTCTTTCCGTTCTATCCAAAGTATTTGTATCTTGTGATGATTGGTTACGCTGGTATCTTGTGAGTATGGTTTATCCACTTGCCAGGACTTAACCGTACTGACCTACGAATCCATTTCGTGGCTGCATATTCCACATTGCAGTCAACAGGATTGAAGTCTGACGACGTTAGCTTGGGAATCCCTCCGGCTTGGCCTGGGCAGGGATTGGACACCATCGGTTATCTTCAGGACTCTTAGTCCAATTTGTATCTTGTCCGTAGTCAGACACCATGTTGTTTCTTCCGCTGTTATTTGGATCTTTGTATTGTATCAGTTGTATCCTTGACTCGTTTGAGTCGTCTTGTATATACCTCCTCTGTTGTTGTTGCGGATTATTCGTGAACTGTTGTAATGTTATCACAAGTGGCAACCTAAAATCGGTTATTATGTGGATTTTGGCGGAAATGCTGAAATCTGCATAGTGGCCGATCTCGGGGCGTCACAAATGGTATCAGAGCATGGTTTCCGATTCCCGATATTATTTCGATACGAATGGTTATCGAAGCAACGGGTCCGCAAAGCCTGTAGGATAACCTCTCTAACGGTCGTTGTTTCTAGAGTGTCAAAAACTATTTCTGCTAAACTATTTTGAAAATCTCTCAATAGGATTCTTGTTTTCTCCTCATCTCTATTCTACTTCTCCTCTTGTCTTATTTGTTTTGGAGTCCCTCTTCTTCGCCATCTTTCAAAGTTTTAGGATCATACGTGGGTGGACGTTTTCTGAGCCTTTAACCTAATAGGTTCGATCATCGGAAGATTCCTGGCGGGAGAAGATCGCCATCAACCCGAGCAAGATTCCCTTGTTAGTGGTGTCGAGAAACTTTTGTTAGTGGTGTCGAGAAGAGGAGATCCGCCCACTGACCCAGGAAATCAACCGCAGCACGAAGACTCCGTAGTTGACACCTCTCTTCCCCTTGCCTTGGGTGGATTGCGAGGGCGCAATCCCTTGTTAGTGGTGTCGTCTGTAACGCCCGGGGGATTTTCCCCCAAATTAGAAGTTGATTGTTTTACTTTTGGCATTGCATGGCATTGCATCATGCATGAAGTGCACCTTGTTTCCAAACCAAATTAAAAATGTAAACATATTACAATGTTGCCAAAACCATTTGCAAACAAAACAACTCAAATTGTTTTTCAATAGTTTTGAATTTGAATTATTCAAATGGCTTGGTTAATAAAACCTCTTTTATTAAAAACCTAATGTGAATTTCAAATTCAAATTCAAACATGTCCCAAATGGTTTCAAATAAAATTGCAAACAAATCATTTTGGGAATTGGGAATAATTACAAATGGTTGGTGTTCAAATTGGTATTAAATAAACCCCTAATTTGAATTCAAGTTTGCAAATTCAAATAATTTGTGAAATTGAAATTTTCAAAAACAAAATAGCATGCAACTGGGCATTTGCAATAATGAAACCATAAAAATTGTCCCCATAATTTTTGAACCCCCAAAACCCCCTTCTTTTCCATCTTTTATCCTTCTACAAAAAAAAGGGAAGAAAAAGAAATAAAACAAAGGGGGAGGCAGGCCAGCCCAAATGGGCCAGCCCACCTACAACCCCACCAAACCAGCCCAGCCAGCCCGCACCCCCTCCTTCCACCTCCGTACGATCACGAGGAGGGCGTGACCCCTCCCGTGGCTGCCACGCCATGGTCCCCTCCCCCTCCACCTGCTCCCCTCCTCCCTTAAAGCCCCTCTCCTCCTCCCAAACCATAACCAACCACTCCTCCCCTCTTTCCCCACCACCGCCGATCTCTTTTTCCTCTCCACTCCCTGTTCTTTTCTGAAGAATTTCTGAACGAGACAAGCATCACCATGGCCGGAACTTGGGGCACTCACCGCCGCCGCCGCTACGCTCGCCGCCGTGCTCGCCCGAGTGCGGGAACGGAAACCCCGCACTACCTACTTCCTCTGCGCCTCTACGACCAGCATCGCCGAGCACCAGGACGCCGCCGACGAGCACGTCAACACCGCCGCCCTGCGCCTGTCGCCTGTCGTCCTGGCCTCGTCGCCGTCCCTACTTCCTCCACAAAACCAGGGTGAGCACCCCCTTCTCTCTCCTGTCCCTCCTCCTCTCGCACACATCTCCGCAAGCACGCACGCAAGCAGCCAGGGAGGACGGCCGTGCCCAGCGCTGGCAGCCTCGCCGTCGAACTGAACCCAAGTTCAGTTTCGTCAGCTAACACCCCCCGTTTGCACCTCATCTTCTGTCAGATCTGTATAGTTTCACAAACACAACTGCAGCCCAGTGGCTCTGTTCCTTGCGCACACCGCGGAAGGGCAGGGTTCGATCCCCCGCACCGCGCGGATTATGCCCAATTTTTTTGGGATTTCGCTGCACCCCCCTGGCCCCACATGTCATGGGCTGTGGAGGCACAGTCAGACGCCATCATCCCATTCACACGCCACCCTGGCATGGCCCCACTGGTCAGCCAGTGCGGGTATCCCAAGCCACGGTGCAAAATGTCCAACCCCTTGTTTTCTTTTTCCAGAAATGGTTTAATAACCCTAAAACTTGCATAAATCATCTCTATTTCATCCTAACTCCAATTCCCATAAATAAAATATGTTTTCCAATTAAAATTAAATGCTCTACCAAAATATAAAATTTGTTTACTGTTTTGAACAATTAAAATTGATGCAACATTTAATTCCTCATTTAATTCATTTAATACTGTTAAATTGGTAACTTGATCAATTAAATTCCAAATTGAACAACTAAAATATGTTTTCCATCCCATTTTTCATGAACTTTGCAAATATAAACTTTGTTTTCTATTTTGAATAAATTTAATTGCTGAAAACAACTATTTCTTAATTAATGCATTTCAAATTGTCAATTTAATAACTTGCTCATTTTAAATCCAAATTCAACAAATGAAATATGTATTCCATCTAAAATTTTGTGTTCTTTCCAAATATAAATTTTGTTATCTGTTTTGAACATTTAAAATTGGTGAAAACAACAAATGTTTGTTTAAGTTATTTAAAATGCCAAAGTTCATAACTTAATAAATAAAATTCCAAATTTGGTAAACAACATATCAAACTGAAGCTACTGTTGTTTTCTTATTGTTTTCATCATCCATGCATCATTCTAATCAACTTTCACATGATGGTTATTTGTAGATCAATTAATTCAACATTAATTCATGGGCTTTTCCATATGCAATCCAAATTGCATATGGGCCCATTTAAATATGTTTACCATATCAACTAGTTTATCTTTGATGCACCCTTTAACTTGTCATGCATCCATATCTTGATCATCCTGGATCTTTTGCCGTAGAAGTAATCGTTGCATCCGGTGTTTGTTCTAGTTCGTTGCTTCTTCGCGGATAGGACGTTGAGATGATGTGAGCAACGACAAGTTCTTCGGATGTACATCTACTTGCTGGATTCCAGGCAAGTATACTCATTTGCTACCTATGGCTGCCTTTCATCACTTGTTACCGATTCTTCCCGTTGCCTTCATTCTAGCCTTATGATTCGATGCTTGTGTCTCGATCCTATTATATGTTTACCTTGCAGCCATGATATAGCCTTCCTTCCACTTCCTATTACCTGTTTCTTGTTTACCTTGTTGGCCCTCGTGTCGTAGTTGCATGCTTAGTGTTGTTTGCGCTCGAGTCTTGTTGTCCTTTGTCATATCACCTGTTTAGTCGATAGTTGGGTTTCAATTCAATCCACAACATGTCAATGTTTTGGGTAATAACAATTTGATGATAAGGCACCGGCAGGAGGCCCAGCGTGGTTTTGAGGCCTGCTAGTGTCGACCTTAATTAGGAAAAGGGTCTTGTCCTCCGATCCATGATGAGCGTGCTAACCGCATGTGGGAAGCGAGTATGGGCTCCCCCCGCAACTTTGATTCGATTCGCATCTCGTCCAAATCGCCTCATTTAGTTCGGGTTTTCCATTTGTCGCATGCATATGCAGGTGCGAACCCTTGGCGCCAGGGTGGAACTTTTGTAGTCGGCATTTAGAGAGACACGTTCTTAGAGTGCTATGAGGGTCCCCTTTTCTTCGTGGGGCTTGATTAGTCGTGTGCTCAATTGCACGGGGTTCTTTGGGCTTGATGCGAAGAAGAGTTGGGTTGTGTTGAGTGCCTCGCTTGGTGGAAGGGCCTTTCCATCTGGCGCGTCATTCCTACGTGTACGGCCAAATTGGTGCATCCCTGCAGGGTTAAATCTTCTCGAGAAGCCGTGTTGTCCGCGGTTATGGATGACTTGGTGAAAGTGCTGGCTAACAAGTACTCAGACAACTTACACTTAACGATGATAACTTGACTAGTAATATAGATTACCTCCACCATAAAAATGAATGTCACCTTAATCAACCGTGTGAGATTCTTTGGGTTGCTTCCTTAGTAGGGGGTAACATTGGATGGGTATTGTTTGGTGAGTAGTTGTAGTTGGTTATGATACGCTATCTTATCCCTTTCTTTTAGCCGGAAGTTGTAGCGCGTCTCTGTAGTTGGTTAGTGCATCCCGATGCCGCTTCTTTGCAGTAATCCCTTCTTTCCGTTCTATCCAAAGTATTTGTATCTTGTGATGATTGGTTACGCTGGTATCTTGTGAGTATGGTTTATCCACTTGCCAGTACTTAACCGTACTGACCCACGAATCCATTTCGTGGCTGCATATTCCACATTGCAGTCAACAGGTTTGAAGTCTGACGACGTTAGCTTGGGAATCCCTCCGGCTTGGCCTGGGCAGGGATTGGACACCATCGGTTATCTTTAGGACTCTTAGTCCAATTTGTATCTTGTCCGTAGTCGGACACCATGTTGTTTCTTCCGCTGTTATTTGGATCTTTGTATTGTATCAGTTGCATCCTTGACTCGTTTGAGTCGTCTTGTATATACCTCCTCTGTTGTTGTTGCGGATTATTCGTGAACTGTTGTAATGTTATCACAAGTGGCAACCTGAAATCGGTTATTATGTGGATTTTGGCGGAAATGCTGAAATCTGCATAGTGCCCGATCTCGGGGCGTCACAAACCGGTACCAAAGGTTTCCGTCGGGCCCACCCTAACTGCGCACGAACCGGCGGACATTTAGTACCGGTTGGTAGTACTAACCGGTACTAAAATTTTATTTACTATTTTTTCTTTTCTTTTCCTGTTTTATTAAAAAAAACTATAACTTTTGAAAGAAAAGTCCAAATGATACGAAGCTAATTTCTAAAATTTTGTATAATTAAAAGCTATTAACAATTTTTTTTTCTGATGTTTTGTAAAAGTTTCAAATTTTTAAATTTCAAAATGGATTTAAATAGATAGTACAAACTATAATTAAATCCAAAATGGAAACCCCATTTTGGAGCGCATTGGGGAGTTTTCGGGCGCGAGCGCGGTGCGACGGCAAATACAGAAACTCTATAAAAAAGAAATAGGGTGCTACAACTTCTTTTATGAAAAACAGAAAACAGACAAGCTAGCGCGCCGCAGTTCACCGGAATACAAATTCTTTAATTGAAAACAAAAACAGACAAACACTACTCCTCCTCCTCCTCGTCGTCGTTCGGGAACTCATCGGTGACCTCCTCATGGTCATCGTCGTCGCTGAACTCGTCGGTGACCTCCTCCTCGTCGTCGGAGGTGCACGATATCGTGTCCGAGATAGGCTCCCACCTCGGATCGTCGGAGGCCCAAACTTCGCCGGCGTGGTCGGCCCAGCGGAGCTTTCGCAACGCCTTCGTCCTCGCCTTCCGGGCGGCCTCTAACGCGAGGTGGTGTTCGAGGCGGCGCTCCGCCCACTCAGTTGCACGGGTATGCCAGAGCTCCTCGTCTGGTCTCTCCTCACCCGAATTGTTCCGGTAATACTCGTGAACGAGGGGGTCATCCCTGGCGTCGCCTAGGCCCTGAAACGCATGGTGGCGGAGGTGGCGGTGGTCGGCGGCAGTGACGATCTGCGGCGTCGGCGCCCTGGCCTCTGCTTCCCATAGGGTGTCGCAGTCATTAAAGTTCATCAGCGACCGCGGACGGTTGAGACGCCAGGCCGCCACGTCCCAGGCGCGGGCGGCCTCCGCCGTCGTCGCAAAGGAGCCGAGGGGGATGCGGTCGTCCCCGTAGCGGATATCCGCGGTCAACATTCTGTTTGTCCGTGCTCGGATATCGCGGAAGCCGATGGTGTTGTTCCTCCTCGGAGGCATGGTGGCGGCGCTACGGTGCGTGGAGAGGAGTGGACGCGTGGAGAGGAGAAGACGCTCGAGGCTCGGCAGTTTATACCGGACACTCGTGGCCACACGGCACAACTCCAGCGCACGCGGCACAACTCCTTCATCAGCATTGTACGTGCTTCCAATATGCATGTTTGTGAAATATGGGCTCATTATAACAAACTATACCGTGTATTTGGCCATAACACCCGTCATTACAACCGAAACCCTAGAACGTTAGGAGGAGATAGCTCTTTTTTATGAACACTTTTTCAACAGAACTGTCGTATTCCAAGTTTAGTATTTTTGGTGGATACTAGTACATATGTAATGACACCAGGCGAAGGTCTCGCGTTATTTAGGGTTTTTCTGAATTTACTGGAATTTTAACATCCCGTTTTAGGAGAAAGTCAAGACGGCGGGCATGACCGTTCGTAGCTAGGGGTTGTCTATTCAGCAACTCACTGTGGATCTCTATTGAAATAGGTAGTTGAGTACCTAAAAATGATTTTTTCCAAAATTTATGAGCAAATTACGAGGCACCTGTAGTTCAAATTTGTCCCGTTTCCACCTGAATCGGCATTTGATATGCATATAGGCACTTAGGAGCCACGGTGGGGCTTTAGGCTGGCGATACCGATTGTTTTGTTCTACCTCTGGCATTAAAGGTTTGACAAAAGGTGGGATACATCGTTCCGTTCATCGACTATGAATATAAACCACCCGAATTCGCCAGCATACGTCCGTCCGACATTTGATATGCATATATGCACTCACGAGCCACAGTCGGGTTGTATGCTGGCGATACCGATTGTTTTGTTCTATCTCCAGCATAAAAGGTTAGATATAACTTATTTTTTGTGAACACATTTCCAACGGAATGGTTGTATTCCAAGTTTATTATTACACATCACCAAGAACATCATACCTATCTAGTCTTCTGATTGCGGCACAACCATGGACACTCTTCGTTATTTAACACGATGCTTGTTTCAGTTTTAACCTTGAAGGGTGCAATGTACTCAAACTTTTCCTAATCTTCTTACATGTCTGTCTTGTCCTCCACTCCCACGATATTTCTTTTTCCTGAAAGAACTATGTGGCGCTTTGGCTCATCATATGATGTCTCCTCTTGCCTTTTTTTTGGTAGACATGTCCTTCACATAGAAACCCTGAGCCACTTCATTGGCTAGCACGAATGGTTCGGTCTCGTCTCCTAGATTCTTCAGATCCACTGTAGTCATTCCATACTGTGGGTCTACCTGTCCTCCATCTTTCAGGTTTAACCATTTGCACCAGAACAAAAGGATCTTGAAAGTAGGTCCATAGTCTAGTTCCCATATCTTCTCTATGTACCCATAATTTGTGACCTTCTTCCCATTGTCGCCTGCTGCATCAAAGCGGACACCACTGTTTTTCTTGGTGCTCTTTTGATCTTGGGTGATCATGTAAAATGTATTCCCATTTATCTCGTACGCTTGAAAAGTCGATATACAAAAAGATGGTTGCTTGGCCAACAAGTATAGTTGTTCTTCAACAGTGGTGTCATTAATGAGATGTGTTTGCAACCAACCGCGCCGAAAGTCTTCTTGTGTTCTCCATCAATCCAATCTTCACCTTGCTCCGGGTATTTTGAGCGTAAAATATTCTTGTGTTCCACTATATACGGAGCCACCAAGCTAGAATTATGTAGGACCGTGTACTGTGATTTATTGAAAGAATGTTCGTCCCTACTTATTTTTGCTCTCTTTCCTAGCGTGTCTTTTCCACGCAGTCTCCCCTCATAGCGAGATTCAGGAACACCTCTCGGCTTAAGGTCAGGAATAAAGTCAACACAAAACTCAATGACCTCCTCTATTCCATAGCCCTTGGAGATGCTTCCTTCTGGCCTAGCACGGTTATGAACGTATTTATTCAAGACTCCCATGAATCTCTCAAAGGGGAACATGTTGTGTAGAAATACATGACCTAGAACTTGAATCTCTTCCACTAGGTGAACTATTAGGTGCGTCATAATATTGAAGAAGGATGGTGGAAAGACCAACTCGAAGCTAACAAGATATTGCACCACATCCTTCTGTAAATTTGAAAGAGTTAGTGCATTGATCACCTTCTGAGAAATTGCATTGAGGAATGCACATAGCTTCACAATGGGTAATCGAACATTTTCTGGCAGAAGACCCCGCAATGCAACCAGAAGTAATTGTGTCATAATGATGTGGCAGTCATGAGACTTTAGGTTTTGAAACTTTTTGTCTGTCATGTTTATTATTCCCTTTATATTCGAAGAGAAGCCCGACAGTACTTGATGCTGCTCAGGACTTCAAAAAAAATCTCCTTCTCTTCTTTGGTAAGAGCGTAGCTGGCAGGACCTTGATACTTCTCTGGATTGAGGTTGTCTCGTTCCTGCATACGTTACTGATCCTACCGTGCATCTGGTGTATCTTTTGCCTTTACACGCCCAAGAAGTTTAGCAGGTTCACGCAAAGATTTTTCGTCACGTGCATCACGTCGATTGAAGAGTGAACCTCTAGGATTTTCCAATAGGGTAGCTCCTAAAATATAGACATCTTCTTCCACATGGGTATGTGTCCGGCACTGCCATTCGAAACAGATTGTCCACCAGGACCCTTTCCAAAGATCACTTTTGAATCCTTGACCATATCATATATAACATCCCCGGTAGGGCGGGTAGGTTTTGTCCGAGTATCTGCCTCACCTCTGAAATGCTTGCCTCCTCTCTTTCTTACGGGATGATGTTGTGAAAGAAATGGACGATGCCCTAGGTATACATTCTTGTTTCCCAAATGAATACTGTTTGTATCACCTAAACAGTGAGTGCATGCATCGTATCCCTTGTTAGATTGTCCTGAAATGTTACTGAGAGAAAGCCAATCATTGATGGTTACGAACAACAACCCTCGTAGGTTAAATTCCTTTTGTTCGTTCTCATCCCACACAGGTACACCTTCTTCACGCCACAACTGTAAAATTTCTTCAACCAATGGCCTCAGGTACACATCAATGCCATTGTCGGGTTGCCTGGGGCCTTGGATGAGCACCGACATCATAATGAACTTCCCTTTCATACACAACCAAGGAGGAAGGTTGTAGATACATAGAGTCACCGCCCAGGTGCTATAACTGAGCGCTGCTCCCCGGAAGGATTAAAGCCATCTGTACTTAGACCAAATCTTAAGTTCCTCGCGTCATCTGCAAATCTCTTGAACACTGTCGATTTTTCTCCACTGCGACCCGTCAGTGGGGTGTCTCAGAATCACGTCTTTGTTACGGTCTTATTTGTGCCATCGCAACAACTTGGCATGCTCTTTGTTTTGAAACATATGTTTTAACCATGGTATTATAGGAGCATACCACATCACCTTGGCAGGAACCTTCTTGCTAGGTCGCGGATCACCCTCAACATCACCAGGGTCATCTCTCCTGATCTTATACCGCAATGCACCGCATACCGGGCATACATTCAAATTCTCTTACTTGTCCCCGCGGTAGAGGATGCAGTCATTGATGCAAGCATGTATCTTCTGCACCTCTAATCCAAGAGGGCAGACAACCTTATTTGCTTCGTACAACAATTTGTTGTGATCCTCTAACATTCTCTCCAACTTCAACTTCTCGTTTTAACTTACGCAGTTAATCTTCGCATCACGAATGGCCCGACCTAAATCGTCATCGAGCTCACCAAAAATGAGCTCTTCTTCATCTTCGTCTCCCCCCATTGTCCTATCACCGTGTGCAGTGTACATAGCATAGTTTTCATTATCCTCTTCTTCTTTGTTGTCTTCCATTATAACCCCTCTTTCTCCGTGCTTTGTCCAACAATTATAGCTGGCCATGAAACCGTTCTCAAATAGGTGGAAGTGAATAGTTCTTGAGTTTGAGTAATCCTTCATATTCTTACATGCACTACATGGACAACACATGAAACCATTCGACCGCTTGCTCTCCTCAGCCCCGTGGAGAAAATTATGCATTCCATTAAGAATATCAGGAGAACGTCGGTCACCGTACATCCATTTTCGGTTCATCTGCATTGTATAAGTACATTAAGAATCGTTCAGTACAGTACTATATCATAGATGAGTGACCAAATTAATAAATATAAAGGTCCATCAGATTAAAAGTAAGGTGGAGTACTGACCAAATGTAATACATAGTTCTCATAAAACATACACTCAAACTAACATACAAATATCTAAAAAAAATTAAAACCAACAAAAAATGCGATGAAAATCGCAACTAAGGTAACTACTGAACCTACATCATAATGATACCAAGCCTATTGATTAATGGCATGTTTTCTAATCTTTTTAATCTTCAAGCGCATTGCATCCATCTTGATCTGGTGATCATCGACGACGTCGGCAAGCTTCAAGTCCAATTTCATCTTCCCTTCTAGGCATTGCAGACGAAGATCTTCACTTCTTTTCAATTTTTCTTTCAAATCATTATTTTGTTTCTCAAATAAATTTAGCATCTCGACAAGAGGGTCAGAATTTCTGGTTCAACTACCTCCTAGATAACATATCTACGTCAAGTTGGTCGGTGTAATTGTCATAAAACAAAATGAAACAAATAGTTATAAAAGTATACCACATCCGAAAACGGCGAATCGGAAGGTTTAGATTGAACTTGGGATAACGTTTTATCACCTAAGTACTTATTCGACAGAAGTTCATGCCACGCTCCCTCTTCATGCAGAAACTTGAATAGCCATTTACTTAGCAGGCACATATTCTTAATCTCTAACACTTCAATCCTCAAACCCCCTTGGTCTTTCGGACGACAAACAATATTCCATTTGGACCACCTATATTTTTTCCTCTTCACATCACTTTGCCAAAAGAACCTGGACCTAAAAAAATCTAGTCTCTTCCTCACCCCCACCGGAATCTCAAAGAAGGAAAGGAGAAACATCGGTAAGCTCGTAAGAACCAAATTTATCAGTATGAGACGATCCCCATAAGAAAGTAACTTTCCCTCCCATGAACACAATTTTTTCTCAAAACGATGTTCAACTGGTTTCCATTATTTATTCAAAACCTTTCTGTAATGAATTGGGATGCCGATGTACTTAAAAGGAATTTCCCCCATGTCACAACCAAAGTTATGGCGATAATCATCCTGAACCTCTTTTGCTTTGGCAAACAAAAAGAACTCACTCTTGTGAAAATTAATCTTTAACCCTGAGAGCTTCTCAAACATCGCAAGAATGAGCTTCGTATTGAGAGCCTTTTGAAGGTCATGCTACAGGAATAAAATTATATCATCGGCGTATTGAAGAATCGACACCCCACGTTCGACTAGATGTGGTATCAATCCTCCTACTTGGACATCTTGTTTTGCATGCTCAATCAAGACTGCTGACATATCAGCTACTATATTGAAAAGGATGGGAGATAACAGATCCCCCTACCTTGAACCTTTAAGTGTCCGAAATTAATGGCCGATATCACCATTAACTTTTACCCCAACACTTCCTCCCTGCACAAATCGAGCAATCCATTGGCACCATAACGGGGAAAAATCCTTCAATCGCAATACTTGTTGAAGAAAAGACCAGTTAACATTGTCGTAAGCCTTCTCAAAGTCAATTTTAAAAAGCACCACATCCAAACGTTTTCTTTTCAACTGATGAATCGTTTCATGTAGAACTACCACTCCTTCGAGGATATTACGCCCTGGAAGTAATGCAGATTGTGAAGGCCGAATAACCTTACTCGCAATAGAGGTTACACGGTTCGTTCCAACCTTAGGAAATATCTTAAAGCTAATATTTAGTAAACAAATGGGCCTAAATTGTTCAATCCGTCTAGCGTCCTCTCTTTGGGAAGCAACGTACTGATCAAAAAATTAAGCTTAAACAAAGGTAACTCCCCATAATGCAATTGGGAAAACATATTCATTAAGTCCACCTTAATTAAACCCACAAATCTCTGATAAAACTCCGCCGGAAACCCGTATGGTCCCCGGCTTTATTATGCTCCATATTCATAATTGCCTCCGTTACTTCCTTTTCCGAAAAAGGGGCAGTAAGGATCGCATTTTCCTCGGATGAGATCTGAGACATGTCCCCCGTACTATCCTCGACAAGGGAAACATAACTCGGGGGCGGTTAACCAAATTTTTTTTTATAGTATTCAGAGATAAAAACTCACAAGTTAGCCTCTCCAACAATCGTACCCTCATCCTGTTCTAACTGAAAGATTCTCTTTTTCCGATGTTTCCCATTAGCAATTAGGTGGAAGTATTTCGTATTACTCCCCCTTCCTGAATATACTTTACCTTAGCTCCCTGAGCCCATTTAGTTTCCTCATCTCCTTTTAATTTAGCTAAGCCAACCTCCGTTTCCCTTTTGGCGACTCGCTCAGTCTCGGTTAGAGGGATTGCCTCAGCTTTAACATCAAGTTGGTCGATCAACATAATTAATTTTTCTTTTAGCTTCTTATACTCTCCACTTAAATTATTTTCCCATCCACCAAAGAATTGACGTAGATGTCTAATTTTGTTCTCCCAAACTTCAATCGGGGACCCACTAGAATTAATCGACATCCATTCACGGCGAGCAATCTCTTCAAAGTTCTTCATGATGCAACCACGAGAGTTCAAAAGATAAATGGCTCTTATTACCAATATGTGCGTGCTCTCCCGAATCCAATATTAAAGGTGTGTGGTGAGACCCCGACCTGGTCAACGCATGCACCGTTACTAGACGATATTTACGCCCCCATTCAATACTAGCTAAGAATCGATCCAATTTTCCGCAAGTTGGATTATCTTGCCAGCTTACCCATATATATTGACGTCCCGAGTATCTCAATTATTTTAAATCTAAGCTTTCGATAACAGCAATAAAGATAAAAGGCCACCTAGCATTGAAATTGTCATTATTTTTTCCTCTTGTCGTCTAATAATATTAAAATGAAGCTCGTAAACCATAACCATCCACTTTGCTCTTAAGATGAAACTTAGCACAAAAATCTCCAGACACAACGCTTTGTGCCGAAAGGGGGGCATTATTAAAACCGACAAGCATGCTACCGGAACGCCCATGCGGAGGTAAACAATACCAAGTAAAATCTCGATCTCCACCTAAAGATTGTAGAAAATGAGTAGCAAACAAATATCTACCCGTTTCTAACAAAGGCACAAAATCTAAATTGTGATCCTTAACAAATTCATTAACCGTTTAATGTTTAGCGTGATCTCCGAAACCATTACTATTCCAAATCATACCTTTCATTTTACTTTTTAAACATTTTAAGTCTAGAACTTCTTCTCTGTTTAGAAAGGCATCCAACATTCATGTTTTGGTTACGTTTAACCAAAAGAGATTGGTTTAGGAGATCCGCATGATCTTCTATTGCCTCAATATCATCATCATGTAAGTCCTCACAGAAATTTGATGCCTTCTTTAAGACTAAACAAGAACTCGGACTAACATTAGCAGCATCGAACTTATGAATAAGAAAAATAACACTTCTATCATGCTCTTGTTTAAATAAACCCGTTATAGAAGAAGCTGCTTGCTCCTTCGTTTTCCCTAAAGAAACACCGAGTCTATCCGCTCTAGTCCTAATTTCATCATGCGAAAACGAAAGAAAAGAAAATTTAGAGGATGAACCCGTACTTGCCACGAAAGCCAAGTCCCTCCGCTCAAATAAAGCCATCGCATGCTTTGGCTGGGGAAGATCCGCATCATGTTTGGGACGAACGCGAGCGCTAGAGCGCACCTCCATCGCCTCGGCCCCAAGACCCCCGTACGCCATCACATCCGCCACTGACGGTCTCGCGGAAGGAGTAGGTACCACACTCAACCCCAACCCGCCCGGTTGAGGTGAGTGATACCCTGTGCGCCGAGTTGCTCCGTTAGGCACAACGCCCCCCAGCCCGCCTGACATGAGAGTATGCATTGCTGCTCCAGAGAACTCTACATCGAGACGCCGAGAAGAAATAGCAGCTCCTCCAATCGATGAAACAGTAACCTCCAAATAAGTATTGGGAAACCCGCCTGGTGACCCCAAACCCACGACTGAAATCCGCCTGTCATCCTCACGAACAGAGCCAAGCCCACTGCCGCGCCACCTACTATCGCAAGTGGAGAAACCAGCTCCAAATCCAACGCACTAGGCCTCGTCATCTCCATATGCGTAAATGAAGAATCCGCGGAAGCTGACCCCTTGTGCACGCACACATGCGCCATGTCAAGATCTGTTGCTAGCACTCCAGAAACGTTAGGGACCGTCACATGCGCCTCTGTGTTTACGCACACATCCGCAGCTCCACAGGTGGGCAGCACAGTTGCCTCCCTATCTTGAATTGATGCCTCCAACTGTGTCTCCAAAAGTCCAAAAGCAACGAACTCTGGTACGCAGCAGCCAGCTGCAACTTAGCATCACTCACAGATTTTTCCACCAACGGGGACAAGACCACTCCCGGCGAAAATATTTTATGTACTCCTAGTGTCGTGGTGGTGTCACGGCAGATGCCATAGGATGGCTAAAGATGTGGGGACGATGGACGCTGGAGGTGTCCGGGGAGGGATCACGCGACGAGTAGCCGCGTGAGGTAAGATCCACACAACACAAACAACACGATGTACCCAGGTTCAGGGCCCTCGTGAGGAGGTAAAACCCCTACTCCTGCCTCTCTGTATGTATTATGATGTTTCTCCGAGTAGCCACGGTACAAATGATATCGCTACCGAGTAGCCTCTCTCCTCTCTCCGAGTAGAGCTAGGTCAAGCACTTAGGGTTTCTAGGGTTCCCAGTGAGCATCTATCAGCGTGCCTCGCGCAGGAGGCGGCGGGGCACCTTATATACATGGTGCCCAGCCGGATACGTCCAAATCTAGACAAGTGTCGACATAGTGTGCACATCGTCCTTTCTCCGAGTACCCGCTAACAGCTTTGGTTCCTAATCTTGGCTGCTTCTGTAAAGTCGTTGGGCAAAACTAGGGGACAGACTGGTATCACTGTACCTAGGCACAGAGTAGGCCCCCCTTATCCTGCCACGGCCTGCTTCCATGCTGTCACTGTCAGGCAGGCCGGTCCCAGATGAACAGTAGTTCGAATGCTGCCAAGTACGGACCCAGGATACGCGGGATCCTGTGTCAGAACGGCTCCTTTGACTTTCTGGCCCGAGTAGGTTCCCGCCAATTGTTCCCGCCAATTGTACTCGGGCCAACCCTTCTACTCGAAAGGATAGAACTTGATTGATATCTCCTTCTGGTCATCTTGAGGTGAGACCGAGTAGCAGTCGACCGGGTAGCGAGTACCAGGTAGTCGGCTACTCGACCAAACCTCTCTTCTGTAAGGCGCCTTTACCGCTTGCCTTTACCCTACTCGGGGGTAACCCCCCGACAGCAGTCCCCGAAGCTGGTTGAGTCTTGCGAACTTGTTCACTAGGCTCTGCCAGCTTAAAACCAGCCTTTGCATCTCAGCCCTTGAACCTCAAGATACCGAGTAGAACCTCCGAGTAGCTATCTGGAAACTACCTTGAGTTTCCTCTCTTCCGAGTAGCACTTGCTTTCTACTCTGTAACCGAGTAAAAAGACTTAGAGAAATTTCTTAGATTGAGTCTCTGCAGCGCAGAGCACAATCCAGCCCTTCGCGCAGCAACTGCACACGTGTCAAGCATCCACGACCTCGTCGTTTCGTTGCCCAGGACACGACCTGCCACGCGTCCAGTTTTCACGCAGTGGGCCCACCGGCCGTCATGTCCCATCAAGTGTAGTTATAGGCCACGATTCGGTGGTGGGATCAACTGCGGCCATTACGCGCGCAACCGGCGCTTGTGTGAGTTTCTAGCCGGCCACAGGATCCACCACACGCCACAATCGATCCCACTTCCACGACGGTAACGGTAAACTCGCGGAGGAGATATAAATACCTCCGCCGGTAACTTCCTTTTCCCCTTCCCTTGCACTATTCCTCCTTCGTCTCCTGCTCTTCTCCGCCTCCGAGCTCTCCGCCGCCGCGCAAGCTTTCGCGCCGCCGCGGACTCAATCCCCCAACCAACTCCTTCGATTTCTTCCACTTTCCCTACTCGCAACAATGGCCAAAGCTGGCTGGGCCGGTTCCTCCGTCACCGCTGAAGATTGCGCCTGGCTCGTGAACACCCGGAGGATTCCTCCCGGTGTGGAGTGCCGGGCGCCAGACGGTGAAATCGTGCCATCCCCGCGGGAGGGTGAGCGCGTGGTCTTCATGTCGCATTTCGAGCGCGGCTTCGGATTGCCGGCCTCTGATTTCCTCCGGAAGTTCCTCAATCACTTCGGCATCCAGATGCATCATCTGCCCCCCAATGCCGTCGTTTTCCTCGCCTACCACGCCGTGGTCTGCGAGGCCTTCCTCGGCATCCGGCCCACGTGGGAGACGTGGCTCAGGTACTTCCACTTGCGCCAGCAATCCACCGGGAAGAAAGACGCCGCGGGCGTCGCCCGCGCCACCGACACCGGCTGCGCCATGATGGTGCAGCGGTCCGGGACGAACCACCCCCGCATCAAGGGGCTGGACTCCGTCAAGCTGTGGCAGAAGACGTTCCTCTACGTCAAGAACGTTGCCGCCGCGGAAGGAGCCAGGGTGGACGATCGAATCAACTTGCCCGTTTGGAGCAATCGCGCTCCGATCGGGTTGTACTGGAAGGAGAAGCCCGCCAATGACGAGGACGCCATCGAGATGGAGAATAGACTTGGCTGGCTGAAGGCGCAGGGCCTCAAGAATGACGATCCGGTGGCTTGCTGGATCCAGCGCCGAGTGCTGCCCTTGCAGGAGCGCTGCCATCTCATGTGTTACATGGGAGGCCCCCGCGACTGCACCAGGACAACCACCGTCGAGATCGACAACATCGATGTTCCCTGGCACGCAAGGAACATCTTGACGACAAATCTTGGCGACAACTGGCAATACGGGTTCGTCCCGTACAGCCGTACAAAGCCAATTGAGCGGGTACGCCTTTCTCACTTTGCTCTCTGCATTTACTTTCCGAGTAGATAACTCTTCTTCTTGCCGCGAGTAGCAATTGCCTTCTGCACCGAGTAGGATACTTAGCCGAATCTCACAGGCTTAATGTGTTTTGTACTTACACGCCTTGTCGGGTAGCCTACTCGGGAACGATGCTTAGGCTCGATGTGCTTTATACCTGCACGCCCTTCCGAGTAAGACCTTTCAGCAAATATGCTTAGGCTTAGTATGCTTTGTGTTTGCACGCCTATCCGGGTAGAATGCTTAGTAAACTGCCTAGGCTTTGTGTGCTTTGTACCTGCACGCCTATCCGAGTAGAATTCCTTCCTGGTACTGGGCTAGTCTGTGATCCTTCTCTGTTTTTCAGGTTCTCACTCGCCAGATAATCGAGAGCTGCGAGGTTTTTGAGGGCAACTGGTCTCCTGATCGTGAGGAGGACGATGTGCCCTCTCTCGATGCCGCGGAGCAGACCAACCTCTCTCGTTCCCCCACTACTGACAAGCGCGACGCTCTCCGCACCTGGTCTGATGAAGACTTTGACGGTAACTACACTTTCATTCTGTTTGTTTCCGAGAAGCACCAGTCCCTCGTTTGCTGTTTCTGATTCTTTCCTCTTTTCTCTTGGATTCTCAGATGAAGTTGCCGCGGAAAAGGACGACGAGGACGAAGACGAGAACGAGGGCGATGCGCCCCTAGTCGTCAAGCCTCTGTCCGTCGCCGCTCCTGAGACCCGCAAACGGACTGGCAGCGGAGCACCAGCGCCTCCTGCCAAGAGGAAGAAGCCCGCCGAGAAGAAGGTGGTCGTGAAGAGGTCCAGACGACAGCTCAAGTCCACCACCGCGTAAGCCCTCTTCTCGGTCGTTTCCCTTCTCGCGCGGTACTATTTTCCCCAAATTCCTTCTAATTTCTGGTTTCTTCCTTCTCTACAGACCTCCCATGGATGCGAGCGCAGCTCTCGCGTCCGACCAAGCTAAGGAATCATCAGTACCTCTGATCAACATCGATGATGATGAGGACCACACCGCCAACGCTGCTGCTGCCAACCCACAGACCGCCGATGCACAAGGAGCAGAGTCAGAGCCAGCGGCGCAGAACACTACCGTCCACCATGAGAGACCCCCTTCTCCTCCGGCTAGCAATGCCGAGGGGAACCAAGATCAAGAGACGCAAGACAACACCGCCGACGAGCGGCCAGAAGCAGAGCAAGAGCAGCCCACCACAGGGGCTGCTGCACAAGAGGATCTCGCTACCGAGCAGCGAGTCGAAGACACCACCGCCACGGATGCCAACACGACAGATGCTTATCCATTGAGCAGCGTGCAGCCGGGCGACGCACCGAGTAGCTCCCAGCCAGGAGCTGCACAAGGCGACGGGTCCGTGGCGCCACCTACTGTGCAAGGCCCTACACCGCCAAACTCCTCCTCGCCGCCGCAGACCAAGGATACATCCAGCCCTCCTGCCGGGCGAGTAACCAGGCAGCGAGCCCTGGATGCTCTGAAGGATGAGGTTGACAGAAGGGCAGCCGAGAAGGAAGCTGCTGAGAAGGCCAAGGCCGAGATGGAAGCCGCCGAGAAGGCGAAGGCCAAAGCTGACGGGAAGAAAACTGAAGATCCCGAGAAGCAGCGGGCCGAGAAGGAAAGGACGAAGAAGCGGTCCAGAGACCAAGTGTCGCCACCAGCCTCAGGTGGAGCACTCGTGATCCACGAGTCTGGCCCGATTCCCGCCGCGCTTTCAGCTGATGCTCGCGCTGCTGGCCAGCCTTGCTACCCGGAGTACATGATTGAGGTTAGCCATCAGCACTCAATCGGCTACCCTCCCAAGGACAAAGCTTTAGCTATCCGGAAAGGAAGGAAGGTTGTGGCCATGAACTCCCCTCCTCCAGATCCAAGCCAACACCAGTCTGTCAACATTGCTTCTCGTGGAGTCCAAGACAAACCAATAACTTCAAAACGCCTTGAGCAGGTACTGGACACCATTGGCTTCATCGACGCCAAATGGGATAGCAAGGTTCTCGGCGTGGAGAAGTGGCACGGTCTTGGCCTTGGCGGCATCGACCACATGCGCGTGGACTGGAACAAGGTCGACCTGGGACACAATCCCATGTCCGTCTCCACCGAGACCGCGACACTCGCAGCCAAGATGTTCCTGCACCGCAAGAATGCCGAGGACATCGAGCAGGCCTATGCAGTAAGTTTTCCTTATCTTTTCCGAGTTGAATTTTCTTCTCTTCTATTCGCCTTTCTGTTCCTTTCCATCACTCCCAGTCCCCGAGATTCTAGCCGAGTAGGTGGATACTCTCCGAGTAGCCTCCTACTCGGGTTGAATCTACTCTGCTTTTTCTAACTTGCTTCTTCTCGCTTCTCAGGATAGCGTCCTGAAGCGGACCAACCTATACCGCCATCTTCTCTGGAACCACTCTATTGCCAGGAGGCGAATCGCTGCTTTAGAGAAGGAGAAGGCAGTTGCGGAGGCAGCCAGCAAGAACGCCAACGACAGCACCCAGCAGCTGGCTGAAGTGCAAGGTACGCTTTTAGCTGTGCGGTTCATGCGTTTTTTGTTTACGCTCGCTTATGCTTTCTTTTGCGCTAACCTTTTCTACTCTGAAGAGAAACTGAAGAGCCTAGCCGAAGAGCACGAGAAATGCCGCACTTTCGTGAAGAACGCCGAAGCCACCATCAAAAGGCTGGAAGGTGAGTTTGTTGTTTACTCGGTTTGATCTTGAATCTGTTTCTTCGCTGCTTCTCTATTGACCTTGTCTGGCTCTTCGCAGAAGATCACAAGTTGTTTGCTGAGGCACACCAAGATTGTGTCAAGCCAGCAGAGGTGCAGAACCAACTGTCCAACCAGGCCGCTGTGTTGCTGAAGGATCACGCCACCGAGACCGAGAAGCTGCAACTCCAGTTGCAAAAGGCACTCCAGGATGCCATCAACATTGGCGCCGACAGGGACAGAGCAATCGCCGAGAAGGCCAAGGCCGAGACCACTTTCAGAGCCAAGGGGAGGGCCCTTGAGCAGGAATGCGAAACTTTAAAGAAGACCAACGCTGATCTCTTCGCTCAGATGGATTCCTTGCGCCTGATCCAAGAAAAGCACATAGCCAACGAAGAGTCCTGGAAGGCCCAGCTGCAGCGGCTGCACCGCGAACTGCCCGGTAGGTCTTCTCCTCCCTGCCTCTTTTCTTCTCGGTTTTTCTCCTACCCGGTTCTTTTCTTCTCGATTCTGAAGTTGTCACTTGCTATTTCAGAGATCTGGCCTCATCTTGATTCCAACTGCGCGCCTACTGTGGCCAAGGCCCAGGCAGCTCGCCTTGCGAAGGGTGAGGCAGCAGACACCCGAGCTGAGATCGAGGACAGCCTGCTGTTGCTCAAAGATTATTTCGAGCAGCTGGCCGGTGTTGGCACTGACTTGGTGCACGAGGGCTTCGAGCTCCATAGGCTGTTCTGGCCCCAGGATTCTCAGCCAACTTCCATGCGGGGTCTCGCCTTCAAGTTGAAAAATGTGAAGAAAGAGTTGAAGAAATGGCGTGCTTCGGGGGCCCGGGCCGGTGCGGACGTGATGCTTCTCTGCATAGCATCCTGGTATGAAAATCTCAATATGCAGCTCATCCGCGGGAAGCGCAATGATTCCAAGTGGGAGGTGGACCCCGACTGCGTGGCCGTACGCAAGCAGATCGCCTACGAGGTCGCGGAGTGCGCTGAGACAGAGATCTTCATCGAGGGTCTCC
The DNA here is from genome assembly GCA_028641055.1 of Alopecurus myosuroides. Taxonomy (NCBI): domain Eukaryota; kingdom Viridiplantae; phylum Streptophyta; class Magnoliopsida; order Poales; family Poaceae; genus Alopecurus; species Alopecurus myosuroides. Next base: position 8,875,676 of record CM054063.1, on the reverse strand, counting down.
CCGAGCCCGACACCGAGTACGAAGAGGAAGAGGAAGAGGACGGCGAAGTAGAATCCGACTTGGAAGGCTTCTTCGAATCTCCTAAGGGCAAGGCCGGGAAGGGGAAGAACGTCGCCGTCGCGAGTAGCGATGAGGACGAGTACGCCCACATCGACACCGCCGCACTCGACTTTGGCACCTCCTCAGGTGCTGCTTTCGACGACACGGTACGCCCTCCTGGCCAAGCGCCTGGCTCTTCTCCGGCTCCAGGGCCCATCTCGGTGGCCACGGCCACTTCCGACCCGGCTACCACCGAGCAGGACGTCGAGATGAACGAGTCCGCCACCATCCAGTCGGATGCGGATGCCACCCATGCCAGCGCTGAGGAAGATGCGGCAGCCAGGGCCACCACTGATGATGCAGCAGCCAATGCCAGTACCGACAACACTGTCACCTCCACCTGATTTTATCTGCAAACTTTTTCACTTGAACACTTATCAGATCCCCGGGATGCCGGGAGCATATGTAACAGACTATCTTTGTTTTGCTTGCTACTCAGTTTTTATGCCCACTCTGTTTATTTCGACATTAATCAATTTGAACGACGCTGGCTTAATGCCGAGTTGCGTTTCCATGCGAGTCCCCGAGTTGCATTTCTTATTCACCCTATCTTTTCATCTCTGCTCTACCTGCGACTTGTCGCTTTTTTGGTATTCGAGTCACAAGAATCAAGTAGTAGGGCTGCAAATACTTAGCCGCTAGAAACAATCATGGTAACGCAGCCCACCACTTAGCCGAGAAGACGAAAACAGGGAACAAAAGTAACAAACAATCTACTCGGTTCCTGCACTCTTTCTTCCTTAGCGATTTTCGTGTGCTCATTGACCTTTTGCTTGTTCTCTTGCTTGCCATGAAGCCGGGTTTCGGACAGCAGCAGAGTCGAAGAGTTGGCATATAGGTTTAAACACAGTACTCAATGCACTTATGAGTTCTGAAGTGGAGCAACCGAATAGACAAAGGATCAAACCGAGTAAAAACACTTAGAGCAATTTTGGACGAGGGCAGTCCCCGAGAACAATTTCAGATTGCAGAGTAGAATTTCAACTCGGATAAGAGGGTACATACACATCTTTGCTTACGAATGAAAACGACGAAGTAGAGCTACATTCCAAGGGCGCTTGGTTTCCTCTCCAGCTTTATCTGCCCTGTTCGCCTGTGATGGGCGCACATCTACAAGGTAGTATGCATCATTGTGCAGCGCTTTGCTCACAATGAAAGGCCCTTCCCATGGAGGAGACAACTTGTGCATCCCGGCTGTGCGCTGCACAAGCCTAAGGACCATGTCTCCTTCTCGGAAAACCCTTGGGTTCACCTTTCGGCTATGATAACGCCTCAGGTTTTGCTGGTAGATAGCCGAACGCGACAGAGTCAGCTCTCTTGCTTCTTCAAGCAGGTCAACGTCGTCTTCTCGAGCTTCTCTCGCCTCCACCTCAGTGTAGAGGGCTATCCGGGGGGAGTCATGCTCTAAGTCTATTGGCAACACGGCCTCAGCCCCGTATACCAAGAAGAATGGCGTGTAGCCGGTTGACCGGTTAGGGGTAGTCCTTAGACTCCACAACACTGCTGGCAACTCTTCTAGCCAACACCCAGGTGTTTTCAGCAATGGCTCAATCAGCCTTGGCTTTATGCCTGCCAGTACCATTCCATTTGCTCTCTCAACTTGCCCGTTGGAGGCAGGGTGCGCGACAGACGCAACGTCTAGTCGGATATGCTTATCTCTGCAGAATCGCACCATTGCCCCCTCTGCAAAGTTGGTGCCGTTGTCGGTGATGATACTGTGCGGGTAGCCATATCTCATGATCACATCCTTCACGAACTTCACAGATGTGATCCCATCGCACTTCCGAATAGGCTTCACCTCAATCCACTTGGTGAACTTGTCCACCATGACCAAGATATGTGTCATATTGCCTTTAGCCGGCTTGAAGGGGCCAACCATATCCAAGCACCAAACAGCAAATGGCCATGTGATAGGAATTGTTTTCAACTCGGAAGCAGGCATGTGAATCTTACTTGCGAACATCTGGCAGCCGTTGCACTTCCTCACGATATCTTCGGCTTGTTGCAGTGCAGTGAGCCAGTAGAAGCCATGCCAAAAAGCTTTCTTAACCAAAGCCCGAGATGAGGCGTGATGCCCACATTCCCCTTGATGTATCTCCACCAGGATTTCTTCTCCCTCCTCCAGGCTCACACAACGTTGCAGCACACCAGTGGCACTTCTCTTGTGCAGCACATCTCGGACTATGGTGTAGCCCTTGGACCTTCTCTGAATCTGCCTCGCAGTCACCTCATCTTCAGGTAACGTGCCGTCCCTTAGAAAGGATAATATGGGCATAGCCCAACTCGGTGTCTCCCGTATGGGAAACACTGGTTCGTCCAGTTCCATTGGAATAGGCTCTTGCGGCTGCACAGGAGGAGTAGGAGCGCTTCTTTGCAGCCCAGACCGATTGGCGAGAACTTCTTCAATGAATGCAACAGCCTCTGGGTTGAGGGCGGCAGTCCCCGAGTACGGAGTGGCAGTTCCCGAGTAAGGAGTGGCAGTCCCCGAGTAAGGAGTGGCAGTCCCCGAGTAGGGAGTGGCAGTCCCCGAGTAGGGAGTGGCAGTCCCCGAGTAAGGAGTGGCAGTCCCCGAGTAGGGAATGGCAGTCCCCGAGTAGAGGACGGCAGTCCCCGTGTTCCCTGCAGCACTCTCCCAGTCAACCTCCATTGGGTCAGATTCTTCACTTGGCAGGGAAGGAACAAAGATGGATTCCGAGTTGGGGGAAGGCTTGATGGATGGCTTCCTCAAATGCTCCAAGGCAATCCCTGCCGGGATAGACTGCCGAGAAGATCCCAACTTGGATAGCTCGTCTGCTGCTTCGTTCTCTGCTCGGTGAATGTGCTGGAACTCACAGCCTTCGAAAAACCCAGTCATAGACTGCACCAGGAAACGATACGATGCCATGTTGGCATCCAGAGCATCCCAGGTACCCGAGACTTGCTGCACCACCAGATCTGAATCACCATAGCATATAATGCGCTGCACACCAACCTCCTTTGCTACTCGCAAACCATGCACCACTGCCTCGTACTCGGCTACATTGTTGGATGCCTTGAAGTGAATCTGCAGCACGTACTTGAGTTGATCCCGCTTGGGTGATGTAAGTACAACGCCAGCGCCAAGGCCTTCTTTCACCTTTGAGCCATCAAAGTGCATTTTCCAATAGTTGGAAACTGGAGCAGGAGGTTCATACTGCATCTCGGCCCAGTCCACGAGAAACTCTGCCAGGACCTGAGACTTGATTGCTTCTCTTCTCGCATACGCGGGAGCGTACGCGGCTAGCTCAATCGCCCACTTGGCTACTCTGCCACTCGCCTCCTTGTTACCCATGATATCCGAGATGGGAGCAGAACTCACAACAGTGATGGGGTGCTCCTGGAAATAATGTTTCAGCTTCCTGGCGCCCAGGTACACACCATATGTCATCTTCTGGTAGTGTGGATAATTTTGCTTGGAACTGGACAGCACTTCACTGAGGTAATAGACTGGGCGCTGCACACTCTTGCCTTCTTCCTCTCGCTCCACCACTATCACCACGCTGACTACTCGGTTAGTCGCAGCAATATACAGCAGCATAGGCTCCTTGGGTAGCGGACTAGCCAAGACGGGAGCGCTAGCCAGCATTGCTTTCAGCTCATTGAATGCCACATCCGCCTGCGGAGTCCAGACAAATTTGTCACTTTTCTTCATTAGCTGGTATAGAGGCAGAGCCTTCTCGCCCATTCGGCCCAGAAAGCGGCTCAGAGATGCCAGACAACCCGTGAACTTCTGCACATCTTTCAGTGATCTCGGCAAAGACATGCTCTCAATAGCTTTTATCTTAGAAGGATTGGCTTCAATGCCCCGACTAGAAACCAGGAAACCGAGTAGCTTTCCAGCCGGTACACCAAAGGTGCACTTACTCGGATTCAGTTTCATTTTGTACTTGCGTAGGTTAGCAAAGGTTTCCTCCAGGTCGGCAAGCAGAGTATGTGTTTTATTCGTTTTGATGACAATGTCATCTACGTACACCTGCACATTCTTGCCGAGCTGGTCATGCAAGCATTTCTGCATGCATCTCTGATAGGTTGCACCCGCATTCCTCAAGCCAAAACACATGACACGATAGCAATAAGCCCCGTACGGGGTAATGAAAGCAGTCTTTATTTGATCAGCAGGGTTGAGTGCAATCTGGTGGAAACCAGAGTAGGCATCTATGAAAGACAACAGTTCACAACCAGCAGTGGAATCGATCACCTGATCGATGCGGGGTAGCGGGAAAGGATCCTTGGGGCATGCCTTGTTCAAGTCGGTGTAGTCGACACACATGCGCCATGCAGTGGCAGCCTTGGGATCTTCCTTTTTCTTCTCGACCATGACCGGGTTGGCTAACCAATCCGGATGCAGCACTTCCATGATGAAGTTACTTATCAGCAGCTTGGTGATCTGATCACCGATGGCCTTCCTTCTCTCATCTCCGAAACGTCACATAGCCTGCTTCACGGGCTTGGCGTCAGGACGCACATGCAAAGAGTGCTCAACCAACTCCCTCGGGACTCCTGGTATATCCTCATTGGTCCAGGCGAACACATCCCGATTCTCACGGAGGAAGTGGATGAGCGCGCTTTCCTATTTCTCCGCCAACCCGGAACCAATGATGGCTACGCGGTCGGGGACCTCGGGGTCGACCTGGACTGTCTTGGTCTCCTTGGCAGCTTGGAAAGCAGTACCATGTTGGGTACTCGGCACACCTTGTGCGCCAGCTTGTGCGGACTGAGCCATGGCCACCACCTCGTACATCTTCTTCTTCTCGGCAGCAATCACCATCGATTCCGCCAGCTGGGAGCTAGCAGAGGCACACTCCGTGGACTTCTTGTAATCTCCCGAGATGGTGATGATGCCATTGGGACCAGGGATCTTCATCTTCAGATAAGCCACATGTGTAGAGGCCATGAACTTGCTTAGGGCAGGCCTGCCGAGTAGAGCATGATAGGGGCTCTGATGATCCACCACTTCAAACTGCAGGCGCTCTGTGCGGCAGTTCTCCCGGGTACCAAATAGCACATCAATCCACACTCGGCCAATCGGGTTGCATGAGATCCCGGGCACAATGCCATGGAAGGTGGTCTTGCTGGGCAGCATCATGTTCTCGGCTAGGCCAAGCTTCTCGAGTGTGTCCTTGTACACAATGTTGATGCTGCTGCCGTTGTCGATTAGCACCTTGCTGAACCTCACATTCTTCTCGGGGCCCAGGAAGGTAGGATCCAGCACCAAGGCATAGGTGCCCGGGTTGGGCATCACCTTGGGGTGATCTGCTCGGGTCCACCTGATCTCCTGGTCACACCAATACATGTAGTGAGGGACAGCCGGAATCACTGCATTGACCTCCATGGCCCGCCTGTGCTGTGATTGCTTGTCGACTGCCTCAGAAGTGAAGATCATATAGCTCTCATGGTGCTCTTGGTACTGGTTGGAGCCATTGCCCCCATTGTTGCCATTATTGTTGTTGGTGTTGCCTCGGTTGTTGTTGTTGCGGTTGTAGTTGTTGTTGTTGTTGCGGTGGTAGTTGTTGTTGTTGTTGTTGCGGTATCTCTCGTTGTTGAAGTTCTGGTTGGCTCCTAAAGCCACCTGGTTGACATTCTCTCTTCTCGGGTACACTGGCGGCCGAGTTGCGGGTGCGCGAGTAGGCTGAACAGTAGCATTGGCGGCTGGCAGAGGAGGGGGAGGAGGCAAGCCATCACTCTTGATCACATCCCACCATTCGCATTGCCGAGTAGTATGGTTCGCAGGCCTCGAGGGATGATGAGTGTGAAAGCTGCATGGGTCATCCTTCATGTCGTCGAAGACAAACTTCTTCGGCTGCTCGGAGTTCCCGCTACCCGACTGCGCAGTGCGGAACGGTTTCTTGTTGCCCTGGCCCTGGTTCTGGTTCTGCCCGTAGGCTCCAGCAGGTTTCTGCCTTTGGCCACCACCGCCTCCGACATTCACTGCATTCACCTCCTCAGGGTCATACCGAGTATCTACTCGGCGCTTGTTGCGGAACTCGTTGCGCTTGCTGCTGTTGAAGTTTCTTCTCGGCTCAGAGGAGTCCATCAGTGGCTGAGTAGGATCACCGAGTGCGTACTGATCCGCAATCTTGATGGTCTCGGCCAGGGTGTTCGGCATCTCTCTCTGCAATCTCTGCCAAAGCATACTGCCATGTCGGCAACCCTGCGCAAACCAAGTGATGGCCTGTGCTTCATTCACACCCTCACAAGTGTTCCTCAAGGTGCTCCACCGAGTAAGGTACTCGCGGTCCGTCTCGTCTTCTCGCTGCCTGCAAGCCGACAGCTGCTGTGGCCTATTCGGCCTCTTGTATGTACTCGTCAAGTTGCTGATGAAGGCATCCGAGAAGTCCAACCAGCAGTTAATGCTGTTCTTGGGCAAGTTGTTGAGCCAAGTGCGAGCTGGACCCTCTAGCATCTGCGGCACATAGCGCACCACCCATCTCCTGTTGCCATTCGCGATATGGACCGCGGTGACATAGTCGTTGAGCCAATCTTCAGGCTTGGTGCTGCCATTGTAGCTTTTGGTTCCTCTTGCGAGCTGGAAGCCCTTCACGGAAGGCTCGTTCATGATGCGCGAGCCAAAGCACTCGGGACCGGGAGGACCCGTGCTCTCAAGCCGCGCCGACAAGCTGATACGGTCCAGCTGGTGCCTTGCATCTCCAGGCGCCAACACACGCTCACCGACACGGTCATGGATGTCATAACCAGCCATCTCCATAGCCGAGTAGCCATCATCATACCTATCCACCTGCATAGCTGCGGGCTGCTCCACCGGGTTGGCGACTGGTGCCGCTGGGCGCGGCTGCTGCCTCTGCCGAGTAGGCTGAGCTGCGGGTTGCCGAGAAGTACCCGGACGCGCGGCTTCTCGGGCACGGCTTTGAGCTTGATGGGCTTGAGAGCCTGCTCTTGCAGCGTTGTGTTCCTGCCCGGGCTGCTGCGGCACAGCAACCTGTTTCGCGGCAGCAGCCGGGTCATACACCTGCATTTGCCTGTCTCTACCCGAGCGGCCGCTGCGGCTCTTCTCGCGGCTGGGATGTGGAGACGAGGCCTGATCGTTAGATCTAGCCGCGTGCGAGTGAACCACCTGCGAAGCTCCAGCTCCCGGGTTGGCCTTCCGGAACTCCTCGTTCTGCCTAGCGGCCTCCAACACCAACTCGTTGAGCCTCTCCTGCTGCCTGAGACGCGCCTCTCCATCCAGGCGCGGCAACTCGGCAGCCACGGCCTGTGCAGCTCTGAGCGTCTTGGCAGGTGTGCTATACCTTGGCCTTGTAAAAGTGTTCGCGGTGGCGGACTGCGCGGGCACCTCCGCAACTGTCGCCATCTCGACACCCAAGTTACGCCGCGTAGCGCCTACTCTGCTGGGCCTCCTGGCGACCGGCGTGAAGCCGTGAGCCTTGTTGTACTCGAGCTGGTCCAGACTCAGCTCAAGCCTGATCTTCTCCAACTCTGCCTGCTCGGCAAGCAGCTCTTGGCGTTGCCGCTCGAGCTGCTCCCTCGCGGCTAGGAGCTCGATGTCGGTGGGAGTGGGCATACCAGTTCGCGCAGCAGACGCGGGGATGACCGTTGACGTGGAAGGCGGCAAGTTGCTCTCCTTCTCGTAGGGCCGGTGATTCCTGCCACCAGCAGGCGGTTCGTCAACCTCTTCGACAACGGCCGCAGCGCCAGTAGCAGCTGCGCCAGTGTTCGCCGCCAAGCCCGTCACCATCACCTCAGCGCAGCTCGCCGAGCTGCATGCAGGCCTTCCGCGAGCAGCAATCACCGCGGGAGGATCCTCCGCGTCATGCACCAGCTCGGGGTAGGCGCTGTTGGCGACGGTGGCGACGTAGACGAGGTGAGAGCCGAAGGAGATCACCGAGCCGCCCTCGGGCATGGCCATGCCGCCGAAACAGCCGGCGTTATCGGTGACGAAGTCGAAGGAGCCGAATCTGTGGACAAGGCCACAAACTACGCGCTCCGCTGAAGAAGATCCCGTCCGAACAGAAACTCCAACCAGCGCCGCTGGTTGCCCCACGGTGGGCGCCAACTGTCGTGGTGGTGTCACGGCAGATGCCATAGGATGGCTAAAGATGTGGGGACGATGGACGCTGGAGGTGTCCGGGGAGGGATCACGCGACGAGTAGCCGTGTGAGGTAAGATCCACACAACACAAACAACACGATGTACCCAGGTTCAGGGCCCTCGTGAGGAGGTAAAACCCCTACTCCTGCCTCTCTGTATGTATTATGATGTTTCTCCGAGTAGCCACGGTACAAATGATATCGCTACCGAGTAGCCTCTCTCCTCTCTCCGAGTAGAGCTAGGTCAAGCACTTAGGGTTTCTAGGGTTCCCAGTGAGCATCTATCAGCGTGCCTCGCGCAGGAGGCGGCGGGGCACCTTATATACATGGTGCCCAACCGGATACGTCCAAATCTAGACAAGTGTCGACATAGTGTGCACATCGTCCTTTCTCCGAGTACCCGCTGACAGCTTTGGTTCCTAATCTTGGCTGCTTCTGTAAAGTCGTTGGGCAAAACTAGGGGACAGACTGGTATCACTGTACCTAGGCACAGAGTAGGCCCCCCTTATCCTGTCACGGCCTGCTTCCATGCTGTCACTGTCAGGCAGGCCGGTCCCAGATGAACAGTAGTTCGAATGCTGCCAAGTACGGACCCAGGATACGCGGGATCCTGTGTCAGAACGGCTCCTTTGACTTTCTGGCCCGAGTAGGTTCCCGCCAATTGTTCCCGCCAATTGTACTCGGGCCAACCCTTCTACTCGAAAGGATAGAACTTGATTGATATCTCCTTATGGTCATCTTGAGGTGAGACCGAGTAGCAGTCGACCGGGTAGCGAGTACCAGGTAGTCGGCTACTCGACCAAACCTCTCTTCTGTAAGGCGCCTTTACCGCTTGCCTTTACCCTACTCGGGGGTAACCCCCCGACACCTAGAGTTGCAGAAGAACTGTCATTCCCAGGAGGTGCAGCCCCCTCAGCTTGGGTGTTGATGGTTGCATTTTTTACATCGTTACCACCAGGCAGCCCCTCATTCGGCTTGGGGTTGGTACCATCATGAGCATCATCATCAAAATCGGCATCATCTTTTTTATCTACCAACATATCATCTTCCTCATCGGAGTTTGGATTCTCCACAGAAAATTTAAGTTCATACAACCCATCTCTAATAAACACCGCCCACTTCTCCAGGATCAAAGTATAATCCATGCAACCTAACAAAATTCTCAACACTCCGTGCTTTCTTGTGAATTTCATATCAACCTTGAGTGTTTTACCAAACAGAGACCTGAGACTCCACAAAAGCAGGAAGTCTCCTCTATGTATAGTAGGAATATCAGAAATCTGAATCCAAATCTCCGGAAGTAACCAAAGCGGCTTCATCTCCATTGCCCAGGCCTCGACTGTCAACACACAACTGTTGTCTGGGATATGACTATTCTTATTGACTCCTGCTTGTCCTTGTATATTGACGTCCCGACTATCTCAATTCTTTTAAATCTAAGCTTTCAATAATAGCATTAAAGATAAAAGGCCACCTAGCATTAAAATTGTCATTATTCTTTTCCTCTTGTCGTCTAATAATATTAAAATCACCCCCAATAAGTAGCGGTAGTGGTTCATTTTCGCAAATCCGAACCAACTCATCTAGAAAGGCTAGCTTCTTTGTATCTTGTGCAGCACCGTAAACCACAACCAAAGGCCAAAGAAAATCATCCACTTTGCTCTTAAGATGAAACTTAGCAGAAAAATCTCCAGACACAACGTTTTGTGCCGAAAGGGGGGCATTATTAAAACTGACACGCATGCCACCGGAACGCCCATGTGGAGGTAAACAATACCAAGTGAAATCTCGACCTCCAGCTAACGATTGTAGAAAATAAGTAGCAAACGAAGATCTACCCTTTTCTAACAAAGCTACAAAATCTAAATTGTGATCATTAACAAATTCATTAACCGTTAAATGTTTAACGTGATCCCCGAAACCATTACTATTCCAAATCATATCCTTCATTTTACTTTTTAAAACTTTTTAAGTCTAGCACTTCTTCTCGGTTTAGAAAGGCATCCAACATTCTTCTTTTGGTTACGTTTAACCAAAAGAGATTTGTTTAGGAGATCAGCATGATCTTCTATTGCCTCAATATCATTATCATGTAAGTCCTCACATAAATTTGATGCCTTCTTTAAGACTAAATAAGAACTCGAACTAACATTAGCAGCAGCGAACTTATGATTAAGAAAAATAACACTTCTATCCTGCTCTTGTCTAAATAAACCAGTTATAGAAGAAGCCGCTTGCTCCTTTGTTTTACCTAAAGAAACACCGAGTCTATCCGCTCTAGTCTTAATGCCATCATGCGAAAATGAAAGCAAAGAAAATTTAGAGGATGAACCCGTATCCTGCTGGAATGCAAGACGCTGAAGGAGAGCAACTCGGATCTCATGCTCCAGCTGGCGCAGTTCCGGAAGGTAGAAGAAAAGCATGTTGCTGACAAAGAGTCATGGAAGAACAAGCTGCAGGCGCTACTCTACGACCTGAATAGTAAGTGCCCACTTCTTTGCACTTCACTTTTCCCTTTTGCCTCTCTTCTGCTCGACTCATTTCTCTATTCTGCCCCTGTCTCTAATCTTTTTGATAGCTCTTTCAGAAATCTTCCCCGAACTCAACTCGTCTTGCAAGCCTGCCCTGGCAAAGGCCCAAGCTGCTCGCACCGAGAAGGGCGAGCCTATGGATACCAAGGCGTCAATTGAAGACAGCATCACAACCATGCAGGTCCAGCTCCAGCGCCTAAGGGGCGTGGGCACCGATCTGGTGCGCACTGCCTTCCAACTCCATGACCTGTTCTGGCCGCGGGAGACTGCGCCACCAACCATCCGCGGGCTTGCCGAGAAGCTGACTGGCGTGAAGGCCGAGCTGAAGAAATGGCGGGCATCTGGAGCTCGGGCCGGTGCTGACATGCTGCTGCTGTTCATCTGCAGCTGGTATGAAAACCTTGATCTTAACGTCATTCTCGAGATGAGGCAGAAATCGAAGTGGGAGACGGATCCCGACTGCATGGCTCGCCGCCAGTCGGTTGCGTACGAGATCGCCCAATACGCGGACACCGCGCGCTTCATCGACGGCGTCACCGAGCCCGACACGGAGGTGGAGGGCGATGATGACGACGAGGATGAAGACGAGGATGCCACCGAGTCTGAAGGCCTGATCAGCTTCGAAAGTGAGCGCTACAAGACAGGGAAGGGGAAGGCCGCGGTCGTTGCGGACAGCGAAGAGGAGGCCGAGAGCGTGGAGATGACCATCGACACCGCGGCCCTCGAGTTCGGCACCTCATCAGGTGCGGCTCTCGACGACACGGCGCGACTCCGCGCTCAGACTGCGGCCTCCACCTCTGAACAGGCTGCCACCGATCCAGAAGCTGAAACTGGTACGACTGACGCCGCCAACTCGGAGATTGACGCTGCTAAGGCCAGCGCTGAAGCTGAAGCTGCCAAGGCCAACGCTGATGCTGAAGCCACCAAGGCCAACGCCGAGAACAATGCTGCCTCTACTTGATTACTTCCTGCAACTTTATCCTCGAAACTTTTATCAGATCCCCGGGATGCCGGGTGCAGATGTATAGAAACAATTATGCTTGTCGTTTGCTACTCAGTTTTATTTACGTTTGATATTTAACTTAGTCAATTTGAGCAACTTTGGCTCGATGCCGGGTTGCGTTATTATGCAAGTCCCCGAGTTGCATTTCTTATTCGCTCTTTCTTTTTATCTCAGCTCTTACCCGCAACTTGTTGCTTTTTTGGTATTCGAGTCACAAGAATTCAAAGTTGGAGTTGCAAATACTTAGCCACTTAGAAACACTCATAGTAACGCAGCCCACCACTTAGCCGAAAAGGAGTTAACAAGAAAAAACAGTAAAAGACATCCTACTCGGTTCCTGCACCCTTTCTTTCCGTAGTAATTTTTCTTGTGCTCATTGACCTTTTGCTTCTTCTCTTGCTTGCCATGAAGCCGGGTTTCGGACAGCAGCAGAGTTGAAGAGTTGGCATGTAGGTTTAAGCACAATACTAGATCTACTCGTGAAATTTTAAGCAGAGCAACTGAGTGGACAAAAGCGAAGCCGGGTAGAAACACACAGAGCAAGTTTGGACGAGGGCAGTCCCCGGGCTCAATTTCAGATTGCAGAGTAGAATTTTAACTCGGATAAGAGAGTACATACACATCTTTGCTCACGAATGAAAGCGACGAAGTAGGGCTACATTCCAAGGGCGCTTGGATTCCTCTCCAGCTTTATCTGCCCTGTTCTCCTGTGATGGACGCATGTCCACGAGATAATAGGCATCATTGTGCAGCGCTTTGCTCACAATGAAGGGCCCTTCCCATGGAGGAGACAATTTGTGCATCCCGGCTGTGCGTTGCACAAGCCTGAGGACCATGTCTCCTTCTCGGAAAACCCTTGGGTTCACCTTTCGGCTATGATAATGCCGCAGGTTTTGCTGGTAGATAGCTCAACGTGACAGAGTAAGCTCTCTTGCTTCTTCGAGCAGGTCAACGTCATCTTCTCGAGCTTCTCTCGCCTCCACCTCAGTGTAGAGGGTTACTCGGGGGGAGTCAAGCTCTAAGTCTATTGGAAACACGGCCTCAGCCCCGTATACCAAGAAGAATGGCGGGTAGCCGGTTGACCGGTTAGGGGTAGTCCTTAGACTCTACAACACCGCTGGCAACTCGTCTAGCCAACACCCAGGTGTTTTCAGCAGCGGCTCAATCAGCCTTGGCTTTATGCCTGCTAGCACCATGCCGTTTGCTCTTTCCACTTGCCCATTGGAGGCGGGATGCGCAACAGATGCAACATCTAGTCGGATGTGCTTATCTCTGCAAAACCGCACCATTGCCTCCTCTGCAAAATTCGTGCCATTGGCGGTGATGATGCTGTGCGGGTAGCCGTATCTCAGGATCACATCCTTTAAGAATTTCACGGCTGTAGCTCCATCGCACTTCCGAATAGGCTTCACTTCAATCCACTTGGTGAACTTGTCCACCATGACTAAGATGTGTGTCATGTTGCCTTTAGCCGGCTTGAAGGCGCCAACCATATCCAGGCACCATACAGCAAACGGCCATGTGATAGGAATTGTTTTAAACTCGGAAGCAGGCATGTGAATCTTACTTGCGAACATCTGGCAGCCATTGCACTTCCTCACGATGTCTTCAGCTTGCTGCAGAGCTGTGATCCAGTAGAAGCCATGCCTAAAAGCTTTCTTGACCAATGCCCGAGAAGAGGCGTGGTGCCCGCATTCTCCTTGGTGTATTTCCAACAGAATTTCTCCTCCTTCTTTTGGGTCCACACAACGTTGCAGCATGCCGGTGGCACTTCTTTTGTGCAGCACATCTCTGAATATAGTGTAGCCCTTGGATCTTCTCTGAATCTGCCTTGCGACCACCTCATCTTCTTGCAGAGTGCCGTCCTTTAGAAAGGATAATATGGGCATGGCCCAACTCGGTGTCTCCCGTGCAGGAAACACTGGTTCGTCCACTTCCATTGGGACAGGCACCTCTGGCTGCTCTTTAGGGTTGGGAGCACTTCTCTGAAGCCCTGAACGATTGGCAAGGACCTCCTCAATGAATGCGACAGTCCCCGGGTTAAGGACAGCAGTCCCCGAGTACGGAGTGGCAGTCCCCGAGTATGGAATGGCAGTCCCCGAGTAGGGAACGGCAGTCCCCGAGTAGGGAACGGCGGTCCCCGAGTAAGGAGCGGCAGTCCCCGGGTTCTCTGTTGCATTCTCCCAGTCAATCTCCATTGGATCGGATTCTTCATTTGGCAGAGAAGGAACAAATATGGATTCCGAGTTGGGAGATCGCTTGATGGATGGCTTCCTCAAGTGTTCTAAGGCAACCCCCGCCGGGATGGATTGCCGAGAAGATCCCAACTTGGACAGCTCGTCTGTTGCTTCATTCTCTGCTGGGTGAATGTGCTGGAACTCGCAGCCTTCGAAGAATCCAGTCATAGACTGTACCAGGAAGCGGTATGATGCCATGTTGGCATCCAGAGCATCCCAAGTGCCAGAGACTTGCTGCACCACTAGATCTGAATCGCCATAGCATATAATGCGCTGCACGCCAACCTCCTTGGCTACCGGCAAGCCGTGCACCACAGCCTCGTACTCTGTAACATTGTTGGACGCCTTGAAATGAATCTGCAGCACGTACTTGAGCTGATCTCGTTTGGGTGACGTAAGCACTACGCCAGCACCAAGGCCTTCCTTCACCTTCGAGCCATCAAAGTGCATCTTCCAGTAATTGGAAACTGGAGCAGGAGGTTCGTATTGCACCTCAGCCCAGTCCACCAGAAATTCTGCCAGGATTTGAGACTTGATGGCTTCCCTTCTCGCATACGCTGGAGCGTACGCGGCCAGCTCGATTGCCCACTTGACTACTCTGCCACTCGCCTCTTTGTTGCCCATGATATCCGAGATGGGAGTAGAGCTCACAACAGTGATAGGATGCTCTTGGAAATAATGCTTCAGTTTCTTGGCGCCCAGGTACACGCCGTAGGTCATCTTTTGGTAATGCGGGTAGTTCTGCTTGGAGCTGGACAACACTTCACTGAGGTAGTACACTGGACGCTGCACACTCTTGCCTTCTTCTTCTCGCTCCACCACAATCACCACACTGACCACTCGGTTGGTAGCAGCAATGTACAGCAGCATTGGATCCTTGGGTAGCGGACTAGCCAAGATGGGAGCGCTACCCAGCATTGCCTTCAACTCGTTGAATGCCACGTCCGCTTGCGGAGTCCAGACAAACTTGTCACTTTTCTTCATCAGCTGGTACAGAGGTAGGGCCTTCTCGCCCATTCGGCCTAGGAAACGGCTCAGAGATGCCAAGCAACCAGTGAATTTTTGCACATCTTTCAGGGGTCTCGGCAAAGACATGCTCTCAATAGCTTTTATCTTTGAAGGATTGGCTTCAATGCCCCGACTAGACACCAGGAAGCTGAGTAGCTTGCCAGCCGGGTCACCAAAGGTGCATTTACTCGGGTTCAGCTTCATTTTATAGTTGCGCAGGTTAGCGAAAGTTTCCTCAAGATCGGCAAGCAGAGTTTGTGTTTTATTCGTTTTGATGACAATGTCATCTACGTACACCTGCACATTCTTGCCGAGCTGATCGTGCAAGCATTTCTGCATGCACCGCTGATAAGTAGCTCCCGCATTCCGCAACCCGAAACACATGACACGATAACAATAAGCCCCGTACGGGGTAATGAAGGCAGTCTTTATTTGATCAGCAGGATTGAGAGCTATCTGGTGGAAACCAGAGTAGGCATCTATGAAAGACAACAGTTCACAACCAGCAGTGGAATCGATCACCTGATCGATGCGAGGTAGCGGAAAAGGATCCTTGGGGCATGCCTTGTTCAAGTCGGTGTAGTCGACACACATGCGCCATGCAGTAGCAGCCTTGGGATCCTCCTTCTTCTTCTCGACCATGACCGGGTTGGCTAGCCAATCCGGATGCAGCACCTCCATGATGAAATTGCTTATCAGCAACTTGGTGATCTGGTCACCAATGGCCTTCCTTCTCTCATCTCCGAAGCGGCGCATAGCCTGCTTCACTGGTTTGGCGTCAGGACGCACATGTAACGAGTGCTCAACCAACTCCCTCGGGACTCCTGGTAAATCTTCATTGGACCAGGCGAACACGTCCCAATTCTCACGGAGGAAGTGGATGAGCTCGCTTTCCTATTTCTCCGCCAACCCGGAGCCAATGATGGCTACGCGGTCGGGGAACTCAGGGTCGACCTGGACCTTCTTTGTCTCTTGGGATGCCTGGAACACGGTCCCGTGCTGGGTACTCGGCACGCCCTGCGCACCAGCTTGCGCGGATTGCGCCATAGCCACCACCTCGTACATCTTTTTCTTCTCGGCAGCAATCACCATGGACTCCGCCAACTGAGAACCAGCAGAGGCACATTCCATGGACTTCTTGTAATCACCAGAGATGGTAATCACGCCATTGGGACCAGGGATCTTCATCTTCAGATATGCCGTGTGGGTAGAGGCCATGAACTTGCTCAGAGCAGGCCTGCCGAGTAGAGCGTGATAGGGGCTCTGATGATCAACCACCTCGAACTGCAGGCTCTCTGTGCGGCAGTTCTCCCTGGTGCCGAATAGCACATCTATCCACACTCGGCCAATCGGATTGCACGAGACTCCCGGCACAATGCCATGAAAAGTGGTCTTGCTGGGTAGCAGCATGTTCTCGGCCAGCCCAAGCTTCTCGAGTGTGTCTCTGTACACAATGTTGATGCTGCTGCCGTTGTTGATCAGCACCCTGCTGAACCTCACATTCTTCTCGGGACCCAAGAAGGTAGGATCCACCACCAAAGAGTAACTACCCGGGTTGGGCATCACCTTGGGTTGATCTACTCGGGACCACTTGATCTCTTGGTTGCACCAATGCATATAGTGAGGAACGGCAGGGATCACGGCACTGACCTCCATGGCACGCCTGTGCTGTGACTGCTTGTCGACGGGCTCAGAAGTGAAGATCATGTAGCTCTCATGGTGTTCTTGGTACTGGTTGCGGCCTCCGCCCTCATTGTTGCCGTTGTTGTTGCCCTGGTAGTTGTTGTTGCCTCTGTTGTTGTTGCGGTTGTATTTGTTGTTGTTGTTGCGGTAGCCCTCATTGTTGAAGTGACGGTTGGCTCCTAAAGCCACTTGGTTCACGTTTTCTCTTCTCGCAAACACTGGAGGCCGAGCTGCGGGTGCGCGAGCAGGCTGCACATTGGCATTTGCAGCTGGCAGAGGAGGAGGAGGAGGCAAGCCTTCATTCCTGATCAGATCCCACCACTCGCACTGTCGGGTAGTGTGGTTAGCAGGCCTTGAGTGGTGCTGAGTATGGAAGCTGCATGGGCCATCCCTCATGTCATCAAAGACAAACTTCCTTGTCTGCTCCGAGTTGCCGCTACCCGACTGAGGAGCGCGGAATGGTTTCTTGTTGCCTTGGCCCTGGTTCTGGTTCTGCCCGTAGGCTCCAGCAGGTTTTTGCCTTTGGCTGCGCCCAGCTCCAACAGCCACTTCATTCACCTCCTCGGGGTCGTACCGAATATCTATTCGGTCACCCCTGCGCTTGTTGCGGAACTCGTTGCGCTTGTTGCTGTTGAAGTTTCTTCTCGGCTCGGAGGAATCCATCAGGGGCTGGGTAGGATCACCGATTGCGTACTGATCTGCAATCTTGATGGTCTCCGCCAGAGTGTTTGGCATCTCCCTTTGCAACCTTTGCCACAGCATGCTGCCATGTGTGCAACCCTGCGCAAACCAAGTGATGGCCTGGGCTTCATTCACACCTTCACAGGTGTTCCTTAATGTGCTCCACTGAGTAAGGTACTCGCGGTCCGTCTCGTCTTCCCGCTGCCTGCAAGCGGACAGCTGCTGTGGCCTATTCGGCCTCTTGTAGGTGCTGGTGAAGTTGCTGATGAAGGCCTCCGAGAAATCCAGCCAACAATTGATGCTGTTTTTGGGCAAGTTGTTGAGCCAA
Source organism: Alopecurus myosuroides (assembly GCA_028641055.1). Classification (NCBI taxonomy): domain Eukaryota; kingdom Viridiplantae; phylum Streptophyta; class Magnoliopsida; order Poales; family Poaceae; genus Alopecurus; species Alopecurus myosuroides. The sequence continues at coordinate 8,858,043 of CM054063.1, read as the reverse complement.
GTGCGAGCTGGACCCTCTAGCATCTGTGGAACGTACCGCACCGCCCATCTCCGGTTGCCGTTCGCGATGTGAACCGCGGTGACATAGTCATTGAGCCAATCCTCCGGCTTGGTGCTACCATTGTAGCTCTTGGTGCCCCTCGCCAGCTGGAAGTTCTTCACGGATGGCTCGTTCATGATGCGCGGGCCAAAGCACTCGGGGCCAGGAGGACCCGTGTTCTCCAGCCGCGCCGACAAGCTGATCCGGTCCAGCTGGTGCCTTGCATCTCCAGGCGCCAACACGCGCTCGCCCACACGATCCAGAATGTCATAGCCAGCCATCCCCATGGCCGAGTAGCCATCATAATATCTGTCCACCTGCACAACTGCAGGCTGCTCCACCGGGTTGGCGGCTGCTGCCTCTGCCGAGTAGGCTGAGCAACGGGATGCTGAGAAGGACCTAGGTGCTCTCCATCTCGGGCCTGGCTTTGAGCTTTATGGGCTTGAAAGCCTGCTCCTGCAGCGTTGTGTTTCTGACCGGACTGTCGCGGCACAGCGAGCTGTTTCGCGGCGACAGCCGGGTCGTACACCTGCATCTGCCTACCCTTGCCGGAATGCCCACTCCGGCTTCTCTCACGGCTAGGATGCGGAGATGAAGTCTAATCGTTAGATCTGGCCACGTGCGAGTGCACCACCTGAGAAGCTCCAGCACCCGGGTTGGCTTTCCGGAACTCCTCGTTCTGCCTAGCAGCCTCTAGCACCAGCTCGTTCAGCCTCTCTTGCTGCCTAACGCGCGCGTCGCCAGCTAGATGCGGCAACTCGGCAGCTACGGCATCAACAGCTCTAAGTGTCTTGGCGGGTGTACTGTATCTGGGTCGGGTGGAGGTGTTTGCGGTGGCGGACTGACTGGGGGCCTCTACAACCGTCGCCATCTCGGAACCTAGGTTGCGGCGTGTAGCACCTACTTTGCTAGCTCTCCTAACAACTGGTGTGAAACCATGAGCCTTGTTGTACTCAAGCTGATCTAAGCTAAGCTCTAGCCTAATCTTCTCCAACTCCGCCTGCTCAGCGAGCAACTCCTGGCGCTGCCGGTCGAGCTGCGCCTTGATGGTCAGGAGCTCGAGATCAGTAGGAGGCGGCATACCCGTCCGCGCAGCAGACGCAGGGATTGTCGGAGTAGTGGAGAGCGGAAGGTTGCACTCCTTCTCGTAAGGCTTGTGCGTCTTCCCGCCAGCACTCGAGCCAGCAAGGTCCTCGACGACGGCCGCAGCGGTAGCAGCCGCGCCCTTCCCGGCGTCAGCAGCAGGGCCGGTCATCATCACCTCTGCAACGTCCGCGGAGCGGATCAGCGGCCTCCCGTGCGCGGCGATGACAGCAGGTGGATCTTCCGAGACATGCACCAGCTCAGGGTACTCGCGGTCGATGATGGCGGCGACGTAGACGAGGTGCGCGCCGAAAGAAAGCACCGTGCCGCCCTCCGGCATGGCCCTGCCGCCGAAATCGCCGGCGTTGTCGGTGACGAAGTCGAAGGAGCCAAATCTATGGACGAGGCCGCAGATCACGCGCTCTCCGGTAGCAGAAATCGATCCCGTCCGAACGGAAACTCCAGCCAGCGCCGCCGGTTGCCCCACGGTGGGCGCCAACTGTCGTGGTGGTGTCACGGCAGATGCCATAGGATGGCTAAAGATGTGGGGACGAAGGACGCTGGAGGCGCTCGGGGAGGGATCACGCGACGAGTAGACGCGTGAGGGATAAAACAAGCACTGCAAACAACACGATCTACCCAGGTTCAGGGCCCTCGTGAGGAGGTAAAACCCCTACTCCTGCCTTTCTCTCTGTATTTTGATGTCTCACCGAGTAGCCACAGTACAAATGTTCTCGCTACCGAGTAGCCACTCTTCTCTCTACGTGCGGAACTAGGTCAAGAATGTGAACCAGTCCCAGGATCCCTCGCGCAGGAGGGGGCAGGGCACCTTATATACTCGGTGCCCAGCCGAATACAGCCAAACACAAACAGATGTCGACATTGTGTGCACACCGTCCTTCTTCCGAGTTCCCGCTGACAGCTTTGGCTTCTAGATTTGTCCTGGTGCGGAAAGTCGTTGGGCAAAACCAAGTATCCAGTCTGTTATCACTGCGGCGAACACAGAGTAGGTCCCCCGTATCCTGCGACGCCCTGCTGGCACACTGTCGCTGTCAGGCACGCCGTCCTCAGATGAACATTGCCAAGTACGGACCCGGGATACGCGGGATTCGGTGTCAGAACGGCTCCTTTGACTTCTGGCCCGAGTAGTTTCCCGCCATTTCTACTCGGACCAGCTCTTCTATTCGGAGGAACATAACTCTCTTGATTCATCCTTCTGGCCGTCTAGGTGTAAGACCGGGTAGTAGTATACCGGGTAGCGAGTACCGGGTAGCCGGCTACTCGGTCAAACATCCCTTCTGATCTTGCCTTTAGCACTTGCCTTTACCCTACTCGGGGGTAACCCCCCGACAACATAGGGTAAAATATTTAAATCATGCAGCGTAGAGCAGAAGTAGAGTCCGACTCAACTAAGCCCTTGACAGTCCGGCTCTTGCGGGACGGAGAACATTGACTACTAATAGAATACTGTACTTCTCCTCATTAGCACCAATGTTTCAAAAAAGTTCTAGGTAAATATCTAAAATTATGATTTTAGGGATATGTTTCTATCCTTGCAATCCCATGTATACTTTATGGTCTACAATAAATTCTTGAAATTTATCTCCACATTGCAGTTCCAATTATACTGTTGGCCTGCAAGGCTTTATATTTTCTAGAATACAAATAAACATGTGTATTACATATTAAAGGGGCAGGACCTGCAAAGATTTTATGTATTTATGTTTTGTCAATTGGGGGTAATAAGAAAATTAGTTTACGCACAGATCACGGCACTAAAACGGATGGTATGGATAGTGGGCGTGTGAGGGGGGGCAAGACCTGCAAAGATTTATATATGTATTTATGTTCTATCATTTGGGAATAATAAAAAAAATAAGTTTACACAGTACAGATCACGGCACTAAAACGGATGGTCTGCATAGTTGGCGTGTACCTCACATGGTCTTCACAAAACCACTCTCTTATATACATGCTGTTGTTTGCAGCTGCTGCATTACAGAAAGAGAACCCCGGGCGAATTTCTTGATCGGCGGTTTCACATAATTAAGTTAAGTTTCTTGCATTTGAATGCGTGCAAATCGGATCGTTCAGATTTCGTTCATAATGAAATCCATATCCATCTGACAGTCAACTTGTAGACAGCCGGAATCATATCTTCTGACCTCCTTATTCGATCATAATTGGATGGTAATTAATGCATGCTGGCAGGCAAACAGCTAGTATAAAATTTTCTGGCATAAAATCTTGTTAGGAGAAATTACTATCCCACGATGTAGCCACTACGAAATCTCGTAAGTAGTTATGATAATCTTCTCTGCAGCCTTGGCATCACCTTCGTCCACGAGACCAGCATCAAGTCGTCCAAAACGTCCAGGTGACTCACTTTTTTTTATGCCAGCATCAAGATGTCATAAGTAATTCATTTATGCTGCTCAACTTTCCCTAAACCCTCAAACCTATCCAGCTAGCGTTCATAGTGTACTGTAGACGGTTTGGTTCGAGTAAAACATACCACTTTTTGTTTGCTCACATCAAATTAACAGATGTTGTGAATTAATTCTTGTAAAGAAAATAGATGATCTGAATTTACAGGCTCTTGATCGTACATTAATTCACCTCTATGCATTTTCAGTCTACACCTCTGTGCGTAAATGTCTAGCATGGGTGTTGGGAGATTTGGTAATCTTGGAAAATATCCATATACCTCTAAAAAATGTTTAATGTTACAGAAAATTGTTGATAAATTTAATTAAATGTTCGTGTGCTAGTCCTCAATTTATCACAAAATCTGGCCCCAAAATAGGAGAGAAAAAATAGCAAAGGTAATTGCATAAATTAATTGGCTAAATATAATTTTTCCTTTTTTTTGAGAAATAAATATAATTTTTCGTATCGCTAGGGAATGGATCATAACAACAGAGAACTACTTTCTAACAGGCCGGCCCTAAATAGGAAACATGGGCCCTCCGTCCGATTTACGTTCTATGGACTGAACAGTCATTTAGCCCGCTGGAAAAAAAAAACACTTCATCCACCTCCTTTCATACTTCCCACCCAAAAAAAAAAACTTGTTCCATACTTGTCTGCAGATTTCGGATCTGTTTCAAATGCAAGTTGTGGTTTCACCAAGTACTGAATTCTTACACTATAGAATCTCAAGCTCAACAGCTGTTAGATATCGAAAAACCAAACTGTCGGACTGCTTAATAACGCAAGTCCAGATCCCAAACTTAATCTTCTCGATTCAAACATGTAAATCGTGTGAAAAATACTATAAAACTAGCTTTTTGTTAAATCTTGGCCACAAAATTCATGTTAATTTTATTTGGATGATGTGGTTTAACGTCTGCCTCTATTTTACACCATGTATCTATGTTTTTTTAATTTTTTTGATAAAATGCTTTTATTAATTTTTTTAATATAATAGTAGTATATATAATAGATAGATGGATCACCCCTTATGCAGGGTTCATGTTTCAAGGCCTAATCTTATAAATTATTCATAGCTAAACTGTCAGCACATATATATAATTTACACTAGTGTTAATAATCAATTCATCATCAAATTTTACAAGTGGAATATCTTACGGTTGCACCACTAACAAATCAACGTGCTCCTCCTATATACACCACAACACAACACTTCTCTCCTACACGATAATAAGACAGGCCGTTTGAGAGGTATTATTCTTAATTAGCAGCTTAGGTTTCATCCAAGCTAAAGAATGGTCTCGCCATGAGCTGATGGTGCTGTCAGAGTTGGACACACGCAAGATGTATTTTGCTTCTAAAATGATGATCACATCAGATAAATAGTTCCTTGTTTTTAATAACTAAACAGGGTAGAGGATACCCTAATGATAGGTGACCCACTGCCATCATTAGTTTGCCCATCTTTTTATTCAGACTAAAAATGTCAAAAGAGGTTTAGACTGTTCGGCATATAAAGTTAAGTGTTTCAAACTATTCTGAACAGAACACGTTGCTGAACTATGTGAAGCGCGGCGTGGACAGAAAGAAAGAAGCGGGGAAAAAAAATGTTGTGACGAGTGAGCAAAGGTCCTGCAGGTTTTCCCTAATAAACCCCCTTAATGTCTTGTTTTCTTCTATTTTGTCTTGATGAATAGGTAGATATGAATAGCTACAGTGCTCCTGCACAATTGTGTCAAAATTTGACTGACATCAAACCATGGAAATATGACTACTTTGCAATTCTTTTGCTCCGCATTAGTTTGGCCTAGATGTATACATATGCCACAAAAATATTTAGGTATCCACTAATAAAATAACTAAAATCTCCAAACATTTGGTTCAGATTACCGCAAAACAAAATTCCGAAAGTGATATCCACTAATATGCATATGAGCATCTAATTTATTTGGCACATCTATGACCTCCATCCATTGTGGTAAGCCATTTTTCCTTGTTATTTCTGATTTGAAATCAGGATAATAAATAAAAATCATCCGGCCTCTCATCATGAATATATTATAAACCCTTGCCAATTCCGTTTACAATAGGACAACATGATGCATCTGCATAAGTCCATGTGATGCGTCTATGCAATGGGAGAGGAAGACATGATATTCTTGGCGAGAGTCGTTCGTATGGCTCTTCTAAATCAAACTTTCCTGTTGGAATGGGAATAAATTCAATCCCCGGAAAGGATTGCGTCTTTCTCGTCCTCCGGGCTCAGTGCGCGACACGTGCGCGTTTGGTGCCGAAAGAAAACGAGAATGTATTTCCATGTGTCCCACCCCATGTTCCCCATATCCTTATCATATCCTCTTCGTCATTTAAATATCTATTCCCAGCCCTGACGAACCTCATTTAGCTGGAGCATTGCGCATCTTTGTCCCCGTCTACCTACGTTGTTGCTGCATTCACTCCCTTCTCTAAAGCTCGCACCGACCACCCCCTACCGGGAAACGCGGTGCAAGATGGTACAAGTAAAGTTGATGCAATGGGATCGGCCGTTGTCGTCACAACTGCATGTTCTGTTGTCACCCTGCATGTCCATCAGTGCGATGCCCCGCTCCGCCCCTTTCTTTCCGAGATGTTGCAAAGGCATCTACCCGCGACTGTGAAGCAGAATTATTTTTCGAAATGGAGGTTCTACCCCCAGGCTCTATATCAGAATAATGCACATAGACGATTTGTATTTAATGATAAATCAGAAACCACAATGTCTTACACCTAAATACATTAATCAACTAAACTTGAAGCACCAACCTAGAAGCATCTCGCTACCTATAAGACCGATGAAGGGGGTGGCCAAGCATATGGTTGATGCCCTGACAACCCACCAACATGGATCATCTAAAGAACGAAGGCCTCTCAAAACCGCCCGTCAGGGAGCAAGGGGCACCGCAGCTAGCGCACACTGACGTACACGCTCCAGGAGTTGCCTCTGTCGTCTTCTACTGGCACGTCTTTAGGACAGGGATCAAGGAATTCACCAAGTTAACCTACATGATCGTGATCATCTTTATGTAATGCTACATTTTGTGTTTGCTGGGATCTGATGAATTTTAAATGCTATGTCTTGTGATTATCAATCTATCATGTTATCTTCATGTATATGCTATTTATGATCTTGCATTCTCTCCGTTATTAGTAGATGGTCTAGCCAAGTAGACGCTAGTAACTCTAAGAGGGAGTATTTATGCTCGATAGTGGATTCATGCCTCCTTTGAAACTGTGCTTGAGGTGACGGATGGATGATGTGTTGTTACCATTAGGCAGAAAAAAACAATGATTTGTCTAAGGATGATTCTATTGTTTACATTACACACTTTGCTTAATGAAATTATCTGTTGCTTGCAACTTAATACCCAAGGTTTGGTCGGATAACAGTGTGAGGGTGTATTATTAGTCATAGATGCAGTTGGATGACAATCTATGTATCTTGTTGTAATGCCCGCATCAATCACATATTAATCTTTATGTTTTGCATATGCACTACAGTGCAGCCTTCATTTATGTCAATTTCCGAGCTGTAATTGGTTCACCACACATATTATTTATCTTTCACGGAGAGACACCACTAGTGAACTGTGGACCCCGGTCCATTTTCCTCATACTGATAATACAAACACTGGATCCACTGTTTTCACACTGCTCCTACTATTCTCATACTGTTTTCAACACCATACGTTTAACCTCTTTGTATTCAGCAAAACCGGTGAGATTGACAACCTCACTGTTTCGTTGGGGCAAAGCGATTTTATTGTGTTATGTAGGTTCCACGTTGTTGCTGAACCAGTAGTGCGCCCTGCCATCTCAGCTGCATCAACCTTCTGAACTTACTCCTTCCTCCTACTGGTCGATTCAACCTTGGTTTCTTTCTAAGGGAAACTTGCCGCTGCACTCTTCATACCTTCCTCTTGGGGTCTCCCAACGAACGTGTGATCACACGCATCAAGCACTTTTCTGGCACCGTTGCCGGGGAGGAAGAGAATTTCTGGAAGGGGAATCTATCACTTCCAATGTCTTTACTTTGTTTTAGTTTTTCTTAGTTCATTTTATTTTGTCTTGTTTCCTTCTCGATATCAAAAACATAAAAAAAATAGTTCTTATTCTAGCTGTAGTTTTTATCCTATTTTGAATCTTGCTAAAATGACTACTCCTGAGATCACCAAGTTGTGTGACTTCACTAGCACCAACACCAATTATTTCATTAGCACACATATTGCTCCACCTTCTTCTACTGATGATTTTTATGAGATTAAGCCTAGATTATTAAATCTTGTTATGAGAGAGCAATTTTCTGGTGTTAGTACTGATGATGCTGCTGCTCATCTTAATAATTTTGTTGAACTACGTGAGATGCAAAAAAAAAGATGTAGATGGAGATATTACTAAACTAAAATTGTTTCCTTTCTCTTCAAGGGGAAGAGCTAAATAATGCTTGCTATCTTTGCCTAGAAATATTATCCTCCTGTTAAGATTATATCTTTAAGAAGTAGCATTATGAATTTTAAGCAACTTGATAATGAGCATGTTGCTAAAGCTTGGGAAAGAATGAAATCTTTAGTAAAGAATTGTCCCACTCATGGACTGACTACTTGAATGGTCATCCAAACCTTTTATGCAGGACTAAATTTTTCCTCAAGAAACCTTATGGATTCAGCTGCTGGAGGAACCTTTATGTCCATGAACTTGGGGGCAGCAGCAAAGCTTCTTGATAATATGCTGGTAAATTATTCTGAATGACACACTGAGAGAGCTACAACTGGTAAGAAGAAGGTAAATTCTGTTGAAGAAACCTCCTCTTTTAGTGATAGAATTGATGCTGTTATGTCTATGCTTGTTAATGGGCATGCTCCTTGTCGCACCCCGGTTTCTAGAGGATACTCATCGCACGAACTAGATAGCAGGTGCTTGGATTATGGGGCATACCTGCTCCCACGTCCCAGCTTCCTGGTAGGCCTGCGCTTATGCGCGACAACACAAGCCCTGCTTCCACCGTCGAAGTAAACTATCCGCTAGGAACCTAAGGCACTATTGTCGACGTACTTCATAACAAGCACGCACTGTACGTCAACAGCTTTGAACAAAAGGAAATCACAGAATGTCTCTACGACACAAAAAATGGAAATAAGTTTGCAAATAGCCTTCACTAAGGCAGAGATAGCAAAACACTCATACAGAGGACACATGTCCCAACATATCATTCATTACATCAGCGGAAGCAATCAAAGGGGTCTGAGTACAGACAAATCCAAAGGCTTAAGAAGCCGGAGAAAATAAAGAAGACGAAGCCCATCCACGTAGTCTTCGGATCCTGCCCGGGTCCGCTATCTACTCGTCTGCAGTCTCGTCAAACTCCACGAAGTAGCCATCCTGGTGATCATCGTAGCCGTAGTCGTAGTCTGCGTAAACCACAGCCCCAACGGGGTCAGTACATCCAAGTACTGGCAAGCAAGACTCACACTTCATCAAGGAGTTACCCGTCAACACAAGCCGGGATGCTTGGGATCAACGGAAGAAGATAGGTATTATAAAAACTGCAGCGGGCTGCTCTAACCAACTACAGAAGATACTAATTGTGTCCGGCTAATAGAAAAGATAAGATCGAGGAATTGTAACCAACTGAAAGATAACTTCAAACAAACCCATCCTGGATCTCGCCCCTTATCCGAAGAAGCGATCCGAGGATAACTCACACAGTTGGGATAAGGTGAATCAAGTTATTGTGTGAATAACCTATTACTAGTCAAGTTATTAATCATTGGGTGAAACATGATTGATCATTAAGTTGAAGTTGTCCTGAGTACTTGTTAGCCAGTACTTTCACCAAGTAATCCATAACCGCGGAAAACACGGCTTCTCGAGAAGATTTACCCTGCAGGGGTGCACCATAGTAACCGTACACGCATGAATAACCCGCCAGATGGGAAATCACCCCACCAAGCGGGGTACTCAACACAACCAACCCTTCTTCGCATCAAGCCCAAAGCACCGCGTGCTGTGCGTGCGCGGCTAATCGAGCCCCACGAAGAAAAGGGGACCCTCATAGCACTGGAAGACCACGCCGCCCTAAATGCCGACTACAAAAGTTCCACCCTGGCGCCAAGGGTTCGTACATGCATATGATGCAGCAAATGGAACACCCGAACTAGTACGGCGATTTGGACGAGATGCGAATCGAGTCAGTTGAGGGGGGCGCCCATACTCGCTTCCCACATGCGGGTAGTGCGCTCATCATGGATCAGTAGACAAGACCCTTTTCCTATTAGGGTCGACACTAGCAGGCCTCAAAACCACAAAGGGCCTCCTGCCGGTGCCTTATCATCAAATTATTATTAACAGTAGCATTAACAGGATTGATTGATTAAGATTCGAGCCCCCGGAACGGTAACAATAATAATAGAACGATAGTAAAAGAAGTAACCGACAACAGGCTCGAGCAAAAGCAACCTAAGCATGCTAGAATAGAACAGGCACAAACAAAGGCTGTAGGTATGGAGGTGAGGCAATATCATGGCTCAAGGTAGCATGTGATGGGTTCGGAGAACAAGCATCGATTCCATAGGGCTAGCAGAAATAGACGAAAGGATAGTATCGACAACAATTGTGGAAGAGAACTCGATGATTCATGTGAGTGATAACTTGCCTGCAAACCCAGTAGCCTGGTACTGAGCTGAAAATCCTTAGAAGGGGGGTACCGTACGTCTCGTCGGTCTCAACGTCGTCGTCTAAAGCGAGAAGAAGCAAACACACCATCGAAAGAGACGAACAATCAATACATGGCATAGGTGCACAAACATGGGATGATGCATGTCAAGTTAATAGATGCATCAAAGTAAACTACTTGACAAGATAGCACAATTTAAATGGACCCATATGCAATTGGATTGCATATGGGAAGAGTCCATGGATTAAAGTGGAAACAAATGATCTACAAGTTATTATCATGTGAAAGTTGATTACCATGATGCATGTATGATGATAACAAGAAGTAAACAACAATAGATGCAAGTGGTGAAAGAATAAAACAAGTTTGGAAAATATTGGTTAAGTTGGAAAAGTTTGGTTACTTAAACATGCCACACAATTAATTGTTGTTTTCACCAAGTTAAAGTGTTCAAAACAAATTACAAATTTTATATTTGAAAAGGTTATCAAATTTTAGTTGGATTACATGTTTCACATGTTGAAATTGGACTTTGGATTAATTAATTAGGAATTAAACAATATTAAACAATTTTTAATTGCATTAAACAAGAATTAAATGGTTTAGGCAATTTTAAGTATTCAAAACAGAAAAAAAAATTATATTTGAAAAGGTGAGATGAAATGGTATGGAAAACATATTTTATTTGCATTTATTGGATTAATAAATAATTAGTTATGGATTTTATAAGTTAGCATTTGAAATATTTAAGTTTGAATTTTAAATACATTTGGGAAGGTCAAAACAGTACACAATTAAGTTATTTGGAAAGATTATTAAATTTTGAACAGAAAACATATAAAGTTTTTATTTATTGGGGTTATGGATTGAGAGTTATTGATTTTTAAAGTTTGGTGTTTATTCTGCCAATTAAAAGAAATTAGAAATAAAAACAGATTAGTTTTAATACTTTTGTTACCGTGGGGCTAGCCAGCTAGAGGCGCTGACGAGCGGGCCCAGGGGCCACGCTGGCGCCGCGTGGGCGCGGTTAGGAGTTGACAGGGCTCCGCGGTCTATGACCAGCGGGCCCTACTGCGCGCAGACGAAGAAATCGCAAAAAGGTGGGGGGCTTGCGCCCGCGGGGATTCGACCCCGGGTCGCGCTGCTCGCGCGGACAGACTCGCTACCAGTGCGCTGCGCTGAGTTTTGTGACGGTAACAGGTACTGACTGAAAATATGGTGTTCGTCCGCGTTAACTGAATTTTGGACAGATGCTTCGCTGAACCTGACGAACAGAGGCACGGATCGCCGGCGGGACTCCGGTGTGGACTACGGGCGGATGCTGGCGACTCGCTGGATGCTTGGTGCGGGCGTGTGTGTGGATCGTGCGCGTGCAGCGTGGAGACGTAAGGAGGGAAAGGAGAGGGGTGGCCTGCTCACCTCGCTTCTGGTCGTCGAGGACGACTGCCTGACGGCAGGTAGCAGCGGCGCTCCTCCCCGGCGACGGCACGGCCGCTGCGGTGCCGTTCAGCAGGCGACGAGAGCACGGTGAGGTGCAGGAACGCTCCGCGGTTCCATTCCCGGGGACGGTGACTCCTCGAGGTGGCCAGGGTGGCCGGGGCGGCGGCGATCTGACAGTGGCTAGGTGGTGTTCGATGGCTTCAGTGATTGCAGGGTTCAGAACGGAAGAAAAATCTTGGGGAAGAGGAAGATGAGATCGGCGGCGCAGGGAGAGGGGCTCTAGGGTTTCTAGGCTAGGGTTTGGTGGGGTGTAGGGGTAGATATAGGCATGGAGGAGTAGGTGGAGCTCGGTGGTTGATGTGCTGGCGTGTGCTGATGTCACCTGTACGGAGCTAGGAGAAGGGCCAGCAGGCCGTGCGCGTTTGGGAGGGTTGGGGTTGTGGGCTGCGCATGGAAAAAGTGAGGAGGAGGGAAGGAGAATGGGCTGGGCCAGGAGAGGTTTCTCTGCTGTGCTTTTTCTTTCCTTTTCCCATTTTTATTTCTCTGTTTTTTTTTGTAGGGTTTGGGTTTTAGAAGAAAAACATAGCTTTTAGCTTAATAAAAATTCTAGAAAATTAGGTTAGGTTGGTTAGGTGATTAGAAACCATAATCCAAGATTTGATTTCAAAAAGTTGAGTTTTAAAATGATATCTGTATTTGAATCCAAATAGAAACAATTTTCATTATTAAAAACACAATATTCAAACAACAATTTAAATAGGGTTACCCCTATGAATTAATGTGTTTAAGGATTACAATTTTGAGGTGAATTTCATGGTTTCAATTAGGTACTGATTTGAAATACATTTGATTTGAAATTGGATTGAAATAGAATTAATTGATTGAAATAAAAGCACCATTTTATTAGTTGATCAACATGGAATAAAATGGAACAATTTGGTTGTTTTCACTTGTTATTTTTATTCCAAAAGTTGTAACAGAACAAGTATGAAAACATTGTTTGAGTAAGGTTTGAATTTGAGTTGTGAAAACAGTGGAAAACAAAGAATAACAGATGCAAACAAAAGAAACAAATGCAACAATATGATGACATGATGCAATACATTAAATAAACATGCAACAAACATTCTAAGGGGATGGTTTTCATACTTGGGCTGTTACAAAACGCCCCCCCTTGAAGGAATTGCGCCCCGAGATTCCTACTGAGAAAAGAAAAGGTCCGGATACTTCTTGGAAAGATCCACTTGAGCTGTGACACGTGAAACACATCGTGCACATTGGATAGTTTAACTGGAAGTTGAAAACAATAGGAATTCCTGGCAACTCTTCTGGAAAGATATCAGGGAATTTGGAAACCACCGGAACAATATTAGTAGAGGTATAGGTTTTGTATGGATGGTGTATAGCTGAAAAGAATTTGATTCATTTGGAGAATAGATTATCTGGCTAGAATGGTTGAACTTGGTTATTGACATCAATTGAACACCAAGAATGATATCAATGTCAGAATCAGCAACATGAGAGTAACGAGGAATATGTGGCCTCCCATTAAAGTTGGATTGTTCTTACTTATGTTGGAGTCAACACTTGAGATTCCGGAGAGTGAACTGTGATTTGATTGCTTAGTGGAACCAGAAATAGGTTGTATGTTGTGGAAAAGATTGTTGACACCAAGGAAAGTGATGCTCCGGTATCAAAGAACACTTTAGCTGGAATAGAGTTTAGCAGATGAACGGGGAAACTTTGATTAAAACAGAACTTGATCCATATGGAGAATAGATTTTTTGGAATGTGGTGCTTGAGGAGTGAAAACAACAACAACAAGAACTTCTCTGGACAGATATATTTGATATTTGGGAAATTGATTTGACGCCGGTAGAAGAATTGAAGTAGAAAACAACAACAAGATTTCAACGGAGGAGAAGGAAATGTTTAGAAGAACATGATACTGAAGCAACACCGGGAAACTAGAACAAGATTCCTGAGGTACTACGGAGAACCCAAAACACTCGAAATCCTAACTTGAAAGTTTAGGTGAGAAGGGAAAATCAACGTTGCACTTCCTTACCAGAAAAGGGAGGGAGGGTGGGGAAAAGAAGAAAAAGAACAGAATTCCTACTCTCACGTTTCATTTTTCCTATATAGCTACAAAATAGTTTCTAGACTCAACTGCGACCAGTAAAACGGGATCCTACAGGCAGACAGGCTCTGATACCATTTGTCGCACCCCGGTTTCTAGAGGATACTCATCGCACGAACTGGATAGCAGGTTCTTGGATTATGGGGCATACCTGCTCCCACGTCCCAGCTTCCTGGTAGGCCTGCGCTTATGCGCGACAACACAAGCCCTGCTTCCACCGTCGAAGTAAACTATCCGCTAGGAACCTAAGGCACTACTGTCGACGTACTTCATAACAAGCACGCACTGTACGTCAACAGCTTTGAACAAAAGGAAATCACAGAATGTCTCTACGACACAAAAAATGGAAATAAGTTTGCAAATAGCCTTCACTAAGGCAGAGATAGCAAAACACTCATACAGAGGACACATGTCCCAACATATCATTCATTACAATAGCGGAAGCAATCAAAGGGGTCTGAGTACAGACAAATCGAAAGGCTTAAGAAGCCGGAGAAAATAAAGAAGACGAAGCCCATCCACGTAGTCTTCGGATCCTGCCCGGGTCCGCTATCTACTCGTCTGCAGTCTCGTCAAACTCCACGAAGTAGCCATCCTGGTGATCATCGTAGCCGTAGTCGTAGTCTGCGTAAACCACAGCCCCAACGGGGTCAGTACATCCAAGTACTGGCAAGCAAGACTCACACTTCATCAAGGAGTTACCCGTCAACACAAGCCGGGATGCTTGGGATCAACGGAAGAAGATAGGTATTATAAAAACTGCAGCGGGCTGCTCTAACCAACTACAGAAGATACTAATTGTGTCCGGCTAATAGAAAAGATAAGATCGAGGAATTGTAACCAACTGAAAGATAACTTCAAACAAACCCATCCTGGATCTCGCCCCTTATCCGAAGAAGCGATCCGAGGATAACTCACACAGTTGGGATAAGGTGAATCAAGTTATTGTGTGAATAACCTATTACTAGTCAAGTTATTAATCATTGGGTGAAACATGATTGATCATTAAGTTGAAGTTGTCCTGAGTACTTGTTAGCCAGTACTTTCACCAAGTAATCCATAACCGCGGAAAACACGGCTTCTCGAGAAGATTTACCCTGCAGGGGTGCACCATAGTAACCGTACACGCATGAATAACCCGCCAGATGGGAAATCACCCCACCAAGCGGGGTACTCAACACAACCAACCCTTCTTCGCATCAAGCCCAAAGCACCGCATGCTGTGCGTGCACGGCTAATCGAGCCCCACGAAGAAAAGGGGACCCTCATAGCACTGGAAGACCACGCCGCCCTAAATGCCGACTACAAAAGTTCCACCCTGGCGCCAAGGGTTCGTACCTGCATATGATGCAGCAAATGGAACACCCGAACTAGTACGGCGATTTGGACGAGATGCGAATCGAGTCAGTTGAGGGGGGCGCCCATACTCGCTTCCCACATGCGGGTAGTGCGCTCATCATGGATCAGTAGACAAGACCCTGTTCCTATTAGGGTCGACACTAGCAGGCCTCAAAACCACAAAGGGCCTCCTGCCGGTGCCTTATCATCAAATTATTATTAACAGTAGCATTAACAGGAATGATTGATTAAGATTCGAGCCCCTGGAACGGTAACAATAATAATAGAACGATAGTAAAAGAAGTAACCGACAACAGGCTCGAGCAAAAGCAACCTAAGCATGCTAGAATAGAACAGGCACAAACAAAGGCTGTAGGTATGGAGGTGAGGCAATATCATGGCTCAAGGTAGCATGTGATGGGTTCGGAGAACAAGCATCGATTCCATAGGGCTAGCAGAAATAGACGAAAGGATAGTATCGACAACAATTGTGGAAGAGAACTCGATGATTCATGTGAGTGATAACTTGCCTGCAAACCCAGTAGCCTGGTACTGAGCTGAAAATCCTTAGAAGGGGGGTACCGTACGTCTCGTCGGTCTCAACGTCGTCGTCTAAAGCGAGAAGAAGCAAACACACCATCGAAAGAGACAAACAATCAATACATGGCATAGGTGCACAAACATGGGATGATGCATGTCAAGTTAATAGATGCATCAAAGTAAACTACTTGACAAGATAGCACAATTTAAATGGACCCATATGCAATTGGATTGCATATGGGAAGAGTCCATGGATTAAAGTGGAAACAAATGATCTACAAGTTATTATCATGTGAAAGTTGATTACCATGATGCATGTATGATGATAACAAGAAGTAAACAACAATAGATGCAAGTGGTGAAAGAATAAAACAAGTTTGGAAAATATTGGTTAAGTTGGAAAAGTTTGGTTACTTAAACATGCCACACAATTAATTGTTGTTTTCACCAAGTTAAAGTGTTCAAAACAAATTACAAATTTTATATTTGAAAAGGTTATCAAATTTTAGTTGGATTACATGTTTCACATGTTGAAATTGGACTTTGGATTAATTAATTAGGAATTAAACAATATTAAACAATTTTTAATTGCATTAAACAAGAATTAAATGGTTTAGGCAATTTTAAGTATTCAAAACAGAAAACAAAAATTATATTTGAAAAGGTGAGATGAAATGGTATGGAAAACATATTTTATTTGCATTTATTGGATTAATAAATAATTAGTTATGGATTTTATAAGTTAGCATTTGAAATATTTAAGTTTGAATTTTAAATACATTTGGGAAGGTCAAAACAGTACACAATTAAGTTATTTGGAAAGATTATTAAATTTTGAACAGAAAACATATAAAGTTTTTATTTATTGGGGTTATGGATTGAGAGTTATTGATTTTTAAAGTTTGGTGTTTATTCTGCCAATTAAAAGAAATTAGAAATAAAAACAGATTAGTTTTAATACTTTTGTTACCGTGGGGCTAGCCAGCCAGAGGCGCTGACGAGCGGGCCCAGGGGCCACGCTGGCGCCGCGTGGGCGCGGTTAGGAGTTGACAGGGCTCCGCGGTCTATGACCAGCGGGCCCTGCTGCGCGCAGACGAAGAAATCGCAAAAAGGTGGGGGGCTTGCGCCCGCGGGGATTCGACCCCGGGTCGCGCTGCTCGCGCGGACAGACTCGCTACCAGTGCGCTGCGCTGAGTTTTGTGACGGTAACAGGTACTGACTGAAAATATGGTGTTCGTCCGCGTTAACTGAATTTTGGACAGATGCTTCGCTGAACCTGACGAACAGAGGCACGGATCGCCGGCGGGACTCCGGTGTGGACTACGGGCGGATGCTGGCGACTCGCTGGATGCTTGGTGCGGGCGTGTGTGTGGATCGTGCGCGTGCAGCGTGGAGACGTAAGGAGGGAAAGGAGAGGGGTGGCCTGCTCACCTCGCTTCTGGTCGTCGAGGACGACTGCCTGACGGCAGGTAGCAGCGGCGCTCCTCCCCGGCGACGGTGCGGCCGCTGCGGTGCCGTTCAGCAGGCGACGAGGGCACGGTGAGGTGCAGGAACGCTCCGCGGTTCCATTCCCGGGGACGGTGACTCCTCGAGGTGGCCAGGGTGGCCGGGGCGGCGGCGATCTGACAGTGGCTAGGTGGTGTTCGATGGCTTCAGTGATTGCAGGGTTCAGAACGGAAGAAAAATCTTGGGGAAGAGGAAGATGAGATCGGCGGCGCAGGGAGAGGGGCTCTAGGGTTTCTAGGCTAGGGTTTGGTGGGGTGTAGGGGTAGATATAGGCATGGAGGAGTAGGTGGAGCTCGGTGGTTGATGTGCTGGCGTGTGCTGATGTCACCTGTACGGAGCTAGGAGAAGGGCCAGCAGGCCGTGCGCGTTTGGGAGGGTTGGGGTTGTGGGCTGCGCATGGAAAAAGTGAGGAGGAGGGAAGGAGAATGGGCTGGGCCAGGAGAGGTTTCTCTGCTGTGCTTTTTCTTTCCTTTTCCCATTTTTATTTCTCTGTTTTTTTTTGTAGGGTTTGGGTTTTAGAAGAAAAACATAGCTTTTAGCTTAATAAAAATTCTAGAAAATTAGGTTAGGTTGGTTAGGTGATTAGAAACCATAATCCAAGATTTGATTTCAAAAAGTTGAGTTTTAAAATGATATCTGTATTTGAATCCAAATAGAAACAATTTTCATTATTAAAAACACAATATTCAAACAACAATTTAAATAGGGTTACCCCTATGAATTAATGTGTTTAAGGATTACAATTTTGAGGTGAATTTCATGGTTTCAATTAGGTACTGATTTGAAATACATTTGATTTGAAATTGGATTGAAATAGAATTAATTGATTGAAATAAAAGCACCATTTTATTAGTTGATCAACATGGAATAAAATGGAACAATTTGATTGTTTTCACTTGTTATTTTTATTCCAAAAGTTGTAACAGAACAAGTATGAAAACATTGTTTGAGTAAGGTTTGAATTTGAGTTGTGAAAACAGTGGAAAACAAAGAATAACAGATGCAAACAAAAGAAACAAATGCAACAATATGATGACATGATGCAATACATTAAATAAACATGCAACAAACATTCTAAGGGGATGGTTTTCATACTTGGGCTGTTACACTCCTATTGATCCAAACAATGTTCCTTTAGCCTCTCTGGTTGCTCAAGAAGAGCATGTTGATGTGAACTTCATTAAAAATAATAATTTCAACAACAATGCTTATAGGAATAATTTTGGGAGCAACAATTATAGGCCATATCCTCTTAATAGTGGTAATAATGATAGAAGTTGAATGATTAATGAAATAATTTCAGAAGTTGAAAGAGCCACTAGAAACTTTATGCAAAAGCAATATGAGAAAAATAAACTATTTACTAAGACCATGGAGGAACAATCTATTATGCTAAAAAATATTAGGTATCGACTTGAGAGTTTAAATAGAAAAATATCTGGTTTGCAAGTTAAAAATGCTCATGCCGAAACTTCTATTTCATCCACGTATGAAGCACAATCTTCTTTGAATGATAGGATGACTACTAAAACTGAAACTATAGATGAGAATCATTTTGCTTCTACAAGTGCCATCCATATTCGAATTGATGATAATGTTAGGATGTTAGCTAAATTGCATGCTTCATGGGAAAGAGAAGATGAAATAGCTAGAAAGAGTAATATAGCTAATGTTTGCACCATTACCACCACTAGTAAAACTGAAGCCTCTCATGCTATTAAACCTTCTACTTCCAATAGTAAAGTAATTGGTGTTTGTATTATCCCCAATGCTACTATTAAAAATGCAAAATTGCCTGAAACTACTAAAAATACTCCTGATAATAGTGTTGAAATTTTTAGAAACATGGGAGACAATAGTCCCATTACCTTTGCTAAAAATGATCTTAATTTTCATGGTTGCAACATAAATGAAGTGATTAAGTTCTTACAAAATCTTTAGAGTTGTCCTAATGCTAGTGCTATGAATATGGCTTTCACAAAACATATTACAAATGCTCTCATGCAAATTAGAGAGGTTGAATTGAGATGTGAAGCCTCTATCCCAAGGAAGTTAGATGACGGGTTAGAACCCATTATTAAAATGAAAATGAATGGTTTTAGTTGCAATGCTCTATGTGATCTTGGTGCTAGTATTTCTATAATTCCTAAGAGACTTTATGATATTCTTGATTTGCCACCTTTGGAAGCCTGTTATTTGGATGTTCGTCTTACTCATAATGTTAGAAAGAAACCTTTGGTGAGAGTTGATGATGTTCTTATCATGGTTAATAATAATCGTGTCTTTGTTGATTTTGTTGTCTTGAATATTGAATGCAATTATTTTTGTCCAATTGTTTTGGGAAGACCTTTTCTTAGAGCTGTTGGTGATGTTATTAATATGAAAGAGGGGAATATTAAATTTCAATTCCCACTCAAGAAAGGTATGGAACACTTTCCTAGATAGAGAATGAAGTTGCCTTTTGATTCTATTATTAGAACACATTACAATTTGGATGCTTCTTTGTTGGAAAATGCTTGAACCCACTTTTCTGGGCCTAGCTAAAAGGCGTTAAAGAAAAGCACTTCTTGGATGATAACCCATCGTTTTATTTTTGCTTTGTTTTTCTCTGTTTTTTTTTAGTCAAGGGGATGTATACTTCTGTATCAACCCCTTTGTATCTTTAATTTCATGTATTAGTTGTGACAAGTAAAGTTTGTGACAAAAGTTGGAGTTGGTTTTGGTATTTCTAAGGAGGAAACAAATTTCTACTATCAACCATAAAAAATCGTGTAAAATGCAGAAAGTACGGAATGACCTAATATGTTTTGTGCTTATTATGCAGAAAATTCTTCAAATTTTTCATTCTTTAAGTTTTTTTATTTGATTAGTGTAAGTGCCCCAAAAAAATTCGTCTTTACAGACTGTTCTGGTTTTGGCATATTCTACCATTTTTCTTGCATTTGCTCTTTCACGATGTCAAGTGGATTTCTTTGCTTCATGAAACATCAGTGGTTGTAGCTAATGTTTAAACGTATCAGGAGCACTTGTTCCATACAGAACCCATGGATTTTTTTTATTGTTGCATGAACCCTATAATGTGAATTACTCTTTGAGTGTGGTGTGAAGGAAGTTTTCAAGGGTCAAGAGAAGAGGGTGATATATGTGATCAAGAAGAGTGCAAGGTCAGAGCTTTGGGATACCCCCGTTGTCAATCCCAGCAAATTTTAAGAAGAATAAAGCATCTAAGCTTGTGGATGCCCAGGGCATCCCCTTCTTCATCAACCATTTATCAGGTCACTTCACTAGTGGAAAACAGGCTATGAGTATCGGTTCCAGAGGGATTCTAGTACCGGTTGGACAACTTGTACTAATTAATCTGCACTAAAGGTAGTCCAACCTTTAGTAAGGAACCGGTATTGACGGTGCCTCCACGTGGCCTCAGGGGAGCCCACGGGGCTGGATACATTTGATACCGGTTCGGAACACGAACCGGTACCAAAGGGTTGGGAGGGGTTTAGGTTTTTTTTTTGAAACTGAGGGGTTTAGGATTTAGGAGGGGTTTACGGTTTAGGAAAGGTTTAGGAGGGGCCATATCGGACCTTTTCATCGTACGAGTATCGCGTCGATGCTCACGACCTTAGTGCATATATATAACACATGTAATTAATTACATGAGATCGCAAATTAAGTAGTGTTTCATAGTTGTACTCTCCGAGGCATCCTATATATGGAATATTACATGTAGCTATCTCACTATTAGATTTAGGAATATACTACGATGCATGGTAGTACTCTCCAAAGGAGCTATGACGTCTTGGAGGAAAAATCCCGCCATTTCCTCGCAAATTGCTTGGAAGCAGCGCTCGAGGGGAAGCTTCTCCCGCTGTCTTGCCAACTGTAAAAGAATGAGAGAGATACAAATGAATACATACGTAAACTATCAAATCATAATAAAACAACTATGACTGAAACTTAGCAGAACTTATGGTAACAAAATAAATTTGTAAATATAATTTACATACCTCCTTAATTCTATTATTATTTATTCTCTCGGAGACAATCTTGTGAATGTTCTCACAAACATAGTACGCACATAGATTAGTCCCCTTTGGTTGTTGATCGCATTTCTGTGCAAGAATATAATTCAATCAAACAATAACCAAGTATGATAACGGTGTATGGAGCTAGGTAGTAGTACTTACTTTCCCTTTCCATATCAGCTTCACCGGCCATCCACCTTCCGGATCTTTCTTGATGAACATTTCCCATACCATGCCTGACAAATAAATGAATAAAAGAGTTATTAATTTGTTGACATCAGGAAATTAACGAAAAATCCGATAAGAATCTTATATTTACTAATTGGAGACTCCCTACGAGACACCACGTTAATCCTTGAGGTTAACAAATTTTGTCCGTTCGGTTAACGTATCATCTATTTGTCACTGTTGGATGAAAACATTATATGTGACCTCCTGACATACGCACGCGAGTCATCCTCTCCATGGTGCATCCCTGGTTTCATCCCGAAGAAAAAAAAACGAGTTTAGCTTCTCCAAGCCCTAGGTCTAATACCAAAAGGACAACAATTAATATGACCAAGTGATATGCGTGCACATATGATCGACAAAGTATTCCAGTATTATACGACGGCGGTGCCAATGATATGATTGGACAGGTGAGGGGCTCGGAATACAAGCATCTGTGGCGACGGGTGAGAATATAAAGAATGCGGCTGCTTTGACTTTTTTTCATCCAACTAAACTCTGTCATGTTTCAGATCAATTATGCCAGTAAATGTTGGAGAAGCAACCTCTGCCTCCATGTAAAATCTCCAGCGCGTCGTATAAATTTTTTAGCTATGCGTCTCCATGGCAGCAACGGTACGTAGTAGTTTGATGAAATTGGCTATGGCGAATTAATGCTGCTATATTCTGCACTGCTCAACAAAATTGCCTCTACAAGGTAAGCAACGTGATATTCTATTTCATATCTGATCTATATGGTGATTGAATCCAGAAAAGGTAAGACAACACATTTTTTTAGGGACGATAAAAGACATCCGTAGGAGCAGTGGTTGTCCACCACTCTAGGGACCTCCTAGAAATTAGATTTGTTTTAAAAAAAGTAAACTTTTGGTTTCCACAATCTAGAGACATGGACGTGTTGTTTGTGCTTATAGATTCCTCCTCCCTAGATGCCTTTATTTCAGTAAATTCAGTTGCAAATTATTTGGCAAACTGCAGTGCTCCGGTTTACTGTATTTCTTGGTAAAGCTTCATGGTACACGTGTATGAAACTCAAGTTCGTATGTTCAGATGCACGAAGGATGAGTTAGTAGGTCAATAAATTTTAAGATTACTGGGATGTTGTATTAATTTCTTTTACCTCTACTTTTGTCAAATAAGCAAAGAAAATATGCATATATCTTCAGGAACGAATAATTTTACTTTGTTAGAATTGTTTTTCTGATTCGAAGTATAAGCATGCCACTGCTAAATGCCCATTTTTTTATTTTAGTTAGACACGCATGCTGAAAAAGTTAGAAGTTGTTTCTTTGTTCTCACAGTGCGAACTGCACATATGCTTACATTGTAATCCTAAGTTAATTAGTTGATCTTTGAGCTACCATTGCCCAAAGTTATGGAGATTTTCTTCTGGTAGGATTGGAAGAATTTCATGACAACTTATTAAAAAATCTGTACACTATGGTTTGTCGTATATCTGACCCTGCTAATTTCCTCGAAATTTCTACAGTTATGTACAATTTAACACACCGGACAGTGTAATGGTTTTGACTTTCAGTATCTCATCTATCTATGTTAGTCAGTCGAGTATCATTTTTCCTGGTAGGAAAACTATATCTGATAGCACACCAGCCATATGCTAATTTTCTGAAATTTGCTAAGTTATGTAGATATAACACACCAGCGCCAGTGCAATGGGTTCCAATTTCAGTATTTCCTTTTCTTTGTTGTTTGATCGAGTTAAATTGTTCCCGATAGAAAATCTCATTGACTTTTAAGGTAAAGGTCTCAACGAACGGATCTACCCGTACACAAATATGTTTCTGAGCTCAAAGTATTTCATGTATAATTAAAGAAGGCACATTTAAAGACACAACATAAAACTATAAGTGGTAATATTCGGGTGTTGATGGGAATTTTTCTCTTATTGTTGGAAATAGTTTTTGAGTACATGCATATAAAGTTGGTACAGCTATTAATTCAGGAGTTGTGAAGTTTTCTACAATTTATACTCCTTCCGTTAAAAAATACAAGACTTCCATTTATCTAGATTTGGATATAATATAAAATATGCATTAGTTGTAGTGATTTGAAATATTTTTTCAGGTTATATAGTTTATGATTTTCTATTTGATTGCTAAGTTTGCATGTAAATGTTGAGTCTATAGTACTTCGAAATTATGTAATAAATATAGACTTAAATTATAACGATTGGCCCGCGCGAACGCACGGGTTGATGACTAGTTAAATAAAATTACCGTTGGAGCATATCAAAACAGTGCTTGTAATCTATAGGCGTTTTGGTCATTGAGTCGTGGACATCAATATGTCCATTGTGCATTTTAATGACGTTAAGCATGAAGTGGAAGCCGCGCACGTTTAAATATGCAGTGTCATAGATATAACTCATTAGTTATAAGGAAAAATATAATGTGTTAGAAGACAGTAACACTCACCTGTAGTTATAAGGCCAAATTTTCTTTTTTTTGTCACATTGTCGCTTCAAAAAACTTAGCAAAGTCTCTCGTGTATCCTTGTTATACAGGGGATTCTTTATGGATTCTTCATGCATTGTATCCGCGTCAATGAACCCAGTGTCATTGATTTCATTCCTTTTGCATTCGAGCACCTTCAATCTGCACAGAACATGAACGAAGTCAGCTAAATCCTTCTGAAATTACATAAAAAATCACTTATAGACAATAGCAACTGAGCAACGATTTGTCGAGTGCCCAGAGATTGTATAACACAAAAAGATCCTCGAAGTCAATGCTCACAATGTAATCTTGGAAGTAGTGCTCCTCCTTGACGGCCACCATCATAGCCGCGTACCCTTCCTTTTCCCTACCCAAGTACCACTTATGCAAATTGCTCATTTTTGTTGGTAGGATGGAGACATTCTCGACCAAATTTTTCCCTTTTTCATATTGGTACGCTACTTTAGAGATGGCGTAATCGATATCTGTTGTGTGTTGTTGATAAGTCCTTCGAAGGGCCTTCTGGTCAAACACCTTGAGAGGGGAAACCGATTGACCAGCTTGTTCTCCGAGCTGGGAATTTTTTTGCCTTTTTTCCCCTAGACCTGTTGTTTCCTTTTTGGTGCCTGCTGGACCACCAGTTTCTTCCATTTTCCCTCCTGGATCATCTCTTCATATGACTTTTCAATAGAACGCCAATAGTCTGATGGAGGTGATGGTGGAGGTTTATATAGGTTCTCAACGGTACGCACAACTTTCACCGGATCTAACGTCTTCTCAAAAGGTATCTCTGGCACTTCTTAGCGAAATTGGCAGCCACCCCAGAACGAGAGATGGCCCTGTTTTCCTCGTTAGGTATTTCCCAAGGTAACTTCTGAAGAGGCGACAGTGCTCTCTCTATTCTAGGTCTCTTCCTAGCCGGAGAATCGTTCCGCTTAACGGGAGCTTCCTCACGCGGAGGATATCGAGATGCTGGACTCGCGCTGCCCCCCCCCCCCCCCGCCGCCCTCAGGTATGTGTGGCCCTTGCTGCTCATGTGGACTGCCAGCATGAGAGATCAATGGCCCTTGCTGCTCATGTGGAAAGTCAGAAGGAGTAGTCGATGGACCTTGCCGCTCATGTGGACTACGCTGCTCATGTTGACTGCTATCACGAGGAGCCGGTGGCCTTGGCACGGTGCCTGAAAAGACGATGTATTTTTTTGTCCACAGGGTGAAACCGCGCTTGACATCGCCCAGTGTCTTCTCCTCGTCACCTCCAGGATGATCAAGATATATTGTTTCATAACCAGGCACAATGTCATCCACCCCGACTTGAGCAAAGTAAGCTAGAATGGGCTGATGATGGTGCGTTGCTCCATCTTGTTGTGGTTAAACATAGTCGCGACCGCCGCCTTACTGGACATGTTCCTCATTGGGACATGTAGCTCGCACTCTGTCTTCTCCGTGACATAATCTACGGGGTAGCTTGCTCCACATCCTTCAAAATGCGAGGAACCACGCCACTTTTCGGCTGAGATGGGGCGGCATCGGCTTGATGATCTTCTATAAAAAGCTGCTGATCAGGTGCCCTATGTTGATTCTGCTCCAGCTGTTGCACCCGTTGTTCCAATGTCGATAACCGGTCAGCGTACTTGATATAGGGTGTCCCAATCTTCTCAATGAGCTTCTCTCTCTTTTTTTGTATTTTCTGATATATTGGATAACTAGTGCTACACTGAGACCTCTCACTTGGATTACCCCTGTTGCCAGATGCAACAACAATCAAGCCCTTTGGATATTCTCAACTACACACTCTTGCACAAGCAATCAATGATCACAAGTGGTCCTGTATCCCCCTATTCCCAATGGAATAACAAGATATCACGCAAACTTTGACTTGGTAATACTTCAAGATGAATGCTTAGCAGCAATACAATCTCAAGGCTAGGGTTTTCTTTGTCTAAATTGTTCTCCTCTGATCCACTCGCAGGTGGCTAGTACATAAGGGGGAGGGGTGCGGCCACAAGGGTCCTTGCGCAAGCAAACCCACCTCCTACTAGGACTTGGACTCCTATTAGCACTAGGAGTCCAACTAGGACACTAATAGCACAAATATGGATACAAACCGACCCACACTATGGGATTTCTGCCACACATGGTATACAAAACATACCTATTCGAAAATAGGGTTTCTATGGTGCATTTGACTTGGTGGAGACACCTATCCCCATGTCTTGATGAAATATTGAATAACAATTGTTATGAATTGTTTTCACCATCTTCCTTTATTGTTTTCACCAATGTGATCTTGTTTTCAACCTCAAGAATGTTTGTTTTCACCATGGTTATGTTGTCTTCTATCAACTCTCCATTCATGCTTGTGAGAACATAATCCTTAGGCATATCCCTATCATCCTCCCTTTCTTCAAGACAAGACGTCCTCGGCCTGTGATAATCTGAAAGTGGAAGAAACAAAAAGAACAAAGTGTATGCACAATATATGTATCTATAATGGCACTCATTAGTTGTTAGTAAAACATAATATAGTGCATATAACATATGATCACGAAATTTGTATGAAAACAACACATAAAAGTCATATTCTTTCATCCCATAGCAATCAAAATTGCAAATATAAGTGAAGTTTGTTTTAATAGCACATGTATCTAACCAATATTGTGGTAAACTAAACATATGTGTAATATCATGCCCATATTTAAGAATTTGAAGTTCATCTATCCAAGATAACATATTATTAAATTCGGCCACTTTATCATAAGTGATACATATGTGAAGTACCATGAAAATTTTATCCAAGTTATAATCACCAATCAAATAAAATTTGAAACAAGTATCATATGTGCTAGAATCATCATAAACAAATTTATTCATAGCACATTGCACATCAATTGGTTATTTTAACATGTCATAATATATAATATCACTAGATGGTATCTTAGCAAGTACTTCTTTATGTGTAATAAGAACCATATTATGAAATTTCGAATTCATCATAGTATTATATGGTTGTAAATCACATAATTCACAACTTGTTTGTACTAAACCAAAATAAATACCCTTATCAATACTAACCTCCTCATGTGTAGTAGGTATGATCCCATCAATATCTTGTGAATTTGAAGGTTGTAGCTCCCTTTCTTCAAAAATAACATTCATATCACAAGTAAGAACACTTGTATCCGTGGCATAATCCTCCAATATGTGTGATGATTGTGATGTTTCTTTGTGCTCCCTTTCTTCAATAGCAACCTATACACAAGAAACAACACTAGGAAAAATTATTTCATTAGTTAAAAGGCTCTTTCCACTCGGCCTAGACTTGTCTTCCTCCATAGAATTGGTGTTTTCACTCTCCTTCTCTTGATTCATCTCAATTTTGTGTCTTGATTCATGGACAATCTGTTGTGGTGTCATAGGCCTCAAAATAATATCCTTAGTGTTCCAATTCAAGTGATATGTGTTAGCTCTCCCCATATGTGTAACCTTCTTGTCAAATTGCCAAGGTCTTCCAAATAATAAGTGACAAACTGTCATGGGAACCACATCACACTCAATTGTATCTTTGTATGGCCCAATTTGAAAATCCACTCTCACCATATGGCATACCTTGATTTCTTCCTTGTTATTTAACCATTGAATATAATATGGATGTGGGTGTGGATTGTAATGCAACCTTAGCTTTGCACATAGCTCCTTGCTTGCTAGATTTCTACAACTCCCTCCATCAATGATCACCTTGCAAGCCATATTGGGTCCAACAATTGCCTTGGTTTGAAATAAATTGCATCTTTGGCTCTCATCATTCCTAGGAATAACACTCAAAGCCTTGGTGCAAACAATGGTTGGATAATTGGTAGCAAAAGCATTAGGTGGACCATCATCATCATCATCATATGTATCCTCTCCATTAGGATCTGCATCATCTCCACTCTCATACTCCTCATTAGCATTGATCACCATAACTTTCTTATTAGGACAATCTCTCTTAAAGTGCCCTCTTCCTCCACAAGTATGGCATGTCATGTCTCTATGTCTTGCTATTGATTGAGTAGAACCACTTCCACTAGCTGCGGGTTGTGGTGTTTTCCTTGTATTGGATATGCTTGGCTCGGGTTGGTGTACTATCTCGAATTGGAGTAATAGGAGGTGTAGGTGGTGAAAAGGAAGAAGATCTTGATGGAAAAATCCTCCTTGGAGCCAATGTAACCTCTTCGGCCAACCTCTTTTCTGCCTCCCTTGATTGATGCAACAATTCTGTCATATTGCTATATTGCACATGTCTCACAATGCATCTAATTTGAAAAGATAATCCTGACAGAAATCTTTGCATTGTTTGCTCTTTTGCTTCAACAACTCGAGCTCTTTGTAGCACTAATTCCATCTCCTTGTAATATTGATCCACTGAATTTGTTCCTTGTTTTCAAATTTTGCAACTTGTCATAGAGAGTCCTCAAATAATTTGTTGGAACAAACCTGTCTGTCATAAGTTGTTTCATCTCATCCCATGTAGTAATTTCTGGTTGATTTTGTGTTTCCCTCAATCTTATGATGCCATCCCACCACAAGAGAGCATAACCATCAAATCCAGAAGATGCTAGCTTGATTTTCCTCTCATCAGTGTAATTATGCTATCTCCATAGCTTTTCTATCTTCAATTCCCACATCAAGAACTCCTCAACATCATCATTATCACATGTGAGAGTAGGCACAAAGAATTTGGGTTTCCCAAGGCCATCCTATTCTCTATTATCATCCAATGGAATTCGTCTAGGTGGAAAATTGCCACGGCCTCCATAAGCAATGGCTCGGCCTTCTTCATGATTACCACCAAGATTAGCTCTTTGTAATTGTGTGGAGATATTTGCAACTTCCCTGGTGATATTATTCATGGCCTCTTGAAGAACACGAATTGAATTTGTAGCCTCAGTTTGTTTCTCAATGACCACTGTCAAATCCTTCCTTAGGATATCATCATATTCTTCAATTTTCTTCTCAACTCTTTGCTCAATCCGATTAGCAACTCCTCCTCTAAAGAGATTAAAATCTGCCCATGTACATAGATCTTCAGCAGTCTTTGTTTTAGGCATCACATCATCTTCCTCCTTGTTACCCTACACAGAAGCTTCACTAGCAAAACTCATGATTAATAGGTTAGTGCCTCTCAAACTCACTCAAACCAGCAAAGAAGGTTCACTTACTGTTCCAAAGGGAAAAGGATCAACTTACCAACAAGTACCAATGAAAACTGTGTCAAGTGTGAGAAGAGAATACCCAGGCTCTCAAGTGTCACAATGCAAAACAGGGTATTTGGTGGCGCTTGGCTGGGATTCCTAGCAACACCAAAATAACAACTCCAATGCACTGCTCAATGTGAAAAAAACACTAAAGAAACACACTCACTCTTGGAGACAATTGTGGCTTAGCAACTATATGGTAGAGATTTTGCAAGCACTAGAAAGACACTAGCAAATACTCAATGAAACAGGCACAAGATTGCTCAATTTGTCCACAAAAATTCCAATAGAAAATAGCTTCCACTAGTGATATGTAGCACGGCCTCTTTTGAATTTTTCTTTCTTTCTATTTTTTATATACTTTTTCCTTTTTCTCTATTTTTTTGATTTTTCCAATAGCCTTTGAATCAACTAGGAGCAATAAGTAGATGGAAACAAAAATTAGTGGACAGATTTGATCAAATGAGCAGCCTGTTAGAGCAATTAAACAGCTAGTCTTATGGGTTTTGGTACCTAAAGTTTGCTGTAGAAAGGCTGTAGCTCTGGCTTATCAAGGATTAGAACAGAAACCTAGAGATAACAGGGGTAACACAAAAGGAAACTAAAGAAAAACAAATGTTAACCGAGCTCACGGCACCACTATATGCTCACGGCAGAGAAAACAGCAATTTCGTGCCGTACGACAGCGATTTTGCTCAAAAACTGGCTCACGGCAGAGGTGCGGTGTATTGCGGTGGTGTGCTGCGGGGGAGGGGGGGGTGCGCGGTAAGGAAAATACGGGCGCGGGTAAGCTGAATCCGATACCGAGTGGGGGGCGCGCGCTAGTGGCGGCAGCGGCGGCAGCGTTTTGCGTTGTTTTGGCGCTCGCGGCAGGAGAATCCGAGCGGGCCTAGGAGACCGACTGCGGCTAGGTTTTGCGGGCACTGGTAAGGGAAAATCGACACCGTGGGTGGGTTTGGTAAGGGGTGGAGCGGTAGCGATAGGGATCGGATTGGTGGGGTGTACAAGTGGTTGTAGTAGGATTTTTTTTGATGCGATTGATATAGGATTGCAAACCGAAGATGGCTAGAACCCTAAGCACAACTAGAACCCAACTTTTTCCGCAACAAAGGCAACTCGAAAAACTAGATCACCTTGAGAACAAGATGTAGGTCTAGACTTTCCCGAGGCAACCAAGATCAAAGCACTATTTTTGGTGGAGATTTTCGGATAGAACACAAGAACCCTAATAGATAAAAACTAAAAACAGAAAAACAGAAACAGAAATCAACAAAAAGCAGCAACTAGGTAGATGCAAATTGGTGTTGATCTAGGCTCTGGCAATGAACTAAACAACTATTTTTGTGTGGCTTTTTCTTGATAGGTATAAAAATAACAAAAACTAGGGATAACTTTACTCACCGAGTAAACCTGGAGAATCTGATACCAAGATGATATGGGGTGGCCCAATCTTCTCAATGAGCTTCTCTCTCTCTTTTTGTATTTTCTGATATATTGGATAACTAGTGCTACACTGAGACCTCTCACTTGGATGACCCCTGTTGCCAGATGCAACAACAATCAAGCCCTTTGGATATTCTCAACTACACACTCTTGCACAAGCAATCAATGATCACAAGTGGTCTTGTATCCCCCTATTCCCAATGGAATAACAAGATAACACACAAACTTTGACTTGGTAATACTTCAAGATGAATGCTTAGCAGCAATACAATCTCAAGGCTAGGGTTTTCTTTGTCTAAATTGTTCTCCTCTGATCCACTCACAGGTGGCTAGTATATAAGAGCGAGGGGTGTGGCCACAAGGGTCCTTGCGCAAGCAAACCCACCTCCTACTAGGACTAGGACTCCTATTAGCACTAGGAGTCCAACTAGGACACTAATAGCACAAATATGGATACAAACCGACCCACACTATGGGATTTCGTCCACACATGGTATACAAACCATACCTATTTGAAAATAGGGTTTCTATGGTGCATTTGACTTGGTGGAGGCACCTATCGCCATGTCTTGATGAAATAACAATTGTTATGAATTGTTTTCACCATCTTCCTTTATTGTTTTCACCAATGTGATCTTGTTTTCAACCTCAAGAATGTTTGTTTTCACCATGGTCATGTTGTCTTCTATCAACTCTCCATTCATGCTTGTGAGAACATAATCCTTAGGCATATCCCTATTAGTACTTCTTCTTCGTTCTCGAACGGCTTCTATAACTCTTAGCGCACTCCGGCCATGCATCCTTCATGTTGAGACCAGGGAGGGTTCGTACTCGTCCAACGTGTTCGGGATTCCCCAGAGATAGTTTCAACTCGTCATTCTCTCTATCGGTAATGTACACTCCCCTTCTAACCTTGTCTATTGCATCTTGGTGATTGTTTCAATTTTCTCCTTCCATTTTCCCTGTGCAACGATCTCGCCTGTCTTTCGGTCGAAATCTGCCCCGTGCGCGAACAACAAGAACTTGGACCGGTCGGGCCAGTCGTATGTCTGTGGAGTGACCCCGGCTGCCAGCAGTTTAGCTTCATATTCTTTACACAGAGGAATGGCAGTCTTGTAGACAGCTGACCCCAATCTATGAAAATATTTCTTCTTCTTAGCATTATCTACATTTGTGGTTGATCGGGACTTATATCCTGAAAAGGTCCTAGGCGCGTTAAATGTGGGCCAGTGGGTTTTCAGCTTCTCATATCTCCAATGGAATTCTTGACCTTCAGGTCCAAAGTCTGCCCATAATTTTTTCTTTCAGCTCTGGAATTGTACGGCCATCTTCTTAAGAGTCCATTCCTTGAGCTCCTCCCTCTGGGTTTCCATGAACTTTAACGGTAGGCTGAAGTGTGTCAGTAGACTCTTAAAAAGTAAGTCTTTTTTAGTGTCACTGACAATACTAGCTTTGTCAACCGTCGTCTTCTTCGGCTTATGCCAATCTGCAATGCTGATCGGTACAATGTCCCTAACAACAACTCCGACTTGATTGACAAATTTCCTGATGTTATCTGCGGGTTCCACCTGTTCGCCAGTAGCCTTTAATTTGTTGAGGGCTAATTTAGCCTCGTCCGATAGAGGTTTCGTCGGGCCTCGAGGATCTTGCTTTTTAGCAGATTTGCTCGATGATCCAGAAGGCTAAAAGAAAAAATATTCGTTAATAAGTGCTATACAAATAAATCAATGTATTTACTGATATATCATTGCCATAATATACACCTTGCCGGAATTTGTTAAGAGCAATTTGTCAGCCATTCTCCCTTCAGACTCAATTCTTTCACCGGAGTCGTTCATAAATTGTGTCATAATGTCTTCATCATCTTCATTTCCATCGTCATCGCCATTGTCATCGGCTTCTTGTCGGGCAATGTTATATATCAGTTGTTGCGCCAAATCTTCTTCCTCATCATTTAGGAAGAACTAGAGGGGCGTCCGGATCCATAGCTCAATGTCGATCACTACAAAATTTTAAATAGCAAATTTCATAAATAACAACTTTTCAAAGTACTAAATATTCTAAGTACTAAATATTGAAAAAAAAATCTAAGTCTAATACCTAAATATTTTTCTCTGAGTACTAAATGTCCAGATACTCAATAAAACTTTCATAAATAACAACTAGCTCAATATTCTAAATACTAAATATTGTAAGTACTCAATATTCTAAATACAAAAATATTGTGAGTACTTGCAAATTTTTTTTGTAAATCTAATACCTAAATACTCTAAGTATTGTATGTACTAAATATTCTAATACTCCAACAATTTTGGTCTCTAACAATTTTTTCTCTAAGTATAATACTCTAATTAATACCTACATTTTTTTCTCTAAGTCTAATACCTTAATATTGCAAGTACTAAATATTCTAAAATAGTAAATATTCTAAGTACTAAATAATTATTCGAAGTACTAAATATTGCGAGTACTAATTATATTGCAAATTGTTTTCTCTAAGCGTAAATATTTTTCTCTAAGTCTAAATCTAAATCTTAATGTGCCTAGCTAATTAAATATTTTTATCTAGCTATTTTTCTCTAAGTACTTAATTATATTATACTATGTAATTTACAGTAGAAAAAAACAACGAAAAAAACAAAAAAAAACACTCATAGTGTAGTCACACAGTACGTAGTGTGCTATGCTCGATCACGTACACCATGCACACGGGGGCGTAGGCCGGCGGTGGTGGCGACGAGCTCGAGGACGGGGCGGCGACCACGGGCACGGCCGGGGACGAGCCCGATCGAGGAGAGGGCGGCGACCACGTATGCGCATGGGGACAGCTTGAAGGATCGAGAGGTTAACTAGAGGGGGGGGTGAAATGGTTAACTACAAATTTCAACTTCTTTTTCAAGTTAACAAGGTAATGCTCAAATATAGATTATCTAGATTATGCAACTAGGTGAACAATCCTATATGTTGAGCAAGTACAACTAGCACAAGATGAATAAATGACTAAGCTAGTAGTAACAAGTAAAGGTAAGTTGAGGAATAACCGAACATAATGACGCGGAGATTTATCCCGAAGTTCACTTCCCAATGGAAGCTAATCTCCGTTGGAGCAGTGCGGTGCCACCAAAGTGGAACACCGAGTAGGCCTCAAATTCCACACCGTATCTTCTTCGAGTCCTTCCACCAATGTGGATAGACTCGAATCACTATGTTGTCGTTGAGGTTGACAACTAGAACCTTTACAAGGATGAGGCACACTCCACAAGATTGGAGCGTCCTCACCAAATCCCAAGAGCCGCCAAGACTACGAGAAGCAAGATCCAGGAGCACAAAAGCACCAGGGATATCAACAAGGCTCCGAGCTCCGATGAACTAAGAGCAACAAGATTCCTAACTCCAATGAACTAAGAATGACAAGATCCCTAAGGGATGACTGGGTGGATTTCTAATCGACTTGGTGGAGTTGTAGATCGGGGGTGTCTCCTTCAAATCCCAAAGTATCACGAGCTTTGGTTGGAGATTTGAGGAGTGCTTGTTCTTGAACTTGAGCTTGGTCAATCAATGGTGGTGAGAGAGAG
The DNA here is from genome assembly GCA_028641055.1 of Alopecurus myosuroides. Taxonomy (NCBI): domain Eukaryota; kingdom Viridiplantae; phylum Streptophyta; class Magnoliopsida; order Poales; family Poaceae; genus Alopecurus; species Alopecurus myosuroides. Next base: position 8,823,855 of record CM054063.1, on the reverse strand, counting down.
AGTGAGTGGGATTGAAAACTCCAAGAGGTAGGTGAAGACCCCCTTTTATACGGGGACGAAATACGGTCGTTGGGGGGACAGTTTTCACTTGGCAGCACCCCCCCCCGGCCTGGGGGGCCGGCCAGGCCGGCCTGAGGCAGCCAGGGCCGGGCGCAAAACCCACCCCGGCCTGGTGCCCGGCCTAGGGACGGCGTGGAGCAGGGGAAGGCCAGCGTGGGGCGCAGGGGTGCCCGGCCTGGCACCCGGCATGGGGCCGGCGTGGGGGCGCAGGCGAGGCCGGCCACCCACCCGAGCTGCCCGGCCTAGTGGCCGGCCTGGGCCCGGCGTGGGGCGGAGGGCGAGGCCGGCCACCCACCCGAGCCTCCCGGCGTGGGGCCGGCGTGGGGCGATGGGGAGGCCGGTGGGCAGCTAGCACCCGGCCTAGTGCCCGGCCAGGGAGGCCGTCCACCACTTTTTCCCTCTCTTCTTCTTCTTTCTTCCCAGTTTCTTCTTCTTTATTCCACGTCTCTTTCCGTAGACTTTTCTCCCTTATTGCTGCAACTCGTATGAGGTTTACGGGTAGATATTTTCTGAGTACACTTAGAGAACTCGTTAGTCCATCTATGTGTTGTAATCAAACACTCAAAATAGGATTTAGGAACTATGTTCTTTCAATCTCCCCCTTTTTGATGTTTGATGACAACATAGGGATTTGCGTAAGAAACAATTTTTCATGGCTATTTGCGAGAGAATAAACATATATTCGTACTCCCCCTATTTGTGTGCCCAAAACAAGAGATATATATATTTGATTATCATGTTGAGTGCACAGAGCATAATTTCATATTCACACTATGTTTTATAAGATAATAGAGTATGTGATGTAACTATGATATACTTATGTGAAGTGCGAGAATTATCAATCATGATTTTAACACTAAAGATGCACATGTATGATAACAAAGTTATCTTCTAGATGAGTAATAGTATTTACCACTAGAATGATCTTACCATAGCATTCTTCTCATAGTTATAGATGGATAAAAACTACCCTCATGGCTTCAACACATCAAATAGTGAGTAGATGAATAACATAATAGCCTTGCTATGATCTTCAACATATCAAATATCACACGCATAATATATAGATAGAAAGTACGATAGGTAAATAAAGACATAGTCTTACAATAGTACCAAAGTTCAACAAACCACACAAATAGTATCAACTAAGAACAACGAAAGCAAATAGCGAAGATAAGACGCAAATGGATGGATGAAATGCAATGCAATGCGTGAGTGTTTCTCCCCCTTGGCATCATACACCAAAAAGGGAAAAAAATGCAAGCCCAATCACTCGTCGCCCATCTCAACATCTTCCTCAATGAAGTCCTCGGGAGGTGCCTGACTGGAGCTAGCAGTGGTAGTGTAGGGAGCCGCAAAAGAGCCGAGTGAGCTAGCATCATCTCCAAGCCAATAGGTGTGCTGAGACTTCCACTTATCCTCTGAAATCTCTTCGGAGCTGGAAGAACTAAGGGAACCTTAAGAGCCGTCATGATGGAACGCTGACGACGACTAGAGGCCTTGCCCTTGCGATATGCCTCATAATCCTAATGCTGCTTATCAATGAATAAACAGTTCATCTTCTGGAGGATCTTCCTAAGGTTGAAAGTGTCAGGAGTAGGGACAGAAGGAGCAGGAGAAGTAGAGCGGCGCACCCCTTGAGATGTACTAGGAGCGGAGGACAGTGTGCGGGTGCGCTTAGGGCGTTGAGCAGCAGCTATCTCATCCTCAACCTCAGTCACAAGAATAGACTTCTTGGGAGTCACCTTGGCATAGTTGTTGACGAGACCAACTGGGATCTTGGTCTCAGTAAGAAGCTGAATGTAAGAGCCATAGATGGGAACCCTCTTTTCACGAATCACAGTTTGCATCTCTTGCCACATGAAATCCAGAACATCCAATTGCCTCTTGGCCCTCATTTGAGACTCAATGTGAAATAGGAGGTTGATCAACCACTTGCGAACATCACCCTTCTCACCAAATTTAACATTGAGGGTATTGCGAAGAATGGTGTGCACAATATACCAATATTCAGAGAAGAACTTGACTTTGGGAATGTGCATGGAGCCGGTACCTTCCGGATAGCAATGACGGATACCATCTTTGGCCTTCATAATGTTCTTGGGATCACCATGAATGCGGAAGTAGAACATATGATCATACCTATACTCGGGAATACCAAGAACGGCACCAAACTCATCCATGGTAGCAACACACTTGGTGCCACCGCTCATCCAAGTCAATGTACGCGGTATCCTCTTGGGGCCACCAGATGCGAACTGAACAGTGGAATAAAACTCCTTGAGCAGCTCTGGGGCAAATGGATGGGCATTATTGGGACCCATGAGAGGAGTGATATTGTGGTAATCCATGAGTTCCATAACACGGGGCCAATTGGTGCGAGCAGACTCCACATCAAAGTAGTGTTGATCCACATATCCATTCTGAAGCTTGCCAAGAATGAAGTCATGCATGATCTGATGCATCTTGCAATAGAACCGAGGATCAGGGCATGTACTTTGACGAAAATCATAGGGACTGAATTTTAGCCTAGCTTCCTCAATGTCGGTGGCACTAAGACCACCCCAGTTCATGACCACGGGTTCGTTTGGATTGACCGGAAGAGATGAACCCTGTGTCCGTGAGGGAGTAGAACCAACAACAGCCGCGGCACTCTTCTTGCGAGAGCGGAGAGAGCGGGGGACATCGGACTCATGTTGGGTATTGGAATCACCTGAGAAAAAAATGATGCATGGATATGGAGAATGATAATGAGTGCACATGGTCGTGGGTTGAGAAAAAAAATTAATCCATGAATATAAGTGATAGCGCCATGGTGAAAAAAAAATGAACACAATATTAATGAGGACAAAGCACATTATTATTAGTGTGAGCACATTATCATAGCATTTGTATAAGGTTGTGTTGGTGTTCGTAGTGAAAATTATCATAGGATTATCATAGCATATGAACACTAGCACTAGCACACCGATAGATAGCACTCACATACACGTAAGCCATAGAAAAGCCCACAGAAAATTACCCGAGTTGGAAGCCATCTTCAAACAAAAAGTACGAAACAATGAAGTGCACCGATCTCCCCCAATAATGTGCCAACGAGAAATCTGTGTGGAGGAGAGCGTGGAGAAGGACGAGGACTTGCGGATCCGTGAGTTTGAGCGGTACGGATGGGCTAGGGAGGTGGGGGGGAGGGGGTGGAGGGGAGAGCTCCAATGGGCTCTAATGGAGGAGTAGGATGATGAAGATGGGGTATGGGAGGGGTTGGGTGCGGTTGGGGGATGTGGGCGTGTGTGTACGTGGGCGTGGGGGCGTGCTGCGCCCACCCCGGCCTGGGGCCGGGCGTGCGGCGGCTTGGGGCCGGCGTGCCGTGTGTGCGTGCGTGTGGCCGGCCTGGGGTGCCGGCCAGGCCGGCGTGCTGTGCGAGGCGAGGCCGGGCAGGTGCCCGAGCCACCCGGCCTGACCCCCGGCCTAGGGCCGGCGCGGCGGCAGCGCGGGGCCGGGCGGGTGCCCGAGCGCCCCGGCCTGGGGCCGGCTCGGCGGGTGGCAGGGGCCGGGGTGGGGGGTCGAGCTGGTTTTTTTTTGGCTGTTTGTGTGGGTTGTGTTTGTTTGTATTGTTTTTTTTTTAAAAAAAAAATTCTCCCAAAGAAAATTGACACGACACAACTAACAAACCAAAACAAACAAAACAAAAAAAATTCCCCCCAACAAAAATTGACACGACATACATTCTAACAAACAAAACAACAAAATGAAGCTAGTGTCTTAATAGCAAATGTTCGTAAGTTTGTTTCTAGCATCGCATATGTTTTATATAGCAATTTTATTTGACCATGTGCACGAATGAAATGAGTATGATGACATGGATATGATGTTTTCATTTGTATCCAATGGAGAGAAAAGATGAAAAGCAAAGTGAGCAACATTGAATACCAATGAAATATGAAAACAAATGGAAATGCAAATGAGTGAACACACAAACACAAATGTCTCATTGATATAAAACCAACCAAATATTGGGCGGTGGCCTTAGCCACCATGTATGAGTATGTTCGATATGTCACCGCGAAGATGTATCTTGGGTGCATTGTCGAAACTCATCATTGAATCACATGATGTCATTTGAAATGATCATTAGGCATGATTTGTTTATTTATGCATTATAGAGGTAGTGTTGGCTCATTGATTGAGCTACACTCCCCCTATGTCTATGCGTACATCTAGAATCCAAATAAGAGTCTAGTAAGGGTGTGTATGTGATGGCTCCCAAGTGCAGGAGATCAATCGTACTCTTCGATGGGAAGTATTACCCAAATTTTTAGTTCGACTCAGTGGGAACACAAGAATACCGGTGAGACTTTAGCAATTGGGATGTCACTCCCAACCACACCTGTGTATCAACAAACTTGCAGCGAGAGTGGTGAGTGTAATAATGCAGTGAAAGTAAACAAACAGAAAGTAAATGGAGAGCAAGTGTTTTCCCAGTTTTCACCGGAGAAGAGTGAAAGTAAACCAGAGACTAAAACGCAGGCATGAGGTAATAGAGGGGTGTTGCACGGATAAGATTCATCATGCAATAATGTTTTGCTAGCAGCGGGGCCTTTCTCTATCTCAGTTTTATATAGGTGTGTGTTCCGTAAATTATTGTGCGTACTAACCAAGAGAATTTGCACAAAGCCTATTGTCCTACCTGCCCATTTCACCGGGGCCAATTAGGAACTACAGGTAATTAAGGTCTACCCTTTCGAATAGCCCGGACCAATGCATTAACACTCCATGAACACACATAATCCTCAAACTAGAACATACCCCCCTTGTTTTCCCTAGCTGTCACTTTAGGGTTCGCAGGTTCAACATAATAGTAGGTAATACACATTGCAGATAGATACAAAACTCAAATATATGATGTAGCAATGTAAGTTCAGTACTGAAATCATGCCACTTGGGCCCTAGTAACAAGCATTAAGCCTAGCAATAGTGCATCAACATAAGACATAAGAATTCTCAAGAAAAAGCCCTAGATCCCGCATACCGGGTAGCAATTACATGATCAATCTCATCCAAAACACCTCACACCTCACATGCCTATAGCAAATACTCACACATGGAGGGGGTGATGGAGCTCATGGTTGATGGAGATTATGGTGGTGACGATGATGGTGACGAAGCCCCTCGAATTCCACCTCCGGGGGTAAAATCCCGGATCAATCTGACTCCGAAATCGAAGATCGTGGTGGCGGCGGCGCTCCGTTTCGCGAACAGCCCTCCCCCTCGAAACCCGTCAGTTTCTCGTATATTGGATGGGTACGTCGAAGACCTAGCCGGAGTGGGCCATCTGGGCCCAAAAGGGGTGACCCCACGCGGCCAAGGAATCTGGCCTCGTGTGGGGCCCCCTTTTGGCCCTCGGGTGTCCCCCCCCCGGCCCCATCTGGTGCTCATTCCCCTTCTTTTCCATAAAAAGTTACGTGGTTTTCGTCCCCTGTGAAAAGTCCTGCGAAAATAGACGGAAAGAAGACTTTTGCTAAAACCAGCGTCAGATTCTGCAGATTTATTCAATTATGGGGGGACTCCGAGAGAAATACGATGCAAAGTGCTTGGAAAAGTAGATGCATTTTGGGTGCATCAACTCCCCCAAACTTAGCTCGTTGTTTGTCCTCGAACAACTCAAACGCAGTGCAGAAGCGATAAAAACTTTGGCAAGAACTTTGCATTGCATATGCATCATCAATTAATACTAGCAAATACTCAAGACATGATTCCTGTAACAAGTACCAAAATACTAGCAAGTGTGCATCTACTCAGTGTTGAAGCATATATACTCGTTGCAATAGAAATAACATGAAGTGTTAATACTTGAATGAGTTTGCTCAATTGTAGACATAAACAAAGGCTTGTGCATCGCTGATGATTGAGTCATATCAAGATTTTGGAGATCTCTGATTCTTTCATATGTTGACAAGTAAAATCATTGTGCTTACTACCCTGCTCTCAGTTTTGCTAAAGCATTAATTTTTCATTTTGATTCTTGTGCTTGACAAACTACAAGTTGAAAGCCTCATGCCCCTTAAAAGCGAAGTCCCGCACCATGATTACTCAACTCTAGATTCCTAATAAGCCTTGTACAATCATTGTAAGTATTAATGACATCATAAAGAGCAGCAATCGGGGTACCTCTTGCCCATGACATGGAAACCAGCCCATGTCAAAATGGCAAGACAAACAAATGGAATGGACTCATTATCCTTTTTTTATTTCGTTCACTATATGCATAGCTTCTTATTTTATTATAGGATATGTTGCGGAGTCCATTCTAGCTATAAGTAAATTTCGACCATGATATCGCATGGCTTGGGTTAGCGGCCCAATGCGTCTCTCTAATCATATATACTTACTCATCAAGACTTACTATTCCTCTACCTCGTTTCGGCATGACAGGCATCCACAGATAAAATAACATGATATCAACTTGAATATAGAATTCTTATATTAGTGCAGCGTTGAATGTTTTCCATGTGATACACATTTAGACTAACCCCCAACCATAAGTTCGTCAAACATAAGACTCCACTTTTATCATTCATGAAATTTTCTCTTTTAATTCTTTCCTTGGTTGGCAAGTTCAGTAAGCACAATGGGATGCGTAAACCTTTGCTTAAGGCTAGAATTATTCAATCCATCAGCCAAGTAATGACACTAAACAATATTTCAGTTGCATCAGAATATATTGTACTAAACCACGGAGAAGATAAACAATGGCTATTATGTCACTAAGTGTTAAGGGAATCATAAGGTGTGCACTTGCTGTTATTAAAAAGCATACATAAGCACGGCAAAGGTGTCATACCTTTCATCCCTTCAAGCACATTATCATATCATTGTTGTTCTCCTCTCCCCACTTGAACTGCTCAATAAAAACTCAAATCTTGCTATAAAAAGTTACTGCATTCAGCAATTTGTTTACCTACCTAAACACCTCAAAAGTTTCTCATGTTTTACAGAGGTGAAGGCCATAAAAAGTTGCAGTAGTGATTAAATTTTCAGCTCAAATAGAGTCACAAGTAAAGATTAAAGCATATAACAGTGAACATATTTCAGCAATTCCTGCAGCTCCGTATTTATACTAAACTCAAGAAAACAAAAATCTTTTTGTGGTTTTTGATTTTTAGAAATATAATGTAAATAACCAGAAGTAAACTAGCTAACAAAAATATTTTTGTGTTTTTCAGATTTAAAGAACATAAAACAACTAATAACATGCAAGTGATATAACACAACGAATGAGGAGGGAGAGAAATACTCCCCCAAGCTTGTGATCAAGCTAGTATCCTGGGTGGTAATCATGTCCACCACTCAATGAACCTCCCTGGAAGAAGGATGGGTCCTGCCATTCATGTGCTCCAAGGTGTGGTTCAGGGAAGCCCCAGGGATATGCCATAGGTGCCTGGTATTGGGGCTCCTCCTGTTGTTGCTCTTCTTGTTGTGGCTCTTCTTGCACAGTCCATTTTGTCTCCCTGTCAAACAAGTCAGCACAAGGGATCCTAACAGACACAATGTGCCCATTAGAATCCTTATAGCAATATGAAAAATATTCTTTCTCAGCCCCGCTCATATGCATGCCAGAAAAGTAAACCAAAATCCAGCAGTCGAGACTCATTTAGCATGGTACCCAGGTTATCATTAAAACCTCGTTCTGCCATAATGTATTCATGGATTAAAGTGGCAATGGCACCAACATAAAAAGGAGTTTTATCCGTGCCATTCCTACTCACAGCTAAATGCAAAGTTCTAGCAAGTATGGTTCCCAGGTTATATATAGGTGTTGTATTTTCCATTGCACATTTTAATAAATAGATCATAGGACCAGTGCAAGCAGAAGTGTTATCCCTAGCAAGGAATCCTCTAGCAAGAAACAATGCAAAATATCTAAGGCCCGGGTGTTGGATGCATGTGAGCTTGCCTCTATTCATTCTTTCAGGAATATTTTTAGCAATGCTACGCCAGAATGTGACAAGTTCTTCTCTAGAATCAGCATATGTTTCATCCCATAACCCCGTAGTTGGTACACGTATAGCCTTACAGAATTCCTCTAATGACATGACTAAACGCTGCCCCCTCATTGTAAATTTAATGACAAAAGTAGCTGGAGGAGGGTTCTTAGACTTACTTTTCCGGTGCACCACCGGTCCCTCAAACCTGAATGTAGAGAGGAATTCCCTCGAGAGTTCCACATATGTGTTGCGTGGATGGCGTGAGAACTCAAGCAGCCCCGTAGTTGCAGCAAAGGCTTGGAAATCTTCAGCAATCCCCCAATTTTCAAGAACTTCGGGGTCTTGCCATCTTGTGGTATGGACACGCAGATTTTCACCTGCAAAAACCAATTCATCCTCCCATAACTGATTATCATCATGATTGTTGGACACCCTTGATTCTCTTCTCCTTGTCCTTGAGGACATCCCAAGCAATGCCTTTCCCTTGTTCAACATGTTACCTTGTTGTACCAAAATAAAATTCAAAAAAAATTAAATTGTATCACTCTGAAACATTTCTAAGGCATCCATAACTAGTCCTCTAATCAATATCATGCATCCATATCAACTAGAAAACTTAAATTCATGGAGTTCTTAGACATAATAGGTGACACCTAGTGCAGCAAAATACTTCATACACAAAGCATGGGAGCAAAAAGTAATTGGATGAGTGAAGGAGTTACATACCAAGGAGTGATTCCATAAAACAGATTTGAAAAATTTGCCTCAAATGTGGAGATCGAGGATTGACGGAGAAACAGAGCACGGGAAAAATGGAGGAGATGAACTGGGGTTGGTTTTCGGTCGAAAGGGAGCAGATGAGCATTGGATGGTCCCCAGCATCCACTTGTGGCCAAAAATGGGGTATCCTTGGCCGCGTGGAGGTGCCTATTTTGGCCCTTGGTGGCCTGCTGGTGCTCCCCCACTGGCTGCTGGTCCCTTCGGGCAAAAAACTGACCCCCTAATTTTTCTGGAATTTTACGTGAAACTTTTCTACAGAGAATTTCTAAAACTTCATATTCTGTGATTTCTGATTCTAAATTTTTTAATACTATGTCTATGTCTCACAATTTTAAACCAAATAACATTAAAAAAATGCAATTTAAATGTTTGTGAATCATGCCTTTATCATTTCCACATTAGTAATGAGGTTGATCAGGTCTCATTAGCAACATGTAAAGAATATAGCTCATGATTCTTATTATTACTTATTATAAAACAATAAATCAAGTTACCTCATATTTGATTGGAATGGTCCCAATCATCAATATTTCATACCTTGGTGCTAGAGGTGGTATAGGTATTTCAATGCTACCAATCTTAATGGAATTTATTTGTATACAATTCACACTTGTGCTCATACTTGTAACATGTTTCTTCTTGGGAAAATAAATAGTGTGCTCTTTGCCTTTGACATTAAATGTCACTTTGCTCTCAGTGCAATTTACCGCAGCTCCTATAGTATTCAAAAAAGGTCTACCAAAATAATAGATAGATTATCATCTTCAGGCATTTCTAATATAACAAAATCAGTAGGTATCAACTCATTAGCAATAGAGATGGGAACATCCTCACATATTCCTATAGGTACAGCAGTTGTTTTATCAGTCATTTGTAAAGATATTTCTGTTGGAACTAGTTTGTTCAAATTAAGTTTCTTATATAGTGAGAAAGGCATAACACTAACACCAGCTCCTAAATCACATAATGCATATTTCACATAGGATTCTTTAATTTTGCAAGGAATAGTAGGAATACCAGGATCTCCACGTTTTTCAGGCAATTTTCCTTTAATTGAATAATCAGCAAGCATAGTAGTAATAGCATCAGTAGGTATCTTTTTTTATTAGTGACAATATCTTTCATGTATTTTGAATATGGAGGATTCTTAATAGCATCAATAAGTGGAATCTCTAATTTCATATTCTTAATCATATCATAAAATTGCCCATACATCTCTTCATCTTTTGTTTTTTGATACCGCTTGGGGATATGGAATGGGTCTTTGTACCCATCGATCCCTTTCTTTACCTTTATCTTTATCTTTATTTGGTTTCTTCTTCTTCTTGGTCTTCTCAATAGGAGGCTGAGGATCCTCCTTACCAGCAACTTCTTCATTATTATCATCATGTTGTTCAATATCAGGTGGAGATGATTCTTCTTCTTCTTCATTATTATCATCCTCAGTTTCAGCATCAGAAATAGAAATATCCTTGTCTTGCTCATTGGAGTCATCATCATGCTCATTTTCATTAGGAGATTTTCCTGCAAAAGATTTATCTTTAACAACAACTTGCTCTTTTCTTTTAGGATGTTCATCAGGATAATCAGGATCCTGGGTGCTTGCACCTCCCCTTGTATTAACTCCACATATTTTTTTTGTTTATTCAGATTTTCATACAATTGATTTTGTAAAGAAATCATTTGCTCAACTTGATTGTTCATCATTTCACACTGTTTAACAATTCTTTTAACTTCCCCTACACTAGGATTTAAATTTTCACGGAGGAAATTAATTTTATGATGGTTTTCCATGATAGTCATTCTAATTTTACACTCCTCAGGATTATCATGATAAGCAAAATTGTTAACATAAGAGACATCAACAGGAGGTGTTACCTCCTCATTACCTTCCATAGGGATTATAGAGTTCACTTGAATTGGAAAGCATGGTTCATCAGTAGGAAGCTTAATACCCATTTCAGATAATTCCTTGAGATGAGAGGTTTTAATTCCCTTCTCTTTAATATCCTTGGAAGCTTCAGCCATTGTTTCTTGGTTCAATTCGAGTATACCTCCTTTCTTCTCTGGGAGTGTCTCATTTTTATCTATCTCCTCAATGTTCCAATCAGCTTCATTCTCGAGAATAGACTCCAGTAATTCAATTGCTTCATCAACACTTATGTCCCTAAAGATATTCCCTGCAATACTATCAAGGTAGTCTCTTGTTTCCCCCATTAGTTACACATTTTACCAAATCTCCCCCAAGCTTGGGGTAGACTCTCTTTCTTATCTTTTTTTAAATTGCCAATTTCAACAGTTAATGCATGTATCCTTTCAGCAGGAAAATATTTATTGAAAAACAATTGCAAGCATTCTTCCTTACTAGTAATACATGCAGGTCCTAAACGATTATACCAAACTCTAAAATCTTCACCCAAAGAAAAAGGAAACAATTTTAAGAATAAATAATGTTGACGGATTTCATCATTTCCAAATGTAGTAGATAAAGCATGCAATTCAGCAATATGATCAAGAGGAGACTCCTCATCCTTTCCACAGAATCTAGACTTCTCAACTATCTCAATTATCTTAGGATTAACATTGAATTCATAATCTTTATATCTAATTCTAATAGCTGGGCCACACAAATTCCTAGTAGCAGCAAAACAGTTTCCAAGAGATGCATCATCATAAATAGAGAGTTTATCAAGTTTTGTATAATCAGGTGATATAAAGGCCTCAATAAATGCTTCTTCTTCTTCAAAAGAGGCCCCATATTCATACTCTCTACGAGTCGCATTTCTTTATAGCTCAAGTTCTACATTTTCATCTACAGAAGATTCAGGAATTTTAGTTGTTTCAGGTGTTTCATTTGCCTCAGGTTTTCAATAGTTTCAGGGATTTCAGAATCTATTTCTTTGTGTACATTATCAAGTGTTTGATCATTAGATGTACTAGTAGATGTTTTTGACAATGGTGATTTACCAGCTATTCCTTTCTTTTTCTTAGCAGCCACAGTAGAAACAATATTAGGTCAAAAATTTCGTCTACTAGGCAAATCATTACCAGAACGAGTAGTCAAACGCATTACCTCCTTCGAAGTGTCCTTTCCCTTTCCCATTGTAGGGAACAAGAAAGTGCAGCAAGTAGACAATAACAAGTGGTCTTACCAATAAAGCTAGGCTCCCCGGCAACGGCGCCAGAAAACAGTCTTGATGGCTCCCAAGTGCAGGAGATCAATCGTAGTCTTCGATGGGAAGTATTACCCAATTTTGTAGTTTGACTCAGTGAGAACACAAGAATACCGGTGAGACTTTAGCAATTGGGACGTCACTCCCAACCACACCTGTGTATCAACAAACTTGCAGCGAGAGTGGTGAGTGTAATAATGCAGTGAAAGTAAACAAACAGAAAGTAAATGGACAGCAAGTGTTTTCCCAGTTTTCACCGGAAAAGAGTGAAAGTAAACCAGAGACTAAAACGCATGAATGAGGTAACAGCGGGATGTTGCACAGATAAGATTGATCATGTAATAATGTTTTTCTAGCAGCGGGGCCTTTCTCTATCTCAGTTTTATGTAGGTGTGTGTTCCGTAAATTATTGTGCGTACTAACCAAGAGAATTTGCACAAAGCCTATTGTCCTACCTGCCCATTTCACCGGGGCCAATTTGGAACTACAGGTAATTAAGGTCTACCCTTTCGAATAGCCCGGACCAACGCATTAAAACTCCATGAACACACATAATCCTCAAACTAGAACATATCCCCCTTGTTTTCCCTAGCTGTCACTTTAGGGTTCGCAGGTTCAAGATAATAGCAGGTAATACACATTGCAGATAGATAAAAACTCAAATATATGATGTAGCAATGTAAGTTCAGTACTGAAATCATGCCACTTGGGCCCTAGTAACAAGCATTAAGCCTAGCAATAGTGCATCAACATAACACATAAGAACTCTCAAGACAAACCCCTAGATCCCGCATACCGGGTAGCAATTACATGATCAATCTCATCCAAAACCCCTCACACCTCACATGCCTACAGCACCTACGCACACATGGAGGGGGTGATGGAGCTCATGGTTCATGGAGATGATGGTGGTGATGATGATGGTGACGAAGCCCCTCGAATTCCACCTCCGGGGGTGAAATCCCGGATCAATCTGACTCCGAAATCGAAGATCGTGGTGGCGGCGGCGCTCCGTTTCACGAACAGCCCTCCCCCTCGAAACCCGTCAGTTTCTCGTATATATGGAGGGGTACGTCGAAGACATAGCCGGAGTGGGCCATCTGGGCCCAAAAGGGGTGACCCCACGCGGCCAAGGAATCTGGCCGCGTGTGGGGCCCCCTTTTGACCCTCGGGTGGCCCCCCGGCCCCATCTGGTGCTCATTCCCCTTCTTTTCCATAAAAATTTATGTGGTTTTCGTCCCCTGTGAAAAGTCCTGCGAAAATAGACGGAAAGAAGACTTTTGCTAAAAACAGCTTCAGATTCTGCAGATTTATTCAATTATGGGGGGACTCCGGAGAGAAATATGATGCGAAGTGCTTGGAAAAGTAGATGCATTTTGGGTGCATCAGTATGCAAGATTTTCAATCAACTAAAATTGCCTGCACATACGATGTTGAGCTCACTCCTCCATTGCTTGAATCTCTTCAAATCTAGAGGCTTGGTAAGGATGTCGGCAAGTTGATCTTTAGTGTTGACATAAGAAAGTGATATCACCATTGGCCACATGATCCCGAATAAAATGATACCGAATCTCAATATGCTTGGTCTTGCCATGAAGTACCGGATTGTGACCAATGTTTATAGCACTCTCATTGTCACATAAAAGAGGCATTGTCTTAATCTTAATTCTAAAATCCTTAAGACATTGCCTCATCCATAAGAGTTGAGAGCAACAACTTGCAGCGGAAATATACTCCGCTTCCGTGGAGGAGGTGGCAATGCAATTTTGCTTCTTGGAAGACCACCACACAAGGGACCTACCAAGGAATTGGCAAGCACCTGAGGTTGATTTTCTATCCACTTTGTCACCTCCCCAATCCGCATCCGAATATCCCACAAGATCAAAAGTTGTGTTTGATGGATACCAAAGGCCATGTGTGGGAGTGTCAACCAAGTACCTAAAATCCTCTTGCACACAAACCCACACTAAACATAATGTCCGATCTAGATGCACAAAGGTAAAGAAAAGATTCAATGATAGATCGATAAAGTTTGGGGTCTACCGGTATACCTTCATGATCCATAGAAAGATTTGCGGTTGTTGGCATTGGATAGGGTAATGGTTTGGCATTGTTCATATCAAATTTCTTGAGCATGTCTTGAATATATTTGGCTTGACAAATAAAAGTCCCTTCATCATATTGCTTGATCTCAAAATCTAGAAAGAACTTTAATTCTCCCATCATAGACATCTCAAATTCACTTGTCATAAGTTTGGCAAATTGATCTACAAAACTCATGTTAGAGGATCCAAATATAATATCATCAACATATACTTGGCATACGAAGAAATGTCCATCTACACTTTTGTTAAAGAGAGTGGGATCAATTACCCCAAGTACGAAACCACGATCCACTAAGAACTCCTTTAAATGATCATACCAAGCACGTGGGGCTTGTTTGAGGCCATACAAAGCCTTATGGAGGAAGTAGACATGGTTAGGATACTTGGGATCCTCGAACCCCGGAGGTTGTTTAACATATACCATTTCATTTAGAGGTCCATTTAGAAAAGCACTTTTAACATCCATTTGATGCAAGATGAAGTTATGACTAGTGGCAAATGCAAGTAATATACGAATGGATTCAAGCCTAGCTACGGGAGCGAAAGTTCCACCGTAGTCAAGTCCTTCGACTTGAGAGTAGGCTTGAGCAACCAATCGAGCCTTGTTGCGAATCACTTGCCCATGAGAATCTTTCTTATTTTTGAACACCCATTTAGTTCCAATGATATTATGATCCTTGGGTCTTTCCACTAGTGACCATACTTTGTTTCTCTCAAAATTATGGAGCTCTTCATGCATAGCTTGAACCCAATCTTCATCTTCAAGAGCATCATACACTTTGATAGGTTCAACATGAGAGACATATGAGTGAATGCCACAAAACTTGAGTACTTGTCCACGAGTGGAGACACTTCTCCCCAAGCCACCAATGATATTCTTTTGGTATAGTGACTTCTGTTGCAATCTTGATGCTTGACGAGACATGATACGAACTAGTGCATCATCGGGATTTTTATTTGGTGGAACATCCTCATCATTTCCTTCATCAAGACCGTTGTCCATTCGTATTGGAGTTCTAGGTGACGAATCACCAAGACTATTTCCACTATTATCATTGAGTGGATATTGATCACTTTCTTGATGGGTGGTATCCACATGAAGGTCTTCTTATTGTTCTTGGTCTACCATTTGATTGGTGGTTGATGTAGAGGGCTCCACTTGCGTAGAGCTAGTTCCATCCTCATTTGCCACAAGGTGTCCCTCAATGGGTATAAGTGGACCTACACCCATTCTTCCAATGGCTATGGAGGACGGTTCATCACCTACATCATCACAATCAATTTGATGCACTTGGGAGCCATTATCCTCATGAAATTCCACATTCATAGATTCTTCAACACACCCGGTGGATATGTTGTAGACTCTATAAGTGTGGGAGTTCGTGGCGTAACCAACAAAAATGCCTTCAAAAGTTATAGAATCAAACTTAGACAATCTAGTTCCCTTTATGTAGACTTGGCATTTTCACCCAAAAACTCGAAGATATTTGAGGTTGGGTTTGTCACCGGTTAGGAGCTCATATGGAGTCATGGCAATCATCGGACGAAGGAAGAGTCGGCTAGATAGATGACAAGCGGTGTTGATGGCTTCGGCCCAAAAGTTATATGGGGATTTGAACTCGGCCATCATAGTTCTTGCCATATCAATAAGTGTGTGATTCTTCCGTTCCGCTACACCATTTTGTTGAGGGTGTACGCGGCGGAATATTGATGTCGTATCCCCTCTTCACTCAATAATTCATCCATGGTGTAGTTCTTGAACTCGGACCCATTGTCACTCCTAATGGACAAGATCTTGGTGTCATATTGGCGTTGCACTTCGGTGGCCCAAGTTATGAATCTTTCTTGAGTTTCACTCTTCTTCTTGATATAGAAAACCCAAGTGTATCTTGTGTAATCATCAACAATTACCAAGCAATACTTCTTGCCTCCAAGACTATCATATGTGGGAGGACCAAATAGGTCCATGTGAATGCGCTCAAAGGGTCTTGTTGTGGCGATGATTGATGTCTTAGGGTGATTCTTATCATGCATCTTTCCATCAATACAAGAGCTACAAGGACGATCTTTGGAAAAAATCACATTTGTTAGTCCTACCACATGCTCACCCTTCACAAGAGTTTGTAGATTTCTCATACAGACGTGGCCTAGGCGACGATGCCAAAGCCACCCCACGTCGGATTTAGCCATTAGACTTGTGGCGATATGTGTAGTTTCTTTCGAGAAATCCACTATGTACATACCGTTTTCCACAAATCCAACAAAGGCTACTTTAATAGAAATAGTTTGAAGGAAAAACACATGGTGACGCCCAAATACACATGTAAAATTGCACTCACAAAGTTGCAAGACGGAAAGAAGATTATAGCCAAGGGACTCAACAAGGAGGACTTTCTCAATGGATGAATCCGGAGAAATGACCACCTTGCCATGTACCAATACCTTAAGTTGTGAGCGATCGCCAATAGTTACATGAGCAAATTTGAGAAGTTGGAGCTTCAAGTCTTCTAATACTTCTTTGCTTCCGATCATGTGTGCGGAACAACCGCTATCAATCATCCATGATGTTCCACCGGAAATACAACCCTACAATGAATCAACTTCTTGTCTTAGGTACCCATTTTTGGATGGGTCCTTTTTTGTTAGTCACAAGGGTCTTGGGAACCCAAATAGCATGCTTGTAATCATCACCATATGAGGTGCCTACATACTTTGCATAAACATGACCATTAATAGATTTGAGAAGCACATAAGATGGGTTATACTTTCCCGCAAAGTTGTTGTGAATAGTAGTGTTCCTAGGAGCAATACTTTTAGCAATAATATCAAACTCATCTTCATCATTAGCCAACTCCTCCTCCTTCACAAAAACAATAAAGTTAGCGGACGTAGTTGACTTCTTCTTGTAAGCCACCTTGGATGTGGAACCAAAACCAAGCCCTTCTTTGCCAATAACTCTCTTATGATTACTCAAAAGATCATTGAGGTTATTTTGGCCTTGGATGCATGTGGCAAGGCCTTTGTTGAGTTCTTCCTTCAACCTATTGTTCTCTTCAATGAGAGTTGCCTTGACACACAAAGGGTTAGTAGCACAAGAGTTTTCATTCACAACTTTTACTCCTTTTAAGGTTTTGAGCTCATTTGAGATTGTTCGATGATCAATTTTAAGCTTATCAAAATCCTTAATGAGTTCATTATAACCTTGGTTAGTTGCATCATTTAAAGCCATGATTTTGTTACCTTAGCAAAAGCATGTTGACAATCAAGTTTTACTTTAGGTATGTCAATTGCAAAGGTTTCCTCTATGCTTTCTCCAAAGCAATGTGATTCATCTAGAGCTTTCTCAAGCTCCTCAATTTTACTAGCATCATCACGAGAAAACTTTTCAAGTAACATTATTCTCTCCTCATGTTCATCAATGAGGCCATGTGCCTCACTTAATTGATCCATGAGAGAGACAAAGATAGATTTAGTTACTCCTTCTAGTTTTTCCACAAAGTTTACTAAATGGTCTTCCTCGACAGAATTTAGTAGTGAAGGAATAGAGGAGTTTGCAAGTTTGAGTGTAGGAGTCACCTTTGGGGATATACCCTTGGCCATGAAGCACTTGTGACTCGAAGGGCCCTTGTTGTCATTTGGGTTGGAGAAGAGAGAGCTCAAGTTAGGAGGTATGACGCCCCTAGCCATGGCCGCCATACCTACTTGTTCGCCTTCACCATCACTCTCTTCACCACCGGAGGTGTACTCGAATTCTTTAGCAATCAATGCCCTAGGAGGGGCTCTCTTGATGAAGTTCTTGGACTTGGGAATGGAGGTGGATTTCTTGATGAGTCTTCATCCATTCTCAATTCTACTCTTGAACGGACACTCGGCAACAAAATGCTCGGTATCTCCACAATTGAAACAAGTTCTTGCTTTATTTGTGCTTGAGCCTTCCTTCCCTTTATTATTGGTGGCATTGGATCTAAAGTCTCCTTTCTTCCACCACTTGTGTTGAGAAAGATCCAAGCATTCTTCATGTGATGTCTTCATCTCTTTCTCGGAGACATCATGAGTGGATGCACCATCATCACTTGAGTCATTATCTTCATGAGACACGACCTTGGCCTTCGAGGCAAGAGAGGGTTTCTTCATTCCATTTACACGGGCCATGACATCATCGGAGGTTTGCTTCATGACCTTTAGAGTGATAAAGAGACCCAAGACATCATTGGGGGATAGGTCCAAGTAGTCGGCCCTTGCTTGTATGTTCATCACCATGTTTTCATTGTATGGCATCAAGGTGAGTAGAAATTTCTCCTTGACCCAATTCTCCGTACAATCCGTGAATCCACAATCTCTCATATCATTAACAAGAGCCTTGAGTCTTCTAAACATGTCTTCTATGTTCTCTCCATCACTCAAGTGAAAGTGTTCAACTTTTCTTTGAATGCTTGACTTCTTGGATCTTTGGAGTTTGACGTTTCCGTCAAACATATCAACAAGACCATCATAATCTTTCTTTGCACTTGTGAAGGACCGGATGTGCTCAACTCCTTCCTTTTCCATTGCCCTCTCCAACATGTGCAAAGCATGAACGTTGAGTTGCTCATCTATGATGTCACTTGAGCTTAGATTTGCGGTATCCTTTGGCTCATATGCTCTTTCAACAATTCTCCATATTTGCATTGAAGAGCTGCACATGTAAGACTTCATAGAAGCTTTCCAATTAGTAAAATGATGCCGATCCACCAAAGGAGGTGGACCAAGATGATTAACATGTGCATGTTGAACGTTAGGAGCATTGTTATAAGAAAAGACAAAAGAATTTCCACCACTACCATTTAAAGATGCACCATTTATAGGTCAAGATGTTGCGGTTCCTTCTTTAGTTGGCATGGGGTTTCCTTGTTCATCTAAGATAATCTTTTCACTAGGTTGTCTAGATGGAGATGTCAATTCTTTTATTAGTCCCTCCATCTTTTTCTCGGAATTTTCAATCATAGCTTGGATTAGCTTTTGAATCCCATCCATGGTGATGGGTTCATCGGCCATCCTTACCTCTTCTTTAGGCGGTAAAGCCTTATATAAAGAGATGAGGCTCTGGTACCAATTAAAGGATCGAGAGGTTAACTAGAGGGGGGGTGAATAGGTTAACTACAAATTTTAACTTGTTTTTCAAGTTAACAAGGTAATGCTCAAATATAGATTATCTAGATTATGCAACTAGGTGAACAATCCTATATGTTGAGAAAGTACAACTAGCACAAGATGAATACGTGATTAAGCTAGTAGTAACTAGTAAAGGTAAGTTGAGGAATAACCGAACATAATGACGCGGAGATTTATCCCGAAGTTCACTTCCCAATGGAAGCTAATCTCCGTTGGAGCGGTGCGGTGCCACCAAAGTGGAACACCGAGTAGGCCTCAAATGCCACACCGTATCTCCTTCGACTCCTTCCACCGATGTGGATAGGCTCGAATCACTATGTTGCCGTTGAGGTTGACAATTAGAACCTGTACAAGGATGAGGCACAGTCCACAAGATTGGAGGGTCCTCACCAAATCCCAAGAGCCGCCAAGACTCTGAGAAGCAAGATCCACGAGCACAAAAGCACCGGGGATATCAACAAGGCTCCGAGCTCCGATGAACTAAGAGCAACAAGATTCCTAGCTCCAATGAACTAAGAATGACAAGATCCCTAAGGGATGAGTGGGTGGATTTCTAATCGACTTGGCGGAGTTGTAGATGGGGGGTGTCTCCTTCAAATCCCAAAGTATCACGAGCTTTGGTTGGGGATTTGAGGAGTGCTTGTTCTTGAACTTGAGCTTGGTAAATCAATGGTGGTGAGAGAGAGAGTGAGTGGGATTGACAACTCCAAGAGGTAGGTGAAGACCCCCTTTTATACGAGGACGAAATACGGTCGTTGGGGGGGGGGCAGTTTTCACTTGGCAGCGCCCCCCCCCCCCCCCCGGCCTGGGGGCCGGCCAGGCCGGCCTAGGGCAGCCAGGGCCGAGCGCAAAACCCACCCCGGCCTGGTGCCCGGCCTGGGGCCGGCGTGGAGCAGGGGAAGGCCGGTGTGGGGCGCAGGGGTGCCCGGCCTGGCACCCGGCCTGGGGCCGGCGTGGGGGCGCAGGCGAGGCCGGCCACCCACCCGAGCTGCCCGGCCTAGGGGTCGTCCTGGGGCCGGCGTGGGGCGGCAGGGCAAGGCCGGCCACCCACCCGAGCCTCCCGTCTTGGCGCCCGGCGTGGGGCCGGCGTGGGGAGATGGGGAGGCCGGTGGGCAGCCAGCACCCGGCCTAGTGCCCGGCCAGGCCTGCCACCCCTTTTTCCCTCTCTTCTTCTTCTTTCTTCCCAGTTTCTTCTTCTTTCTTCCACGTCTCTTTCCGTAGACTTTTCTCCCTTATTACTGCAACTCGTATGAGGTTTACGGGTAGATATTTTCTGAGTACACTTAGAGAACTCGTTAGTCCATCTATGTGTTGTAATCAAACACTCAAAATAGGATTTAGGAACTATGTTCTTTCACAGCTCGAGTAGAGAGCGGCGCATGGCGGCGACCACGGGCACGGGGACGAGCCTGTGGAGACGGCGGCACGGGGCGGCGACCACGGGCACGGGGACGAGCTCGAGGAGAGGGGCGGCGCGGGGAGGCGACGATCGAGCACGGAGGCGGCGGCGCACAGTGGCGAGAGCCGATGCAGGGGCGCAGGGGCACGGCCGGCAGCAGTTCGTCATCGTCGTTTCGAGGGAGCTCGGAGGCGCGTCTGTTCTTCTGCGGGTCTTTTGGCCAAAAAATTGGAGAAGAAACGCCTAAGTACCCGCCTGTTTTCATCCCTTTAATACTGGTTTGTGCTACCAACCGTTACCAAAAGGGTATTGGTACCGGTTGGTAGCGCAAACCGGTACTAAAGGGTTGTATTAGTATTGGTTGGTGGTAGCAACCGGTAACAAAGCTTTTCGTCGGGCCCACCCTAACTGCGCGCGAACCGGCGGACCTTTAGTACCGGTTGGTAGTACTAACCGGTACTAAAATTTTATTTACTATTTTTTCTTTTCTTCCCTTTTTCTTTTCCTGTTTTATTAAAAAAAAACTATAACTTTTGAAAGAAAAGTCCAAATGATACGAAGCTAATTTCTTAAATTTTGTAAAATTAAAAGCTATCAACAAAAATAAATTTGGTTATGTTTTGTAAATTTTTCAAATCTTTAAATTTCAAAATGGATTTAAATAGATAGTACAAACTATAATTAAATCCAAAATGGAAACCCCATTTTGGAGCGCGTTGGGGAGTTTTCGGGCGCGAGCGCGGTGCGACGGCAAATACAGAAGCTCTATAAAAAAGAAATAGGCTGCTAAAATTCTTTTATTAAAAACAGAAAACAGACAAGCTAGCGTGCCGCAGTTCACCGGAATACAAATTCTTTTATTGAAAACAGAAACAGACAAACACTACACCTCGTCGTCGTCATCGTCGTTGTCCGGGAACTCGTCGGTGACCTCCTCATGGTTATCGTCATCGCCGAACTCGTCGGTGACCTCCTCCTCCTCGTCGTAGGTGCACGATGTCGTGTCCGAGATAGGCTCCAACCTCGGATCGTCGGAGGCCCAAACTTCGCGGGTGTGGTCGGCCCAGCGGAGCTTTTGCAACGCCTTCGTCCTCGCCTCCCGGGGTTGTAGCGTTCCCACATTTAAATAATGTAAGAACTTTGTGTTATTGTGCTAGTCCCTGGATCAATTGCTAGCACCACAGTTCAAAATGAAATATCATGCAAATGCGTTAAAATTCTATTACATCGCATGATCCAATCTTTACAAAATATCTCTACAACTTGCATAGTCTCAGAAGACTAGCAGGAAACAGAATTACAGCGGAAAACATAGTACACAATGAGCCTCATCTTCTTCATGTGCCACAGGCAAAACATGTTGGCGATAGACTCGAGATCCTGAACGCAACCTCACTCGTCTTCGAATCCATCTGCAATATGGAATATGCAGCCACAAGGGAGTCAATAGAATTTAATGTATAGGCAAGTAACACTATGGTGAATATAAATGGAAAGACTAATACTACATGCATATTTGGCTGAGTGGAGTTTAAGGTTGTTTTGCATAAAGCTAATTTTGCCTAACACTTTATAAAACTTGTCCTCAAAATTGAGACATGGCTTGAAAACCATAGCCTCTTCTACCCTTGTTCAACCCTCAAATTTTACTTAGAGAAAATTATGTTGGGAGCCTCCGTTGGCATCCTTGATCAGCTGCTTGAATTGTCTGTAATCGGAGACACGACTAAGTACTTAGTTTTTAACTCTGCAGAGGTTGTGCACTTTCACCATTAGACCCAAGTAACCCAAACTATCCTTAAGCACCCAATTTGTGCTAAGGAAAAGGAGAGAGTTGAGACGAGATTTTTTAGAAGTATTTCCTCATCCCATACTGACTTGACGCGCTCCCATTCTAGCCATTCTACCACCACCTGTCAAGTCGGGACAAGTCCACGCAACTTAATCCATCTAGCCAGAGCCCATATGACTAATGGCTGCACGATAGCAACTTCACTTAGAGGAAACATTGGTCCCTTTATTCCTGGGTGGCAAACCACAAGTGAATGAACACTCAACTCTGACAGCCAATCAAGCCCAATCCACCCAGGTAGTAAATAAACTTAGTAGAATTTAATAGTTTAATCAAAACAATTTTTGCAAGGCATGAATAATTCTACTAAGTTATCAATGTCTTCTATACTAGCAGGATATAAAGGATGGCTACACACTACTTGGGATATTAGGATAGCATAATACTTAGATAAGATTCCTATCATGCATACTACTCAAAACTCTAGGGATGCATAATAAAAATAATAGGTAGTTGATGGTGTGTTACTTGCCTTTGAATTTGGTGAAGAACAATCACCTTCTCTTCACAAAATAGAAAGTTCTCTCCGTACAATCTAAACAACACAAGTAAACAACAATAAACAAACAATCACTAGCAAAATAACAAAGTATAACAATCAACAAACTTAACACAACAATTTATTCTGCAAAGGAATTACTTTGTTTGGGTTTAATGTATGGAAAATGGCCAAGGATCGTGTCTTGAGGATTTCAAACTTATTGAACAAAAGTTTCACTAAGGATTATCACCTTTACTCTAATATGCAAAAGGAAAACTTGTTATTTCAATACACACAAAGAGAACTAAGAAATTCTTGTTAGTGGTTTTCCCTTTGTGACTAAGGGTTAGTTTTTGATCAAAATATCACACAAAGATCAAATCAATTTCTATCTTGTTTTCTCCAAGTCTTCTTTTGCTTCCTTGAGTTGCTTCTGATGTATAAGTATTTTTGCATGTTTCTTCAATGTCCTTGCGTGTAGTACTCCTTATTAATTATAGGAACTTAGTCATATAGAATAAGAGAGGTAGTAGAGATTGTTAGAGTTCTCCCTAAAAAAACTTGTAAAAATCTTCATCTTGTTAATCTTCTGGGAGAGTATTCTTCTTGAGTTGCAGTTGCTCTTATTTAGGAAAGTTTTCTTGTTGAAGTCTTGGTCAAAAACTATCATCTTACTTGGAAAATAAATTCTAAGTCTTGTACAAAACACTAATCACCTTGAAAACAAATTCTAAGTATTGGAAAACAAATCCTAAGTCTTCACAGCCTTGGTCTTGGAAAATCTTCAGGATCCTCCTAATCAACCCGCCGATCCTCGTTGGAAAACAAATTCTAACGAGCTTCGGGTTCGCGTCGATCTGGTGCTACCGGGATTCGAGAACTTGTATCCTCCTTATCAACCCGCCGATGCCGACAGCGAGCTGAATCTCGGCCAACTGGACAATCAAATCTTGCTATGGCCGAAAGCCCTTATTCGGCTGAACACGGCGTCAGGGTCGGCGCCAAGCCAAGCCATCACCGTCACCACTACACCGGTTGCGCCCGCGGCAAGCCAACAAGACAAGGTCCAACATGGCAATGTCCTCTCTCCACCTCCGGTGGATCCTCCTCCTCCCGAGCACGAGACGTCCAATGACGAGCAACAGCACGAGCATGAGACCCATGACGACTACATGGATATTGAACTTGCTCCCATTGACGATTTCATAAATCAGTTGGATGGCGAGAGGCCGGTTCCTCCTCCGGAGTTACCCGCCAGAACTCTTGATATCCAGAAGAAGGTAGATGGCGGAGAGGGCGGTTCTTCTGAGTTACCCACCAGAAAATCGGATATCCAGAAGAAGCTAACCTATTCCCAAGAAACTCCCAAGGAGCAGACGGCCTTTACGGCTCCACAGCCTACGCTGGTTACCCCGAATACACTACGTGCTACGGCCGCGGAGGCGGTAAAACAAAGCGGCACTCCCATCTGCTTGAGGCCGAAGAAGAATCGGAAGAGGCCGGGCAACAAGAAGAAAGGTGGTGCCTCCTCTAGTAGCCAGCCAGCGGTCTCCCGAGTCCTGGACCGTTTGCCGCCCGCCGTCCCGTGGAGGAAGGTGCATGAGATGGGTCAGCCGATGCTGCCGGCAGAGGTTGTCGCTGTCATGGGTGGTGACATGAGGACCATCCACGACGGGATTTTGTTCAAAGAAAATGAACTTCTACGTGAGAAACATCCCTCCTACCCGCTATACGTGGTCAAGGTGCCCCGATCCTTGGGCTTTGTGGATTCAAATCCCGCAGAGGTGTTCTTCATCAGATACGATGACATATTCAGGGTCTTCCACTTGGGTAAGCTCGACCGAAGCATTGTCCGCCTGGTATCGCTAAGCATGGCGCATGATATGGTCATGGAGAATACCCCGCACATGGCGATTATGGACCCGTACTACATGAATGAGGACTACTTGCGGTCACATGCGGACCGAGTTCTTATCACGACTTACATAACGGGGTTTTTGATAGATAACAAGGATAAGAACTCCATTCTCATGCCATACTTTCCCAAGTAAGTAGTCCTCTCCGCTTCACGTCGTTACATTCTTTCTAGAATCTCCTTAGTATTCTGATTGATGATATTGATGGCTCTTGTTCGAAATGTTCTGCGCAGAAACGGAGGATGCGTACTCATCGTCATGGAACCGCATTGGTCACAATGCACTTATCTTGATGCGGGTAGGGCGGTGCAGAAGGACTACACCGACATAAGAGCTGTTCTTAATAGTGCCCTCAACGGCTTCGCCGCCGATTTAGGCAAGCCCATAAAAAAGGAGAAAATAGTCTGAGGCGCCTACGTGTGCACCCACGTAACAAACTTCCCCTGCCTCAAGCAATCGGAGCAAGAATCTGAGTTGGAAGCTTGGTATGTCATCTTTCAGATGAGGGAGTACTTAAAGGATGCCCAACAGGCCCATCTACCAAGTGATCTCCGAGACCTGACCACAAAAATGGCCAACACCCCCGATGAATATGTGCGGGCTGAGTTCCGTCGCATCCAGCGGAGGATCTGCACGATACTCTCGTCGGATGTCATCACTCGGGGTGGCTTGTTCTTCCACGGCCACGCACCACCGAGCAACCGTGACATAGAAGCACACCTACGAGAGCAACGTGACACCCGGACATTCAACACGCTAGAAGGCGTTCGTCCGTTCCCGCCGAGAATATAGGATTGACAAAATGTTAGTATACACTTGCATCATATAACTTTTAGACCTTTATTTGTCGTGTTTTATTCGTAAACCTTGATGCTTCTATTTTTTGATAGTTATTTGCGGTCTATTATCACTTTCGATGCTAAACTCGTATTTTTGTCCTATGCACAGATGACATGGTATGTTGTGTATGTCGGTAGGGTTCCCGGAGTCTACGACGACTGGGACCAATGCCGAAGACAGGTGCACGGTTTCAGCGGCAACAGCTACAAGGGGTACAAGACCATGGTGGAGGCGGAAGCTCGATACACCACTTACCTAGCGAGAGAGAAGACGGAGAAGACGAGGGCCCGGATGACCACATTCGCCATCGCCGTGCTTATACTCCTTGTACTCCTAGTGTTGATGCTACTTGTTGTTTTGCTTGTCTAGATAACTAAACTATCGATTTGTTTGGACTATGTACTCCTAGTGTTTGAACTATGCTTGTAACTAAACTATTCGTTTCGAGACTATTTGGTGATGATCGAGACTATTTGGTGATGATCGTAATATTTCTGTTATTTTGCTGTCATTTTCATATTTATTACTGTCAATTTGCTGTAATTCTGTTATTTTCGTTTCTTTTATTTTTTGACACAGCAAAACCATACCACAGGCGAATAAGGAATCATACCCCAGGCGAACATGTACCCCAGGCGCACAGCGCTTGTTCGCCTCAGGTAAGAGGCTTATCCCAGGCGCACAACGCTTGTTCGCCTGGGGTATGTCAAGATACCCCAGGCGCATTTGGTTGTTCGCCTGCGGTAAGTCATTACCGCTGGCGATGTGGTCCCAGGCGAACAAACATTCGCCTGCGGTAGGCTAAATTGGTTCGCCTGCGGTAGCCTTTTCCCTACTAGTGTTTGTAGCTTCCTCCTTGGTGTGGGGACTTCATTGAATCTTCTAACACTTATAACACTTGATAGTTTTGATACAAACTAGTGGCTGGTCAAATCTAACTTAGCCATAGCACAAAGTCTAAGAGAACAGAAAATAAGGGGAGAAAAGACTTAGAGAAAAAGAGAGAGATGTGGCTGGTCTTCTTGTCTTCTTGATTTTCTTATAAGTGCTTCTACTTCTTTGGAGATGCTTCTGAAGTCTATTTTCTTGGCTAATTTCTTCATTTGTCTACTTTCTTCATGATGAAAATCTTCAAGTCAATTGTAGCATCATCTCCATGGCTTTTCACTAATCCAGACTTAGTGGTTTTCAACTAGGAGGGCCAACTAGTAAATGTAACTTATAAATATTCTAAGAGCTTTGGTTTTGGTCTCTTTGGTCTAAGGTTAGTCCTTAGCACAATTTTTCTAGAGAAAACATATTGAAAATAATTACAGAAAATAAACTAAGTAAGAAATAGTTAAATGAGCACATAACAACCAAAACAATTTTAACTTAGCCAAAAAATATTTTGGGCGCAAGGGACTGTTAGTACACATCTGAAGGTCTCCAAAAATATTTTATTTGCAATTTTTAGATTTGTAGAATTTAAACTATGCCAATAATCAACAAACAAGCATATTTAAATTTGCCAATTTAATTTTTTCAAATTTGAATTTGGACAGTGCTAAAATATTCTACGTGTTGTGCTGATTTCAAAAGGTCCAAGTTTTCTTAATTTGGATCTACGGTTAAAAAGATATGATAGATCTAAGTTAAAGGGGTGTTTCTGCACAACTGCCTATTAAATCTAATTTCGAAAATCAAGTGGATAATGCTGGGCCACGCGGCGTGATCTGGTTGGCTGCGGGTGCTGACGTGGTGCTGACTCAGTGCTGACTGGGTGCGTTTAAGTGATTGGATCCGGATCATTAGATCCAGATCTGATGGACGCGGCCGCGTACCGCTTCGTGTCTAATCTCGCGCGTCCGTTAAAGATTCAACAGCGAGGAACCAAAGGAGATCTCACCGGGGTCGGATTGGCTAGAGTATGGCGACACGGCGGCGTTGTGGCTCGGGACTCGACGCCGGCGACGATACGAGGGCCCTCAGACTTGGCGGTGGATACGATGATGTGCGTCTCGGGATGGCGAGCGCGATGGAGGTGATGGAGTGTCTCTGCGTTCCCTTGGGCGACGGCGAGGCACAGACGGTGCTGCTCCATCGAGATGCAGACAAGAACGGAGGCGACGCTGTGGTGGTTCCCCGGATGCGGGAAGGGCACCAGCGAGCTCCCATCGTCTCCGCGCTTCCAGTGGCGTCCGCTGCGTGGGCTGGAGTGGCCGGAGGCGGTGGCGGGGATGGTTCCCGCAGCTCCCTCTAATGGGCGACGGCGGCGGAAAACGAATTGGTGGCGGCGGCGTTATTTTAGGGTTATGGTTTCTAGGGGCAGTGCACGGACGTCGAGGGGGCTCCCTTTTATGGGGAGGATGTCGTGCGCAAGGGGCCGGGCAAGGCGATGGCGGCGCGGACTCCTCGCTGGACACATACGTCGAGGGTTGGCGTCACGCGCGTCATGCGGACGTCAGCAGCGGGACCCACCTGTCAACGTTAGAGAGAGACAGGGGAGGCTGCGCGGGTTTCTGCTGGGCTTCGGGATCGTTTGGCGCTGCTTCTGTGCGGTGGTTAGGAAGTGGGTCGGGCCTCTGCGCTGGGTTTTCTTTTCTGTTTTTTTTTGTTTCATTTCTCTATTCTTTTTCCTGTTTTCTTTTATATCTTTTGTTTTAAATGCCCAAATGAGCTCAAATTCATTTCTATGGTTTTGTAAAATTAACACCTTTAATATAAGGATATTTGTGTGCTATTTCATCACACCTAAAATAATTATATTTTCAAAATATGATTAATCATTAATAACAACTAAATGCTATTTTTTAAATAGAATAAAATTGATAATTTGAATTGTGGTTTAATTAAATTCAGAGGTGAAACCAATGTATATATTTTTTTCAATGTATTTTACTTGTTTTCATAAACCAAATATTTTATATAAACACTTTATGGCTAATACTTGGTGTAATATTTGAAAACAGTATAAATATTTTAATTTTTTCCAGTGAAGCATTTTGGAGGCATAGTGTTTAAACATTAAACATTTTCAAGTAATAAATGAAATGAAAACCTTTTTATGAAAATAAGTTTTGTTAAGATAAGGTCATTATTTTGAATCTGCTTTAGGGTTTAAGGAACAAAGGGACAACTGGAATTCGAATTCCAATAAACTTGGTTTACGACCTAATATTTGATTTGGGTTTGAGTTTTATTTGTTTTTGGTGACTTGAATTGACATGAAAACAAAAGTTTAATTTTTTTTTGTGATTTTTGAGTTTTCCAAAAATCAGGGATGTTACAGACTACCACCCTTAAAAGAAATCTCGTCCCGAGATTTGGGAAGCTAGAAATAAAGATATATCTGGGGAACTGGGTTACAGAACAACTGGGTGGGCTACCACCCTTAAAAGAAACTTTTGTGGGTATTCTAATTTCATTAAAGTTGGAGTGTAGATTGATTTGGGATTGGTTTGAGTCCAGCCTAGGTATGTTAAACTACCTTTGACACCGAGGGGTCACTCTTTGGGTCAAACAAAAGTCCTTGGGTCACACTCAACTTGGTCTTTTGATGTCCTTGGAAATCTTCCATCTTTTTGTTGTCATCCTTGAAGGCAAACACCATGCTATTTCTAACGAAACTCTCATGGTAGGCAATATCTTTCATTGCATGACACCTCCATTTGATTATTTGCAGCCTCTTCATATATCCTTCATCTGGTGTAGAAAACCTCCATGATGAATCAACTCATGTTACTTGTATATCATCACCCTTTTAGGGACTTGTTGCTCCTTAAGATAGGGGTGGCTTGATCATGGATGTGATTGTTCCTTCACCCATAAGTACAAAATCCTGAGATCTTAAGTCATTTCCACCTTGGATGGCTAGTGTCCCCAAAAGGTGGTCTTTGCATTCCAATTGGAAAATCGCTATGGGTGGTGAAGGGGTGTGGTCTTGGGTTTGGTTTAGCATGGATGAGAAGAGATTAGAAAGAAACTTAGGAAGAATCTTACCCCAACACAACAAATCAAGCCAAGTCATCTTACAAACAATAGCTAACAAACATACTTCACACCAAACAAAGGTTTTTAGAAAACAAACTAATATTTTCATACCACACTCGTTGGTATGATCAATACTCTAACACGATAACGTTGTTCTCAAAGAGTAACTGGGTTGGTGGTCTCATCTATATGTTCTGGAGTCTTCAAATGTTGTTTCTGATTGTTGGGGGTCACTTCAATGATCTCCTCTGTAGTACTCCAGGTTGTGTGAAGGATACCTCACTTCAGGGCATGATATTCACCAAACTTGTCTTGATGGTATATAAAGAAGGTCATCTATAATAAGAGAAGAAGATTTTGAAGGTGAATAGTAGATGAGAGGATATGAGAAAGATTAAGACGAGATGTTTTGTTTTTATAAGTTGAAGAAAGTAGGTTTTCAATCCTAGGGTCTTTTCCAAACTTAGGGTCTCGAATCCTAAAGGCAACACAATGCTCTGATACCATTTTGTAGAGTTCCCACATTGAAATAATGTAAGAACTCTGTGTTATTGTGCTAGTCCCTGGATCAATTGCTAGCACCAAAGTTCAAAATGAAATATCATGCAAATGCGTCAAAATTCTATTACGTCGCATGAGCAATCTTTACAAAATATCTCTACAACTTGCATAGTCTCAGAAGACTAGCAGGAAACAAAATTACAGCGGAAAACATAGTACACAATGATCCTCATCTTCTTCAGGTGCCACAGGAAAAACATGTTGGCGATAGACTCGAGATCCTGAACGAAACCTCACTCGTCTTCGAATCCATCTGCAATATGGAATATGCAGCCACAAGGGAGTCAATACAATTTAATGTATTGGCAAATAACACTATGGTGGATATAAATGGAAAGACTAATACTACATGCATATTTGGCTGAGTGGAGTTTAAGGCTGTTTTGCATAAAGGCAATTTTGCCTAACACTTTATAAAACTTTTCCTCAAAATTGAGACATGGATTGAAAACCATAGCCTCTTCTACCGTTGTTCAACCCTCAAATTTTACTAAGAGAAAATTATGTTGGGAGCCTCCGTTGTCATCCTTGATCAGCTGCTTGAATTGTCCGTAACCGGAGACACGGCTAAGTACTTAGTTTTTAAATCTCCAGAGGTTGTGCACTTTCACCATTAGACCCAACTAACCCAAACTATCCTTAAGCACCCAATTTGTGCTAAGGAAAAGGAGAGAGTTGAGACGAGATTTTTCAGAAGCATTTCCTCATCCCATACTGACTTGACGCGCTCCCATTCTAGCCATTCTACCACCACCTGTCAAGTCCGGACAAGTCCATGCAACTTAATCCATCTAGCCAGAGCCCATATGACTAGTGGCTGCACGATAGCAACTTCACTTAGAGGAAACATTGGTCCCTTTATTCCTGGGTGGCAAACCACAAGTGAATGAACACTCAACTCTGACAGCCAATCAAGCCCAATCCACCCAGGTAGTAAATAAACTTAGTAGAATTTAATAGTTTAATCAAAACAATTTTTTCAAGGCATGAATAATTCTACTAAGTTATCAATGTCTTCTATACTAGTAGGATATAAAGGATGGCTACACACTACTTCGGATATTAGGATAGCATAATACTTAGATAAAATTCCTACCGTGCATACTACTCAAATCTCTAGGGATGCATAATAAAAATAATAGGTAGTTGACGGTGTGTTACTTGCCTTTGAATTTGGTGAAGAACAATCACCTTCTCTTCACAAAATAGAACGTTCTCTCCGTACAATCTAAACAACACAAGTAAACAACAATAAACAAACAATCAATAGCAAAATAACAAAGTATAACAATCAACAAACTTAACACAAAAATTTATTCTGCAAAGGAATTACTTTGTTTGGGTTTAATGTATGGAAAATGGCCAAGGATTGTGTCTTGAGGATTTCAAACTTATTGAACAAAAGTTTCACTAAGGATTATCACCTTTACTCTAATATGCAAAAGGAAAGCTTGTTATTTCAATACACACAAAGAGAACTAAGAAATTCTTGTTAGTCGTTTTCCCTTTGTGACTAAGGGTTAGTTTTTGATCAAAAGATCACACAAAGATCAAATAATTTTCTATCTTGCTTTCTCCAAGTCTTCTTTTGCTTCCTTGAGTTGCTTCTGATGTCTAAGTATTTTTGGATGTTTCTTCAATGGCCTTGCGTGTAGTACTCCTTATTAATTATAGAAACTTAGTCATATAGAATAAGAGAGGTAGTAGATATTGTTAGAGTTCCCCCTAAAAAAACTTGTAAAAACCTTCATCTTGTTAATCTTCTGGAGAGTATTCTTCTTGAGTTGCAGTTGCTCTTATTGAGGAAAGTTTTCTTGTTGAAGTCTTGGTGAAAAACTCTCATCTTACTTGGAAATTAAATTCTAAGTCTTGTACAAAACACTAATCACCTTGAAAACAAATTCTAAGTATTGGAAAAAAATCCTAAGTCTTCACAGCCTTGGTCTTGGAAAATCTTCAGGATCCCTTGTAGCTTCCTCCTTGGTGTGGGGACTTCATTGAATCTTCTAACACTTCTAACACTTGATGGTTTTGATACAAACTAGTGGCTGGTCAAATCTAACTTAGCCATAGCACAAAGTCTAAGAGAACAGAAAATAAGGGGAGAAAAGACTTAGAGAAAAAGAGAGAGATGTGGCTGGTCTTCGTGTCTTCTTGATTTTCTTCTAAGTGCTTCTACTTCTTTGGAGATGCTTCTGAAGTCTATTTTCTTGGCTAATTTCTTCATGTTGAAAATCTTCAAGTCAATTGTAGCATCCTCTCCATGGCTTTTCACTAATCCAGACTTAGGGGTTTTCAACTAGGAGGGCCAACTAGGAAAAGTAACTTGGAAATATTCTAAGAGCTTTGGTTTTGGTCTCTCTGGTCTAAGGTTAGTCCTTAGCACAATTTTTCTAGAGAAAACATATTTAAAATAATTACAGAAAATAAACTAAGTCAGAAATAGTTAAATGAGCATATAACAACCAAAACCATTTTAACTTAGCCAAAAAATATTTTGGGCGCAAGGCACTGTTAGTACACATCCGAAGGTCTCCAAAAAATTTTTTTTGCAATTTTTAGATTTGTAGAATTTAAACTATGCAAATAATCAGCAAACAAGCATATTTAAATTTGAACCGATTTAAGTTTGTAAAATTTGAATTTGGACAGTGCTAAAATATTCTACGTGCTGTGCTGATTTCAAAAGGTCCAAGTTTGCTTAATTTGGATCTACGGTTAAAAAGATATGATAGATCTAAGATGCAGGGGTGTTTCTGCAAAACTGCCTATTTAATCTAATTTCGAAAATCAAGTGGATAATGCTGGGCCACGCGGCGTGATCTGGTTGGCTGCGGGTGCTGACGTGGTGCTGACTCAGCGCTGACTGGGTGCGTTTAAGTGATTGGATCCGGATCGTTAGATCCAGATCTGACGGACTCGGCCGCGTACCGGTTCGTGTCTAATCACGCGCGTCCGTTGAAGATTCAACGGCGAGGAACCAAAGGAGATCTCACCGGGGTCGGGTTGGCCGGAGTATGGCGGCGCGGCGGCGTTGTGGCTCGGGACTTGACGCCGATGACGATACGGGGGCCCTCGGACTTGGTGGTGGATACGATGATGTGCGTCTCGGGATGGCGAGCGCGATGGAGGTGATGGAGTGTCTCTGCGTTCCCTTGGGCAACGGCAAGGCACAGACGGTGCTGCTCCAGCGAGATGCAGACAAGAACGGCGGCGACGCTGTGGTGGTTCCCCGGATGCGGGAAGGGCACCAGCGAGCTCCTCTCGTCTCCGCGCTTCCAGTGGCGTCCGCTGCGTGGGCTGGAGTGGTCGGAGGCGGTGGCGGGGATGGTTCCCGCAGCTCCCTCTAATGGCCGACGGCGGCGGAAAACGAATTGGTGGCGGCGACGTGATTTTAGGGTTAGGGTTTCTGGGGGCAGCGCACAGACGTCGGGGGGGCTCCCTTTTATGGGGAGGATGTCGTGCGCAAGGCGATGGCGGCGCGGAATCCTCGCTGGACACGGACGTCGAGGGCTGGCGTCACGCGCGCATCACGCGGACATCAGCAGCGGGACCCACCTGTCAACGTTAGAGAGAGACAGGGGAGGCTGCACAGGTTTCTGCTGGGCTTCGGGATCGTTTGGCGCTGCTTCTGTGCGGTGGTTAGGAAGTGGGTCGGGCCTCTGCGCTGGGTTTTCTTTTCTGTTTTTTTTTTGTTTCATTTCTCTTTTCTTTTTCCTGTTTTCTTTTATATCTTTTGTTTTAAATGCCCAAATAAGCTCAAATTTATTTCTATGGTTTTGTAAAATTAACACCTTTAATATGAGGATATTTGTGTGCTGTTTCATCACACCTAAAATAATTATATTTTCAAAATATGATTAATCATTAATAACAACTAAATGCTATTTTTTAAATAGAATAAAATTGATAATTTGAATTGTGGTTTAATTAAATTCAGAGGTGAAACCAATTTATTTTTTCAATGTATTTTACTTGTTTTCATAAACCAAATATTTTATATAAACACTTTATGGCTAATACTTGTTGTAATATTTGAAAACAGAATAAATATTTTAATTTTTCCAGTGAAGCATTTTGGAGGCATAGTGTTTAAACATTAAACATTTTCAAGTAATAAATGAAATGAAAACCTTTTTATGAAAATATGTTTTGTTAAGATAAGGCCATTATTTTGAATCAGCTTTAGGGTTTAAGGAACAAAGGGACTACTGGAATTCCAATTCCAATAAACTTGGTTTAGGACCTAATATTTGATTTGGGTTTGAGTTTTATTTGTTTTTGGTGACTTGAATTGACATGAAAACAAAAGTTTAATTTTTTTTTGTGATTTTTGAGTTTTCCAAAAATCAGGGATGTTACAGGGGGCCTCTAACGCGAGGTGGTGTTCGAGGCGGCGCTCCGCCCACTCAGCCGCACGGGTATGCCTGAGCTCCTCGTCGGCTCTCTCCTCACTCGAATTGTTCCGGTAATACTCGTGAACGATGCGGTCGTCCCTGGCGTCGCCTAGGCCCTGAAACGGACGGTGGCGAAGGTGGCGGTGGCCGGCGGCAGTGACGATCTGCGGCGTCGGCGCCCTGGCCTCCGCTTCCCATAGGGTGTGGCAGTCATTAAAGTTCATCAGCGACCGCGGTCGGTTGAGGTGCCAAGCCGCCGCGTCCCAGGCGTGGGCGGCCTCCGCCGCCATCGCAAAGGAGCCAAGGGGGATGCGGTCGTCCCCGCAGAGGATATCCGCGGTCAACATTCTGTTTGTCCGTGCTCGGACATCGCGGAAGCCGATGGTGTTGTTCCTCCTCGGAGGCATGGTGGCGGCGCTATGGTGTGTGGAGGAGTGGACGCGTGGAGAGGAGAAGACGCTCGAGGCTCGGCAGTTTATACCGGACGCTCGTGACCACATGGCACAACTCCCGCGCCACGCGACACAACTCCTTCATCAGCATTGTCTGTGCTTCCAATATGCATGTTTGTGAAATATCGGCTCCTTATCACAAACTATACCGTGTATTTGTCCATAACACCCGTCATTACAACCGAAACCCTAGAACGTTAGGAGGAGATAGCTCTTTTTTGTGAACACTTTTTCAACAGAACTGTCGTATTCCAAGTTTAGTATTTCTGGTGGATACTAGTACATATTTAATGACACCAGGCGAAGGTCTCGCGTTATTTAGGGTTTTTCTAAATTTACTGGATTTTTCTCAGCCCGTTTTAGGACAAAGTCAAGACGGCGGGCATGACCGTTCGTAGCTAGGGGTTGTCTATTCAGCAACTCACTGTGGATCTCTATTGAAATAGGTAGTTGAGTACCTAAAATAATTTTTGCCAAAATTTATTAGCAAATTATGAAGCACATGTAGTTCAAATTTGTCTCGTTTCCAGCTGAATCGGCATTTGATATGCATATAGGCACTTAGGAGACACGGTGGGGCTTTATGTTGGCGATACCGATTGTTTTGTTCTACCTCTGGCATTAAAGGTTTGACAAAAGGTGTAATACATCGTTCTGTTCATCAACTATGAATACAAATCATCCGGATTCGCTTGCATACGTCCGTCCGGCATTTGATGTGTATATATGCACTCATGAGCCACAGTCGGGTTGTGTGCTGGCGATACCGATTGTTTGGTTCTATCTCCGGCATAAAAGTTTAGAGACAACTTCTTTTTTGTGAACACGTTTTCAACGGAACGGTTGTATTCCAAGTTTATTATTACACATCACCAAGAACATCATCCCTATCTAGTCTTCTGATTGCGACGCAACCATTGACACTCTTTGTTTTTAACACGATGCTTGTGTCAGTTTTAACCTTGAAGGGTGCAATGTACTCAAACTTTTCCTAATCTTCTGACATGTCTGTCTTGTCCTCTACTCCCACGATATTTCTTTTTCCTGAAAGAAATATGTGGCGCTTTGGCTCATCATATGATGTCTCCTCTTGCCTTTCTTTTTTTTGTTTTGTTTTGGTAGACATGTCCTTCACATAGAACCCTGAGCCACTTCATTGGCTAGTACGAATGGTTCGGTCTCGCATCCTAGATTCTTCAGATCCACTATAGTTATTCCGTACTGTGGGTCTACCTGTCCCCCGTCTTTCAGGTTTAACCATTTGCACCGGAACAAAGGGATCTTGAAAGTAGGTCCATAGTCAAGTTCTTCAACAGTGCTTTAATGAGATGTGTTTCCAACCAACCGCGCCGAAAGTCTTCTTGTGTTCTCCATCAATCCAATCTTCACCTTTCGCCGGGTATTTTGAGCGTAGAATATTATTGTTTTCCACTATATACGGAGCCACCAAGCTGGAATTATGTAGGACTGTGTACTGTGCTTTAGTGAAAGAATGTCCGTCCATACTTATTTTTGCTCTCTTTCCTAGCGTGCCTTTTCCACGCAGTCTCCCCTCATAGCGATATTCAGGAACATCTATCGGCTTAAGGTCAGGAATAAAGTCAACACAAAACTCAATGACCTCCTCTATTCCATAGCCCTTGGAGATGCTTCTTCTGGCCTAGCACGGTTATGAACATATTTATTCAAGACTCCCATGAATCTCTCAAAGGGGAACATGTTGTGTAGAAATACAGGACCGAGAACTTGAATCTCTTCGACTAGGTGAACTATGAGGTGCGTCATAATATTGAAGAAGGATGGTGGAAACACCAACTCGTAGCTGACAAGAAATTGCACCACATCCTTCTGTAAATTTGATAGAGTTAGTGGATTAATAACCTTCTGAGAAATTGCATTGAGGAATGCACATAGCTTCACAATGGGTACTCACAATGAGACTTTAGGTTTTGAAAAAATTTCTCTGTCATGTTTATTATTCCCTTTATATTCGACAGAAGCCAGACATAACTTGATGCTGCTCAGGACTTCAAAAAAATATCTCGTTCTCTTATTTGGTAAGAGCGTAGCTGGCAGGACCTTGATACTTCTCTGGATTGAGGTTGTCTCGTTCCTGCATACATTACTGATCCTACCGTGCATCTGGTGTATCTTTTGCCTTCCTATACACGCCCAAGAAGTTTAGCAGGTTCACGCAATGATTTTTCGTCACGTGCATCATGTCTATTGAGGAGTGAACCTATAGGATTTTCCAATAGGGTAGCTCCCAAAATATAGACATCTTCTTCCACATGGATATGTGTCCGGCACTGCAATTCGGAACAGATTGTCCACCAGGACCCTTTCCAAAGATCACTTTTAAATCCTTGACCATATCATATATAACATCACTGGTAGGGCGGTAGGTTTTGACCGACTATCTGCCTCACCTCTGAAATGCTTGCCTCCTCTCTTTCTTACGGGATGCTGTTGTGAAAGAAATGGACGATGCCCTAGGTACACATTCTTGTTTCCCAAATGAATACTATTAGTATCACCTAAATAGTGTGTGCATGCATTGTATCCCTTGTTAGATTGTCCTGAAATGTTACTGAGAGCAGGCCAATCATTGATGGTTACGAACAACAACCCTCGTAGGTTAAATTCCTTTTGTTCGTTCTCATCCCACACAGGTACACCTTATTCACGCCACAACTGTAAAATCTTCAACCAATGGCCTCGGGTACACATCAATGCCGTTGCCGGGTTGCCTGGGGCCTTGGATGAGCACTGACATCATAATGATCTTCCCTTTCATACACAACTAAGGAGGAAGGTTGTAGATACATAGAGTCACCGGCCAGGTGCTATAACTGAGCTCTGCTCCCCGAAAGGATTAAAGCCATATGTACTTAGACCAAATCTTATGTTCCTCGCGTCATCTGCAAATGTCTTGAACACTCTGTCGATTTTTCTCCACTGCGACCCGTCAGCGGGGTGTCTCAGCATCACGTCTTTCTTACGGTCTTATTTGTGCCATCGCAACAACTTGGCATGCTCTTTGTTTTGAAACATACGTTTCAACCGTGGTATTATAGGAGCATACCACATCACCTTGGCAGGAACCCTCTTGCTGGGTCGCGGATCGCCCTCAACATCACCAGGGTCATATCGACTGATCTTATACCGCAATGCACCGCATACCGGGCATGCATTCAAATTCTCGTATTTCTCGCCGCGATAGTGGATGCAGTCATTGATGCAAGCATGTATCTTCTCCACCTCTAATCCAAGAGGGCAGACAAACTTCTTTGCTTCGTACGTACTAGAGGGCAATACGTTCTCCCCTCGAAGCATCTTCATTATTATTTTCAGCAAATTTTCAAAATTCTTGTTAGCTAGACTACTCTCTGCCTTCCATTGCAACAATTCCAGCGTGGTACCAAGCTTTTTCTGGCCATCTTCGCAATCTGGGTACAACAATTTGTTGTGATCCTCTAACATTCTCTCCAACTTCAACTTATCGTTTTCACTTACGCAATTAATCTTCGCATCACGAATGGCCCGACCTAAATCGTCATCGAGCTCATCAAAAATGAGCTCTTCTTCATCTTCGTCTCCCCCCATTGTCCTATCACCGTGTTCAGTGTACATAGCATAGTTTTCATTATCATCTTCTTCTTTGTTGTCTTGCATTATAACCCCTCTTTCTCCGTGCTTCGTCCAACAATTATAGCTGGCCATGAAACCGTTCTCAAACAGGTGGAAGTGAATAGTTCTTGAGTTAGAGTAATCCGTCATATTCTTACAGGCACTACATGGACAACACATGAAACCATTCGATCGCTTGCTCGCCTCAGCCACATGGAGAAAATTATGCATGCCATTAAGAAACTCGGGAGAACGTCTATCACCGTATATCCGTTTTCGGTTCATCTGCATTATATAAGTATATTAAGAATCGTTCAATACAGTACTACATCATAGACGAGTGACCAAATTAATTAATATAAAGGTCCATCAGATTAAAAGTAAGGTGGAGTACTGACCAAATGTAATACATAGTTTTCATAAAACAAACACTCAAACTAACATACAACTATCTAAAAAAATTAAAACCAAGAAAAAATGCGATGAAAATCGCAACTAAGGTAACTACTGAACCTACAGCATAATGATACCAAGCCTATTGATTAATGGCATATTTTCTAATCTTTTTAATCTTCAAGCGCATTGAATCCATCTTGATCTGGTGATCATCGACGATGTCGGCAAGCTTCAAGTCCAATTTCATCTTCTCTTCTAGGCATTGCAGACGAAGATCTTCACTTCTTTTCAATTTTTCTTTCAAATCATTATTTTGTTTCTCAAAAAAAAATTAGCATCTCGACCAGAGGGTTAGAATTTCTGCTTCAACTACCTCCTAGATAAAATATCTATGTCAAGTTGCTCGGTATAATTGTCATAAAAAAATGAAACAAATAGTTATAAAAGTATACCACATCCGAATCATAGACCGGACGAGGGCCGACGGGGACAGATATCAAAACCATGGCACTATACATAAAAAATACAATCATACATGTAAGAAAATTATAAAGTAATATATATGCATCTATCACATAAAACTAAGTTTTTTTATAAAACATAAAAACGAGTAGGCTCACCGAGATGATGCCGGCTAGGGACGAAGCTGGCGATCGATGGCGGCGAGGACGGGGAAGATACTAAAACCAACAAAACATATTTTGATTTAACCTCAAATTGCATATAAAACGAATGAAATCCCTAACTTAGACATTTCATCAAACACCTTGCTAGCACTAAAAATTTGAAACGAGTTAAACTATAGGAAATGAGCTAAATTAGTAATGCCGGAAGAAATGATAATGTTGCTAACCCTTGTATAGATGATTGTTGCCAATCTTAACAAAATGGTGGAGAAAAATGAAGATTTGTTGGAGTGTGAGAGGAGAAATTCTTTTTGGAAATGTGTTGGAATGAAAAATTGGAGAGCTCTCGGGTGTGCTCGTGTTGAGATATAGGCTGGAAACCCTCTAAAACCGGTTCTTGATACAAACCGGTACTAAAGGTACAGCGCCGGCCCCACAACCGCAGCAAATTTAGAGCGAAAACTTTAGTACCGGTTCGTGTCACGAACCGGCACTAAAAATGCCGAACGAACCGGTGATGAAGTTTTCCGGCGCCCTGTGTTGTGGAACCGGTACTAATTCTATCTTTAGTACCGGTTCGTAATTGAACTGGTACTAAAGGTAAAATCCTTTGGCCTTGTTTCTACTAGTGCTTCTAGTGAAACTATATTTTTATTCGGTCACATCATATGAAATTTACTTGGAGCGTCTTTTATTTTTCGTTCTGTTTTCTTTTGTTTTCTTTGCTGTAATAATATAATTGGAACCTGGCATGCTTGTTTGAGAGAGATACACGCTCCACTTTTTCATTTGAATACTCGTTATGCTCGTATTCTTAGTTTTTCTTCTGGATGCTACGAAAATTCTTGTTTAGCTCTTGTTTTCATTGCATATCTTATTTAGATATGTTAGTTTTAGTAGTGTTATGTTAGTACTATCATGTTTGCTTGTTGTATCATTTATAGAGTTTTTTTTAAAACATATTTTGTATGGTGCTAGTTGGGAAAAGAAACTGCTGCATTTGGTAAAATTATAAAGGATGCAAATAGAAGTTTGTATGGACTGTGGCTAGACCTTTCTTATCATGCTAGATGTGATTTTAATTCTAAATCCTAGTGGTTATTTAGTAGCATGATTTGTCTCAAATAGCTGAGAGTGTTTAATGTTCCATTGAAAGAATCATGAGTTGTTCTTGTCATATTGAAGCATAAATTTGTGGTATTCCCTTTGAACGTTTTATTAGGTTGACTTGGCGCATGCTCACACCATGTTTATGACTACAAACCAGTCACTAATAGCCTCTATGATCATTTAGTTTTTGAACTTCTGGTACCACTTATGTTTTGATTAATGATGTTTATGTCGTTATGCATGATTATGGCCATTATTGCTCTCTTGATTTGTCGCTCCCAGTCTTTTGCTAGCCTCCACCTGTACTATTTATGAGCTCTAATCGTGCAATACAACTCCCAAAAACCAAATTATGCCAAATGTGTCCACCATACCTACCTATATGTGGTATTTAACTACCACTCCAAAGTAAATTGCTCATGTGTTACCTTCGAAACCTTCAAAATTACTCCTGTTTTGTGTTCCTGTTTTGGCTCATGTGGAAGTAAATAAATAATCTTTATCTCACTTGTTGATTGGACTTTCACAACCTGGACTAGTGGCTTCATCCACTTATCCAATTGATAGAAGACCTGGCAACGGGTTGCCCAGCCCCAAATTAATATAAACGAATTCTCTTCACTAATTCGGCCCCTGATTTATCAGTCAAAGCATAATTGTGTAAACAAATGAGAAAGAGGGATGACCTTCTACACCAGTTGAGTCCTTCAATGGGAGCCTCTCTTGTGAAGTCTAGTTGACTTCTGACGTAATGTATTTTCTGTTTACCATTCACTGACATAAGCATACACCTCCCAAAAAATAGACACTCCTCCACGGTATGTGATTGTTGGCAGGCACCCGAGAATTCGGTTAGCCATGGTTTTTGTAAGATGGATGGGAGTTGTGTCAACCATTTTATAGCCCTGTTTAATAAAATAAAAGCTCTAGCTCATGAGTGATCCATGCTTTCCTCTGCGAAGGGCCCTTCTCTTACTTTTATGTTTCGTCTCCAGCTTCTAACTCTATGCACAGTTGAGAGAGCATAGTTTCCATTCTGATATTAATGTGCATTTGTCCCAGAAACATTATTAATGCATTCATGATATGTTATTGCTTGCTCTCAAATTATTGTTTCTAGTCTTCCTCATAAACTTTGAAGGTGTCCTGGCATTTATGTTTTGCCCCGCTCTTAAGGAGTAGCGAATATCACTTTGCCATGTTTTCTGTATACTTGAAACAAACTTATAACTTTCGATTCATTGTTATTCATGATCTTTTATTTGTGTTAATTCTCATGATGCGAGGTGATTACTATGCTTTATTATTAAAAATTTAATTATCATGCTTGTCTTGAAGTTCTATGATCTTAGCTTACATATTCTTTTACATTATTGATGATCAAGTTTACGTTGGTAGCATGTCACCTCAATTTTTTTTAGTTTTTAGCGTTTACCTACTCGAGGACGAGTAGGAACTAAGCTTGGAGATGTTGATACGTCATAAACATATCCTTGATTTCTGATGTTTCATGTTGTTTTCATGTTATTTCCTACATGTTTGCTATACACTTTATGTCATTCTTATCATTTCCAGAAATAACCTATTAACAAGATGCCGCAGAGCCAGTTCCTTGTTTTCTATTGTTTTTAATTTCACAAAAGTTGTTCTGGAAATACTCTCGGAATTCAAAAATTTGAAGCCCAGAAGTCTTAGAATTCTCGAAGGTTCCACGGAGTCTGGAAGAGACCCGGAGAGGGGCCACACCATAGGATGGCGCCCCCTGGCCGCGCCTAGGTGTGGTCTTGGCCCCCCGGGTGCCCTCTGCCATTGCTCTTTCGCCGATATAATCCCCCCGACATATCAACCCTAAAAATATACCACTTTTTCCCGAGAAACACCCGAGGCCGCCATCATCGTTATCCCGTGATCCAGAGGGTTCTCGAGCTCTCCCCGGCACCCTGCCGGGAGGGAAATTCATCACCGGAGGGGTCTACACCATGCCCTCGTCCAAAGTGATGTGTGAGTAGTTCATCCCTGGACTACGGGTCCATAGAAGTGGCTAGATGGTTGTCTCCTCCACTTTATTCCTTGTGTTTAGATCTCGTGATCTTCCCTACATGATCGAGATAATTTTTATGTAATGCTACATGTTGTGTTTGATGGGATCCGATGAATGTTGAATACTATGTCTTCTGATTATCAGTCTATCATGTTATCTTAATGTATATGTTATTTATGATCTTGCATGCTCTCCGTTATTAGTAGATGCTCTGGCCAAGTAGATGCTAGTAACTCCAAGAGGGAGTATTTATGCTTGATAGTGCGTTCATGCCTCCTTTGCATCTGTGGTCGAGTGACAGAAACGTTGCGGATGGAGGATGTGTTGTTTCCATTAGGGAGAAAACAACAATGTTTTGTCTAAGGATAATTCTATTGTTTACATTAGACACTTTGCTTAATGAAATTATCTCTTGCTTGCAACTTAATACCCAAGGTTTGCTCGAATGACGCTCCGAGGGTGGATTATTAGTCATAGATACAGTTTGATGACGGTCTATGTATCTTGCTATAATGCCTGCATGAATCACATTGTAATCTTTATGTCTTGCATATGCACTACGGTGCATCCTTCATTTTTGTCAATTTCCCAGTTGTAATTTGTTCAACACACATGTTATTTATCTTTCATGGAGAAACACCACTAGTGAACCGTGGACCCCAGTCCATTTTCCTCATACTGATAATACAAACACTGCTTCGACTGTTTTCACACTTCTGCTACTGTTTCCATACTGTTCTCATATTGTTTTCCACTCCATACGTTTAACCTCTTTGTGTTCAACAAAACCAGTGAGATTGACAACCTCACTGCTTCGTTGGGGAAAAGTGATTTGATTGTGTTGTGTAGGTTCCACGTTGCTGATGAACTGGTAGTGCGTCCTGCCATCTCAGCTGTATCAACCTTCTGAAGTTAGTCCTTCCTCCTACTGGTCGATTCAACCTTGGTTTCTTTATGAGGAAAACTTGCCCCTACTGATGGAGGGATGATAACCC
Organism: Alopecurus myosuroides; assembly: GCA_028641055.1. Taxonomy (NCBI): domain Eukaryota; kingdom Viridiplantae; phylum Streptophyta; class Magnoliopsida; order Poales; family Poaceae; genus Alopecurus; species Alopecurus myosuroides. The sequence continues at coordinate 8,779,933 of CM054063.1, read as the reverse complement.
AGTAGCCCAACTCCAAGGTGTAATTCGGCCCAAAGGACGCTGCGCAAGATCCGGCTAAGGATAAAAGAACTTCTAGAAGGCCCAAGATTGTAGGCCTCGTAACCCGGATTGTGGGTTACGGTAAGGAAACTTAGGGTTTTGTACGTAGTGTCCGAGTAGGATTCATGGTGCGCCTTGGAGGGCAAGCCAGGGGGTTCGGGTGCTTTATAAACCGGCCCCTAAGTTAGGTTAAGAGAGATCCAAGAGTTCTAGCAATATCGCTTGATATCGGGCATCCAGGTTAACACGAGAGTTGAGTTAATATATTGAGATCGGAGACTCGGCGACTTGATTGCCGTCTACCAGATCGAGTTCCATCATGTTTTCCTCTGAGCTAAACCCTCTCCCAAACGCCTGTGTCGTCTTGCCCCAAGATCAGTTACCCCCGTAACGTCTGCCGTGATTATCCCACGACAGTTGGCGCCCACCGTGGGGCCTGCGTCCAAAGGTGTTTACATCACGGGAGAAGCTCAGAAGAGCATGGAGAATCTAGTCATCGGCGAGATCTACATCGACCACGAAGGAGAGAAGTTGGTGGACGATTCCGGCTGGGGGCCAGAGTCGGATCACCTCGAATCCGGATCTATCATGACAATCGGCCAGATCAGCGTCTTCATCGGTATGGTACGTACTTCCGGTTCGATCCCTGACGACTTTGGGTTTGATTCTGTGTCAGAGAAGACCAGCTATATCCAATCAGATGGAGAAGAATCAGTTGGGACAACAAACCCGACAGAAGAGCCCACCACGAAGTGGGAACAGCCGGAGGAGCCGACATGGACCCCGCGTGGCCGGGTCGAGAAAGAAGATGATACCGAATCTATCCTGCATCTACTGGAGAACCGATACGAGGAACACAGCAGCGAAGAGGAACAGTATGGATCCGCGCCAAGCATTGTGCGCCGGGTTGCGGTTTACACGGCTCCCGCGACCAATCTCAACCAAGAGAACGTAACCGCGGCCGCAGCCGGGGCAGCACAAGCATTGACCCGGCAGCAAGGGCCGGCTAACGGAAACACGGCTTTGGCCCAGGTTGACGGAGAGTCGGCATCGGTTACCAGTCAAGCGCCAGAAAACGAGTTACACGCGAACACATTTGGATTCCTAGCAAACCGGACACCAGGAGCGGGTCCTTCCAATCCACAACATCCGGCCCTGTTCGACAACAATCTGATCCTAGATCCGACAGTTCTTGCCACAGTTATCACTCCAGAGAACGCGGCGGAACGTGTTAGGGATTTGGACGTAGCCCGTCGTGCATTGGAGAAGCAGAGAAGGCAAGTAGAAGCAGAAAGACAAAGGATGGCCACACGACAACGCGAGCTGGATGCACTGGAAACCCGACTCCGAGAGGAAACGACTAGAATACATCAAAGGCACCAAACCAGATTGTCAGCATTGGGAGGAGTCATAAACCCGGCCGCGCTATTTATCACGCCTCAGGATCAGCCGATCCCAGCGGCAAATCAACGAACCGCCCCTCAGCCGACAACCGGAGGAGTACAACCGGTAGACACGCAGGCCAGGTTACCCGTACCACAGACTGGAGTTACTACCGGCAATACTGTACCACCACCACCACCACCACCACCATCACGTTTTCACACACCAGCGGGTCATTACAACAATCCCATGGACAACGTGTACGCGGCAACGCTTGCACTAAATCAAATCCCCGTGAGAGAGTCACCCCACGCAGAGGAGACCCGGCGGGCGATAGATATGTTGCGCACCGCGGTGGCACAACAGGTTAATTACCCGGATCACAGAAGTGGAATGCATGGGACACCATATGTCAGCCAACAGCAAGGTAACGACGGCAATATCCAGACAAGTTCGGCACGGCGGAGGGAAGAGCAGCAGCAAATGCCGCCTCCTCCACACATTCAGACAGTACCAGCAGCATCAGCAGCACAAGCCATCGTGGACAGTTCCAGAGCCAGGAGAGCCGTGGCCGGGTCTGCGGTACATGGGATACCAGCAGTACCGCGCCCAGCTGTACCCCCTGCAGGATCACACGTCTCCCGAGTAAGACCAGCTTCGACCATTCTTGCAGGACCTAAGTGTCTTTCGGATAGCATCAGGGCTGAACCTTACCCGGAAAAATTCAAAGAACCGGGTAAAGTAGTGAATTATGAGCCGACTATGGATCCGGAAACATGGTTGAGCAGCTATGAGATGGCCATGTCAATTCGTAACGCGTCCGAGAATCTTCAAGCCAAATTCATGTATTTGATGATGTCAGAGGGAGCAGCAAAGTTATGGTTCACCAATCTACCGGAACGATCTGTCAAATCATGGGGAGAATTGAAAACTGCGTTTATCAAGCACTTTCACGGGACGTGCAGAAAATTATTCACTATTGATGACCTAGAGCGGTGCGTTCAGAAGAAGGGAGAATCGGCGCGCAGCTGGGTGCGCCGGGTTATGGAAATACTTCATTCATCTACAGATATTCAGCCCAAGGATGCGCTGCAAGCTATGGCAAAGACCTGCAAATACACACCTTTAGTACAAAAGTTAACTCGCATGAAATCTAGTCGGAATGCTTCAGAGGTTACGATGGGAGAACTGATGGATGCGTGCAACAAACACGCCGCAACGGACACTACGGAAGAGGAAACTGACGATAAAAAAGCAAAAGTAAACACAAGTAATAATGGAAGAACCAGCAATGGATCAGCGCCGGGTAACAACGGAAACAGCCAGAACAAGCGCCCGTTTGAGGGAGGCTCCGAGTTTGTCGCCAACACTGAAGCCGGATCTTCAAGACCCAGGGCAGAAGGAAATTTCAATACTGGAAATCACAATGGAGGAAACTATCAAGGGCCACCAAGGCCGAGTAACAATTGGGACATCTTCAGAATGGCATGCCCGAAGCACAGCAGGAACGGTAGGCCAGCTAACCATTCCTTGGAACAGTGCGCCGACCTACAGAGGTGGAAGAATGAGGAAGTGAACAGAGCCATGCGAGGTGCAGGTCGGGGAGGAGGACTGGGTCCAGGTGGAAACCCGGGCAACGGCCCACCCCCAGCTGGTAACCCGGCAGCCGGAAATCAAGGTAACAACCAAGGGGGAGCTGGAGGTTTCCAGGCCAACCCCAAGCAGTTGGGACAATATCACGTGCATACTACAGGGACAAGAAGATACTGAAACAGGCGGTAAATTCGGTGTCTTCGGCTTTTCCGAGATACCTGAGGTGGTCAGAACAGGACATAACATGGAGCAGAAGGGATCACCCGGAAAGAATAGAACACCCGTTAGTCTTGGCATTAGTAGTTGCACCACAGGTCAATGGTTATTAGTTGAAAAAGTCCTGATGGACGGTGGAAGTAGCATCAACATACTATATTGGGAAACCTTTCTACGCATGGGTCTCAAGGAGTCTCAGCTACAAAAAAGTTCAACAATTTTTCATGGGATAGTGTCGGGTCATTCAGCGTGCCCCGAAGGAAAAATCACATTGGAAGTAGCTTTTGGGGAATCAAAGGACAATTATCGAGTTGAGTGGCTCACTTTCGAGGTGGTCAAGTTGCGCAGTCCTTATCACACGCTGTTCGGAAGACCAGCTTATGCTAAATTCATGGCTAGGCCGTGTTACGTGTACCTACAGCTAAAAATCCCGGGTCCTAAACAGACCATCACCATACATGGAAGCCGGGACATAGCGGCTGAGTGCGATGAAGGAGATGCAGCAATGGTTGAACAAGCTTGTAGAAAAGAGGAACTCAAATATTTCCGGGCTCAAGCAGACTCGGATGACAGAACAGCCCTGAAAAAGCCGAGTACTGAAGGCGAAAGGGCAAAACTCAAGGCAGCACGAGATACCAAGATGGTGGCTTTCGTAAAGGGTGATTCCCTCAAACAATCCACCACAAGAGAAGAAATTGCGCAGCCGTTCACAACCAGCCGCGTCATGGAAACTCCTTATCCGGATTGGCTGGCAAACCCGGTACTCATAGTAAAAAAGATCAACAAGTGGAGAATGTGTATCGATTATGACAGTTCCGGACAAATTCCCAAGGAGAACTAAACAATGTAACGGGCAGCAGGTTTCAGACGCACTCTTTTCCTATCCAAGGTACCTAAGGGGACTGGAAGGTTTTTAATGAGGCGGCCTGCTGGCCCAAAACTTTCTCGTATCAATAAAGAGATGGTTATCAAGTCTTATTTTATGATCTTCACTCCGGTTACAGATAAGTATTATTTATCGCTACCAGTACATCAGTATCATCAAGTATGTTGCATATATATAGGTCTTGAGGGCTGATTGCTTGAATAGCACAGTTACAAACTCAAATACCCGGCCTTGATGCCTATGAGTTATTAGGGCCGATTACTCGCAAACGAGTATGGCTGCAATCTTATAACCGGACAAAGGAGCCAAATTTTCTTGACTTTTCTTACTTAAGCTCGATGTGACTCGCACTAAAGTGGCATGATTTGCTCGCTTACGATTACAATCAGCCATGAAGCCCAATGGGACTTGCCTGACCTTGTTTTCGTATAGATGTAACAACATGATATCCACGCGAAAGCCGGCTTATAGTACAAGATTGTCAAAAGGGTCATCTAAACCACAAGTTATGCAGAGTATAAGGCTAATAGCTGGAAACTCAACGTTTATCAAGCATAACTTCAATACTCACGTGAAACGGCTCTAGGGCTTGGGCTTAGTAGAAACAATTTGTTCTCTGGAAAAGACCACACACCCCAGACTCGGATTTCGGGCCTTGGGGACTGGGGATTTTTAAACAGAAACAAGTCGTTACTAAGCTCAAAAAACCCTAACATCCGAGTCTTGGGGACTTGGGGACTTAGAGAAAAGTCCGCCTGTCAGAACGCACGATAGTCGGAAACCGAGTCTCACAAAGGGAACAATAAGGAAAGCAGGATATCGAGAATAAGCTCAAAAACCAGATAAATATCGAGTTCATCCAGAGGCCAGAAGAGGCACGAGGTATATCAAGGAATTAAAGTACGTTACAAATCTTGGTACTAGTATCAAAGGTGCATAGGTGCACCGACAAAAGAATATCTGTCTCGAACAAGAGCAGCGAAACGACCAAGGTATCGTGATAGCATTTGTTTACTCGGCTTCTTGAGTAGGGTCCACACCCTTGCCCTTGCCCTCCGGGTCTTGGTCCTGGGCTTGCTCCGCATCTCTCCCGGCATCGTCACCCGGATTCTTCGCATCAGGACGGACAGGCGGGAGGACAGCCGGTGTAGAGGTGGTTGGCTCTGATCCTAACTCGGCCTCCCTCTTCGCGGTTTCTTCCCTCTTCCTGGCCGAATCGGCAGCCCATTTCTCCAAAATGTCCAAGGGTGGGGGTGCTTCCTCCTTCACGATTTTTCCTTCATCATCGTACGAACTCATAAGCGTACCCAGATCCATACTATCGGCCAAAGTAGTCGCCGAGTGACACACTGCGGATTGTACGACCTTGAAGTCCTTGGGCCCAAACTTGGAGCCGTCTGCTTTGAATTCTGGAAACCCGGATATCACTTTTGCTCGCTCAAGCTTAGGAAAATAAGCCTTCGCCAGCGCAAAGGCCCGGGTCATACCAATCCGGCATGCCGAGCGTTTCCAGATCTCGATCCATGCAGGCACAGTGGAGCAAGCTTGGATAAGATTTTCCTCACCCGGATATACCTCAGTCGGCCACTTCACGGCATCTAATATATACTTGGTGCCGGCAAAGAAAGTCCGGAGCACAGTCTTTAAAGTTTTAGCCTTTGCAACAGCATCTTCTTCTGGGGTTGCAAGGTTAGCACCTGCAGTTGAAACAAAGAAAGGCCATATCAGTAATTCTGAGTATCATGTAACAAAATAGAGGCGTGAAAGCAGTCAGCAGCAAGAAACTTACTAAGCAAGATACGATAAGTATCAGTAACTTGCTCCGACAACTTTTTCAGTGCGGTTCGAGCAGTGGTACACCTTTTCTTATATTTGGAAACGTTTTTCTTTAAAGTTTCCACTTCATCCTCAAGGGCCTCCCTCCGCTTTACCTCGGCAAGCAGCAGTTCCTCGGTCTTGAGCAAAAGTTCATCAGACCGGGTGGCCTGTGCCTGTGAGAAACCAAAGTATGAGAATTAGTCGGGTATCATGGCAAAGCCGATTATCGCGCAGAATAACGAGCACAATTTCAACAAATTATACTCGGCACTTGGGGACTAGATGGGTAAGAAGAGATATTAGGTAACATTACCTGGTGCTCCGCTGCCATGCGCTCTAGCACATCTTTCTCCGAGGCCTTCATAGCAAGGAGAGTTCTCATCATCTGGTCAAAAGTATCATTGCCCAAATGGGAAGACCCGGGATCTTGGGGACTTGGAGAAGGGGCTCTCTTCTTGAAAGAGGGTATACGGGTCGTCCGAGTATCGGAGTCTGGTGCCCCTCCTCCCGTGCCCAAGCCCGCAGTTTCTTCCTCCTCGAGTACGTGCGAGGCTACGGGATACTCGGCCTCTCGGTCGGCTGGGTTTATTGGTGGCACTTGTTGTCCTTCTCCGCCAGCTGCGGCATGCATATCATCAGTCAGGTTTTCCATATCCGGGTCATCGGTCTCCATATCTTCTTGGCCGCTAACAGTGACCACGGCTCTATGGACAATGTAAGCAGGCAGTTAGCATATAACTGGAAACAAGTGATGAAAAGGTGATAAAGCATCAGGAAGGGAACTTTACCCGGGATTCACACGAAGTCCGAGGGGAGCTCACTGCTGGACCCGGATGAAGCTGAAAAACATCAAGCAAGACATAGGATTATCCTGTAAGGGGATGGTTCAGAAAGGCTTTGATACCCAAAAAGGAATTAGTCAAATACCAGCGCGTTGAGCCGGAGACGACGAAATGCCCGGATTAAGAGCGCCATCACCCGGAAAGTTCCGAGTCACCCGACGCTTGGTCACGAGCGGTTCCTTCAAATATGACCAAGTGGATAATTTCCGGTTTAGCTCGTGCATGTTATCAAAGAAATATGGTTTAGAGGCAAGGAAAAGGTATGGAACCTTGAAGACGACCCCTTGGGGTTTTCTCTTTGCTCCGACTTTGACTGTTGGCTCAGCGTCGTCCTCGTCACTCGCTGATTCCACCTTGCCTTCAGTTTCTTCTTCGTCGTCCTTCTCTTCTTGTTCTGAAAGTTATTAGGATTTACAATCAGAAAATGAAGAACGAGCAACAGCGATTTCAAAAAAGCTAAGTGAAAGTCGGAATGTACCTTCATCCGAGTTAACGGCGTCTTCTTTTTCCTCTGGAGTTTCAGAGCTAGGAGGAGTTTCAATTTTCCAAAAGGGATCATCGGCCTGAGATGAAGATATAAGAATAAGGGTTATTAGCCATATCGAGTGGCAAGTGTGAAGGTAAAGATATGAAAGCCGAGTCTTTAGCTTGGGGGGCGGGTTCTCACGCGTGAAGGGTTCTAACCCGGCTATATTCCGGATTACCTCCAACTTCTCTGTCAAGAAGCTCTTGATAGTCTTGTTGGTGTCTCCGGCTGCGAAGCTATGGGTGGAGTATCGGAGCGAGTCCGTGGTGTGTCCCGAATACTCGCACATTAACTTAGTGCGGATGGAATTGGGTTGGATCCGGAAATCGACCCAAGTTTTCACCAGGTTAAGCCCAATGAGACCTTGGGCCGAAAGAATAGAGATTTTGGCTAATAAAGGCCGGATTGCCTCCCTGTCCGAGTCAGGGGCCAAGGCGTTGAAGGTCTCGGAGATATCGAGAAGGCCCTCCGAGTAACCCGGCAGTTTCTTTTGGCCGGGTGGGGAGGTGTCTCGGCAATAGAAATATGAGAGTTGCCAGTGTTTGACGTGGGAGTTGAGAGTGAGGGGTGGCATCAGAGAATTCTTGCGGAGCTGGATAGAGACCCCGCCGCAAGCGAGAAGTGCCCCGTCACCGCTTTCGCGGCACGGTTTGCACTGAAAAAGTTCGATAAAAAGAGCCAAACTTGGTGGTGTGCACAAGTATGACTCGGAAAGAACGATGAAATGGGAAATATTTAACACAGAGTTAGGCCCTATGTCAAATATTCGGAGGCCATAGTGGCTCAAAATGTCTCGAAAGAAAGGGTGACCCGGAGGACGGAACCCCCGGGTCACGTGCTCCACAAAGCATATTACCTCATCATCCGCGGGCGTAGGCCGGGTCTCGTTACCCGGCACCCTCCAGTGGATGTCCTTTTGAGGGGGCAGAACCCCTAACTCGGCCAGTTCTTCTAACTTGGCCTTCGTAACCGTGGATCGCGCCCAATTGGCGGATATGGAGCTGGTGGTCTTGGCCTTGGCCGGTGTTTTCCCCTGCTTCTTGGGAGCCATGGGATTGACCTGCAAAGCACGAGGTAGAAGGGTACAAGGAGTAAGACTCGGAAGCCATGAGTTGTCTGAGTATTGACGAGTGATATCAAGATAACATGGAAGCTAAGTATTATCCGGGTATCGTTTTGTGGAGCAAGACTGCAAGTTATCCGGGTATCAAGCATCATTATGAAAATTATGGGGAGCTTATGTATTGAAAGGTGTTTGAAGAAGTTGGATGGTTGCTCATGTATATACTGTAAGCAAAAGAGCCGGAAAAAGAAGATTTTCCGGGTAACAGAGTCAGGAGCGGAAAATTTGGGCAGCCCGAGCCTAGATTGGAGATTCCATTTCTAGATTTGTGGTGAAATTAGTGACTATGGGCAGTAGGGGAGTAAAGTGAAGTCTATATTCAATCCATTGGGTGAGTTAGAATGAATTCAAGCGACCTAATTCGGCGTGACCAGAAAAATGACCGGCGGGTTGACTTAGATCCAATCTGAAGTAAATCGAGAAATTGCAAGGGCAAGTTGATAGGTACGAGAGACTTACTGGAGGAGATCGAAGTGAAGCCCGACGAAGGCAAATAGCACAAGCTTGGTGTCCCTTTGCGATTCCCGGCGGAAGGTTCGGGGGTGCGGCGGCGGATCTTGGCGGCGGCACGGGGCGAGCAGTGGCGGAGCGCAACCGGCGGCGGATTGGCTCTGGTGATGCGCGTGAGGTCTCCGTGGCGATGCTCTGTGAGCTTGGGCGCGGAGGCGAGGAGGAAGAAGAAAGGGGGAGAATGAGCCGTTGGGGTTGGATTTGCTCCTAAGTGCCTATTTATAAGGGAGTGGGTGGCTAAACCTAGCTCAACGGTTGGCAGCCGAAAATTTTGGGTTAAACGGCTATTTGCCTGGATTCTGTGGGGGTGTGCTTTGAGTGCTAAACAAGATATCCGGACGGAAACAAGAATGAGATCTTCTCCGCAAAATTAGGGTCAATTATCGAGTAAAGTTAGCCGGATCTTTAACATTCTTATCGGGGTGTTGACCCGGAAAGACAAGTAAAGGTTTGGAGAAAGCCGGGTTACTATATGGCCGCCGTGGAGTTAGGCCTAGCTGTTCATCAAAGCAATGTAACCCGGCCCCCATTGAACTTGTAAGTTTGATAATTTTGCAGGGAATAGCGTGCGCTTCAAAGAGGATCTTGTGAAGCCCAAGCTATTCTGGGGACTACTGATGGAGGGATGATAACCCGGTAGCCCAACTCCAAGGTGTAATTCGGCCCAAAGGACGCTGCGCAAGATCCGGCTAAGGATAAAAGAACTTCTAGAAGACCCAAGATTGTAGGCCTCGTAACCCGGATTGTGGGTTACGGTAAGGAAAGTTAGGGTTTTGTACGTAGTGTCCGGGTAGGATTCAGGGTGCGCCTTGGAGGGCAAGCCAGGGGGTTCGGGTGCTTTATAAACCAGCCCCTAAGTTAGGTTAAGAGAGATCCAAGAGTTCTAGCAATATCGCTTGATATCGAGCATCCAGTGTAACACGAGAGTTGAGTTAATATATTGAGATCGGAGACTCGGCGACTTGATTGCCGGCTACCAGATCTAGTTCCATCATGTTTTCCTCTGAGCTAAACCCTCTCCCAAACGCCTGTGTCGTCTTGCCCCAAGATCAGTTACCCCCGGTAACGTCTGCCGTGATTATCCCACGACACCTACAGTCTTGATACCTTCCTCATGGGGTCTCCCAACGAACGTGTGATTACACGCATCACCCAACGAGGCACGAACTGGCCGTCGCTCGCCACCGCGTCTGTAGGGGCACCACCGTCGGTAGGGAATTGGGCCACCTCCGCCACCCTCGGCGGCTCCTCCACCAGCATCCCGCGACACCTCGCCTCCGCATCACCGCCGAGCCACGCACCCCCGCCGTGCACACGGAGGATGCCCCGCCGCCGCTTTCACTGGCACCTCCGGGTCTTTGCTCGGCAAGACCTCCGGCGGCAAGGGAAGGAGGGGGTGAGTGGGAGGGTCGAGGTCCGACAGCGCTAATTACCTCTGAGTCGCTTAGGATTAGGCGACGCGGGGGTACCCTCCAAGGAAAAGTACGTCGATTATACATGCATCTACCTTCTTGTGAAGCAGGAACATGGTTGCTACAAAGATGTGCATGATGTCAGTATGCCCATCGATGAGGTAGGGATGGGAATACACCTCTCTTGGAGAATATCCATGGCTATGCCTTTCAGGAGGGAATCACAGACGAAGCAGCACTCATCAAAAAAGGAAATGCCTCTCTTCTTGTTAGGAACAATGGCATTCCAACACTGGAGAGCAAATAGGACAGTCAAAAAAGACATGAAGGGCAGTTTCTTCCAAATTTTCTTGCTAGAGAGCACAGTTATTACTTGGAAGGTGGAAGGATCTCCTAGACAGGAGATTTTTGGTATTGGCTCTATCATGAAGGACCAGGCAGAAAAAGCCTTTGTATCTAGTAATGGCGGATCAATTTATTCTCTTTGTATCCAGAAGTAATATATATAAGACAAAGGAGGTCTAGCTAGTTTCTGATATCTAGGACCTAAATGTAATACTCCCTCCGTCTCAAATTAATTGTCTCAAAGTTTGAACAAAAGTGGATGTATATATCTGGACATAATTTAGTGTTAGATACATCCACTTTTGTCAAAATTTGAGACAATTAATTTGAAACGGAGGGAGTACAAAAAGGTAAAGTTTGGTGCTGCAAGTAGCCTGTAAACAATGCCAACTAGCGGCTCTCATCTCGTGGCCGTATGCTGCCTGCTTATACCTTGTCCATGTATGAATGCTAAGCCTGACTGCTGATGAGGCACAGACTAGTCAAGATTTCTTTTTGATGCTTAGGTACCCACCCAAACAGACACTTTTGTACAAACTAAATTTTCTCACGGATTAGCCAGCTATATGTACGAGCGGCCAAGATGCCGGATGATCCAATTCTACAGCAACGATTATTCTGATGTGGATCGTGTGTATCTTCAACGGCACACAACACACTTACTAGGCGATGGACCACGCTTCTCAGGCGTTGTTAAAATGAATTTTATGACGAGTGAGTGGTCTGCATAAAACGTGCCCCATTTTCCTCTCTTAATAAATTGGCAGCCGTATTCGCAAATGAAATTGGTCCATAAACCATTGAGTTGTCACACTTAACTCGTCTAAATTTTCACATACATTTGACTGACCTCCAAATACTGGAAATCTGACTTGTGTTAATTTGTGCTCTTTATAAATTTGGCCCGGCCCGCATACTTTTTTTTCGAAATGGGGAAAACCCCAGCCTCTGCATCGAGTGATGCACACAACTTTTATTAATTATTGTACCATGTATTATTTAAATTTTACATCTCAAAGAGCCACGAAGGATTGAGACGGACCTCAACCGGAAAATACAAACACAATCATGTAACTACGAGATACGCCTAATATGCTGCCACGAGAAAAAATCTTGTGCCACCGCGAGTAGACGTGTGCATCCAGCTTCCATAAGCTCCCGCTGGTCCGAAGGTAGCAGGAAAGCCCATGAGTGGATATAGTGAACCGCCATATGGATAACCTGCAAGACATGCATGAAAGTTTCTTTCATGTTAAACACCAGATTGTTTCTAAATTCCCAAATCGCTCAACAGATAGCGGAGACGCCGACACGAATCCTAGTCTTATTCTTTTTATCCATCCCATTTAACACACACTAGTAGAAATAAGGGCATTAGCCCCGGGTCGTGAAGGCCTCTAGTCCCGGGTGGCTTACGACCCGCGACAACACATCGAGGAGCTCCAGTCCCGAATTGTACTAGGACCCGGGACAAAATTGTCCCAACGTGGCAGCCTCCTTGCTCAAACTTCTTTTATTTTTAAAATTATGATCAATAATGAAAAATCTATGCTTACTTAATATAAAATCAGGAATACATATAAAATATAAAAATGTTCATAAAAGAAATCTCTATCTAATAAAAAAAATACTTTATACTTTATGATAATTCAACCAGGACTAGAGCCCTTCTATTCGTTTACATGGAGATCGGTCTAACCGGAACTAAGCCCGTTTATTCATTTACAGGGAGATCTTAGCGGGACTCGAGCCCGTCTAACCAATCGAGAATTTCCCCTTTCGGTTTATCACGTGGTCCACCAAAAATCCAGCAATTTCCTCTTGAATTGCTAATTGCTATAAAGCGCCCCTTTAGTTGCAGATTGCTCCGCATTTTATCCAACTATAAAACAAGGATATCAATATGAATATCAATCATTATAAAAAAATTATGAAAGACAATCAACACAATTGATGGTAATAAAATAAAAATGTGCATGTATTTGTTCACTTACTTTTAAAAGTGTTGCTCTGTTTCGATCACCGACCTCCCGACGAATCCACTCGCACACGAAGTATCCACACTAATTGGTCCCCTTAGGCTGCCTCTCGCACTTTACGATAATAGAATTCAATCATATAATAGTCAAGCATGATATAATTTTATTGAAATTACAATTTAAGAGATGCTACTAGCTCGTACTACTTACGTTCTTCTGATGAAAAGTAAAGCTCCTTTTCAAAATCACCAGGTGCCTTTTGGATGAAATTTTTCCAAATCCTGCCCGGCAAAAAAAAAAATGAATAAATGAGTTATTAGTTATTTGATATCTTAGAAAATGAAGAAAAGAGACCGACATAGTGGGATACTGATTGAAATTACCTTTGGAGTGCATCTATAATGCTTTTGTACTTCTCTTCGGGATTCGCCAATGAGTCGTAGATTTCAACTTTCCCAGAGTAAACTTCAATGATTAGCAGAATATAATGAAAGTTGCACAGGTTTATATACGTCAGCAATACACTTAACATCGACTAAGCAAAAATTATTATGTATAAAAGAGTAACACTCTTACTTGAAGTTGTAAGGAAACAATATCCTCGTTTTGTAATGTTGGATCTCTACGAACCTTTGCAAGTTGGCCTCCGTTTCCTTGGTGAAGTCCCGTAGCAAGATTTCATTAACTAGTTTTGGGTCAACAAACCCAATGTTAAAGATACATTCTCGGTTACATTCATCACTCTTCATCCTGCATAATAGCGTATTGATCATAATTACACGCAATGAACTAGCTGAGTTAGAGACTTTTAGAAATAAATGAAGGAATTAAATCACTTATAGACAATAGGTACTGATGACACTCAAGTCGAGGGCGTCAAGCTTGTATAACATATATATATAGTTCTTCAATATTGTATCTCGCCTTCACCGATGAAATGCTCTGGTTTAACTTTCACGAGGAGAATTTTTCGATTATTCTTGGTGACTTGTAAATACCAGTCATGTAGTTTTCGCATTTGTATTGGGAGAACTTTGATCTGATCAGGTGGCAGCATAGGCTTCCCATATTCCCATTTCCATACTTCATCCAACTTGAGGATATCTCCGCCTAGCAGTTGAGAAAGAGAAATACTATCTTCTGCAGGAAATTCTGCCGCGGCTAGATCAATGGGTAACACCTTGATTGGGGCGATGGACTGTTTTGCATGTCCTCCGAGCTGGGCAACGCATTTTTTTCGCACTACCACTAGTACTTCTTGTCTTGTGGAAGCTACATTTCCTCAGACAACGTGCCTAGTCATCTGGCCTATTTAGCTGAATTTGCGATGGCCACTAAGGAAACTCCTTAGCCCATTTTATGCTTTCTAGAGGAAATACTTGCTTTGGCTAAGGATTTTTTCGGTGCAAGCTGTATTTTCACATCCATCATCATGACAATGTCGGTCTCCTTATCATTCAGTTCGTAAGATCTATTGGGAGGAGCCGACGGTACTCTTGGAAGGGGCTCCTCTCAGGGTCGTACACATCGTTTATCCATAGACGAAGGGATGCGCTTTCCCATTTCTCCCTGATTACCCATAAGTATAGGGGACCGCAACAGTCTTTGAGTGAAGTAAAACAAAAATTTATTGATTCGACACAAGGGGAGCCAAAAAATATTTATAAGGCTTAACAGATGAGTTGTTAGTTCAGTTGCACCTGGAAGTAGACTTACTCGCAACAGTTTATCAGAAGCAACAGTTTTATAGCAGTAGACGTAGTGAAATAACAGGAAGCAATAGGATTAAAATACAGTAGGCATACGGACGGATGAACAGGCGTTGCATGGATAAGATAGTTTATATAATAAAAAAACATGGGAAATTGCAGATAAATAATAATAAATCATCCAAGTACTAGATAACCATAGGCATCTGTTCCGTATTTAGTCATACGTGCTCGCAATGAGAAACTTGCAGAACATCTTCTGTCCTACCAGTTCGTTTGCAGGAGGGCCTTAGGGAAAACTACTGGTAATTAAGGTGCTCCTTTTAATAAAGCACTGGAGCAAAAAGCATTAACACTACTTGAACACACGTGATCCTCACATCACAATGATCCCCTCTGGTTATCCCAATTGTTGTCACTTTAGGGCCTCGGGTTCTGGATAACGATATGTGAAAACAACTTGTAGGTAAGATCAAAAACATAATTGTGTTCATAAAACAATAACATGTTCAAATTTGAGATCATGGCACTCGGGCCCTATTGACAAGCATTAAGCATAACAAGTTGCAACAACGATAGATAGCACTAACAATGGATACTAGGCAGCATGCCCTAACAATCTGGCAATTATTACATGAACGATCTCATCCAATCTCTACCATCCCTCTCAGCTTACAGCGGGGATTACTCACACATGGATGGGGGAACCATGGATGGTTGGTGGAGAGGTGGTGGCGATGACTATGGAGATTATCTCCTCTGAATCCATGTCCCGGTAGGGTGCCAGAACATGAACTTCTGATCCCCGAATTGAGTTCTAGGTGGCGGCGGCGCTCTGGTGTGTTTCTATAGAATATGACGAACCCCCCGATGTTTTTAGGTTAAGGGGTATATGTAGTCGAAAGGGGGGCACGAGAAGGCCCCGAGGCGGCCACAACATGTGGTGGCGCGGCCTAGGGTGGGGGGCAACGCCAGGTGGTGTGGGCCCCTCGTGGCCCCTCTCCGTCTCGTCTTCTCTCTCCGAGGATCTGATGGTGCAGATCTTGCACTCGTTGGAAGACCCCAACAGGAAGGTATGCTGAGCACAACATCTGTTTTCCCTTAGAAAGAAACCAAGGTTGAATCGACTAGTAGGAGGAAGGAGTAACTTCAGAAGATTGATACAACCGAGGTGGTAGGGCGCACTACCGTTTCAGCAGCAACGTGGAACCTACACAACACAATCAAATCACTTTGCCCCAACGAAGCAGTGAGGTTGTCAATCTCACTAGTTTTGCTGAACACAAAGAGGTTAAACGTATTGTGTGGAAAACAATATGAGAACAGTATGAAAGCAGTAGAAGCAGTGTGAAAACAGTGGAAACAGTGTGTGTATTATCTGTATGGGAAAATGGACAGGGGTCCACAGTTCACTAGTTTTGTCTCTCCGTAGAAAATAAATAACATATGTGGTGAATGAATTACAGATGGGCAATTGACAGAAATGAAGGCTGTATTGTAGTGAATATGCAAGACATAAATATTACTATGTGATTAATATGGGCATTACAACAAGATACGTAGACCGTCATCCAACTACGTCTATGACTAGTCCGAATATCATCCAAACAAACATTAGGTATTAAGTTGCAAGCAACAGATAATCGCAGTAAGTGTTAAATGTAAACAATGTAAATGAAGTAAATATCGTTCTCCCTAATGGCAACAACACATCCTCCATGAGTCACATTTCTGTCACTCGAGCACAGATGCAAAGGAGGCATGAACCCACTATCGAGCATAAATACTCCCTCTTGGAGTTACTAGCATCTACTTGGCTAGAGCATCAACTAATAACAGAGAGCATGCAAGATAAAAAATAATATATTCATGAAGATAACATGATAGATTGATAATCAGAAGACATAGCATTCAACATCCATCGCATCCCAGTAAATACAATATGTAGCATTTCATAAAGATGATCTCGATCATGTAGGGAAGCTCACGAGATCTAAACATGAGGCATAAATGTAAGATCCGTGATTTTTGCAAAGTGAAAAAATCACGAAAATTTGAAACTTTTGTTTTCATGTTAATGCAAGACACCAAAGCTCAATAAAAATCAAACACAAAGGTTACATTAATTTTTTTTCCAAATGCTACTAGAATTTTTAAACCCAAAATGCATGTATTTTTCATTAACCCTAAACCTCTTTCGACTAACTTTTCTTATTTAAAGTAACTGCTTCATCTAGCAAGCCTTATATTATAGAATATTTACAACTCAAAATACTATATTGAAAATGTTTTCATGGATTTAAAAACTTGATAATTACAAACCTCAAGAATATTTTCTTAACAATATGTTCTCCAAATGGTTGTTTTGAACTCCTATCTATTAATAATATTTCATCTACCAAATTATATGATCTATTAAAAATAATTTCCACCAAACTATTTGGGTAAAACTGACTTAGAGGAAATATATTTTCCAATATGATAGACCTCTGGTTTTATTTTACCAAATATTCTATTTATTATTTTCTATTTTTTAAACTGCATAAAGTTGCTATTAGGGTTGCACCCTTATTTAAAAAAAATCTGAGAAAGTATGGAAATGACTTCCAAAAAATTTATATCAATCATAGAATGTCTCTCTAATTTTAAAAACCAAACTTCTAATTATTTTCTATTTTCTCCTAAAAATGGTATAAAATACTATTAGCATTATTTCATATTTTCAAAATTGAAAAATTCAAATGTGTTGAAAAACAACACACACTTGTTTTGGTTGAAATAAATGTTTTAAAAAAATTTGGGAACTGGTTTGAGGACATTTGGATTTTTAAATCTAAAGATGTGAATAAAAGAAGAAAACAGGAAAAAAAAGATGATGTCATGGGTGACGCAACTGTCTTCAAGCTAGGAAGGAAACTGCTGGAAGTTTCGGCATTGATTTTCTCCAATTGATTGCGAGCGTTTAGGTTGAAATTGATTCCCCACTGTGGCCCTCCTTGAAGCCCACGGTGCCCGCTCCATTTCCCCTCTGGATCCACCCCTTATCTCGCCCCCAGGCCCTAGCAAGAGCTCACCGGAGTCCACTGCATCCGCCGCGTCCCTGCCCGATTTCGGCCAAGGTAGAACGTCCCCGGCCCTAATTTCCCCTCCTCTCCTCCTCCTTGTCCCCGCGCACCTTATGAATGTTGCCCTCGAATTTTTTCCGCGCGGATCATCGCATTCACCGGAGCCCCGACGAGCTCCATCTGCATCACGCGTGAGTGCTCGCCGTCACCGCCATTCGTCTCGATGTGCAACGATGAGCCCTTCCGTGGCCTCCCCGAGCCACATGATGTTAAAGAAAGTGAAACTTTGAATGCCATCCAAGTTTGAATTGATAATAATGTTAGGTTGATGGCTGAATTACGTGCTAGGTGGGAAAGAGAAGATGAATTGGCTAAAGAGAATAATATTGCTAGAGTTTGCACTATCACCACCACTAGGAATCCTGAATCTCCAAGTGCTATTAAACCTCCTACTATAAATGGTAAAGTAGTTGGTGTTAACAAAGTCTCCACCCCTTCGGTGAAACGTGCTAAATTGCCTCAAATTGCTGAAATTGCTTCTGATAAAAGTGCTGAAATTTTTAGAGATGTGGGAGATAATGGCCCCATTACTTTTGATGATAATAATTTTGATTTGGATGATTGTAATATCTCTGAAGTTATTATTTTCTACAAAAGCTTTCTAGAAGTCCCAATGCTAGTGCCATGAATATGGCCTTTACTAAACATATTACCAATTCTCTCATGAAAATTAGGGAAGAAAAGCTGAAACTTGAACCATCTATCCCTAGGAAGTTAGATGATGGTTGGGATCCCATCATTAAGATAAAAGTAAATGATTTTTATTGTAATGCTTTGTGTGATCTTGGTGCTAGTATCTCTTTTATGCCTCAAAAGCTTTATGATATGCTTGATCTACCAACATTGGAACACTGTTATTTGGATGTTCATCTTGCTGATAATGCTAAGAAGAAACCTCTTGGTAGAATTGATGATGTTCTTATTATGGTTAACAATAACCTTTTCCCTGTTGATTTTGTTGTTATGAACATCGAATGCAATGCTTCTTTTCCCATTGTTTTGGGAAGACCTTTTTTTAGAACTGTTGGTGTTGTTATTGATATGAAAGAGGGGAGTATTATATATCAATTCCCACTCAAGAAAGGTATGTAACACTTTCCTAGAAAGAGAATGAAGCTACCTTTTGACTCTATTATTAGATAAAGTTATGATGTTGATGCTTCTTCACTAGAAAATACTTGAGTTCCTTTCTGTGCCTAGCTGAAATGGGTTAAAGAAAAGCGCTACTGGGAGACAACCCGTTGTATTTCTCCGTTTTCAACCCGTTTTCCATCATTTCTTTCTGTGTACTTTGCACCTGGCTGTTGTCTATTTCCTTTGATACCCCGATGTATCTTTTATTTTGTGTCTTTGTTGAGCCAAGTAAAGACTCTAGTGGAAAGTTGAGACTATATTTCGGATTTCTGCGCATGAAACAGATTTCTACTGTCCACTGTTTAATTCGTATAAAATCACAGTAAATTCAAAATGACCTGGGTTTTTTTGTGCGTAATCCTGGGCTACAATCGCAACTTTTCTTAGATTATCACTTTTTTATTTGACAAACAGAAGATTTTTGAAAAAAAATCATCTTTACCCGTTGTCCTGTTTTGACATATTTCTGCCAATAATTGCATTTGCATCTTTATCTATTTCTTTTGGTGTTCTTTTGAGAAAACGAGTTTTAAAAGAGGTTGTGACAGTAGATAATGTATTTATGAGTGTTAGGCTTCTGTTGAAACTGAACCATGTTATTATTTCGATTACACTAACGTTGCTAATGAAGATTGTGAGAAGTTTGGTGTTAAGGAAGTTTTCAAGGGTCAAGAGAAAAGGATGATATGACGTGATCAACAAGAGTGAAGAACCTAAGATTGGGAATGCCCCGGTGGTACATCCTAGAAAATTCCAAGAACACTCAAGCGTCTAATCTTGGGGATGCCCAAGGCATCCCCTTCTTCATCGACAAATTATCAGGTCACTTCTAGTGAAACTATATTTTTATTCAGTCACATCTATGTGCTTTAGTTGGAGCGTCTTTTATTTTTTGCTTTCATTTTTTTTTAGTTTTGCAATAAGCTTGGTTGGACCCCAGTATTCTTTATTGGAGTGTGACACGCTCTGCTTTTTCATGGGAATACTTTGTATTCTTAATCTTTGTCTGGCTGCTGCATTTATTTAGCTCCAGTTTTGCATGCATCTCTTATCAGAGCTATTAGATTTAGTAGTGTTATGTGAGTACTCTCATGTTTTCTTGCTGTAGAATTTGGAGAGTTTTTGTTAAAGCGTGATTTGTATGGTGCTTGTTGGGAAAATAAACTGCTGCTTGAGGTAGATTTTATAACGGTGCACGTAGAAGCTTGTATAGACTATGGCTAAAAATATTTCGTGCCATGCTAAATGTTATTTTAGTTTTAAAGTGTCACATTCTAATTTGAGAACAAGGTTTTAAGAAGGAGAACACAAAATTTAGGACCAACAAAAACATTTTAGTTGATCCTGTTATTTTCCTGATGTTGTAACTCCTGATGTGAACCTTATGTATTCTATGAGAAATAAAGAGTGGAATGTTGTTATCTTGATTCCTTGTCATATCTATGATATTTTAATCTTGTTTATGGATCACAAAAAGAAATAAAATGAAATCCCTTTTGAAAACCCTAAGGAAAAACTTAAGTTTTTCTTTTCTGTTTTTGGCTATCACTCTCTCTTTTGAGCACCATTTCTATCTATGTTTCTCAACTCAATATTTTGTTTTCTTTGGATGTCATCCATCCTTGTGGTAAGGACTTTCTCACTAGGCCCAAAGAAATATTTTGGATCAAGTGAAACCCCTGTTTTCTAGGGTGTTTTTCTTCCTACTTGATAAAACAGGAAAATGAAAAACACAGAAAACAGAAACCTCACCTGTTTCTGTCTTGTTTTCAGCAACCTAAACATTTTGTAAATTCAAGTAAAATGTGTTTCTGAAACTAGACATTGTACTCTTCAAAACCATACTCTCACTTTTCCATTTGAAAATTTTTTGTTGTATCAAACACATCCAGAGTACATTTCCTGTTCTTTAACAGATTCAGGACTGAAAATCACTAAGTCATAACTGAAATTGTCCAAACTGAAAACTGAACTTTTCTGCCAGTTCACCCGATTCAAAACTAGCTCAAATTTGTATTTCCTTTCATCTAAATCATGTGCAATCTTGCCAAACCAGTTATCCACACTCCCCTCGACCAAAACCAGGTGTTGGTTTCATTCAGGAAGCCACAAGTTTCTGGATAAATTCTACAATAAAGTAGATATTCCTTGGGTTGATTTGGTTTGGGATGGATATTACAGGAATAAAGTGCCTCATGGAGACATTTTGAGGGGTTCATTCTGGTGGAGAGATGTCATGAAACAAGTTGACAATTTTAGAGCAGTGGCTGTTGTTTCACATGGTAATGGTGCTTCTATTTTATTCTGGCAAGATAATTGGAAGATTGGTAATTCTTCTGTTCCTATGAAAGTGACAATCACCACCCACCCCGTAAACCCTAGCTCCGGCGATCTCCCCCTTCCCACCACCAAAACCCACCTCCTCCCCAACCATCCTCTTCGGCAACGTTGGTTGCCCCCCTATACGTGCATGGCCCCGACCATCCCACCAACTTGGTGTTGGAACATCACATATTCCACTTCTAAAGATGTGGATCATGATCGGATCAAGTCTTATGATGGATCTATCCATCTGTGGTCTCACGCTCTCTGGATTGTTCTGACAGATGCCAAAGGTAGATCCCTAGTGGGTCGGAAACTTAGACGTGATGAGTCCATCCATATTGGATCTAAGGTAATTTTTCACTCCCATTTTAGGATGATCTTTTATTGTCTCGAGTCACCATTGGATGCCTCCTCGGAGGATTTTGTGCAATTGGGCACGCTGGATTTTTTCACACGAGACAGATTGGATTTATCGGCTAAACCTAATAATGAGTCAACGGTGGAGGGTTTTAATTCTTCAGTGCATGCTGCAATTAATCTGGGCTTGGATTTCTCCCCGAGAATTAATTTTTCATGTTGCATTGCAAGATCGTTCCTTGGAACGGTGCACCCGACAGAGGATTCGCTCCACTTCACATTGGTTGTATCTTTTGGTCGGGTCAATTTTGGCATTAATGGGGAGAATGTCTCGATTGCGTTAAAAGCTGCTATTGGAGGTTACTGTGGACAACTAATGGTCTCCTTACTTCATGATAGAACTTTTTCATTTAATGTGTCTAGTAAAAGGGTTGGCTTTCGTATTTATAATCTGAGGAAATTCTCATGCAAGCAATTTGAGCGCTTCTTTAATCTTTAGGGACGTGGAGGTCCAAATTGGATGAAGGAGTTCTCTGAATGGCAACATGACTGTAATAAGAAGTGGACCTTGGTTAGTCCATCCAAGAAAAGAGTTCAAGTAGGGGTTTTAGCTCTAAAATTGGCTCCTACCAAGTCATGCTTAAAATCCTCGAGCCAAGTTGCTAGAAAATTGGTATTTGTTGATGCTATAAGCTATGAGGCATGCAAAGGTTATAATAAGCATCATATGTCATTTGGTTCGTTTACAACTTCAACAACATCCACGGTTTTAAACTCTACTGCTGCGGTGGATCATGGCTCTAATTCTATTTCAGAACCTGCTGGATTGGAAAATCCTTGTTTGGAATATTTTATTGAAAAGGTTGCCTTCAATTTTTGGGAGTGTTCTCGTTGACTTAGGATGGGACACAAAGTGTTGGATTGTAATAGTGAGATTAGGTGCAAGAAGTGTTTCCACTATGGGCATAAGGCCAAATCGTATCTGACACATCAAGCTCAAAAAAGAAAACGTTAGATTCCTAAAATGAGTACATCTCTTACAGCCAAGCCCCTGGCCGTTTTTCCTCCCATATACTCGATAGCCTCGGAGGCATCGGCTACTGCTACGCGTACCCAGATCTCCACCACTTCGAAAACTCCCTATTCTGTAGAAGAGTCTGGTCCCTCCATGGCGGCGTTTGAGCTCGATCCACAGCCTTGGGTCCCATGGGGGCATGCAGTCATCAATGGGGGTCCAACTCGGCTACCACGAACCATAAATTTCGCGTGTGATGATCCTCCTCTGCAACACGTGGAGTGGTGCGTTGCAGAAGTGATGCCGAGGCCACCGCAGATCCAGCGTGAAGTGGTGGATTAACAGTCTTGCTTATTTGGAGTGGGTATATTCCGGATGAGAAGTGCCATTGCTCGTCAGGCTCTAGTTCAGCATCCCCCGTTTGTTCTTCAGCCCAATTTGTTCTTTAGATTCTTTAATCATAACGAGGGGCCGAATTTTCGTTCTGCAATGGGTGCTAGGCGTGGCTGGCTGATGCTACTTGGTGTTCCCCCTGATTATCGCAATGAGGTGGAGCTCTCGAAGGCAGTTTCCACTTTCGGGGTTTTTCATCACAGGAACAATCAGGATCCATTTTTGTCTCGTGCTCTGATCTATGCCACTTTTCCGTCTACTTCATTAGTTCCTCGTGATGTGGTCTTTGGAAAGTTTTCGAATTTTGGGGGTGATAGAAGATCATGGACTGTCCTTGTGTACATCCATTCTACTGAATTTGCCGATGTTATGCCAGCAGATGAGGACCCAATGACACCTAATGGTAATCCACACCCACTGCCTGGAAATTTAGTTCTGAATAATCACAAGTGGGTGCTGCCATAGTACCCTGAATTGGGTTGGAATTAGATTCCACAGGATCATGACAATGGGCAACATAATGATGAGGACATTCAGTTCCATAATTTCATTAATGCCAATGTCCTGGATAATGCACATGAACAGGAGAATGACATGGTTCTTGAGGAGGATCAGTGCTCTCGTGTTTCAGACCCATCTACTAATTCAGAGGATAGTCAGGAGAAGGCAATGGGTAATTTGCTATTGGGACAGGATAACATGCAAGTTGGTATGGTTCTCACTGTTTTTGGACCTGTTCTTCCATTTGATATATTGTGGAAGAAAACCATGGATTCTTTCATGCCCATGATTTTCTCTAAAGATCCTCCCTTGGCTATGCAACTGCCTAATATGGCTCCTTTGTTGTTCTTGAAGAGGGATTGGGCTCTGGCATTTGATAACTATATGTATCCTGCTTTGGGCAGTACAGTGTGTGTGCATAGGAACTTGCTCCCCAAAAGAAGGCATGTGGCTCGTGCTCTTTTTCCTCTTGAGAGCCCTAGTGGTGATAAGGAACAATCTGAGCTGATCTTTGCTGCTACTCCTAACACTAGCAAAAAAGGAGGGAGGAAGAAAAATACTCATTTTGTGCAACCTGAGAAAAGGTTTACTAGGAGTTCTCTCAAGAACAATGGTTTCAAACCACAACCTGTGATTACTCCTACTTCTGGACAAAGGAAGAGGCCTAGGGCTAAACTGTTGGTGGGAAATTCAGAGGCAATGGAGGAGGAGAAGGAGTAGGGCACTGGAGAGGCCAATAGGCAGAATGAGGTGATCCCACCTACACCTATTCAGGTTCTACAAAGAGTGAGCAGACAGCTAGGAACTGATAATAATAAGCTATCGGTGGATGTGCTTGAGGCAGATCCTAAGGATGATTCCTCTTCTAGCCATGATGATTGAGCCTGCCTTCTGTTATGTAAAGAAGTTTTAGGCTTTTAGCTTCTTATTTGGAGTTACTTGTCTCTTTATTTACTGGTGCTTTTGTTTCACAATCCATGTTTATCTTTGATGTTGCACTTTGTGTTGTACACAGAGTGTATCTTAACATCCTCACTTTTGTTATTAATGTATAAACTCAGTTTGAGAAAGTGGTGTGTGATATGTTGGAATGTGCGTGGCCTCAACTCTGATATCAGACTCAGAGAAGTGCTTGGGAAAATTGAGGAAAGTGAATGCTCAATTATATGCTTACAAGAAACTAAATGTGAAACCATTGACTGGAAATTTATTAGAAAATTATGTCCTAAGAGATTTGATCGGTTTGTCTTTGATCCTTCATGTGGTGCCTCTAGTGGCATCCTTATTATTTGGAATTCATCAATTTTGTAGGGGCTTTTGCTGGAAAATCAGTCTTATGCAGTATCGATTAATTTCACTTCTAAGCATAATAATGACTCCTGGACCCTTGCTTCTGTTTATGGACCTTGTCATGGGGTTTTAAGAGATAATTTTGTGGCTTGGGTTTATAATCTAGTTATCCCTAGTAATGACAATTGGTTAATACTGGGGATTTAAATTTTATCAGATCAAATAGTAACAGAAATAGGCCTCGTGGTGATGTTAATGATATGTTTTTATTCAATGTGATAATTGGGCATCATGGTTGGCAGAAATTAGCACTCAAATGGAGAGCTTATACCTGTTCCAATATGCAACAGACACCTCTGTTGGAGTAGCTGGATTGGTTATTTACTAGTGCCAATTGGATAACTGATTATCCAAATTTTACTGTAATTCCTTTGACTAATACTGGCTCCGATCATGTTCCTTGTGTCATAAATATTGATACACACATTCCCAAAGCTAAAATCTTTAGGTTTGAAATTTTTTGGGTAAATATGACTGGATTTGTGGATTGTGTGGCAGGAAGTGGGGCTCAAAACTCCAAAAAATTTCATTGTTCTGCTATTGTTGAGACATCATATTAAAAAATGGCATACTTAACCTTCCAAGTTGAAATTGATGATTCAACAGTGCAACAAGGTCATTTTGATTTTGGACTCTCTAGAGGAGAAAAGGCCTCTTACTAGGGCTGAGTTTAACTTTAGGAAAATTGTCAAAAATCATCATGATGAGCTCTTGTTGGCAGAATGCAATTATTGGAAGAAAAGATGTACTATTCATTGGATTAAACAGGGGGAGGATAATACTAAATTCTTTCATGCTATGGCCACATCCAAATTTAGAAGGAGCACTATTTCCGCTCTTAAATCTGCTGATTGGAGATTGATTACTGACCATCATAAAATGGCTTTTTTGTCAATTTATAGAGATAGGATGGGCAGATCTGATGGTATTGACATGCAATTTCATCTCAATTTTCTCATGAACAAGGTGGATGGTTTAGAAGAGCTCACTGTCCCCTTTTCTATATCAGAGCAGGATGATATTATTAATTTATGCCTATTGATAGAGCACCTGGTCCAGATGGTTCTAATGGCTTATTTCTCAAAAAATGTTGGTCTATTATCAAATATGATTTCTATAAAATGGCTGCTGATTTTCATAATGGATCTATTAATATGGAAAATATTAATGGATCCTATATTACTTTGGTCCCTAAAATTCCAGTACCAGAGGGAGTTAATGACTTTAGGCCCATTTCTTTAACCAATATTTGTCTCAAGTTTCTCACAAAGCTGGTTGCTAATCAACTTCAGAAGGTAATAAAGAAATGTGTGAGCAAGAATCAATATGGTTTTATTGAAGGAAGAACAATTCAAGATTTTTTAGCCTGGGCTTTTGAATATATTTTCCAATGCCATATGTCTAAGAAACCCATCATTATTCTCAAGTTAGATTTTGCTAAAGCCTTTGATACTATTGAGCATGATGCAATCATTCAGGTTCTTAAGGCAAAATGATTCAATAAATTCTGGATTAATTGGGTTAGAAAAGTACTTTCCTCTTGATCTTCAGCAGTTCAGCTCAATGGGGTGCCTAGGAAGCAGTTTGTTTGCAAAAGAGGTGTTACGCAAGGGGACCCTTTGTCTCCTCGTCTTTATGTTTTGGGGTCTGAGCTACTCCAAGCTGTGGTTAATGATTTATTGGCTAAAGTATTAATTTCCACACCTATTGACACTCATGATACTTTTTTCCCATATTGCAATATGTTGATGGCACTCTGCTTATTTTGCCTGCTGAGAGTGCTCAGTTAGCTTGTTTGAAGGAGTCTCTAGAGAGATTTTCTTTGTCTACTCGATTGAGAATTAATTATGATAAATCACAAATGTTGCCAATCAATGTAGATGAGGTTTGTTTGAACTCATTGGCAAATCAGTTTGTTTATCAGGTGGCGGTCTTACCTTTCACTTATATTGGCTTGCCTATTGGCACAACCAGGCATCAAATCAAGGATCTTATGCCCCTCGTTACTAAGCTTGAAAAAATACTTGCTTCTAGCTCTTCTTTCTTGTCTCAAGGTGCAAGGCTGGAGATCATTTAATTTTTCCTTATCTTCCATGCCTTTGCATTTCTTGTGTACTCTGGAGTTGCCCCCTGGCATAACCAAACAGTTGGATAGAATAATTAGGCAATGCTTAAGGAGAGGGAATTTTGAGACCCCTAGTATGTCATTAGCTGCTTGGGAATTGGTGACTTGGCCAAAGCATTGTGGTGGGCTGGGCATTGTGGATCTCCATAAGAAAATTGTTGCTTTGTTGATCAAATTTCTGGATGAATTCTACAATAAAGTAGATCTTCCTTGGGTTGATTTGGTTTGGATGGATATTACAGGGATAAAGTGCCTCATGGAGACATTTTGAGGGGTAGCCATTTACTACCGCTTGCATAGTAGATAGTTAGGACCAGTTATCTGATGTCTCCATACTGTCTTGGACAGTCCGTGGTTGTTCACGGAGGATGTACTAGATCTTGTGTAACGTGTACACCTCTACAGAGTAAAACTATTCAGAATAGCCACGTCCTCGGATATGGACAATTGAATGGCCATGTAGCTAGCATTGTGTCAATGTTTTCAAAAGGCTGGAAAGTGTTTATGTTGTTGTACCTGGGAGGTACCCGAAAGGAAATGATCGTACCTTTGAGGTACCGGAGAAATGTTGGTCTTGGAGTTGTGGTTTTTCAAGAGTTCTTTTAAAGGAAAAAACTTTTCTTTTATTAATAATGCTTTATCAAAACCTTGTGGATATGCGATATCTACAAGAGAAACATTCTATCTTTTGAAGTAGCTTCTTCAACAAAACCACTAAAACTTGCATAACCATGATGGGTCTTCTACTCACCATGGATAGACCAGCCCCTAAATAACAACCTTCCTACCACCTATATTGCATACTTGCATTTGTTGAGCTTTCATTTAGGGTGTCTTGTGAGTACATTCAAATGTACTCATATGGTTTCGTCCCTGACTATTGTCTTGGTCAGACTGTGAGGAGCTGCCTCAGGAGAATACCTTTTAGGAGGAGCACTATGATGATCCCACGTACTAGGCATGTCTCCTGGTCAGCAGCCTATGGTGCTAAGGCATTGACATGGGTTCTACTCGTTGTGTTACCTTCCGCTGAAACAAAGTAGTTGTAATGTGTGTTGCCGCCGCCCTGCGCGGCAATTGTCTCAGACTTGGTCGACATACCATTTGTGTAAGACTATGTGCTTCGTGTAATGGATGTGAACTCTGTTGTACCTTCTCTAAATATGTTGCTCATGACTGTCGATCTGGGATCGTGAGTGTATGCATATTGGCGGTCTCGGACATCTAGTCTGGGGTCCCCACGGAGTTGGTATCAGAGCCATCCTGACCATAGGAGACCTTAGTTAGCATGGATGTTAGTTCGTACTCCGACATCTACCTTAGTTTCTATACAAGCCTTAAGTATGACTATATACCATAGCTATGTCTTGTAACCCCCTCTGCTTGGTTTCTCTTACATGGTTATTTAAATTAAGTTTTCTTTTCCATAAAACAAAAATTTCGCACACTGATCATTAACATAAAACTTTTGTAGATGGACGTCGGCTTCACCGAGTCTCTACAGTTTGGACTTGCTTAGGACACTGTGTTCCGTTTCGACAGGGAGATCGTGGACATGACCAAGATACTTGGGCGTCCACTACCTGAGATTAGAGGAGGGGAGATCGCCGGCTCTGTTGCAGAGTTATCTTGGTTGGCGGAGTGCACCCTCCGTTCTCCATTGACTTCCCCGTCTGAACCTGTGCACGTCTTCCACGCCATTGACCGCTCGTGGAAGGACGCGGTTGTTCGTGTGCTCGAGCTGGTTGTTGCACGCTTGGCTCAGATCTACGAGACTCGTTTTGCTGGTACTCCTTTCCAGCGCCAAGGGAGGCGCGACGATGAGGGCCATCCACTCCCTTGTTCGTGTCCCCATGACATTGTGTGCTCCCACATGGAGGACCTGGAGTACTACATGCACTACACTTAGAACAACCTGGACTATTTGAGGATTGTTCACGCCAACCTCGCCGCAAAGAAGATATCCTTGGAGGGCCAGATGCGGACCACCCGTTTGGCCCGTACTCGCCTCTTCAAGAAGTCTGAGTCGCTCAAGAACGCCAACGCTATACTCCGTGGCCGGCTGAAGACCGCTAGAGAGGACCTTGCCTCAAGGAATTCGACCACCGAGGAGTTAGAGGAGGAGATTGACGAGCTCTACAGGGAGAACGAGGATCTTCTTCCTGATGATAATATTCCTTCCGACGGCATGGATATGAGTGAGCAGAGCAACCAGGAGGACGGCGATCTCGCCGGAGACAAAGAGGACCCTGAGGAGATCCTTTTCGACGGCGATGATGGATACACCTAGGTGGTAGGCCGTGTTATTAGCATGTGCCATGTAAGCACCTAGTACTAGTTAGCTCTGATGACCCTGAATTGCTGCTTTTGTAGTGTGGTTCTTCGGAAACCACTTGTTTGCTAGTTGTTGCTGTATGGTGTGCTATGTATGATTGAACATGCATGTTTTATGTATGATATGTTTGTGCTTTGGCTTCTTCGAATAAATTACCAAGCATGTCTAAAGTTCCATGTTTTTATCTTCTTTGGTTCTCGTTTGTCATTGTTCGATAAACACATCCTTCTGTTTATTTATCTTATATCTTCTTTCGTTCAGCATGGCGCGTGATCCACCACCACCACCCGAGCCGACTGCGGCTCAAGTCCTGGCTTTGTACATGGAAGACCGACAGGCTGCTCGTGCCGAGCGCACCGCAACTCTTGCGACTCTCGCGCACCTGGCCACTCTTGGAACCAATGGGGGAAATGGTACTCACTCCAAGCTCAAGGAATTTCAGAATACCAACCCACCCGTCTTCTCTCGGATTGTGGAAACTATGGACGCTGATGATTGGCTTCGCACCAATGCCAACAATCTGGAAGACAAAGAGAAAGTCCTTTATGTTTCTGATGTCTAGGTTGAGACTCCAAGTGCAGACTGTGTAGCTAGTGGCAAGCCTTCTTCCCCATGAGGGTGACTCGAGGGTTTATATCGAACTCTTGGGGAGCCAGTATTTCAGCAATTGTCTTCCAAGCTTCCTCCAGGATCGTGCAAACAAGTAGAGAATTTTGTGCCCTCAACCTCACCAAGTGGTTGTCAAGCACAAGGATTGAAACTTCTAAATTGCAATGCAAAACTGAAAGTAAATGTGCAATAATTAAATCTACTACTAAATGCAAATGAGAAAATAAATATGCAATGGATTGTTTTTGTATTTTTGTGATGCAAGTGGTGATGGAGATAATGTAAATTCGAATTGGAGATGCAAGTAAAGTAAAGTGCAAGTAAAGTAAATTGCAGAAAAGTAACTAGAGTGTTTTCTTATAATTAAAATAGGACTGGGGTTCATGGTTTCACACTTGCATTCTCTCAAATAAAGTAGTAGACGGTGGACATAAAGAATTACATGTGAGATTACAATAACATGTTTGACATTGAGTACTTTCATATGGGCATCACGTCCTAGCATAGAGATCTCTACGGTCATATTGATCCCTCTTATACTCCACCAAGATGCGAAATAAATCATAACACCTCGATAATTAAGGAAAAACGAGAGTATAGCTTTAAGCAATGTGACATGAAGTTGAAGTAAGAACTTGCTAGATCTAGTCATGGAGATTGATTAGTGTCACTTCAAATCCCCGGTAACAAGGTACTCCTTTTTATCCCTAGTGAGGTAACTAAGAAAGGTTTAGCAAAACCTAAGTGGATCGCTGAACTTCTGTCACTTTCACAACACTAGCCACCCCCCGTTACTCCAACTAATGCACCCATCACCCCACACACGCTCTCAAGAACTAGATTGATCAAAGCTAGAAAATAAGAATGGGGTACATAAGATACATCTACTCAAATAAATCAAGAGAAACAATTGCAATCTCAGATTCAATAACTCATAGAAAAGATCCACCACATAGGAATTACAACGGTGCCCGTAATCATGTCAGGCAGCTCATACGGATCTAATTAGTGAAGCACATAGAGAGAGATACAAGTGCTACTTCCACAAACCCATAGCCCTCGGGTGGACTACTCCCTCTTCATGGAGATGTCGATGGAGATGACATTGGAGGGGTAGGAGATCACACCAGCGGCGCCCCGCCGGAGTTTTCCCCCTCCAATCTGGAACTCCAGGTCTCTGTTTCGGTGTTTCGGCGGTGCTCTCTTCCGTAAGGGTACGGGGGACCCTTTTTATAGTCGGTTTTAGGTCAAGACGGAGTCGGTAAGTCGAAGATGGAAGGAATTGGGGCCATAGGGGCCAAAAGGGGGCCTCTCACGCGGCCAAGGAATCTGGCCGCGTGGAGGGTCCTATTTTGGGCCCCCTTGTTGAATTCTCGTGGATCCTTCGCCCGCAAGTCTTCTCCTTCCAAGAAAATGACCCCCGCAGATTTTCAGGTGACTTCGCGGAAGTTTGCCCCCTGAAACGTCAAAAATATAGAAAACGGGATTTCTGACAGAGAGGGTTAATTCCATAAAAGTTGGGGGACTTTGTAATTTAACCCCAAAATACTATAAAACACTGAATTATATCCCTATATGATGCAATATGTAATAGAAAACCATGTGAAAATATGCAAAATTCATCTATGCATTTTACATGCATCAGTTTCTCACTTTCTCGCTGGACCTGCGACGACTTTGTGGGAAACCACCCGTGCTTCAATACCAGCTAATCATGTCACTACCTAGGAGGAGTTTGTCATCAAGTTTCGCAAGTATCATATTCCTGAAGGTGTGATGGGTATCATGCGAGACAAATTTCTGAAGCTCGGGCAAGGTGGCATGACTGTGTCCCAATATTGGGATGAGTTTACTACCCTGGCTAGGTATGCTCCCCATGATGTGGACACTGAAGAAAAGAAGAAGGAGAGATTCCTCAATGGATTACAAGAGGAGTTGCAGTGTACCCTCGTGGTAATTCCTTTTCAAGATCTCGATTCTCTTGCCAATGTTGCTATCCTTATGGAACACAAGCGTCAGTCAGCCTATGACAATCGCAAGAGGAAGATGATGCACTAAGGAAGGCCGAGTGTCCTTAGGACTCGCAGCACCCCACCTGCGAGGCCACCCTTCAATAGGACACCTGGTTATGCTCCTCGCCCAATTTTTCCATCTTTCCCGAAGCCTCAGAATACTAGAAATGCTCCTTAAGTGCCCCGTCCTGGAGGAGGGAATACTGGGAATACTTTCACCTGTGCTGCCCCAACTGCACCAAGCCATCAGGGACATGTTTCTCATGCGACAAAGGAGGGCATTTCTCTCGAGAGTGTCCCAGTAAGAATCCTGCACCTGCCCTCCCTAATGCGGCCAAGATGACACATGGACCATCTCACAAGAAGCTGGGGAATATTGCTAAGGGACATCTGAATAGCGTCACCGCAGAAGAAGCTCAGGACACCCCAGAAATGGTGATTGGTACGTTCCCTATCAACTCCGTACCAGTCCCTGTTCTGTTTGATTCTGGTGCATCGCATTCTTTTGTCACCAAACCTTGTGTGAAGAAAACTGGTTTAAAAGTCAGTCTTATGTCTAGAACCATGCTAGTGAAAATCCCAGGCGAGACGACCAAAGCCACTCACTCCTGCAACAATGTTCCTATTGTCATCAATGGGAAAACATTTCATGCTGATCTGATAGTGCTAGGCGCACAAGGCATTGAGGTTGTACTTGGTATGAATTGGATGACCAATTACAAGGGAGTCATTGAATGCACCACAAAAACCATATCCTTGACCAGTAGAACTGGAGAAGAGGTTAAGTATAAGGCAGTCAAAACCACCTCCAAAGTTCATTGCCATAAGAGTATATCAAACCCCTCACTTGAACAGATTCCTGTGGTATGTGAGTATCCGGATGTCTTTCCAGAAGAACTACCCGGTATGCCCCCTGATAGGGATATCGAGTTTGTCATTGAGTTAGTTCCTGGAACCGGACCCATAGCTCAAAAACATTACCGGATGAACCCGGAGAAATTAGAGGAGTTGAAGAAGCAACTGGATGGTATGATTTAAAAAGGATTGATTCGCCCAAGTGCTTCTCCTTGGGGATCACCTGTCATCTTTGTGGACAAACGGGACGGTGCCTCACGTCTATGTGTGGACTACCGGAAGTTGAATGATGTTACCATCAAGAACAAATACTCGTTGCCCAATATTGAAGATCTCTTCGACCAGATGAATGGAGCTCGTGTCTTCTCCAAGATATATCTCCACACTAGTTATCACCAATTGAAGGTGCCAAAATCGGATATTCCGAAGACTTCTTTCACTATTCGTTATGGGTTGTATGAATACACTGTAATGTCCTTTGGTCTAACAGATGCTCCTGCCTATTTCATGAATCTCATGAATAAGGTGTTCATGGATTTTCTGGATAAATTCGTCACGGTGTGCATCGACGATATTCTTATCCATTCCAAAGATGAAGTAGAACACGAAGAACATCTAAGATTGGTACTTGGAACAGTTCGGAAGCATCAGTTGTATGCTAAGTCCAGCAAATGCCAATTCTGGTTTAGAGAAGTGGGTTTTCTTAAACATGTGGTATCTGAAGGTGGAATCTCTACTGATCCCGCTTTGATTCAGCCCGTCATGACGCGTAATGCTCCAAACAACCCAACTGAAGTGAGATCATTTCTTGGTTTGGCTGGTTATTACCGCAAATTTGTTCAAGGATTTTCCAATATGGCCAGACCACTCACTCAATTGCTCAAGAAATACAAGAAGTTTGAGTGGACTGACAAATGTGAGGAAAGTTTCAAGAATTGAAGAGAAGGTTGGTGACCGCTCCTGTTCTTACTATGTCGGATGTCACAAAGAGTTTTGATGTGTATTGTGATGCCTCAAAGCTAGGACTAGGAAGTGTTATCATGCAAGATGGGAATGTCATCTCTTATATTTCTCGTCAGTTGAAGCCTCATGAACAGAATTACCCTACGAATGACTTGGAACTTGTGGCTGTTGTTCATGCTCTCAAAGCATGGCGACACTTCCTTATGGGTAATAGATGTGAGATTTATACTGACCACAAGAGCTTGAAGTATATCTTCTCTCAGCGTGAACTCAATATGAGGCAATGCAGGTGGACTGCACTCATTAAATATTATGATCTGAGCATCC
The DNA here is from genome assembly GCA_028641055.1 of Alopecurus myosuroides. Lineage (NCBI taxonomy): Eukaryota > Viridiplantae > Streptophyta > Magnoliopsida > Poales > Poaceae > Alopecurus > Alopecurus myosuroides. Next base: position 8,746,126 of record CM054063.1, on the reverse strand, counting down.
ACTATCATCCTGGAAAGGCGAATGTTGTCGCTGATGCACTCTCTCGAGAACCCGCCTCTTTGAATGCTACCATTAAGATCAGAAAACCTGAGTTGTGGAAAGAACTCGACCAACTGGGTATTGAAGTAGTCAGCCATGGGATGTTGAATACTATTAAATCAAACCTACCATGGTTGATCAAGTAAAACAATCTAAGGAAGGCCAGAAGAGTATTGAAGGAATTAAGGGTCGAATTAAGAAGGAACTAGTGTCTGGTTTCTCTGTCGATTCTGAAGGTCGCATTTGTGTTCCATCCGAGTTAGAGCTGAACCAAGTTATACTCGCCGAGGCTCATGACACTCCTTACTCCATCCACCCCGGAGGAACAAAAATGTATCAAGAACTTAAAGAGATGTTTTGGTGGCATGGTATGAAGCGAGAGATTGCTTCTTACATAGCCAAGTGTGTTATCTGTCAGCGTGTGAAGGCGGAACACCAACGTCCAGCTGGTCTTTTGCAACCACTTCAAGTTCCCAAATGGAAATGGGATGAAGTTAGAATGGATTTCATCATTGGACTTCCCAAGTCAAACCAAGGACATGATGCCATATGGGTTATTGTGGACAGACTTACAAAAGTGGCTCACTTTATCCCTGTTCGCACAACTCATCGCGGAGATTGTGAGTTTCCATGGAGTACCCTAGAAGATTGTTTCTGGTCGAGGGACTCAATTCACATCTCGGTTCTGGAGGAACTTGCATGAAGCTCTTGGAACCAAATTGTCTTTCAACACAGCTTACCACCCACAAACCGGAGGACAAACCGAGTGTCTTAACCAAATCCTAGAAGACATGCTCCGTGCTTGTGTATTGTCTTATGGTAGAAAGTGGAAAGATTGTCTACCATTTGCGGAGTTCTCTTACAACAATAGCTATCAAGCTAGTCTGCAAATGGCTCCTTTTGAGGCCTTGTATGGGCGCAAGTGTCGCACACCCCTAAACTGGTATGAGTCTGGTGACAGTCAGATATTTGGTGTGGATACATTGCATGATGCCGAAGAACAAGTCCAACATATCCGTGACCGTCTCAAGGCTTCTCAATCTCGTCAGAAAAGTTATGCATAATCCAAGCGACGTAAAGTCTCTTTCCGTGTGGGAGATTTCGTGTATCTTAGACTCACACCTCTCAAAGGGGTGCAGCGTTTTCATGTCAAGGGAAAACTTGCACCCCGATACATTCGAACTTTCAAGATCCTAGCCCTTCACGGTGAAGTATCCTATCAACTTGAGCTGCCTGATGATCTCTCAGAATTCCATGATGTCTTTCATTATTCACTACTCCGGAAATGTCTCCAAGTGCGGGATAAGAACCATTCTTATAAGGACATCGACTACCGGACCATTGACATCAATCATGATTTGACTTATCGTGATCGAACATTCCGTGTTCTTGCAAATAATGTTCGTGTGACCAGGAGGCGTGCAATAAGTTTCCTCAAAAATCAGTGGACTAATCACTCCAAGGAAGAAGCCACCTAGGAACGCGAAGATTACATTAACAAGGAGTTTCCTGATTTCCACTATGACTAAACCCCCGAATCTCGGGACGAGATTCTTTTAAGGAGGAGAGGTCTGTCACATCCTCATTTGAGAACAAGGTTGTAAGGAGGAGAACACAAAATTTAGGACCAACAAAAACTTTTTAGTTGATCTTGTTATTTTCCTGATGTTGTAACTCCTGGTGTGAACCTTATGTTTTCTATGATAAATAAAGAGTGGAATGTTGTTATCTTGATTCCTTGTCATCTCTGTCACCTTTTAATCTTGGTTATGGATCACCAAAAGAAAGAAAACAAAATCCCTTTTGAAAACCCTAAGGAAAAACATGAGTTTTTCTTTTCAATTTTTGGCTATCACTCTCTCTTTTGAGCACCATTTCTATCTATGTTTCTCAACTCAATTTTTTGTTTTCTTTGGTTGCCATCCATCCTTGTGGTATGGACTTGGTCACCAGGACCAAAGAAATATTTTTGATCAAGTGAAACCCCTGTTTTCTAGTTTGTTTTTCGTCCTAGTTGATAAAACAGGAAAATGAAAAACTGAGAAAACATAAATCTCGCTTGTTTCTGTCTTATTTTCAGCAACCTAATTTTTTTTTAAATAAAAATAAAAATGTGTTTCTGAAACTACACATTGTACTCTTCAAAAAAAATACTCTCACTTTTCCATTTGAAAATTGTTAGACCAAAAACATGTTCTTTACTGTCGGCGCACAAAATAACTTAAATCAGTTGGACCGGCCCAGGGACCAGCCGAGGTCGGTTGGAACCGGACACCAGGCCGAGAACCCCTTCTATAAGACTGATGCACTTAACGGAGAGAACCGCCTTGAAGGTTGGTTGAGCCAGAGATAGACCAACCGTCAGACCAGAAACCCACTCTGTAACACCTACTCACAAACCGGATAAAACCAGTTGAACTGAACATGTGGCTGTCATGGACGGTTGTAACCGACATTTCAACCGACCAGAAAAAGGACTCCAAAAACAGATTTTTCAAAACTGTTTTTAACCTTTTTGAAGGAAGGAGTATGTAAGGGCGGTAGGTTATTTATAGGTCTATTTAGATCATCCCATGGAGATCAATGATAATACCCCCTTTTATTGGTGCGGTGTTCCTATTGACTCAAATTGTAACAAGGAGCTAGCAAGTTGAACCACCGATACTTGATCAAGCTTCAAAAAAGAGGTGCCTACACCCATAATTCACCACGATAGCCAAGGACTAAAACCTAAGCAGAGAATTGATATGCAACATTAGTCCTCTCTAATCGAGTGTCATCTCAAACAAAAAAAATATTAGGTACGATGCCTTTACAGTCGATCGATCCCTCTTTGCGGCCCTCATAGAATCTACAAAGTTTCTCAAATCCCGGTGTTCGCTTAATCAGGTAATGACAAGTACCAATTTCTCATTTACTAATAGTCACTCTTAATGGCAAAGTGAAGATAATCCTCGAGCAGTACTACCACGTCGCCACATCAACAGAAAACTGGATCCCATACTACCCAATTGTCCCAATCGCTCATCTACTAGGAGTATATGATGTCGGAATATGCTATTGGGGAAGACGAGTCGTTCACGTAGTCCACCTTTCTTCAGTTGAAGCCTTGAAGCCTTGTCTCAAGGGTTGGCACTGTCAGAACCTTCTTTTTCTTTCTACTTAAAGAGGATGCTATTGAATCCAAACCTTTTATTCTAAACTCATTTTAACCTTTATTTATTTCTGTGGGGATGAACTTATGATAATCTTGCTTGTCTTTAGATATAAATGATAAGAGACGGCGGTTGGGAGGACCAAGCTAAGATAAACCCTAATTTTCCTTGCCTTAACCTTTTATGCATTTGTAACATCCCTGATTTTTGGGAAAACTAAAAAATCACAAAATTTAAAAATTATGTTTTGCACTAATGAAAGTCACCAAAAACAAAGAAAACACAACACAAAAGTAATATCCTTACAAAGTATTGGAGATTGCTAATCCAATTTTGGCCTGTATTTCACTAACCCTGAAATTCATTCTAAAATAAATATTTTGCCAAATATTTTAAATAATAAAATGGTCTCATTTTGTTTTCAAATGTTTTCATGGCATTATCACTCTTGATAATATTCCAGGCCTCAAAAATATTTTAAGAGACCAAAGGTAAATTATTGTAACGCCCCGACCTCAGAACTATGCAAAGTGCTGGATGTCACCGGTTACGATACCAGACTGAAGGTTACCAGGGTTACCATCCGCAGGCTAAATCACATCGGCAGGCACGGTTCGGTCATGGATCATGGGCCCATAAACCCTCAGTCATGACATAACGTCGGGCCCAACCAAGTTGCATAATAAAGAGATCAAGACTCGGAACAAACTGGCACATCACAGTCTCTACGACACACAGCATATATAATTCAACTCTTAACAGAGAAAATATAGCAGAATACAATCAGAGGTCACGGACCCAACATTTCAACAAGCGGAAGCAGGTATAGTTGCTATAAACAACAAGAACCAAATATATGGCCTAAGAGGCCTGCAGATGAACAAGTCAGCGCCAGCTTGCTCCTAACCACCCAGGCTGCTACCTGGAAAACCCAGACTACTCATCGACATCCACGAAGAAACCACCTTCGACTTCGGAGAAGTCCTCTGCTAGAATACAATAAAAAAATTCAACAAAGCAACAGTGAGTACAGGAGGCACACGCAAGGTTACTAGAGCTATAGCTCAAATGAGGCTTTAGCAAGGCTATTTTGTAGTTGTTTTGCAGAAAGCCAGTTTTCTTTTAAAAGACACAACTTGGCAACGTCTAAAAGAAGATTTTTGAAATGAGATAGAAATTATAACTCTCTTCTCTTCTGATCATTGCATCCACCAATCCCGCATCACACATGTCTACTCAAATTTTATTGTTCAGGTTCTCTATGACCTTATCGTCCATTCCCAAGCGCCCATAACCGTGGACACGGCTTTTCGAAAAGATTTACCCTGCATGGGTGTACTATTTTAACCACCAGTACCGTCCGGCTCCTTGCGTGATCATGCATGATCACATCCTCTTCTTGGGAGGCCGGTAGAGGGGGCACGGTTACAACCTTTGGCTTGCATGAGTCTATCCCGTGATCATTGGTGAAGCGTAGTCCAGGTTCAATGCCTCTGACACCCTGGACCAAGGCCACCTCGTAAACACCACCGTCCTTGTTCACAGCTCGTCTGTCATCATCACGCAAACGCAAATGGAAAGCTCAAACTAATGGACCCCGGGCTACACCCTCGCAAGTTAGTAGTCAATAGGGAGTCCATATGTCCGACCGATGGAAGCACGCTCAGTCTTGGTTCAAGAGGTAAAGAACTCGCTCCTAGGGGCATGAGTGGGGCCAAACACCATCATTCCCCGATGGCAACTCATCCACGCCTGTTAGCGTTTTAATTGGAGACAACCGATCTCCAACATATCCGGACATGATATAATATCTTCCAGCCACGATCCATTCATCGGGCCCAAGGGACTCAAGTAAGCATGGCTAAGAAATTTAGTAGCATATAGCAGTATCTCGGGCCACAAACAAGCTATGGATAATAGGAAGGGAAACATGTATTGGTGTCCGGAACAAAATGCAACTACTAGGATACTACAACAAATACATTTGAATCGAATTCAATATTATGGTGGAGAAAATACTTGAGGGAAAACATAGGTCAAAAGAGATGCTCAAAGAAGTGGATTTACGCTTGCCTTGTTGATAAATAAAGAAGTAGAGATTCGTCGAAGAATCTGTGGTTGCACTTCAACTCCTCGATCTACCGAAGCACAAACAACCCCAAAAAGGAAACAAAATAAAGAACAATTAGAGCAGGTGCAATGCACACTCATGATGACATGACATTTTAATGCAACTAAAATATCATGGACAGATCTTCATGTTAAATGTTTGTTCCCGAATAATTATGCATTATTTGGCAACACTCATATTAACCTTAGTGCCCTACTAATTTTTACTAACAAGACCTGTACCTAAATAATTTGTCAACATGCACGAAAATGATGTTTTCTGCTAGTATTAGGTGGGATTAACATTTTGGTATAGTCTCCATAATTTTTGGATAAGGACAACAATAAATGTGGATTATTCTTTAATGATTTCATTTCTGCCATTTTTGTAAAACAACCAAAACAGAAATACATTAAGTGAAAAATTGCATTTAAATGCTTGAAAACATGTAACAAATGTTTCACTGAACATTTTGAGATATTAAACATAACTTTTGGATCATTTTTCAATTTGTTATGCACTTTCCAATAACCATTTCTTTTCTGACCCTTTTAGTAACCAGAAGGAAACATGAGAAATTTTAGTTCAATTGTGCCCAAATAAGTACAACCATGTAGAGTTTGTTAAGAAAAAATTTTGGAGACAAGTTTGCTCAATTTGGATTAACAGAACCAAAGTTATGAGTTTTCAATGTTTCCAATTTTATTTGCAATTTCTGTAATGAATTAATTAGTGTAAAAATTATAAAGAAACATGTTGCAACTTTTATATTAAGAGAGAGTGCTCACTTATATTTTGGCCTCATTTGGATTGTTTTTCGATTTGATATGGATTTTACAAGAAAAGATTTGAAACTGTTTTCTGTTTTCACTTCTATTTTGCAGAAATACAAAAGGTCTGAAATCTTTTTCGACCGACACGGTACCTAGCCCAGTCACTGACGGGCGGGCCTAGGGCCATAGTAGCGCTGGTAGAGCCACCGAGGCATGTAGGGCCATTGACATGTGGGAAAAAATCACACGTGATGAACAGAGGAAGAGGACGACAATTTTGCGAAACACCCCATGGCTTCATTCTTTTATATTTTCTTCTTTTCTGAAATTAAATCAAATCAAATATTTGAACCATCAAATAAATTCCAAATTTTTTTAAACTTGGCAAAAAAAATCTTAATTGTTAATTTGCACCACTGATAATTTTTCAAAGATTTTTGGATAAGATTTTTAATACACACTTGATTCCATTTCAATTTTGCAATTTACTTAAATCAATTAATTGAGGTACTTATTTTGTTCAAAATCCCATGATATTTGGTGGAAATTATTATTTAGAATAAGGAAGTACTCGTAGAAAGTTGAGATTATTTTGAAAACGTTTGTAGAACAAACTTTATTTAATTTCTTTTCTGCTAGAAATGCATTTGACTTATTAAAAATAGTTAAACACTTCCAAAATTCATGTGCTTCTTCAATAAGTACTTATTTGGCATGTAAGTCCTTTGGTGATTTTTTTTAGAGAAAAGGGATGAATTTGGTAGAACAAACTTGTTAAATTTCTGATTTGTAGCTGTGGAGAAAACAATGATTTTTGGGGCCTTAAACAACTTAATTTTTTGTGACGCTTCTTGTGCTACTCTCATTTGATATAGAGACCATGTGATGAATTTTACAAAGCATTTGGAAAAAGTTTGTAGAACAAACTTCTTTCATTTTTGGTTTATTGCTGTGAAGGAAATTGTTGTTTTCAGGGCTTTGATCAATTCAATTTTTCATGCCCTCCGTTGTGTGACTCTTATTTAACATAAGGAAGCCTTGGTTATGTTTTGAGCTCAATTGAAGAAAGTTTCCAGAAGTAAGTTGTTTGAGTTTACACCTTCTGGCAATTTTGCATTTTTCAAATAATAAGGCATTTGTTTTTTCCAACCAAACTGATGTATCCCAACCATCTCCACCAAGTGTACCGATGACAAGATCACGCACAAAGGCCATAAAGGATAAGGTGAACTCGCTCCTCTCGCTCTATACTTTCGGTCACGTGGAGGATGGTGCACTACCTCATGGTTCCACACTTTGTGTGCTCAGGTTCAAACCCACCACGGAGGCACCAAAAAGTACCCGAGAAGATGCGCAACAAGATACGAAGAAGAGCGGTGAAGACGGCGTCCAATTCGGAGTCCCGGCGAAGAAGTTAGGGGGGAAAACCCCTCCCCGGCCTCGGGAGCCGGCCCGGCCGGCCTCCCTCCTCCTCAGGCCGGACCCCCACCCGAAGGGGCCGGCCTCCACCTCGGCCCCAGGCCGGCCTCGCCCCCCCCCTCAGGCCAGGCACCCTCCAGAGCCGGCCGGCCTCAAGGCCGGCCTCCCTTCTTCCCACCCCGGCCCCAGGCCGGCCACCCTGCTAGGCCGGCCCCTGCGCCTCCAGGCCGGCCCCAAGCCGGCGTGGGACCTCTCCAGGCCGGCCCCAGGCTGGTGTGCGCCTGGGAGAGCCCCTCCTCCTCCACCCCGGCCCCATGGCCGGCCAGGCCGGGATCCGAGGCCGGCGTGGACCAAAATGCACGCAAATGAGCTGTTTTCGACCCCGTTTCCACCGACTTCGACCCCCGGCTATATAAGGACGACCCCGAGCTAGATCTAGGGTCTTAGAGTTGAATTAAGAACATTTGGAGCTCAGCTCTCTTGTATCCCTCTTTGAGGAACTATTCCATCCCTCCGACATCGTCGAGGATTGTATCAAGATGCATCCAATTACTTGATCTCTCCCTTTGGGTTTCTATCAAGGATTGTCCAATCTTCCTCTCGATTATCTTGAGGTTCTATTGGCGTAGTGGACCGGCTACGGGTGTGAAGCGGTTTCAATCAAGGTGAGCTCAGTTGGATTGATCGTTCCGTAGGCGGGCCTCGGGGTTAGTTGACGGAAGATTTGGGATTCTTCGGTTCTTGCTAGTTATCCTTGCGTTTGCTTGCGTTGCCCACGATTTCCCCCTCGATTCCCCCTTGTGTGTTCTTCGTGTTCTTCGTCGATTCGTGAAGATCGGGCCAATCTAGGAGTAACCCTCCACATCATCTGGTATCCAGAGCTAGATTGACACGAATCCGACACCCCCAACACTTTCCATCCACCAATTTTTCTTTTTCCACCAAAAATTTCGAAAATCCTCAAAAATAGCCAAAAGGGAATTTGACTGATCTGTTGATTCGTTGAGTTTTTTGTGGTTTTTCTTCATAGATTTTTTGCCAAACACCATTCCACACCTTTCTATTCAGCCAATTTTTCCAATTTTGCCCAAAATTTTTCTTGATTTTGTGGGAATTTCGAATTTGAGCCAAAAACTCAGAAAATTTCAGCTCTTCGATTCTCCGACAGATTTTGGAACGTGTTTTTCTTTGTCATTTGTGATCCAAATTGAGTGCAACAAGTTGCCACGCGACGCCCACGACATCACCTACGCTTCCACATCATCGGATCACCACGACATCGACATCCACCGGCCGCAAGTCCGTGATCATCAATAAGAGAGGTATAAACTTGCTTCCGCTTGAACCACCCCACCCCATTGTGTCACTTACCTATTCGGACTAGTTCGTTTTACACCGCTTGGCATCGCATTTGTGGAATCGAGAGTGCGAAGTTAGCGCTTGTGAGAGATTAGCTACGAGTAGGCATTGGAATTTTGGAATCCATCAAAAAGAGAAAATCAAAAAAAAAAGAGAAAAGAGAAAAATAGAAAAAGAAACAAAGGATCGATGCCAATAGCTTTCCATTGTAGGAACATGTAGCGTTGCATCGCAAAAGAGAAAGAGTGACCGATTGCCACGGTGCGAATCTTGTTGCCTTATCAAATTTGCGGTTTGAGCTAGCGTCCTCATTGTATTAGTGTGGCATTGAGCATTAGTCTTCATTAGGATCATTTCGTCTTCGCTCGTCCATTGGTCGCACTAACCCCATTTATCCCTTGTGTGTGTGTTCCACCATATTTCCATCCACTAGGTTTGGTTTTCGTGTTAACTCTTCTTTGACGTTTCTCCACGTTTGACAATAGACGTTTCTTCGGTTTTGTCGATTTTCCTCGCCACTTTTCCTAACCCATTTGCCTTCCACATAAAGTGTGTGTGTTGTTGTTTACGGTTTATTTCGATCTTTTTGGATTCGCTCTTGACATACCGCCCTACACCTAGGCTCGTCCACTAGCCTCAATACGACCAAAAAAGGTAACGTTGGGTAAGTGAGACATCAATTTCTTCAATATCACCCTTGTGTGTTTGAGATGGCTAGGGAAGGAGTATTTTCAAGTCCGAGTTCGGAAGATGAAGGCAAACCATTCCACATTGTCAATGCTAGCGCCACCTACGTCACTCGCAATGACCATTTCCGCCTCCGCGAACTCGTGAAGGATGGATTGCAACGCTATGAGCATCGACTCCAAGAGCAAGAGTCTCGATTGAATGACGAAATGACGCGCATCAACATCAACTTGGCTAATCTTGCCAATCGCCGTCATTCATCATCGTCCTCAAGGTCTCGTCGCTCAACTCGCAACAATCAAGATCTTCATCAATCTCGTCGCCATGATCGCCATGATCGCAACAACAACTTGGAGGAGGATGGTCAACAACAACAACCACCACCACCTCCTCCACAACCTCAACAAGCTCCGCGACGAAATTGCCATGAAGATAGCTCGCCATCACCACAACCTCGACATCGCCAAGGCCGTGGTGACCCTCTTCAACAACCGCAACGCCCGGACCTTCGACAACATCATCATCAACCTCCTCAAGGCCACACTCAAGACTATGGCCAAAATGACTTTGTGGACGGTGCTCATCAACATCGAAGGCCACCAAGGCGTATTGCGCGTCTCAACAACAATGACCGCCAAGAACATGATCGTCCTCAACACCCTCATGATGAACAAGTGCTTCCGCCACGCCAACAACAAGAACGTCCTCGACATCACCGCAATGACAATGATGATAGTGAACGCCGCGAAGCAAGACTCCATCACCATCAACAACCCCCACCTAATGACCACCAGCGTCATCCTCCCCATCATGATCGCCACCGCCAAGACAATGAGGATGACCCCTATGATGATTCACCCCCCGTCTATGATGAAGATCCCCATGAGCGACACCATGAGCGTGCGTCCCCAACGTCAACAAGAAGATAACAACATGAGTGCCCTTCGTTTCCATGTCCCAAAGTTCAATGGTGAGAATGACCCTGAAGAATATCTTGCTTGGGCTCTCAAGGTAGACAAGATCTTCGGAATTCACAACTTCACCGACAAGAAGATGGTTGCTCTAGCATCATTGGAATTTGAAGGATATGCACTTTTGTGGTGGGATCGCCTACAAGCCGAAAGAGTTCGCAACCGCATTTCTCCTATTGCCACTTGGAACGACATGAAGCAATTCATTCATGCTCGTTTTGTTCCTCCACACTACAAGCGTGACCTCTTCAAGAAACTACAAGAACTTCGCCAAGGTTTCAAGTCTGTTGATGAGTACTACAAGGAAATGGAGACCGCTTTGATACGTGCCCATGTGATAGAATCTCAAGAGCAAACAGTGGCCCGCTTCCTCAATGGCCTCACATTTCCTATAAGGAAGATCGTCGAGTATCAACCATATGACAACATTGTGGCCCTTGTCCACCAAGCTCTCAAGGCGGAACGCCAAATTGCGGAAGAACTCAAGTACAATAAGCAAAAGACTTTCTTCAACTCAAGACCTCCTTCTTCTTCAACTCAAGTGACCTCAAGCTACTACTCCTACTACCAACAAGAGCAACACTCGAGCCTCTAGTGCTCCCAACAAGTCTTCACAACCGTTCAAGAAGCAAGTACCCTCCACCTCTTCTTCAAGTGCTTCTCAAGTCAAGTCAAGCACTATTACTTGCTTCAAGTGTGGTGGTAGTGGCCACAAGTCCTTTGAGTGTTCCAACAAGATGATCATGATAGTCAATCAAGATGGTGAACGCGATTCCATGAGTGAGGGTGAATACTATGCTATGCATCAAGTGGCTATCAATTCTTTGGATATGCCCAATGAAGATGAAAAAAGAGTGTATTGTGATGAGGACACAAACCCATCTTTAGTGGTCACAAGAGTCCTCACTTCTTCTCCTCAAGATGAGCATGACCAACGGTGCAATCTCTTCCAAACTAGAGCCGGTATCAATGGCAAATCCATCAAGGTTATCATCGATGGTGGTAGTTGCCACAACTTGGCTAGCAAAGAACTTTGTGACAAACTTCAATTGCCCTTCAAGAGACATCCACATCCATACCATGTCCAATGGCTTAGTGACTCTGGCTCCTTCAAGATTCAACATACGGTTTCCGTGCACTTCAAGATTGGTCCTTGTCGTGGGATTATCACGGCAGCCGTTACCGGGGGTAACTGATCTTGGGGCAAGACGACACAGGCGTTTGGGAGAGGGTTTAGCTCAGAGGAAGACGTGGTGGAAATCGATCTGGTAGCCGGCAATCGAAGTCGCCGAGTCTCCGATCTTGATATAATAACTCAACTCTTGGGTTACACTGGATGCTCGATATCAAGCGATATTGCTAGGGTTCTTGGATCTCTCTCAACTAATCCTAGGGGGTCGGTTTATAAAGCTCCCGTACCCCCTGGTTTATTCTCCAAGGCGCACCCTGGATCCTACCCGGACACGGCATACGAACCCTAACCTTCCTTTACTGTAACCCACAATCCGGGTTAATGGGCCTACAAACTTGGGCCTTCCGCAAGTTCTTTATCCTTAGCCGAATCCCGCGCAGCATCCTTTGGGCCGGGTTATACCTTGGATTTGGCCTACCGGGTTATTATCCCTCCATCAGTAGTCCCCAGAATAGCTTGGGCTTCACGGATCCTTCCTTGAAGCGCTCGCTATTCCCTGTAAGAATATCAAACACACAAGTATATGGAGGCCGGGTTAAGGTGCTTTCATAGTTAGCTAGGCCTTACTCCATGGTGGCCATATAGTAACCCGGCTTTTTCCCAAACACCTGGCTTAACTTTCCAGGTCTAAGCCCTAATAAAAAATGTCAAGATTCTATACTCGATAATTGACCCTGATATCACGGGGTGGATCTCCTTCTCTTTTTCGTCCAGATACCTTGCTTAATACTTGGAGCATTTCTCGTAGGATCCGCGCGGATAACCATTCCCCCTAATTTCCGGCTTCCGGCCGTTGAGATAAGATCACCCTTGCCTTATAAATAGCGTTCAGGGGATGACCTAGAGCCCAACGCCTCATTCCATCCTCTCCTTTCCTTCTTCGCTCCTTGCGCCTTCGTAACACCACCGTAGGAGTTTCGTGCTCGCCGCCGGTGCAAAGCCATCACCGGCCGCATCCGCTTTCAAGCCATCCCGCGCCGTCGCCAAACTTTACCGCTGCGCGCTCACCCCACTCTCCAAGAATCGCAGAAGGACGCTCGAGCCACGCCGTCCACCGTCGTCGCAATAAACTCCAAGATCTCCCAGTAAGTTCCTTGTATTTGTTTAATTTAGCCTCGCAATTTCTCGATTCATCCCAGATTGAATCTAGGTCAACCTGTGGGCCGTTTTCTCCGTCACACCAAATTTAGACGGCTTAGATGCTCGCTAACTTCTTCAACAACATGTTTGATGATCACACATCGCCCTCCTACCATTATTAATCACCAATCTCTTCGAAAAATCGTTCGCAAGTTTTCCAATCTAGATCTATTTCACCTCAATCTTCCGCTCTTAATATTGACACCCGGAAAATCCGCCTTTTCCGGTTATTTTTCTTGCAGTAGATACATGGGCAACCATCCGTCTTCCCAAAACACTTTTTCATACGTAAGCGACCAATAATCTCCATGGTTATACTTAATACCCGGATACCTCGCAATCTCCACTTCATGGTGTGATACCCGGATAGTTCTTAGTTTTCACGCTTTCCTGATACCTCAATACTTCCGAGTCTTATTTCCTGTACCTCTTTTTCTTGTGTTTTGCAGGTCGATCCCATGGCTCCCAAAAGGCAAGGGAAGCAGCCGGCCCAGGCGAAGACAACCCAATCCATATCCGCCAATTGGGGGCGATCTACCGTCACCAAGGCCAAACTGGAAGAATTGGCCGAGTTAGGGGTTCTTCCCCCTCAGAAGGACATTCACTGGAGAGCGCCGGGTGACGAGACCCGGCCTACTCCCACCGACGGCGAGGTAATCTGCTTTGTAGAACACGTGACCCGGGGATTCCGCCCTTCGGGTCACCCTTTCTTTCGCGAAGTCCTGAGCCACTACGGCCTCCGGGTGTTCGACATAGGGCCTAACTCTATGTTGAATATTACCCACTTCATTGTCCTATCCGAGTCATACTTGTGCACTCCGCCGAGTTTGACTCTCTTCATTGAACTGTTCCAGTGCAAGCCGTGCCGCGAAAGCGGCGACGGAGCACTTCTCACATGCGGCGGGGTATCCATCCAACGCCGTAAAAACTCCCCAATGCCAACCCTCAATCTGAACTCTCATGTCAAGCACTGGCAATTATCCTTCTTCTACTGCCATGACACTTCTCCACCCGGTGAGAAGAGACTGCCGGGCTACTCGGAGGGCCTCCTCGAGCCTTCCGAGTCTTTCAATGCCTTTGCCCCTGACTCAGACAGGGAGGTGATCCTTCCCTTGTTAGCCAAAATAGCCATCCTCTCAGCCCAAGGCCTCCTTGGGCTCAATTTAGTGAAAACATGGGTTGATTTTCGAATCCAACCCAATTCCATCCGCACCAAATTAATGTGCGAGTACTCGGGGCATACCACGGATGCACTCCGATATTCCACCAAGAGCTTCGCGACCGGCGACACCAACAAGACCATCAAGGGCTTCTTGACAGAGAAGCTAGCGGTGATAAAGAACATCGCCGGGTTGCCCCCATTTACCCGGGAAAACCCGGCTCCAGCGGTAATATCCGATATTCATAACTTATTTTCACACTTTGACTTGATACAGCTTCTAACCCTTAATTCCATCCTTTTGTCTTAGGCTGATGAGCCCTTCTGGAGAGTGGAACCCTCCCCCCCTTCCAGAAACCCGGAAGAAGAGGACGAGTCGGCCGACGATAGTGAAGGTACTTACCCGGAACTTGTATTATTTTCACTTGCATCATCTTCCTCCCATTTAACTTTTTCCCACGGACGCACACTCGTTTCGCAGGGCTGGAGGATGATGGTGAGAACAACGAGGATGACCCGGAGGCTACCGAATCTGACCAAGAGGCAACAGTTGGAGCCAAGAGGAAGACCAGAGGGGCAGTGTCCAAGGTTCCTTTCTCCTCGTTATCCTCTGAACCTTACTCCTTTGACGCCATGCGACGACTTAACCATCAATTATCGAACTCGTCGTACTTGAAGGATTCTCTTCCAGCCAAGCGCAGAGTAACTCGGAGCTCCCCGGGTGAAGATCCCCTCAACCCGGGCATCTCTACCTCCTCCGTCCATCGTGCCAGTGCTCCTCCGTCTCGTCCTTCCGACTCTCCTCGACGCCACCCTTCTCCTAACCATCCACGTGCCGGGCAATTCCGGGTTCCGTTAGTGGTCCCTGTGGCGACTTCGTCTGCTTCCAGCGGCGAGCTCCCGCCAGACTACACCGTGAATGCCGGGTAAGTTTTTTGCTATATGACTTCTTTTGATGCCTGACAATTTTCAATCACCACTGCTAACCGCCTCCTCTCATCTTTCTTTTAGCACTCAAGTCACCGTCAGTGACCCGGAGAATGTAGAGACGGATAACCAAGGGACAGAGGGGCCGACTGAAAACGTAGATGCCGCGACTGGCGGTGACACTGAAAATAACCAGGAACAAGGTCCCTTGGGCGATCCACTTCACCGAGCCACCGGGTCTCCTTCCTCGTCGGAACCAGTGGACGAGGAGATCGAGGTTCTGGATACGAGGATGGGTTCTCCCAACCCGGATACTCAAACCGTCCGGGTCTCGACCCCACGGGCGGGGAGAGCTCCCCACCAGGCGATCAGGCTACCGGTTCTTCCGGTGCCCAGCCCGAGGACCTGACGTTTACCCAGATGCTCGAAACCCTGCGCACCTTGAGGGCTAATGAAGAAAACATCTTGGGGGCTTTAATAGCCAAACACGAGGTAAATCCGACTAACGCTGCTTGTGTCCTTATCCAGTCCCCAAGTTCCGAGTGAATTGATTCATAATTTGCTTGGGACTTTATGATACAAGCGACTGATAACTTGCCCCTTTACCCGGCTAATCCTTCGTTGCGTCCATGCAGTCCTTCGTGACTCGATCTGAGGTGAAACTGGCAGATGCCACCAAGCTCATTGAAAAGGAGGTGGTTCTGTGTGAAGCAGCCGAGGCTGAGGCCAGGAGGAATAGGATGATAATGAGGAAGTACAGGAAAAGGGCTCACAAAGTAGAAGATGATTTAACAAGCCTTTCTGTTCAAATTGCTGACACGTATCGTGCTTTTCTTGGTACGTTTCTTCCTCCAGGTTATCCTTTTGATAAATAGCCAGAATTTTCCCGACTCATGTTTCCATTCCTTCAGGCCCAGACGAATTGATGCCGGATGAGGATGACATTGCCAGGCTGAAAACTATCAAGAGCGTTATCCGGCAGCTATGCGCCGGAACCAAATGGATCCTTCAGGAATTACGGTGGCCGGGTAAGGGGCATGTCGATCTGAAGAGAATGCTGGATGCCTTCTCCACTATCCCCGAGTGGATTTTGCACTGGAAACGCTCGTCTTGCCGAGTTGGAGTAACCCGGGGGCTCGCGCTTGCTAAGGCTTATTTCCCTAAGCTCGAGCTAGTGAAGCTTATGGGCGGCTTTCCAGAGTTCAAGCTTGATGGATCCAAGTTCTCAGTGAAGGATTTTCAGGCCGTCCAGAAGGATGTCCGTTACCCGGCCAGCGTGATTGCTGACGACCTGGATGTTGATTCCCTCGTTCCTGCATATGATGCTGCTGGTGAAGCGGTTAAGTCGGATCTTCCCGAGCCGTATGATATGCTGGCTCGGTGGAAGGAGGAAGCTGCTAAGTTGAGGGCGGAGGCTGCCAAAAAGCAAGCTGAAGCCGGTTCTGCACCCGCTACCTCAACACCAGTCGTTCCTCCTCCTGCGCGGGCTGGTACTACTGATCCGGGTGCTGCTGCTACCACCAATGACGGCAAGGGGAAGGCCAAGATGGACGCCGAGTGATATCTGATATTTAATGCCTCTTCTTATGCGTCAGTCGGCCAATGTGCTGTTTAAACAATTATATTTTGGGTGGTGCGCCTGTGCACCTTTGATATCTTTTCACCGGGATTTTGTAATGTACGCTAAGGTCTTGATATACTCTATGCCTCTTCTGGCCTTTTTAAATTTATCCATTTTTGAACTCATCTGCTCTCGATATCCGGCTTTCTTTATTGTTCCTTTTATGAAACTCGGTTTCCGGGTCTCATGGGTGTTGACAAGCGGACTTGCTGCCAAGTCCCCAAGCCCCCAAGACTCGGATTTCTGGATTTTTGAGCTTTAACAATCAAACAATTTTTCTCGTTTTCGAGATCCCGAGCCCCCAAGACCCGGATTCCGAGTCTAGGAAACGTGATCTTTCAAGGAGAACGCATTTGTTTGCTGCTAGGTCCAAAAAGCCCAGAGCTGTTTCACATAGGTTTTGAAGTTATGCTTAATAATCGTTGAGTTTCCGGCTATCAGCCCTGTACTCTGCATAACTTGTGGTTTAGATGACCCTTTTGACTCTCTGATACTATAAGCCGGCTTTCGCATGGATATCATGTTGTTACATCTGTACGAAACAGGGTCAACCAAGTCCCATTGGGCTTCATGGCTGATTGTAATCGTAAGCGAGCAAATCATGCCATTTTAGTCCGAGTCACATCGAGCTTACGTAAGAAAAGTCAAGAAAATTTGGCTCCTTTGTCCGGTTATAAGATTGTGGCCGTACTCGTTGGCGAGTAACCGGCCCTTATAACTCATAGGCATCAAGGCCGGGTCTTTGAGTTTTCAACTGTGCTATTCAAGCAATCAGCCCCCAAGACCTATATATATACGCGACGTGCTGAGAGTGAAGAACATGATAGTAACCACCTCTTTACTTGATATGAAAAAGTTAGGTCAGCAAGCCGCCTCATTAAAAACCCATCCAGTCCCCAAGGGTACCCTGGATAGGAAAAGAGTACGTCTGAAACCTGCTGCCTGTTACACCGTGCAATTCCACTTGCCACTATAATCTTTACTAAGTATAATACGGACGTAGCTGCGCCATGTTCCATGGTCTGTCTCTTTCTTGCATAGATGAAGTGGTATGAGCGGTGTCATTAACTGTAGCCGACTCTTCCCTTGCATCTACCAAGTAATATGATCCGTTATGCAGATTCCGGCTTATGATAAACGGTCCTTCCCATGGCGGTGATAATTTGTGTTTTCCTTCGTTTGACTGTACCAGGCGCAGAACCAGGTCTCCTTCCTGGAAGACCCGGGTTTTCACACGCCGGCTATGATACCTCCGTAAACCTTGCTGATAAATGGTTGATCTCTCCAGGGCTTGTTCCCTTTGTTCTTCTAACATATCTACGGCATCCTGCCGGGTCTTTTCGTTCTCCACTTCGACGTAAGCTGATATTCGTGGTGAATCATGAATAATATCACTCGGTAGTACTGCCTCCGCGCCATAGACCATGAAGAAGGGTGTCATTTGAGTGGACCTGTTAGGTGTAGTGTTGATGCCCCAAACCACAGAAGGAAGTTCTTCGACCCATGCGCCAGCGGCCCTGATACAAGGGACTCGCAATCGTGGTTTTAATCCGCGAAGCAATTCTTGGTTTGCCCTCTCCACTTGTCCATTGGCCTGGGGATGAGCCACTGATGCAACATCAAGCCGGATTCCATTGTTGCCACAGAACTTCTCCATATCACCAAGGGACATGTTGGTTCCATTGTCGGTAATTATGCTGTGGGGATACCCGAACCGGTAGATAATCTTTTTCAAGAACTTGACTGCTGTAGCTGCTTCACAATTAGTAACTGGCATAACCTCAACCCACTTGGTGAACTTATCAATAGCCACCCAAAGATGTGTCTTCTTGCATGGTGACATATGAAAGGGGCCAACCATATCCATCCCCCAGACAGCGAACGGCCAAGTTAACGGGATGGTCCATAATTCCATAGCCGGCACATGGGTTTGGCGAGCGTACCTTTGACATCCGTCACACCTTGCTACTAATCTTTCCGCATCCGCTAGAGCCGTCAGCCAGAAAAATCCGTGTCGATAAGCCTTTGCCACAAGGGATCTTGTGGATGCATGATGCCCGCAATCGCCTTCATGGATTTCCTTGAGAATCTGTCGGCCTTCTTCTGGTGCTACGCAGCGCAAAAAGACTCCTGCTGCACTTCTCTTGTACAACTCCCCATTAATGATAGAATACCCCTTTGCTCTCCGCAAAATTTGCCTTGCTAACACCTCCTGTTGTGGTAACTCGCCTCGTGACAGGTAGGCCAAAAACGGTTCTGTCCACTCGGGAGTAGCGCGTATAGTGGCCACGAGCTCCGTATCCGGGTCTTTACTTGCCAGTTCCTCTCTCGGAGACGATAAAGCCGAGTAATTTCCCGGCTGGAACTCCAAACACGCACTTTTTCGGGTTAAGCTTCATCTGGTACCTTCTTAAATTCTTGAACGTTTCCTTTAGATCATCGATAAACGTCTCTGCCTTCCTAGTTTTGATAACCACATCATCCACATAAGCATGAACATTACGTCCGATTTGGTCCTTGAAGCACTTCTGAATACACCGTTGATAAGTTGCGCCAGCGTTCTTCAATCCAAACGTCATGGTTTTATAGCAAAAGGCCCCAAAAGGGGTTATAAACGATGTTTTCTCCCAATCCTCCCTCTTGAGCTTAATCTGATGATACCCGGAATATGCGTCCAGAAAGCATAATAGGTCACTTCCAGCTACTTCGTCTATAATCTGATCTATCCTTGGTAGTGCGAACGGATCCTTTGGGCAATGTTTGTTGAGACTCGTAAAATCAATGCACATCCTCCACTCATTGGTCTTTTTCATCACTAGAACTGGGTTTGCTAACCAATCCGGGTGAAATACTTCCATGATAAAGCCGGCTGCCAATAGCCGAGCGATCTCTTCGCCTATAGCCTTCCTTCTTTCCTCATTCATTTTCCTCAAGCCCTGCTTCACGGGCCTGGACTTGGGATCTACATGGAAAATGTGCTCGGCCAGCTCGGTAGGGATACCCGGCATGTCGCTAGGTGTCCAGGCGAACACGTCTGCATTTGAACGAATAAACTCCACAAGTGCCTTCTCCTGCTCTTTTCCCAAATTAGACCCTATGGTAAATTGCTTAGTGGAATCACCTTCAACAAAATCTATCTTCTTGGTGTCTTGTGCTGCCTTGAATTTTGCTCTCTCGTCCTCAGTATTCGGCTTTTTCAGGGCTGTTCTATCATCCGGATTTACTTGAGACCGGTAATACTCGAGTTCTTCCTTTCTGCACGCTTGCTCGGCCATTACTGAATCTCCTTCGTCACACTCAGCCGCTATATCCCGGTTCCCATGTACGGTGATAGTCCGTTTAGGACCCGGGATCTTTAGCTGCAAATACACATAACACGGCCTAGCCATGAATTTAGCATAAGCCGGTCTTCCGAACAGCGCGTGGTAAGGACTGCGTAATTTGACCACCTCGAACGTGAGCCACTCAACTCGATAATTATCCGTCGATTCTCCGAAAGCAACCTCCAAGGTGATCTTTCCCTCGGGGCTCGCCGAGTGACCCGGCACGATCCCATGAAAGACTGTCGAACTTTTCTGTAGCTGGGATTCTTTCAGACTCATGCGTAAGAAGGTTTCCCAATACAGGATGTTAATGCTACTTCCACCGTCCATCAGGACCCTTTTCAGTTCGTAACCATTGACCTGTGGCGCAACCACCAATGCCAAGACTCCTGGGCGCTCTATTCTTTCCGGGTGATCTCTTCTGCTCCATGTTACCTCTTGTTCCACCCATCTCAGGTATCCCGGCACGGCCGAGGAAACTGAGTTTACCGCTTGCTTTAATGTCTCTTTGTTCCTGCTAGAAGTTCCTGTAGTATGCACATGATATTGTCCCTTTAAATCAGGCGTACGTACCATACCGATGAAGATGTTGATCTGGCCGATCGTCACAGTAGATCCGGACTCGAGCTGATCCGACTCTGGCCCCCAGCCGGAATCGTCCACCATCTTTTCTCCTTTGTGGCCGATGTAGATCTCGCCGATGACAAGATTCTCCATGTTCTTCCGAGCTTCTCCCGTGATGTAAACACCTTTGGACGCAGGCCCCACGGTGGGCGCCAACTGTCGTGGGATTATCATGGCAGACGTTACCGGGGGTAACTGATCTTGGGGCAAGACGACACAGGCGTTTGGGAGAGGGTTTAGCTCAGAGGAAAACATGGTGGAAATCGATCTGGTAGCCGGCAATCAAAGTCGCCGAGTCTCCGATCTTGATATAATAACTCAACTCTTGGGTTACACTGGATGCTCGATATCAAGCGATATTGCTAGGGTTCTTGGGTCTCTCTCAACTAATCCTAGGGGGTCGGTTTATAAAGCTCCCGTACCACCTGGTTTATTCTCCAAGGCGCACCTTGGATCCTACCCGGACACGGCATACGAACCCTAACCTTCCTTTACCGTAACCCACAATCCGGGTTAATGGGCCTACAAACTTGGGCCTTCCGCAAGTTCTTTATCCTTAGCCGGATCCCGCGCAGCATCCTTTGGGCCGGGTTATACCTTGGAGTTGGCCTACCGGGTTATTATCCATCCATCAGTCCTTATGAAGACACGGTGGAGTGTGATGTTGTGCCTATGACCGTGTGTCATCTTCTTCTTGGCCGCCCTTGGCAATACGACAAGAGTGCTATCCATGATGGGCGTACCAATCACTATAGATTTAAGTGGAGCAAGAAGACCTTTGTTCTCCGTCCCATGTCTCCTAGCCAAGTGATCGCCGACAACGCCAAGAGACTTGCACGGAAACAAGAAGATCTTAAGTCTAGTGAGATGAGAGGTGAGAGAGTGATCCACCTAAAAGAGAGTGAGAGCCACAAGCCAAACATGAGCGACAAAATTTTGAGTGCTTCCAAAGGCCTTGCCTTGCTTGCCACCAAAAGAGAGATGCGAGAGCTACGAGATAACCCAACCATACTACACTTTGTCCTATTGTGCAAAGGGGAAGCCCTTGAAACTAACGACATGACAAATGTTCCTCCATCTTTGTTGCCTTTGTTGCAGGAATTTGAAGATGTCTTTCCCGATGAACTCCCTCCGGGTCACCTCTACGAGCAATTGAGCACCGCATTGACCTCATTCCTGGTGCTCCACTTCCAAACCGTGCTCCATACCGCACCAACCCAGAGGAGACTAAGGAGATTGAACGCCAAATTCAAGAACTACTAAATAAAGGTTTTATCCGTGAATCCCTTAGCCCTTGTGCCGTGCCGGTTATCCTTGTTCCTAAGCAAGATGCTACTTCACGTATGTGCATGGATTGTCGTCCTATCAATGCTATCACCATTAGATATAGACATCCTATTCCTAGGATCGATGACATGCTTGATGAATTTAGTGGTGCTCCATCTTCTCTAAAATTGATCTTAGAAGTGGATATCACCAAATCCGTATGAACATAGGTGATGAATGGAAAACGGCTTTCAAAACAAAACTTGGTTTGTATGAGTGGCTTGTTATGCCTTTTGGTCTTTCAAATGATCCTTCCACTTTTATGCATCTCATGAATGAAGTCTTGCGTCCTTTCATTGGAAAATTTGTTGTGGTTTACTTTGATGATATTCTCATTTATAGCAAATCTTTGGAGGATCACCTTGATCATGTTTCACAAGTATTGTT
Organism: Alopecurus myosuroides; assembly: GCA_028641055.1. Taxonomy (NCBI): domain Eukaryota; kingdom Viridiplantae; phylum Streptophyta; class Magnoliopsida; order Poales; family Poaceae; genus Alopecurus; species Alopecurus myosuroides. The sequence continues at coordinate 8,723,914 of CM054063.1, read as the reverse complement.
GGCCGTTCGCAAAGCAAAACTTTTCGCAAATCTTTCCAAATGCAATTTTTGCACCAACAAGCTTGTTTTCTTGGGTTTTGTGATCTCTTCCAATGGTATTGAAGTAGACAACAAAAAGTTTGAGGCAATTAGGAATCGGCCTAACCCTACATCCGTGGGTGAGATAAGGCGCTTTCATGGCCTTGCCGGTTTCTATCGTCGCTTTGTCAAAGATTTTTCAACAATTGCTTGCCCTTTGAATGAACTTACCAAAAAGAATGTGCCTTTTGTTTGGGGTAACACGCAACAAAAAGCTTTCGACACACTTAAGAAATGCCTAACCGAAGCTCCTTTGCTTGTCTTACCGGATTTTGAGAAAACTTTTGAGATTGAATGTGATGCTAGTGGCATAGGAATTGGTGGCGTTCTCATGCAAAATGGACGTCCCATTGCGTACCATAGTGAAAAACTAGATGGTGCTAGGCTAAACTACCCAATCTATGATAAGGAACGTTTTGCTTTGGTTTGAATGCTAGAAGTTTGGCAACACTACCTTTGGCCTAAAGAGTTTGTTATTCATTCCGATCACGAATCTTTGAAATACTTGAAAGGCCAAGCTAACTTGAACAAGAGGCATGCTAAATGGGTAGAATTCATTGAATCTTTTCCTTATGTCATTAAGTACAAGAAAGGTAAAGAGAACGTTGTAGCGGATGCCTTGTCTAGGAAAGAGTGTCTTCTTACACGCCTTGACATCAATGTGATTGGTTTGGATGAAATCAAAGACTTATATGCTTCCGATGTCTTCTTTGCTCCTATCTTTGAGAAATGTTTGCCTAACCGAGGGTTTGATGACTACTATCTCCACAAAGGTTTCTTGTTTAAGGCTAACAAACTATGCATTCCAGAGTCCTCTCTTCGCTTGTTGTTATTGAAGGAATCACATGAAGGAGGCCTCATTGGGCACTTTGGACGCGACAAGACCTACGCCATGCTATCCAACCATTACTATTGGCCCAAGATGAACCATCATGTTGAGAGACACGTCAAGAGATGTTCTCCATGCCTCCGAGCTAAGTCTACTTCCAACCCCCATGGTCTTTACATGTCATTGCCTATCCCACATGCACGGAGTGATATTAGCATGGACTTTGTGTTAGGACTCCCACAAACTAAAAACAACATGGATTCAATCTTTGTAGTTGTGGATCGTTTCTCTAAGATGGCACATTTCATTCCTTGCAACCGAACCGATGATTCTTCACACGTTGCTACCTTGTTTTTCAGGGAAATTGTGCGTCTCAATGGTGTTCCTACTTCCATTGTCTCGGACCGCGACGTCAAGTTCACCTCATACTTTTGGAAGACGTTGATGGCCAAGCTCGGCGCCAAGCTTCTATTCTCCACCGCCTATCACCCACAAACGGATGGACAAACCGAGGTCGTCAACCGCACACTCTCTTCACTACTTCGAGCTTTGATCAAGCCCAACTTGAAGAATTGGGAGGAATGCATCCCACACGCCGAGTTCGCCAACAACCGTGCTCTACATCAAGCTACCTAGAAGAGCCCATTCGAGATCGTCTACGGCTTCAACCCCAACACCACCCTCGACATACTTCCTTTGCCTCTACGCGAGCGAGCGAACATGGACATTGACAAGAGCACCGACTACATCAAGAAGCTACATGACTCCACACGAGATACCCTTGAGAAGCACGCCGAGCACCGAGCCGCCATCATGAACAAGAACAAGAAACCAATGGTGTTCCAAGAAGGTGACCTCGTTTGGCTACACTTGCGCAAGGACCGTTTTCCCGAAGAGCGCAACTCCAAGCTCAAGCCAAGAGGCGACGGACCATTCAAGGTCATCAAGCGCATCAACAACAACGCCTACAATCTCGACTTACCGGAATCCAAGTACCTCATCCACAATTCCTTCAATGTAAAGGACATCTCTCCCTTCCATGGCTACCCAAGTGATGAAGACGACGCCGAGTCGAGGTCGACTCTTTTTCAAGGGGGGGGGAGATGATGTAGTCCAACCATCTCCACCAAGTGTACCGATGACAAGATCACGCGCAAAGGCCATCAAGGATAAGGTGAACTCGCTCCTCTCGCTCTATACTTTCGGTCACGTGGAGGATGGTGCGCTACCTCATGGTTCCACACTTTGCGTGCTCAGGTTCAAACCCACCACGGAGGCACCGAAAAGTACCCGAGACGATGCGCAAGAAGATACGAAGAAGAGCGGTGAAGACGGCGTCCAATTCGAAGTCCCGGCGAAGAAGTTAGGTGGGAAAAACCCCTCCCCGGCCTCGGGAGCTGGTCCGGCCGGCCTCCCTCCTCCTCAGGCCGGGCACCCTCCAGAGCCCCCCACCCGAAGGGGCCGGCCTCGACCCCCCCTCAGGCTGGGCACCCTCCAGAGCCGGCCGGCCTCAAGGCCGGCCTCCCCTCTTCCCACCCCGGCCCCAGGCCGGCCACCCTGCTAGGCCAGCCCCTACGCCTCCAGGCCGGCCCCAGGCCGGCGTGGGACCTCTCCAGGCCGGCCCCAGGCTGGTGTGCGCCTGGGAGAGCCCCTCCTCCTCCACCCCGGCCCCATGGCCGGCCAGGCCGGGATCCGAGGCCGGCGTGGACCAAAATGCACGCAAATGAGCTGTTTTCGACCCCGTTTCCACCGACTTCGACCCCCGGCTATATAAGGACGACCCCAAGCTAGATCAAGGGTTTTAGAGTTGAATTAAGAACATTTGGAGCTCAGCTCTCTTGTATCCCTCTTTGAGGAACTATTCCATCCCTCCGACATCGTCGAGGATTGTGTCAAGACGCATCCAATTACTTGATCTCTCCCTTTGGGTTTCTATCAAGGATTGTCCAATCTTCCTCTCGATTATCTTGAGGTTCTATTGGAGTAGTGGACCGGCTACGGGTGTGAAGCGGTTTCAATCAAGGTGAGCTCAGTTGGATCGATCGTTCCATAGGCGGCCCTCGGGGTTAGTTGACGGAAGATTTTGGATTCTTCGGTTCTTGCTAGTTATCCTTGCGTTTGCTTGCATTGCCCGCGATTTCCCCCTCGATTCCCCCTTGCGTGTTCTTCGTGTTCTTCGTCGATTCGTGAAGATCGGGCCAATCTAGGAGTAACCCTCCACATCACAAACCTTGCAAAAATATAGGTGGAGGTTTGTAATAATAAGTGAACATACCCCACCACTCATGTTTTGAAGTTTGTTAAGTAATGAAAATATTTGAATTCAAGATGGAGTGACAAATTTTGAATGCCTTTTCCTTTTATTTACTTTTGGAAATTTTCCAAAGTTTTCACAACTTCCAAAAGTCAATCTTGGAACTTCCTCAACAATTTGGAAGATCACAAAATAGTTCTGTTTTTTCCTTTGAGCAATTTTCAATTTACAAGAATATTACAAGGATGGAATTGGAACAATGTGTTGAATATTTTTATGAGGGGTGTTGCCACCTCTTTAATTTGTTTTCAACATTTGTTTTACATTAACCTTAGCAATTGAGTAATGAACTTTGGTTTTGAAAAGAAATCTGAAAACCATTTGAATGAAGCCATTTTTGCATGTCTCTCCTTTTTCTAAAACAATTGGCATTTTCTTATAGTTGCCAAACTATCAATTTAATTCTTGGAACTTCCTTAAAAAGTATGTAAGATCAAGAAATGTTTTCTTTGTGAGTGGATTTTTTTCTCTTAAGGCTTTGCAGCTTGCTTGATTAATTTTTAGCAATTTAATATGGATGCCATGATGCATGAAGAAATGGAAAAGTGAAATTTTGGCTCAGATTTTGCATTAACTTTCTATAGCAGCTTAGGGCTGTTACAATTATGTTTTCTAAAAATGACTTTAAAGATTATAAAAAAAATTCAAAAATATTTAGTAATAAAACAATGCTGATATGTTCCAACACTTACTATTATAACATGTAATATTTTACACAATTTTATTTAAGCCAAAAGAGATTTACTAAACTCTATTTTTAATAGACATAAAGTACCACATAAAATTCAAACCCCTATTGAAAATTCAAAATTTAAATATGTTGGAAATAACACAAGATAGTTTTTATATGAAAGATTTAATTTTATAAAACCATAAAAACAAATTTGAGTTAAATTGGAGTTATAAAATAAAATCTATGTCTTATTAAAGAAAACTGAAAAGAAAAAGAAAAGAACAAAAAAGGCGTCTCTCGGCAGAAACCCAGGACTTAACCGTCGCGCGTGCAGCGTAAAGCAGCCCAACAACAGCCACCGGCCCAGCCCATCTCCTTCTCCCTCTCCTCTCACTCACTAGTCGTACCCACGTGTCATCCCGCTCCCCTAACAACTATCCACATCCTACGATCCGGCCTATCTCCTATGCCACCATCTCCTCGTCGCGCGACTCTCCTCGCCTACTAACCCCCTCTATACGTGCCCCTGGAGTCTCTCTCTCTTTCCCCTCTCATCTTCTCCTAATTCTTGCCGCCAAACCGGAGTAATGCCTCGCCGGAGTTGTGTTTAACCGACGTCGTTCTTCGCCGATAGCGGCACAACATAAGGTTCTTGGCTCCACTCTGCCCCTCATCTTACTCTCCTTGCTGGTGTGAACCTCCTGATGGTCTTGCCCGATTTTACCGATGTCAGGAACGTCCGCGCCAAGCACCACCGAAAATCGCCGGCGTCCCGAGCTTTCCGTCCACGCAGCGCTGCCCTTCCAGGAAGCGCGAGGCCGCGCCACCACCTCCATCAAGCACGCCATCTTGTTCTGAACCCCGTCATCGCCTCCGTTGAGCTTTAGGGTCACCGGAACATCGTTGCCGATGAATTCCCGAGGCCAGCGCCACCACGGGCCCTTTTCCGGCCACCCCTTCGCCGATGAGTTCCCCTCCCTCTTTTCCTGTCGTCCGATCTGAGTCGAGTGGCCAGGATTAGATCCATCTAACGAAACAGTACAGGCCAATAGGAAGTTGCCAAGCGTCAGCCTAGTCAGCCGCCACGTCAGCCGGTCTGAACCAATCAGGAAGCGTCATGTGGCCTGGCCATTATTCTGTTTTTTAATAGAATTAAATTGGCATTTTTGCAGAAAAGACCCTGTAAATTGCAACCATCATAACTTTTGATCCATAAGCCCAAATTTTAGCAAACTTGGACTTTTTGAAATAACCACAACATGTAGAAACTTTTGGTATATTCCAAATTCAGATTTGACAAACTTAAATTCTTCAAATTTTAATATGCTTGTTTGGCATAATTCAAATTCTACAAATCCAAAAAGTGCAAATATAATATTTTTGGAATCCTTACGATGTGTACTTCCATAACCTCTGTCCCAAATAATAATTTAACCAATTAAAATGGAGATCAAAATTTAAATAACCATTTGAGTACATTGCGGGTAGTTTTAATTCTATAAATAATTTTAATTAGTTTTCTTTTAGAAAATTGTCCCATTTAGAAATCTTAGACCAGACAGACCGGTACCAAAACCATTTGTGACCAGAGGACCCACTCCATGTAATATTTGTCATATAAACCACCCATAGTAGTCAATCATTATACCTTAACTATTGTTTGATGAAACGCTCTTTAGGAAAATTGTAGTATTGTTGGGGGATGATAACCCGGTAGGTTCACGCTTGGGAGAGACCCGGCCAGGAGGACATCGCGCGAGACCCAGACCAGGAGAAAGGAAGTTCTAGAAGACCTGAAAGGGAGTGTGTGCCTTATAACTCATACCTTGGGGTCACGGTAGAGGATTTAGAGTTACGTACGGATCCCGAGTGGGTTTTGGAAAGTACCTTGTATGAAAATCCAAGGAGCCGGGTGATATATAAACCAGCTCCTGGGACAGAGAAACCAGAGCTTTCAAGATATTCGAGTATTCTAGTAGTACGAGAGTTGATATTTGTAACCCTAGATCGGAGTCTCGGCAACATTGCAGCTCGAACTCCCCGATCGTTAGTTGATATGATTTCCTCTGAGCTAAACCCTCTCCCAAACACCAGAGTCGATTTGCCCCAAACTAAGTTACCCCTGGTAACGTCTGCCGTGATTATCCCACGACAGTTGGCGCCCACCGTGGGGCCTACGTCCAAAGGTGTTTACGTCATGGGAGAAGCTCGGGAAAGCATGAAGAACCTCGTCATCGGCTAGATCATTACCAACCCTGAAGGAGAGAATATCGTGGACGATTCCGGTTGGGGGCCAGAGTCGGATTAGCTAGATCTGTCGTCACGATCGGTCGGGTCAACGTCTTTGTCGGTACGGTACGTGCGTCCGCTTATGTTTCTGACAATAATGAATATGATTCTGTGTCAGGGGACACCATCTGTGTTCAGTCGGACGGAGAAGAGTCGGTCGGGACAGCAGAGCTGGAGAAGGAACCCACCACGAAGAGGGAACAGCCGGAGGAGCCGGTATGGACCCCACGTGGCCGGGTTATTCGAGAAGATGATACTGAATCTATCTTGCACATGCTCGAAGATCGGTATGAAGAAGATAGCGGCGAAGATGAGGAATACAAGTCTTCACCAGGCATTGCGCGCCGAGTTGCAGTCTACACAGCCCCGGCGATAAATCTTAATCAGGGTGATGGGACGGCGGCCGCGACTGGTGCGGGGCAAGCGCTGGCCCAACAACAAGCACCGGCTAATGAAAACCCGGTTGTAGCCCGAGTTGATGGAGAGTCGGCATCGGTTACCAGCGAGACAGGAGAAAACGCTCATCTCAGAAACACGTTCGGGTTCATGGCAAGCAGAACGCCGGGGACAGGAACTTCACACCCACGAAACCCGGATTTGTTCAGCAATAACCTGATCTTGGACCCTACAGTATTGGCAACGGTAATAACTCCAGAAAATGCGGCAGCACGTGCCCGCGATCTAGATGTGGCTCGTCGAGCGTTGGAGCAACAGAGAAGAGATGTGGAAGCTCAAAGGCAAGGGATGGCTGCGCGCCAGCGCGAGTTGGAAGAATTGGAGGATCGTATTCAGGCTCAAACAATTAGGATATATAATCAGAGGCATCAATCAAGGTTACCTGCAACCGGTGGAAATTTACAGCCGGCCACGTTGTTCATCACTCCTCAGGACCAACCAATCCCGGTCGTGAATCAAGGAACCGGGTATCAGGCTGCGACCCTAGGAGGACAGCCGGCAAACGTGCAAGCCGGGTTACCCGTGGGGCAGACCGGGGTCGCCACTGGCAATACTGCACCACCACCATCACGATTCCATACCCCACCAGGTCACTTCAATAACCCCATGGATAACGTGTACGCTGCAACTCTGGCACTCGACCGTATTCCAGTGGGAGAATCACCTCATGCAATGGAGACCCGGCTGGCGATAGACCTGCTACGCCCTGCAGTTGCTCAACAGGCCAATTACCCGGATAACAGGAGTGGCATGCATGGGACGCCGTATGTTAGTCGGCAGTACGGTAACGCCGGCAATATTCAGTCAAACTCGGCACGGCGGAGGGCAGAGCAGCAGCAAATGCCGCCTCCTCCCCGTAGACCGGCAACCCCTGCAGCTTCAGCAGCACAAGCCATTATGGATAGCTCACGAGCAAGACGTGTAGCAGCCGGGTATACGGTAAGAGGGCCGGTAGCGGTCGCACCCCCCGCCGCACCCATTGAGGTATTGCACGCTTCCCGAGTAAGGCCAGTACCGGCAAATCTCGCCGGGCCTAAGTGTTTGTCGGATGCCATCAGGGCTGAGCCTTATCCAGACAAATTCAAGGAACCGGGTAAAGTGGTTAATTATGAGCCAACCATGGACCCAGAGACCTGGTTGAGCAGTTATGAGATGGCTATGTCAATTCGTAATGCATCAGAGAGGCTTCAAGCCAAGTTTATGTACCTTATGATGTCCGAAGGAGCAGCAAAATTGTGGTTCAATAACCTGCCTGAAAGATCCATCAACTCATGGAGTGTATTGAAAATAGCTTTCGTCAAACACTTTCATGGAACATGCCGGAAGTTATTTACAATTGATGATTTAGATCGATGTGTTCAGAGGAAGGGAGAGTCGACGCGCAGCTGGGTGCGTCGGGTCATGGATATTCTTTACTATTCCGATATTCAGCCAAAGGATGCGGTACAGGCTATGGCGGAAACATGCAGATACACACCCTTGGTGCAAAAACTGACGCGCATGAAATCCAGTCGACATGTTTCAGAGATTACAATGGGAGAGTTGATGGACGCATGCAACAAGCATGCCTCCACTGACACCACAGAAGAGGATGTTGAGGACAAAAAAGGGAAGACTAATACGAACAGTAACGGAAGACCCGGAAATGCGGCTGCACCGGGTAATAATGGAGGCAGCAATGGAAATAACCAGCATAAACGCCCGTATGAAGGAAACTCCGAGTTAGTTGCCAACACCGAAACCGGGATTCCAAGACCCAGAGCAGAGGGAAACTTCAACGGAGGAGGAAATTACCAAGGACCACCAAGGCCGGCTAATAATATAGAGGCCTTCAGGATGCCCTGTCCGCTTCGTAGCAGGAACGGCAAGCCGGATAATCACTCCCTGGAGCAATGCGTGGACTTGCAGAGATGGAAAAACGAGGAAATACAAAAGGCCCTGCGAGGCGCAGGCCGGGGAGGAGGACCGGGTCTGGGCGGAAACCCGGGCAACGGACCACCCCCCGCTGGCAACGCAGGAGGTGGTAATCCGGGTAATAACCAAGGAGGTGCTGGTGGTTTCCAAGCTAACCCAAAGCAGCTAGGACAATATCACGTCCACACTACCGGGACTTCCTAGAGAGAAAGAAAGATACTTAAGAGGGTCGTAAACTCGGTTTCTTCAGGTGTTCCGAGATACCTGAGATGGTCAGATCAAGAAGTAACGTGGAGCAGGAGGGATCACCCGGAAACAATAGAACATCCGAGGGTGTTAGCTTTGGTAGTGGCACAGCAGGTCAATGGCTATGAGCTGAAAAAAGGTTTTGATGGATGGCGGAAGTAGCATCAATATCTTATATTGGGAAACCTTTCTACGTATGGGGCTCAAGGAGTCTCAGCTGCAGAAAAGTTCCACAATTTTCCACGGAATCGTGCCAGGTCACTCGGCGTGCCCTGAGGGAAAAATAACGCTTGAAGTCGCTTTGAATCCAAGGATAACTACCGAGTGGAGTGGCTCACGTTCGAGGTGGTGAAGTCGCGCAGTCCTTATCACGCGTTGTTCGGAAGGCCGGCTTACGCCAAATTCATGGCAAGGCCGTGTTACGTTTACCTGCAACTGAAAATCCTGGGTCCCAAACAGACCATCACTATACATGGGAACCGGGTTGTGGCAGCTGAGTGTGATGAAGGAGATGCGGCAATGGCAGAACAAGCTTGCTGGAAGGAAGAACTCAAGTATTACCGGTCTTAGGTTGACCCGGAAGATAGAACCGCTTTGAAGAAACCGAATACGGATGACGAGAGAGCAAATTTTAAAGCGGCCCAAGACACCAAGATGGTGGCTTTCGTCGAGGGTGACCCCTCCAAACATTTTCTATAGGTTCTAACCTAGACAACAAGGAGGAAGAGGCACTCATAGAATTTATTCGTCAGAATCAGGACGTCTTTGCTTGGACGCCCAACGACATGCCGGGTATTCCGACTGAGCTTGCTGAGCAAAGCTTGCACGTTGATCCCAAGTCCCGGCCTGTGAATCAGGGTTTGAGAAAGATGAATGAAGAGAGGAGAAATGCTATAGGAGACGGGATAGCTCGGCTTCTTGCAGCCGGCTTTATCATGGAGGTTTTTCACCCTGAATGGTTGGCAAATCCGGTTCTAGTGTTAAAAAAGAACAACGAGTGGAGGATGTGCATAGATTACACGAGTCTCAACAAGCACTGCCCAAAGGACCCATTCGCCCTTCCAAGGATAGATCAGATCATAGATGCAGTGGCAGGAAGTGACCTATTATGCTTCTTAGATGCCTATTCCGGGTATGACCAGATCAAACTCAAAAAGGAAGATTGGGAGAAAACATCGTCCATAACCCCCTTTGGAGCTTTTTGTTACAAAACTATGACCTTTGGGCTAAAGAATGCTGGCGCAACGAACCAATGGTGCATTCAGATGTGCTTTGAGGATCAGATCGGACGCAACGTCCACGCCTATGTTGATGATGTGGTGATTAAAACAAGGAAAGCAGAAACGTTCATCGTTGACCTAAAGGAGACGTTCAAGAGTATGAGGAGATATCAGATGAAGCTTAACCCCACAAAGTGTGTATTTGGGGTTCCCGCCGGGAAGTTACTCGGTTTTATTGTTTCTGAGCGAGGTATTGAAGCAAACCCGGAAAAGATCAAGGCCATCGAGAGCTTGAAAAAGCCGGAAGGGCTGAAGCACGTTCAGAAACTCACAGGATGCGTGGCAGCGTTGAGCCGGTTTATATCTAGGCTTGGAGAAAAAGCGATACCCTTATACCGACTCTTGAAGAAAACAGACAAATTCGTATGGGATCAAGAGGCGGACGAGGCATTTGAGGCTCTGAAAAAGCAGTTATCTGAGGCACCGATTCTGGCAGCGCCGGGTCCTAAAGAGCCCATGCTGTTATACGTTCCGGCCGGGCCCCGGGCAGTCAGCGCAGTGGTTGTGGTTGAGCGCAAGGAAGATGGAAAGGATCGCCCGGTGCAAAGGCGGGTTTACTATGTGAGTGAGGTCTTATCGGAAGCAAAGCATCGGTACCCACATTGGCAAAAGCTAGTTTTTGGGGTCTTCATGGCCAGCCGGAAATTGAAGCCTATTCAGGAACACCCCATAACCGTGGTAAGTTCCATACCAATGGCAGATATCATTAGAAATTAAGACGCAACAGGCAGAATAGCCAAGTGGGCCATTGAGATGGGGGATTATCACATCAACTATGAGCCCCGGTCTGCAATCAAATCCCAGGCCTTAGTCGAATTTGTCAATGATTGGACTCACACAAGAATCCCCATAATGATCCCAAGCTCAGAGTCTTGGGTGATGCACTTTGATGGTTCCAAGCAGTACGAGGGGTCAGGAGCTGGGGTGGTACTCACATCGCTGAAAGAAGAAAAGTTGAGTTATGTGTTGCAAATTCACTTTGATTGCTCCAACAACGTGGCCGAGTATGAGGCCCTATTACATGGACTACGAGTAGCAAAGGAAATGAACATCAGGAGAATAAGGTGCTATGGAGACTCGGATCTCGTGGTACAGGAGGTCTCAGGAACCTGGGACAAAAAGGACGCAACAAAGGCAGCATACCGCAGAGAGGTGGACAGGGTAGCCGGGTCTTTTTCCGGGTATCAGGTGGAGCACATTGATAGGCAAAAGAACGAGGCAGCAATGCGCTCGCAAGACTCGGCTCGCGTCGAGAGCCGGTTCCGCCTAATGTCTTTCTGGACGAGTTATGGCGGCCTTCCGTCAAAACCGAATCTGAAGAAGAAGTGGCTCACCAAGACCCGGATTTGGAGTTTGTGGCTACAGTACGTGCTATCCCAGAGTGGACTGAGTCGTTTTTGGCTTACCTGTCACGGGGCGAGTTACCACCGCAGGAAGTATTATCCAGGCAAATCCTGAGACGAGCAAAAGGCTATTCTATCATTAACGGCGAGCTTTATAAGAGAAGTGATGCTGGTGTCTTTTTGCGCTGTGTAACCCCAGAAGAAGGCCGGCACATACTGCAAGAGATCCACGAAGGTGATTGTGGACACCATGCCTCCACAAGATCCCTTGCAGCTAAGGCATATCGACACGGTTTCTTCTGGCTTACAGCTTTAGCGGTTGCGGAACGCTTGGTAGCAAGATGTGATGGATGTCAAAGGTATGCTCGCCAAACCCATGTGCCGGCTATGGAGCTACGAACAATCCCATTGACTTGGCCGTTTGCGGTTTGGTTCATGGATATGGTAGGCCCTTTTCACATGTCTCCTTGCAAAAAAAGACTCATCTTCTGGTGGCTATTGATAAATTTACCAAGTGGGTCGAAGTCATGCCAGTTACAAATTGTGAAGCAGCTACAGCCGTCAAGTTCTTGAAGAAAATCATCTATCGGTTTGGATACCCTCACAGCATAATCACTGATAATGGAACCAACATGTCCTTAGGTGAGATGGAGAAGTTCTGTGGAAACAACGGCATCCGCCTTGATATAGCCTCAGTAGCCCATCCGCAAGATAATGGACAGGTGGAGAGGGCAAACCAGGAGTTACTTCGTGGGTTGAAACCCCAGCTACGAGTCCCGTGCCTCAGAGCTGCTGGAGCATGGGTCGAGGAGTTACCATCGGTGGTTTGGGTAATTAACACTACACCTAACAGATCTACTCAGATGACCCCGTTTTTTATGGTTTCTGGTGCAGAGGCAGTTCTTCCGAGTGACATTATCCATGACTCGCCCCGAGTGGCGGCTTACGTGGAGGTGGAGAACGAGAAGACCCGGCAAGACGCCGTCGACATGCTAGAAGAGCACAAGGAGCAAGCTTTGGAGCGATCAACTATATATCAACAGGACTTGAGGCGATATCACAGTCGCCGAGTCAAAACCCGTGTTTTCCAGGAAGGAGACCTGGTGCTACGCTTAGTACAATTTAAGGAAGGAAAGCACAAGCTATCCCCCCCATGGGAGGGCCCATTCATCATAAGCCGGAATCTAGACAATGGATCGTATTACTTGATAGACGCAAGGGAAGAGTCGGATACTGTCAATGACACCGCCCATACCACTTCATCTATGCAAGAACGGGAAAGACCATGGAACGTGGCTCAGCTGCGTCCCTATTACACTTAGCATAGACTTGGTTTGCAAGTTGTATTACACGATGTAACAGGCAGCAGGTTTCAGACGCACTCTTTTCCTATCCAGGGTACCTAAGGGGACTGGAGGGTTTTTAATGAGGCGGCCTGCTGACCTAACCTTTTCATATCAATAAATAGATGGTTAAATTATGATAGTTTTTGTCTCCTACATGTTCTGTCAGTTTGTTTTGAGTTTTCTTTATGTTTGATTTCACTCCATATCAGGTAAGTATTTACTGTTTAGTTACAATGTAGTAGGTTTAAAATTTTCATAGATTGCATATATAGGTCTTGGGGGTTGATTGCTTGAATAGCACAGTTACAATCTCAGACCCGGCCACGATGCCATTAGGTTGTGAGGACTGATTACTTGTAATAAGTACAGTTGCAATCTCATAACCCAGACAATAGAGCCAAATTTTTCTTGACTTTTCTTGTTTAAGCTTGATGTGACTTGCAATGAAGTGGCGTGTTTTACTAGCCTATAAATATAATCAGTCTTGATGCCCATTGGGACTTGCCTCACCCTGTTTTTATAGAGTTATAGCAGCATCGAATATCCACGCGAAAGCTGGCTTACAACAAGAGGGACAAAAGGGTCATCTAAGCCACAAGTTATGTGGAGTAAAAGACAACAGTCGGAAACTCATAGTGCATTAAGCATAACTTCAAAGTTCATGAATAGAAACAATATAGTTTGGATCTTAGCAGGGTGTTTTCTCAAGCTACAAATCCCTCGACTCAGAAATTTGGGCCTTGGGGACTTTGGAATTTGAGAAAATAACAAGTTGCCTAGCCAACAAACTTAAAACCCAAAAGTCCGAGTCTTGGGGACCTGGGGACTTAAGAAATAAAGTCCACCAAGCCACAAAATCTTAAGACCCAAAAAACCGGGTCTTGGGAACTTGGAAGAAAATTTTCACAATCCCGAAACCCGGACTCGGTACTTATTGGAAAGAAATGTATACCACAAGTCAAAAATATGCAAGCATAAGGTCGAAAAGTGCATACCAAATGGATGACCAGAAGGGCCATCAATGCCATAGAAGTTTAAACGTATTACAAACCAAAGTAGTAGTATCAAAAGTGCATAGGCGCACTATCAAATAAACAAAGTGTAACAGGCATATTACAAATTCCTATTGGCCGAATGAGTGTTTGTTGGTAAAAACGATAAACATTACTCGGCGTCCATAGCCGAGTCATCAACAGTGGTCTTGGCAGCCGGGTCTTCGGTGGTCTCCTCTGTAGCTTTCCCTGCCTCTGTGTCCGGGTCAACCGCGGAACCAGCGCGAGCTGGAGGAGGGACAACTAGAGTCGATGATGATGGTGCAGAACCGGCACCGGCTTTCTTCTTGGCAACCTCTTCCTTGTATCGAGTCAATATATCAAAGGGAGCAGGGAAATCAGAGGGTACCGGCTTATCTTCAGCATCGTATGAAGGGGTAAGCTTGTTCACAGCGAGTTTCTCGGCAATCAAGCTGGCCGAGTGATGAATCTGAGTGTTGATAACTTTGAGGTCCTTTGCCGCGAACTTCGAGCCATCGGTATTAAACTCGGGAAATCCATTCACAAGCGTTGCCGGCTCAATCTTTGGATAGTAGGATTTGGCTAAAGCAAGACCACGTATCACTCCAACTCGGCACGCCGAGCGTTTCCAGATATCAATCCAGGCAGGGAGTGTCGAGTATTCTTCAAGCATCTGGGTTACGCCACCATAAGTGCCGGTCCACTTCACAGATTCGAGGCCCCACTTTGTCCCCGCTGAGAATTGCCGGATGACAGTTTTGAGTCTCTTCAGCTTCTTGAGGTCATCCAGTTCTCCATCAACTTCACCCGGACCTGCAGAACAAAAGGAAAAGTGATATGGTGAGACTCGGGTTAAAGACCCTACAAAATGAGAAATTTGAGTGATAATCAGGAGGTTAGATGCACTTTACCAATGATGGAGCTGTAAGTATCGGCAATAAAGGTCGAGAGTTTCTTCAAAAGCTCTTCAGCGGTATGGAATTTCTTCTTGTACTTCTTGCACTGCTTAGAAAGCTCCTTAACCTCGGCCTTCATGTCTTCACGAAGTTTGGTCTCAGCCTCCAGGAGCTCGTTGGTTTTCGCCAATGTCTCATTGTCCGGGTCACATAAACCTGAAAAAAGACAAGGAAACATCAGTCGGCAGCAGGGTAAAGTTGCACATGAAAAAGTTATATAGCTATGAAAGTACTGAGTCAACTGTTGACAGTTTACCCGGAACTTGGGGACTAGGATGAGTATGTAAATAGTACCAGTTAAGTTACATGATGCTCAGCTGCCAGAGACTCGATGATATCTTTTTCAGTCGCTTTCAGAGAGTAGTACTCCTCCAGCATCTTTTCAAATTCAAGGCCATTGAGAGTCGGCCTGGAAGAGCTAGGGTTCTGATTACCCGGTGGTGGGGTCGCCTCCCGTTTGAGTGGGTCGACTCTGGTTGCCTGGGTGTTGGGAGCAGGAGTTTCCCTCTGCGTCCCAAGGTATTCGATGTCAGGATCAGCCGACTGATGCATGGGTGGAGGAGACTCGGTCCTGGGAATGGCCGTGTCATCCAGCTCTTGCTCTTCAACGAATGGGGGCTTAATGGCGCTCTCCGGGTCTTCCATTGCCGGGTTATACACAGGGGTCTCCTCTTGGTCACTAAGTGTAACCTTGGCTCTGAGGAAAGAAAAACAAAAAGTTAGTAAGCAGTAGACGGAAAATGCGTAAAATATAGATATATTGGCAAATAAGGCATGCGAATTACCCGGTATTCACGACAAAGTCGCTTGGAAGATCATTACTGGACCCGGAAGACACTGACAAAGAATCGGAAAGTGAGACTCGGAGCTGTCCGGCTAACGGATGACTCGGAGATGGATATTGTTGAGGAATGTGGGCAGAATAAGTTGGAGGAGTACCGGCTCGGCGAGCGGGCGACATAGGGATCCCGGGGTTGAGGGGATCGTCACCCGGAGAAGTCCGGGTTGCCCGTCGCTTGGCTGCGATCGTGTCCTTCAGAGATGATGTAGTGGTTAGATACCTGTTAAGTTTGCACATATTAGCATAGGAGTACGGCTCTGAGGTCATGGAGGAGTACGGCAACTTGAAAGTAACTCCTCTGGGTTTCCTCTTCTGGCCAACCTCAATCTCCGGCTCTGCCTCGCTCTCCTCCGATTGAGAGCCGTACTTATCAGCTGGTGCTGGTGATTATGGGGCATTGTCGGAAGGAGGAGAATGTTGGTCTAATAGACTAACAAATTATGTATTAAGTAATGACTCGGAATTACCTTCATCACTGTTAGTCGGTTCCTCCTCCTCCTCCGAGTTTCCAGAAGGGGGAGGGGTGACAATCTTCCAAAATGCATCGGTTTCCTGGGTGAGAAACAACAGAGACAAAGGTTAGAATGTATACATAAGAAAGATCAGTCGGTATAGAAGCTGTTAGTCGGTTCTTACTGGAGGAGCCGGGTTTGAACGCGTAAAAGGGCTAAGTCCGGAGCTGCTCTTAATGACATCAACTTTCTCGGCCAAGAAGTTCTTCGTGGCCTTATTGACATCTACGGCCGGGTATGATTTCTCCGAGTATCGGAGAGAATCGGTTAGGTGATCGGAATACTCACAGATGAGCTTTGGGCGTATGCTATTTGGCTGGATCCGGCAGCTGATCCAGGTTTTGATTAAGTTTAGCCCGATGAGACCCTGCGCTGCTAACACGGCAAGCTTATGAAGGAGGGGCTGGATTGACTGTCTGTCGGCTTCGGGCGCGAAAGAGCTAAGATTATCGGAGAGGGATAGAGTTTCAACAGGGAAACCCGACAAAGGCTTTTGGCCGGGTGTGGATGTGTCTTGGCAATAGAAAAATGTTTTCTGACAGTGCTTCACATGTGTGTGAAGGCTGAGAGTCGGCATCAGAGAGTTTTTACTTCTCTGGATGGATACCCCCCCCCCCCCACATACGAGGAGGGGCCCGTCCGTGCTCTCCCGGCAGGGCTTGCATTGAAATAACTCCAAAACCAAGGCAAGGTTTGGGGGAATGCAGAGATAGGCTTCACAAAGAACTATGAAGTGGCAAATATTTAAGATCGAGTTTGGACCAATGTCAAAAACTCGGAGTTTGTAACGATCTAGAAGATCGCGGAAAAAAGGATGACCCGGGGGGCGGAAACCCCGGATCACATGCTCAAGGAAAACGACTACTTCACCTGGACCGGGTGAAGGCCGGGTCTCCTCTTCAGGCGCCCTCCAGTGTATCTCCGACTCTGTGGGTAGGACGCCAGACTCGGCTAACTCCTCCTGCTTGGCCTTGGTAACAGTCGACCTAGCCCAATTGGCTAAGATCGACTGACTTGGCTTTGGCTTCAAAGCCAGGATTTTTTCCCTTGAGGTTGGCGCTAGCCTTGGGAGCCATGGAAATGGATCTAAATGAAATTGAGTGTGAATGAGTAAGGATCTAACGTTCAGAAAATGCATCTAAATTGTAGAGCAATGGAAGAAAGATGTAGGCAAGATGGAAAAATGCATCTAAGATGAACATTCACTTAAGGTTGGAAAAAGAGAAAACCTAGATCTAAAAATTAATGGAACTTACCGGGGCGGTGGCGGAGCGAAGCTCGGCGCGCGGTGGCGGCGGTCCGTTGACGGAGGCGGGCGCGGCGGCGGCGGCTCGCAGACGGCGGCGTGCGCGGCGGCGGCGGTTCGTTGACGGAGACGAGCTACACCGAGAGCTCCAATGGCGCGGACGGAGGCGCGGACGAAAGCGCAGGTGGAGGCGCGGGTGGCGGCCGGCGATAAGCTTGGCGGCGCACGCGGGTGAATCCGGTGGCTAGGGCTCACTTTTGCGATTGTGGGCGCAGGAATGAGCGGGAGGAGGAAGAAGAGGGAAAGTGGCGTTTGGGATTTTTAGGGTTTCCCCCTGGGCCTATTTATAGGCGCAGGGAAAACCCTAGGGCCCAACGGTAAGTTGAGTGGTTTTCGGAATAAGATTTGATCCGGGCCGTGAATTTGGGGATAAAGATCTTGGTTATTATCGCGTGATATCCGGATTAATCAAGTTGGTTGAGAGAGTCAGATTTGAGACGTTTTTACTCGGACTAGCCGATAGAGAAATGGAGGCTGGGTTATAATATGCTTTCTTGGAGTGTTAACCCGGGAAACGATACTTTGGCTCGAATGAAACTGGGTTATTATGTGGACCGCCCAAAGAGCAGGCTTGGCGAGTTATGGATATGAATGTTTATTGTTTTGCAGGGAATAGCGTGCGCTTCATGGTTGATCCCAAGATGCCCAAGCTATTATGGGGACTACTGTTGGGGCGATGATAACCCGGTAGGTTCACGCTTGGGCGAGACCCGGCCAGGAGGACATCGCGCGAGACCCGACCCAGGAGAAAGGAAGTTTTAGAAGACCTGAAAGGGAGCGTGGGCCTTATAACTCGTACCTTGGGGGTCACGGTAGAGGATTTAGGGTTACGTACGGATCCCGTGTGGGTTTTGGAAAGTACCTTGTATGAAAAGCCAAGGAGCCGGGTGATATATAAACCGGCTCCTGGGACAGAGAAACCAGAGCTTTCAAGATATTCGAGTATTCTAGTAATACGAGAGTTGATATTCGTAACCCTAGATCGGAGTCTCGGCGACATTGCAGCTCGAACTCCCCGATCGTTAGTTGATATGATTTCCTCTGAGCTAAACCCTCTCCCAAACACCAGAGTCGATTTGCCCCCAAACTAAGTTACCCCTGGTAACGTCTGCCGTGATTATCCCACGACAAGTACGATCATTTTGATCAAAACCAACACCCATTTTATGTTAACCCACTACACAAAATATGTTGATACACGACACTCTATTTTCGTCACTAAATTTTCGCTATATTTTTCCATGACGATACTATGACGAAAAACAAATCGTTGAAAACCGAGCGTCAGAAATGGTCCATAACAACGATTTCTTAGAAACCGTCATGGACGTCCACGACGATTTCAGAACGTCGTAAAATTATGACGATCTAAAATCGTCGTGCACATCCCGCACATGCCACATCAGCTCCGACGTGGCCTGTCCTACGTGGCAAGATAATGACGAAATTGAATCGTCTTATATCGAAATCAGCCCGGTCCATTTCGTTGACGTACATGGGCCTAGCCCAACAATGTTGCCCATTTATTATGTTTTCCAGGTGCAGCTGAATGGGCCAAGCAAAATATTTTGGTCTTTTTATTTTCTAGCCAAAGGCCTTTTTACGGGTCTACATTGGTCAAACATGCCAGAAATATTTAAATAATGACAGATCGTTTTCAAAGTAGGACCCACTTGTCAGTTCCAAAACTCACGTTTCCAATTCTCATATATAATCAATATTTCAAATAGAACAGAGAGTACACATAAATTTCATCAAAAACACTAAAAAGTCTATTACAATCTTTAGGCGGCATTCTCTTTACCACGATCATAATACAAACCATGATCACACAGATAACACTATCTAGAGATGGCTCATTCTTTTCAAATACAAAACCTCATTACTACCACAACAGCGACTTCTACCTTCAACGTGTTATACTGAAAGGCTTCCAGGTTCCTGTCTCTCCGTGGTGTCCCATCTCTTGCTTCTTACAACCCTTTCTGCACATACAGACCGGACATATTAGTAATAAAGATGAGTTTTCAAAAGCTGGGACATTCTTAACAACGCTATGCTGAATTTATTCGAACTGAACTTAGTCTGTTGTTTACAAGCTATTCAGCATCGTACGATTCAAACACTAATGCAACAAATGGTCAAACCAAAACAACAGAGAGTTCAGTTTTTTTTTTGATAAAGGGAAGTATATTAATATCGCGGAGATACAAATTACACCCTGCCTCTCAAACAACGCAATGGATGCACACAGCCGAAAGACAATAAAAAGAAGAAATAAAAAAAGAAGAAAAGTCCCGCTACAGGTTAACAATTCTCGCGGTATCCGCACAACCACCACCTAAACAACAGCTGACGTCCAACTCTTCGAAAACAACGTCTCCAAGAAAAACGGTGCCAGGCACAACCAATTAAGGCCAGACCTTGGGTTTTCACCCTGAAGATAATCCTCGCTCTCAAAACAACGGCTTCAAGAAGACCAGTGCCAGGCACAAACAATTAAGGCCAGACCTTGGGTTTTCACCCTGAAAGGTAGGACTTTGGACTCCACGCATATTGTCTCCCCCTCTGACATACAGATGCCACGAATCTTGTAACTCCAAGCCAGTTCCCCATTGATGCAAAGACTCCGAACACCGTTGCTAGTCCTCCAATCTCGCCTTCGATGACTGAGCATTGCGACCAAATTCCACCGATCCAGCAATCTCCAAGCATTGCCTATGGGAGTCGCCGGCGGAGCCTTACGGTCGACACCCCGGCTTGATCAAAGAGGACCTACAACATGATCTTCATCTTCGCGCGACAGGAAACCTTAGGACCATCGCCATTATTCTTCAGCCTCGCGGCCCGACACCGCGAAGCCACTCCCAGCAGGAAAGCATCATAGAAGGGGTAGACCATTGCCCAACACTAGGTCGCCGGCGAGACCAAGGTCGTAGCCAGACTACCACGGCCGGCCAAGGCCGAATCCGATACCCAAGATCATCGGGCATCAAATCCCCGCGTCCCCAAGCGATTCCCGGATCTGATCCAGGCGCCCGCCGGCGACGCAGCACCCCTGTCGTACCACCTTCCCGCCGGGAGGCTCAAGCGCCGGCCCTAGACCGCGCCGCCCCATGCCCACCGTCGGCTCTCCACCGCCTCCATGGAGCGCCGCCACGGAGCATCTCTCCTGCCCACCGTCGGGGACGGGAGCGCCGCCACCACCGCCGGCAACAGGCGGCAACGACGGCAGGGTCGGGGGGTAGGAGGGGCTCGGGAGGGAGGGAGGTGCGGGCGCCCCCGGAGTCGCTGGAGGGGGCGGCTCGGGAGGGAGATGGCGGCTAGGTTTGTCAGGGCGATGGAAACAGAGAGTTCAGTTAGATATGGAGGGAGTGTGCAGGGCAGCACTCGCGCTGCACCTGAAGGCAAGGAGGCACAAACGAGTACTTTGTGTGGATATTTCATCTAATAGGAAAAAACAACTAACAAGAACACAGAAAATTACAACTATGTCAGATGCATATCTCAATGACACCAACCAAGGGAGGCACAAACAAGGAGCTCACCTTCTTTACCGTGGATCTTGAACACTGTCGCACCCGGACTTCTAGAGGATACTCGCAGTTCCGTTGAACAGTAGTTGATTGGATTACGGGGCTTACCGGCACCCGCATCTCTTACGAGTTGGCCAACACACGTATGTGCGACAACCAACCCCTATCTGTTCATCGTCTACGTAAACCATCCCATAGAAATCAGGATACTACCATTGACGTACTTCATACCATACACACATGGTACGTCAACGGCGTTGAACAAACTGATAGCACAACATATCTCTAAGACACAAATAAATAGAAACAAGTTGCAAATAGCTCTCACTAGAGCAGAGATAGCAAATACAATCATCCAGAGGACACATGTCCCAACATATCATCATTACATCTCAGCGGAAGCATTCAAAGGGTCTGAGTACAGACAAAATCCAAATAGGCTTAAGAAGCCAGAAAATGAAAAGACGGAGCCCATCCACGATGTCTCGGATCCTGCCCAGGTCCGCTATCTACTCGTCAGCAGCCTCGTCAAACTCCACGTAGTAGCCGTCACGGGGATCCTCGTAAGCGTAGTCTGCGGAAACCACAGCCCCAAAGGGGTCAGTACAACAACGTACTGGCAAGCAAGACTCACAGTTCACCAAGGTGTAACCCGTCAACACCAAGCACAGATGCTTTGGGTTCAACGGAAGAAAGGGGATATAAAAGATGCTGCAACTGGCTGCTCTAACCAACTACAGAACATGACATAACTTCCGGCTAACAGAAAGGGGATAAGATAGCGTATCGTAACCAACTTCAACTAACCACGAAACAAACCCATCCTGGATCTCGCCCCTTATCCAAAGAAGCAATCCGAGGATAACTCACACAGTTGGATTAATGATGGTTCAAGTTATTGTGTCAATTAGACTATTACTAGTCAAGTTATCATTAGTTAGGTGTAAGTTGTTCTGAGTACTTGTTAGCCAGTACTTTCACCAAGTTAACCATAACCGCGGAAAACACGGCTTCTCGAGAAGATTTATCCCTGCAGGGGTGCACCAATTTGGCCGTACACGTAAGAATATCCCGCCAGACGGGAATCAAACCCACCAAGCGAGGCACTCTACACAACTCAACTCTTCTTCGCATCAAGCCCAAAGAACCCCGTGCAATTGAGCGCATGGCTAATCAAGCCCCACGAAGAAAAGGGGACCCTCATAGCACTCTAAGAACGTGTCTCCCTAAATGCCGACTACAAAAGTTTCCACCCTGGCCTCGGGTTCGTACCTGCATATGCGTGCGGCAAATGGAAAACCCGAACTAAATGAGGCGATTTGGACGAGATGCGAATCGAATCAAATTGAGGGGGGCGCCCATACACGCTTCCCACATGCGGTTAGTGCGCTCATCATGGATCAGTAGACAAGACCCTTTTCCTAATTAGGGTCGACACTAGCAGGCCTCAAAACCATGCCGGGCCTCCTGCCGGTGCCTTATCAGCAAATTATTATTACCTCAAAATTAACAGGTTGATTGTTTAAACATCGAGCCCCAGAACATAATAGAATATGATAACAGAAAGTAACGGGTAACAGACTCGAGCAGAAACAACCCTAAGCATGCTAGTAAGACACGGGCAACAAGCAAAGGGGTTATAGGTGTGGAGGTGAGGCAATATCATGGTTAAGGGATAACATGTGATAGGTTCGAACAGAAGCAACGATTCATATGGCTAGCAGAAATAGACAACGGAAAGTATCGGTAACCAATGTTGAAAGGAACACAGTGGTTCATGTGAGTGATAACTTGCCTGCAAACTCAGCAGCCTGGTACTGACCTAGATCCTCAGAAGGGGTGTCGTAAGTATCGTCTATCTCAACGTCGTCGTCTATTCGAGAAGAAGCAAACAAACAACGCAGAGAGACAAACAATCAATAACATGGCATAATGCACAATCATGGGATGATGCATGACCATTTAATTGATGCATCAAAATAAACTAGTTGACATGGTAACAACATGATTAAATGGACCCACATGCAATTTGCGAGTGCATATGGAAAGCCCATGAATTATGGTTGAAAAAATTGTTTTACAACTAACCAATAGGTGAAAATGAATTAGCATGATGCATGGATGAGGAAAACAGAAAAATAACAACAATAGAAACAATTTAAAATAAGGTTTACCAAGTTTAGAAATTTATTTATTAAGTTAAGAAATTTTGGTTACTTAAAGGTGTTACACAAGCATTTGTGGTTTTCAGCAATTTAAATTGTTCAAAACAAATAACCAAATTCATATTTGAAAAGAACATAAATTTTTAGGGGGATTACATGTTTCAATTATTGAAAAAGGAATTAAGAGGAATTATTTATGAATTAAACAAGTTAAACAAGATTTAAATGAATTAAATTCAAGTATGAATTTATTTGAATTTTTATTTGTTCAAAACATAAATTCAAATTCATATTTGAAAAGCTTATGTTTTTCTAGTTTGAAAACATATTTTATATGTTCAAAAATAATTTAATTTAAACAAGTTATGAATTTAGCAAATTTAAATGATTTAAACAAGGTTTAAATTATTCAAGCAATTTTAATTATTCAAAACATGAAACAAAATTTTTATTTGAAAAGATGTTTCAAAATAGCATGGAAAACATATTTTATTTACATTATTTGGATTAAGTATGAATTAGTTATGCAATTAATTAAATTTCAAATGAATTGTTTGAATTTGAAATTTGAATGCATTTGAATTATTCAAAACAGAATACAAAGGGTTTAAATAGATAGACAATTAAATTTGGTTCAACAAACATATTTTACTTTTATTATTTGGGTTTGTAATTTAAAAGTTATTTACATTTTAAATTTGAGGACCAATCTGTAAAAGAAAAAGGGTTTAATTTGAAATAGAAAAGCTGAAAAACAAAATGTTACTCTGCAGTGGCTAGCGACTGCCACTGACAGAGGGCCCCTGGGGCCAACGTGGCAGCAGCGCGCACTCAGCAGCTGACAGGGGGGCCACCCTATCAGTGCCTTTCGCAAAAGTGGGGTTTATTCCGCGGGCGCAGGGCTCGAACCCGCGAGCGAGCGCGTGCGCTGAGTGCTACCGCTGCGGTAGCGAACGTTTCTTGTCAGTATACGCGACGCAGCCAAGTTGAGGTTCAGTTTCGCTTAACTGAATTTTAACTGCGCGCGCGTTGTCTGAACCTTGACAGAAAACGACGGCCGGCGGCGAGCTGTGGCCGTGCGTGGGTGCTCGCCGTGCTGCTGGTGCTAGGGTGGTGCAGCGTGTGCTTGCGCGCGGACACGAGAGAGAGGAAGGAAAGAGAGGTGGGAGGCGGTGATCACCGTGAGGGACAAAAGGTGGTGGTCGACGGCGAGGTGGACGACGCGGACAGCGGCGAGGACGGCGGCGGGGATGCAGTGGCTTGAAGGCGTCGTGCAGGTGTCGAGGATGTCGAGGACGACACGGCGGGTTGATCCCCGCGGTCAGCTAGGGTGGAGGAGCACGGAAACGTCGACGAACGCCATGGGTTCCGAGAGGTGGCGACAGTGAGGTTCAGAGGTGGAGGGGAAACCGGCAGAGAGAGGGGAATTGGCGGCGGAGCTCGAGGGAGAGGGGTGGTAGGCGGCTAGGGCAAGCTCGGGGGGTCTAGGCTAGGTTTATAGGCAGCTAGGGCTGCTCCCGACCGTCTGCTCGCGACGGCGCCGACGTGGCGTCGCTCGATGAGCTGCCGTACGCGGGGAAGAAAGAGAGTGGGGAGGAGCGAACCGGTACCAGGCCAGGGAGCTGGGCTGGGCTGCTCCCCTCCTCTGCGCGCGTTTTTTTTTTTAATTTGTTCTGTTAGTTTTTTTCTTTTGCAGAATTAGAAATAGGAAGAAGACTAGGGTTTTTGAGTTAGAAATTTTTAGGGAAAATTTTGTAAAATCTTTTTATTGCAATAGCAACACTTGCTAAGTTTTGGTTTTCCAAAAATTCAAAATAAAAGTGTTGTTTGTAAATTGATTCCAATTTGAATGGATTTTAATTATTAAGTGAAATATTGAAACAATGTTTAAAATAGGGTGAACCCTAAAGTTTAAATGGAACAAAAGGGTTAGAAATGTTTGTGGTAATTTTCATGATTTCAAATTGGGTGCTGTTTGTAAAATGCAATTGGATTTGAATTTTGAATGCTATTTGGAATTAAGTGGATGATTAAAAGCCACCATTTTTAATAGTTGAACCTTAAGGATTAATTGGAAACAATTGAGGTTTTGAGTTGAACTTTTTATTTGAAAAAGATTGTAACATAACAAGTATGAAACAAAGGTTTGAATATTGGTTTGAATTTGAAATAGAAAACAAAGGAAAACAGATGGGAACAAAAATGAAAACAAAGGCAATGAGTATGATGACATGATGCAAAACTTTAATAAACAAGAAACAAACATTCTAAGTGGAAGTTTTCATACTTGGGATGTTACAAAACGCCCCCCCTTGAAGGAATCGCGCCCCGAGATTCCTTACTGAGAAGAGAAAAGGTCCGGATACTTCTTGCGAAGATCCTCTTCGGTCTCCCACTTTGCCTCTTTATCGGAATGATGCGACCATTGCACTTTCAAGAACTTGGTGATCTTGTTGCGAGTCTTACGCTTGGTCTCATCGAGAATTCGAATAGGGTGCTCCTCATAAGAGAGATCATCTTGCAGTTCAATGGAATCATGATCAACTGCACGATCTGGATCTTTGAAACACTTCTTGAGCTGTGACACGTGAAACACATCGTGCACCTTGGATAGTTTTTCTGGAAGTTCAAGACGATAGGCATTTTCCGCACGCCTTGAGAGAATGTTGAAAGGACCACTGTATCTTGGTGCAAGCTTTCCTTTCACACCAAAACGATGAGTGCCTCTGAGCGGAGTTACACGGAGATATGCCTTGTCACCAGGTGCATAGATCATATCGTTGTGCTTGCTGTCATAGTAGCTTTTCTGACGAGACTGAGCAATCTTGAGATTGTCACGAATGATGCTAACTTTCTCTTCGGCTTCCTTAACAATGTCAGGGCCTAAGAGTGAATGTTCACCAGCTCCAGACCAATTGATTGGACTCCTGCATCTGCGGCCATAGAGAGCTTCAAATGGTGCCATGCCTAGGCTTGCCTGGAAGCTGTTGTTGTAGGAGAATTCAGCATATGGAAGGCAATCCTCCCATTTCATGCCAAAGGAGAGACCACATGCTCTGAGCATATCCTCGAGAATCTGATTGACTCTTTCGACTTGCCCTTGAGACTGAGGGTGATAAGCTGTGCTGAACAGAAGTTTGGTGCCCAATGCTTCTTGAAAGCTTTTCCAGAAATGAGAAGTGAATATGCTTCCACGATCTGAGCTTATTTCCAATGGAACACCATGAAGAGGAACAATCTTTGCTGTGTAGAGCTCTGCTAACTGGCTAGCTGAGATTGTTTCTTTGACAGCAAAGAAGTGAGCTACTTTAGTGAGACGATCAATAACAACGAAGATTGCATCGTTTCCCTTCTTGGACTTTGGAAAAGCAGTGATGAAGTCCATTTCAATCATGTCCCACTTCCACTCAGGAATTTTCAGTGGTTGGAGTAGACCGGTTGTTTTCTGATGGACTGCCTTAACACGTTGACAAACGTCGCATTCAGAAACGTATTGAGCAATTTCACGTTTCATGCCAGGCCACCAATACAGCGTTTTGAGATCCTGTTACATCTTTGTACTTCCAGGGTGTATGGAGAGAGGAGTTTCACGAGCCTCCTTGAGAATGACATCTTTGAGACTTTGAACTTGAGGAACTGCAATGCGTCCTTCAAAGAACACAGTTCCTTTGTCATCAATTGAGAAGGACTTAAATTTCTCCTTGCCTTCTTTGATGTGTTCTACCATCTTCTTGATTTCAGCATCACGAAGTTGTTCAGAACGAATCTTGTCCTCGAGAGTTGGACTGGCTGTCAAGCTTGCAAGATAGCCTTGAAGAACAAGACCAAGGTTCAGCTTCTGGAATTCTTCATGAAGAGGAGGTTGGCTTTCCATGATCATGAGATTATTGCAATACGACTTGCGACTGAGAGCATCGGCCATAACATTAGCCTTGCCTGGAGTGTAAGAAATTGTGAGATCAAAGTATTTAATCTTTTCAATCCATCTCCTTTGCCTGAGGTTTAGATCTGGCTGAGTGAAGATGTATTTCAGACTCTTATGATCGGAAAAGATTTCAGTGCGATTACCCAACAAGTATTGTCTCCATTTCTTGAGGGCAAACACCACTGCTGCAAGTTCAAGGTCATGTGTGGGATAGTTTTGCTCATGTGCATTCAACTGTCGTGAAGCATAAGCCACAACTTGACGTTCTTGCATAAGAACTGCACCTAGACCTTGGAGAGATGCATCGTAGAATATCTGGAAAGGTTTGGTAGGATCTGGGCCAACCAGAACTGGTGTAGAAGTGAGTTTAGTCTTCAGGAGATTGAAACTTTCATCACACTGTGGAGACCAAACGAACTTCTTGTCCTTCTTTGTGAGATCAGTGAGAGGTTTGGCAATCTTGGAAAAGTTTTGGACGAAACAACGGCAATAGCTAGCCAAGCCAAGAAAACTTCTAACTTGCTTCACCGTCTTAGGAGGTTTCCAATCAACAATTTCTTTAACCTTTTCTGGGTCAATGGCTATGCCCTTGGCAGAGATGACATGACCAAGGTAAGCAACTTCTGGAATCCAGAACTCACATTTTGAGAACTTGGCATATAGACGATGCTCGCGAAGTTTGATGAGAGTGAGACGAAGATGTTCTTCATGCTCTTCCTCAGATTTGGAGTAGACCAGAATGTCGTCAAGATATACCACAACGAACTTGTCGAGGTATTCGTGGAAGACAGAATTCATGAGTCGAGAGAATGTCGCCGGTGCATTGGTGAGACCAAAGGACATGACGGTGTATTCATATAGACCGTACCGAGTGGTGAAAGTTGTTTTTGGAATATCTTCCTTTCTGATCTTTATTTGATGGTAACCCATTCTCAAGTCCAACTTGGAGAATATTGAGGCTCCAGCAAGTTGATCAAAAAGATCATCGATACGAGGAATTGGATACTTGTTTTTGATGGTTTTCTCGTTAAGAGGACGATAGTCAACAACGAGTCTCTTTGTTTGATCCTTTTTCGCAACGAACAGAGTTGGGCAACCCCAAGCCGAGGAACTAGGTTGAATGTAACCTTTTTCCATGTACATATCGATTTGCTCCTTTAACAGTTTCAGTTCAGGAGGAGCTATCTTGTATGGATGCTTAGAGATTGGAGCAGTACCTGGTTCAAGCTCGATCACGAACTCAACTGCTCTGTCCGAAGGCATCCCTGGCAACTCTTCTGGAAAGACGTCAGGGAATTCACAAACCACCGGAACATTTTCAAGTAGAGGTAGAGGTTTTGCATCGAGTGTGTACAGCTGAACAGAACTTGATTCATTTGGAGAATAGACTATCTGGCCAGAAGGGTGGAACAGAGTTATTGACTTCTGAGCACAATCAATCGTAGCTTTATTGGCCTTCAACCAATCCATGCCAAGAATGACATCAATGTCAGAACTGCCAAGCAACATGAGAGAAGCAAGGAAAATGTGGCCTCCAATTAGGATTTGATTGTCCTTACTTATCTTGGAGGTCAACATTTGAGATCCCGGTGAGTGAACAGTGATTTGATTGCTTAGTGGAACCACAATTAGGTTGTTTGTTGTGGCAAAGGTTTTTGACACAAAATAATGCGATGCTCCGGTATCAAACAACACTTTAGCTGGAAAAGAGTTTACGGGTAATATACCGAGAACGACGTCAGGAGCTTCCTCAGCTTTGTCGATCTTGACATGATTCACCGTCGCGGTCCTCCCGACAGGCCTGTTGTTGGAGTTGAAGGCTTTTGCCGGGGGAGCACGCACCATTGCCTGGTTTCTGTTGGGACGAGGTGGTGGTGGAGGTAGCTGCCTCTGAGTGCACTTGTCAGCGTAGTGCCCCGTCTGCTTGCATTTGTAGCAAGTGACGACACGAGGAGTATATGGCCTTGGTTGCCCCATTGAAAACCTATGACCTTGCATGTGAGCTGGGTTGGGTGGGCGGGGAGCAAAGCCTGGAGAAGCTTGGGCATATGGAGCCCTAGTGACAGCACCATTTGGCACCCAGATGCGGCGCTTCTGCGGAGGGGTGGTCATGTTGGAGGAGGAACCACCCTCACGCGAGTGCTTTCGAGACTCCTCGAACGCCTTGCGCCCATTTTCTTCATTGAGCGCGGTGTTAACGAGCTCCTCGAAGTCTTTGGCCTTGATGTTGGTGAGGGCGTACTTGAGTTTCGGGTTAAAACCTCTGCGGAACCTTGCCATCTTCTTAGCCTCAGTGGACACCTCATCACCAGCGTAACGAGCGAGGCGATTGAACTCACTCTAATAGCCAATGACGTCCAGCTTGCCCTGCTTGAGTGAGCAAAACTCTTCACGCATCCTTTCCATGAGACCATCTGGAATGTGGTGCTTCAGGAAAGCTTCCTTGAAACAACCCCAGGTGATTGGGTAGCCAGCTCTCATGGTCTGGTAGTTCTCCCACCAAGTAGCTGCCTGACTCTTCAGTAGGTAGGAGGCATACTTGACCTTGTCTTTCTCAGCAACGTGAGCAATCTCCAGAGCCCTAGCTATCTCGCGGATCCAGTCATCAGCATCCAGAGGCTCGCGTGTTGCCACGAAAGCTCTCGGGCCCAGACTCAGAAACTCCTTGATACTGACTCGTGGAGCATTTTGGTTGTTGTGCTGGTTAGTCTAGAACTGGGCCATCTGTGCCATGACTTGGGTCATCTGAGTCAACAGCTCCGTGATTGGCGGTGGCTCAGGCGGGTTGTTCCTTGTTGGCGGCATCCTGAATGGAAATGCAGTTTAGCACAACAACAGAAAAGGATAGACTTGGAAACCGAAAGAGAGATTATTCCGACGCATGAATAGATAACCAACAGGTACATCATAACATGTTCAAATACATCAGAATATCCAACACACCATAAATGGTTCGAATGCCAAAGGATAACTAAACATAGCTAAGAATGGATACAGCGGTACTCCCATGCTCATCACGCAGGACGGCGGTGAGTAGTACGACGAGAGGTACGGTGAGGAGCACGCCCACGAAAGTAGGTAGAACGACGATCCACATAGATCTGACGTGGTCTGAGAGCGACTCTAGGTGTGGTGAAGTACATAGCGTCGACTCCCTGTGCTCCAAAGCGTGGAATCCCAGTGTAACCAGCACCGAGGTTGAGGAGTGGACCTCTGATCGGCTCGTAACCTCCAGCATCTGGTAGACGACGACCAACTGGCTGATCGAAACGTGCAAAGCACTCATCTCCAACAAAGTATGTGGTGTAAGTCGCCAGACGAGTCAAAGCAAGGTAGAGCTGCTCTCTGACTGAAGCCAACTCCTGAGAGAGTGTGCTGGCAACTGCGTCACTGTGCCTCACAAACTGAGCGGTGGTGTGCAGCCTGGAGTTATCATGCTCATAAACATCCAAGTTGTCGTAGAGAGTGAAGTGAGCTCCCTCCGAAGTGATGTAACCACGGGGGATGTGGCGATAGATAGAATCGTCAAATCCCCAGTAGTCAGCACGAAGGACGGTGAGACTCACATAAGCTGCCTGCTGCACGGCCATATCCACTGTGGAACCTACTGCCTCGTAGCGGTGGACAACGCTCATGCCATCATCTGACAGAATGTAGACGATAGCCTGGTAGTAGGTCTGGTCAAACTCTCACTGCTGCTCGTAGACCTGGTACTCTGGTGCCCAACGGAACCCCAGATAAGTAACCATGTCTCTCAGCATCTCCGGATAACCGGCAGTGCTCTCGCAACGAGTCATCCGAACCACCTGCGGGTAGAACCTGAGATCCATCTGCAGATGATCGGGGAAGTTTTGATTAGACGTCGGTAGAGAACTGAAGTGGAAAGCAACAACAAGGTTTCAACGGACGATAAGGATGTTGAGAAGAACAGGATATTGAAGCAACATCGGGAAACACGAGACCAAAAACTCCTGAGGTACTACGGAAAACCCATCCGGGCTTCTAAAGGATCAATATCTACTGCTTAAGGAATAGAGGATCTGCTTCCGGGGCTTACACGCCTCCGTTCTCAATCATGAGTAGGCAACATGATAAATCATGTCACAACCACCTCCATTCCTATGGTCTAGTAGATATAACTATCCTAGAGAAACCAGGATTCGTGAAAACCTAACTTGAAAGTTTAGGTGAGAAGAGAAAACAACGTTGCACTTCCTTACCAGAAAAGGGAGGGTGGGTGGGGAAAGAAATAAAATAACAGAATTCCTACTCTCACGTTTCATTTTTCCTATATAGCTACAAAATAGTTTCTAGACTCAACTGCGACCAGTAAAAAGGGATCCTACAGGCAGACAGGCTCTGATACCATTTGTCGCACCCGGACTTCTAGAGGATACTCGCAGTTCCGTTTAACAGTAGTTGATTGGATTACGGGGCTTACCGGCACCCGCATCTCTTACGAGTAGGCCAACACACGTATGTGCGACAACCAACCCCTATTTGTTCATCGTCTACGTAAACCATCCCATAGAAATCAGGATACTACCATTGACGTACTTCATACCATACACACATGGTACGTCAACGGCGTTGAACAAAATGATAGCACAACATATCTCTAAGACACAAATAAATAGAAACAAGTTGCAAATAGCTCTCACTAGAGCAGAGATAGCAAATACAATCATCCAGAGGACACATGTCCCAACATATCATCATTGCATCTCAGCGGAAGCATTCAAAGGGTCTGAGTACAGACAAAATCCAAATAGGCTTAAGAAGCCGGAAAATGAAAAGACGGAGCCCATCCACGATGTCTCGTATCCTGCCCAGGTCCGCTATCTACTCGTCAGCAGGCTCGTCAAACTCCACGTAGTAGCCGTCACGGGGATCCTCGTAAGCGTAGTCTGCGGAAACCACAGCCCCAAAGGGGTCAGTACAACAACGTACTGGCAAGCAAGACTCACAGTTCACCAAGGTGTAACCCGTCAACACCAAGCACAGATGCTTTGGGTTCAACGGAAGAAAGGGGTATAAAAGATGCTGCAACTGGCTGCTCTAACCAACTACAGAACATGACATAACTTCCGGCTAACAGAAAGGGGATAAGATAGCGTATTGTAACCAACTTCAACTAACCACCAAACAAACCCATCCTGGATCTCGCCCCTTATCCAAAGAAGCAATCCGAGGATAACTCACACAGTTGGATTAATGATGGTTCAACTTATTGTGTCAATTAGACTATTACTAGTCAAGTTATCATTAGTTAGGTGTAAGTTGTTCTGAGTACTTGTTAGCCAGTACTTTCACCAAGTTAACCATAACCGCGGAAAACACGGCTTCTCGAGAAGATTTTATCCCTGCAGGGGTGCACCAATTTGGCCGTACACGTAAGAATATCCCGCCAGACGGGAATCAAACCCACCAAGCGAGGCACTCTACACAACTCAACTCTTCTTCGCATCAAGCCCAAAGAACCCCGTGCAATTGAGCGCACGGCTAATCAAGCCCCACGAAGAAAAGGGGACCCTCATAGCACTCTAAGAACGTGTCTCCCTAAATGCCGATTACAAAAGTTTCCACCCTGGCCTCGGGTTCGTACCTGCATATGCGTGCGGCAAATGGAAAACCCGAACTAAATGAGGCGATTTGGACGAGATTCGAATCGAATCAAATTGAGGGGGGCGCCATACACGCTTCCCACATGCGGTTAGTGCGCTCATCATGGATCAGTAGACAAGACCCTTTTCCTAATTAGGGTCGACACTAGCAGGCCTCAAAACCACGCCGGGCCTCCTGCCGGTGCCTTATAAGCAAATTATTATTACCTCAAAATTAACAGGTTGATTGTCTAAACATCGAGCCCCAGAACATAATTGAATATGATAACAGAAAGTAACGGGTAACAGACTCGAGCAGAAACAACCCTAAGCATGCTAGTAAGACACGGGCAACAAGCAAAGGGGTTATAGGTGTGGAGGTGAGGCAATATCATGGTTAAGGGATAACATGTGATAGGTTCGAACAGAAGCAACGATTCATATGGCTAGCAGAAATAGACAACGGAAAGTATCGGTAACCAATGTTGAAAGGAACACAGTGGTTCATGTGAGTGATAACTTGCCTGCAAACTCAGCAGCCTGGTACTGAGCTAGATCCTCAGAAGGGGTGTCGTAAGTATCGTCTGTCTCAACGTCGTCGTCTATTCGAGAAGAAGCAAACAAACAACGCAGAGAGACAAACAATCAATAACATGGCATAATGCACAATCATGGGATGATGCATGACCATTTAATTGATGCATCAAAATAAACTAGTTGACATGGTAACAACATGATTAAATGGACCCACATGCAATTTGGGAGTGCATATGGAAAGCCCATGAATTATGGTTGAAACAATTGTTTTACAACTAACCAATAGGTGAAAATGAATTAGCATGATGCATGGATGAGGAAAACAGAAAAATAACAACAATAGAAACAATTTAAAATAAGGTTTACCAAGTTTAGAAATTTATTTATTAAGTTAAGAAATTTTGGTTACTTAAAGGTGTTACACAAGCATTTGTGGTTTTCAGCAATTTAAATTGTTCAAAACAAATAACCAAATTCATATTTGAAAAGAACATAAATTTTTAGGGGGTTACATGTTTCAATTATTGAAAAAGGAATTAAGAGGAATTATTTATGAATTAAACAAGTTAAACAAGATTTAAATGAATTAAATTCAAGTATGAATTTATTTGAATTTTTATTTGTTCAAAACATAAATTCAAATTCATATTTGAAAAGCTTATGTTTTTCTAGTTTGAAAACATATTTTATATGTTCGAAAATAATTTAATTTAAACAAGTTATGAATTTAGCAAATTTAAATGATTTAAACAAGGTTTAAATTATTCAAGAAATTTTAATTATTCAAAACATGAAACAAAATTTTTATTTGAAAAGATGTTTCAAAATAGCATGGAAAACATATTTTATTTACATTATTTGGATTAAGTATGAATTAGTTATGCAATTAATTAAATTTCAAATGAATTGTTTGAATTTGAAATTTGAATGCATTTGAATTATTCAAAACAGAATACAAAGGGTTTAAATATATAGACAATTAAATTTGGTTCAACAAACATATTTTACTTTTATTATTTCGGTTTGTAATTTAAAAGTTATTTACATTTTAAATTTGAGGACCAATCTGTAAAAGAAAAAGGGTTTAATTTGAAATAGAAAAGCTGAAAAACAAAATGTTACTCTGCAGTGGCTAGCCACTGCCACTGACAGAGGGCCCCTGGGGCCAACGTGGCAGCAGCGCGCACTCAGCAGCTGACAAGGGGGGCCACCCTGTCAGTGCCTTTCGCAAAAATGGGGTTTATTCCGCGGGCGCAGGGCTCGAACCCGCGAGCGAGCGCGTGCGCTGAGTGCTACCGCTGCGGTAGCGAACGTTTCTTGTCAGTATACGCGACGCAGCCAAGTTGAGGTTCAGTTTCGCTTAACTGAATTTTAACTGCGCGCGCGTTGTCTGAGCCTTGACAGAAAACGACGATCGGCGGCGAGCTGTGGCCGTGCGTGGGTGCTCGCCGTGCTGCTGGTGCTAGGGTGGTGCAGCGTGTGCTTGCGCGCGGACACGAGAGAGAGGAAGGAGAGAGAGGTGGGAGGCGGTGATCACCGTGAGGGACAGAAGGTGGTGGTCGACGGCGAGGTGGACGACGCGGACAGCGGCGAGGACGACGGCGGGGATGCAGTGGCTTGCAGGCGTCGTGCAGGTGTCGAGGATGTCGAGGACGACAAGGCGGGTTGATCCCCGCGGTCAGCTAGGGTGGAGGAGCACGGCAACGTCGACGAACGCCATGGGTTCAGAGAGGTGGCAACGGTGAGGTTCAGAGGTGGAGGGGAAACCGGCAGAGAGAGGGGAATTGGCGGCGGAGCTCGAGGGAGAGGGGTGGTAGGCGGCTAGGGCAAGCTCGGGGGGTTTAGGCTAGGTTTATAGGCAGCTAGGGCTGCTCCCGGCCGTCTGCTCGCGACGGCGCCGACGTGGCGTCGCTCGATGAGCTGCCGTACGCGGGGAAGAAAGAGAGGGGAGAGGAGCGAACCGGTACCAGGCCAGGGAGCTGGGCTGGGCTGCTCCCCTCCTCTGCGCGCGTTTTTTTTTAATTTGTTCTGTTAGTTTTTTTTTTTGCAGAATTAGAAATAGGAAGAAGACTAGGGTTTTTGAGTTAGATATTTTTAGGGAAAATTTTGTAAAATCTCTTTATTGCAATAGCAACACTTGCCAAGTTTTGGTTTTCCAAAAATTCAAAATAAAAGTGCTGTTTGTAAATTGATTCCAATTTGAATGGATTTTAATTATTAAGTGAAATATTGAAACAATGTTTAAAATAGGGTGAACCCTAAAGTTTAAATGGAACAAAAGGGTTAGAAATGTTTGTGGTAATTTTCATGATTTCAAATTGGGTGCTGTTTGTAAAATGCAATTGGATTTGAATTTTGAATGCTATTTGGAATTAAGTGGATGATTAAAGAACAAATAAATAGTTGAGCTTTTTGTTATTTTTCATGGAAACAAAAGGAAGTTTTATTTGAACTTTTTAGTTAGAGAAATTGTAACATAACAAGTATGAAACAAAGGTGTGAATAATGTTTGAATTTCAATTGTGAAAACAGAGAAAAACAGATGCAAACAAAAGGAAAACAAATGCAAAGAAGGAATGAGTATGATGACATGATGCAAAACTATAATAAAACAAGAATCAAACATTCTAAATGGAAGTTTTCATACTTGGGATGTTACAAACACCCTCGAAAAGTCAGTGGCAACGAGATCCATAGCTGCACGCCGAGCTGGTAGCTGCTGCCGTCCTAATAATGCTGTCATCTTCAGAGATCTGCGGGAAAACAAGTCAATATTGTATATATCATTCGGTTCCCCAATTTTAGGGGAAAATAGAAGCCGTCAAGAAGACGACTATGCTATCTCGCTGGTACCTCCATCTTATGATACTACGCACCATGCATACTCCAACAGAGAATAAATAACAATGAGGAAATCTAATAATGGCATAATTTTCCTCGAGCCCTTCTATGGTACCCCAAAATAGATAACAACCATTCATTTTCATACATCTAACGACCGATAGGATTTCATACTGGTGGTAAAAGGATAACCAGTAGAAATCGTACTAGTCAAAATCGTTCACCATTAAAGAAAAATCTGTAGATGGGCTGGGCCCAAGAACACAGTAACGGCTATGTGCTGAAAAAAAAAACTGTTATCGCTAACTTAGCTCCTGATGCTCGAGGCGACGGAGATGGCGTTGACGCCATGACGCCACCGCCGTGTCGCTGGCGTGTTCCGGTGGTGGAAGTCGACAAGAGACCCTCAAAGCTGGCGGCGAAAAAGAAAAAGGGCCGTGCCGGCAAGGGATGCAAGTTCAGTCGGTTGTGGGATGTGGCGGAGCTCGTCGTCCGCGGCATTAGAGGTCAAGAGAGCAACGCGACCTTCGTTCTTAGTTGAACTGACTCAGAAAAAATAAATCACATGAGGAAGATTTGCCTCGACTTGCTGCTCGACCCAGCTCTTGCTCACTGGCTGTCCTACGCCGCTTCCGGTGCACGATACGAGGTGGGGTTCGGTTAGCCGGTTCAGTTCAAATCAAAGCCAGCGATACCAGGTGCTCATACATGACGTGAACATCACAAGCAGTAATTGCATGGTGAGTTCATGACGCAGCGATGAATACATATACTATAACATCCCAAACGGACGCAACCACGTGATGCTAGGAGGAGGCGAACAGGGCAACGGCGATGACGGCGCTGCGCGGCCAGACGAGAAGGCCTGATACGACACGGCGTCATGGCCAGACTGGGCGGGGGAGGAGTGAAGGACGTGTTCGCTACGACCTCGGCGATGCCTCGCAACCATGCGTTGGGGCCGAAAATCTTTGTTGCTGCGACATATAGAGCTGCTCCAATGGCGGAGAAGAACGGACGTAACATGATTAACGGAGATGTGCATCCGTAAACACCGGCTAATTTCCGCTGCATTCCTCCTATGCCGTTTAAACGACGGACTCATACATGATGGACCTCTTGGGCCGAATCTACCACAACCGTTCGATGAAATCATACTAGTCCCTTCACAGGACTAGTAAAAGGTACCACAGATTAGAAATCTGTGGTGGCGGCGAGACCTGTGCACCAATTGTTAGTGGCTGAGGCCCCAGCCTGGCTTTTGGAAGAGATCAATAAATGGATGAGAGGTATCCTTTGGGCAGGAGCTGCAACGGCACACGGGGGTCAATGTCCTGTGGCCTGGGAGAAGGTTTGCAAGCCCTACTGTTATGGAGGGCTGAACATTAAAAACCTCGAGTTGCAGGGTTTGGCTCTTAGAGTGAGATGGGAATGGTTGAGGAGGACGGACACCTCGAGGCCATGGCAGGGTCTGCCAATGCTTAGAGACACGATGGCAGCTGAGGTGTTTAATTCCATCGTCCACATCAGGGTGGGGGATGGGAGGAGGACACTGTTCTGGAAAGATAGGTGGATTCATGGAGCTGCAGTTGAGGAGATAGCTCCTTTAATCAGAGCGGCAGTTAACACGAGGACCGCTAACAAGAGGACTGTGCAGGAAGCCCTCACCAAAATCAGATGGCTTACGGATGTCAGAGGAGTTTGGACGGCTGAGATGGTGTCGCAGTACATCAATCTGTGGACAATCATTCAGGAGGTCCCCAGGGAGGTGTCCAGGGAGGACGAGTTCCGGTGGCCGGTTGCAGCTTCAGGGGTTTACTCTGCCAATTCTTTTTTTGGAGGGTATGCAATTGCATACCTGACTTTTATAGAAGGGGAGAGAGTTACCACAATACAAAGGCTGACAGCGAGAGTTTCACAACTCAGCTGTCAAACACGCACTCACTCACTCTCTCACACACACCCACACACTCACTAAGCGACTACTCTCGAAAGATGACTCCCACTCCTGCTCCTGCAGCAGCCCACATCTTTTGCTCCTCAAAGATTTTAGTCGCAAGGTCCGATTCAGTCCTGAACTGACGCGTGTTTCCAAACACTCTTGCATTGCGCTGCTTCCAAATGCTCCAGCAAACCAGAGTGACCAGCGAGTCGAAAGCCTTACGTTGCTTGTCTCTAAATCTGTCTCTAACAGCTAACCACCAGTTCTCCAAAGTGTCCATGCAGGTGGGGATGGGAATTGGGGACTGCAGCTTCAGAGAGCAGAGCCACCACACTTGCCTCGTGTAAACACACTGTGCCAGGATGTGGTCAGCAGTCTCGACCTCCTACAGACACAGCTGACACGGGTCTGGCTGGTCCTGGAGGCCATGTCTCGCCCTCCTATCAGATGTCCAAATCCTATGCTGAAGTGCAAGCCACATGAATATCTTGCATTTCGCTGGTGCCCAACACTTCCAAATCCCATTAGCAAGAGGGAACCTGATGAGACCTTGCATGAGCATTTTGTACGTGGAACTGGCCGAATAGACTCCTGAAGCTGAAGCCGGCCAGCTGAACTCGTCTTCCCTCGTCTCCTCCCTATCCGTCCTCTCAATGACTCGCCAAAGTTTGACACATAGAACAACCAAACGTAAGTCGAGGGGGGACTTAATATCAGACAACCATCTGTTCTCCCTTAAGTCCTCATGGACTGTTCTTTTATTAGCTGCTCTCGTGTTGACAGCCTCCCTCAGAAGGGGGGCGACGTCTCCCACCGTGAGGCCATCTAACCACCTGTCTTTCCAAAAGAGGGTATTCCTCCCATTTCCCACTCTAATTCTGACCAGGCTGTTGAACACTTCAGCTGCCAAAGTGTCTCTCAAAACTGGCAGCCCTTGCCAGGGCCGAGACGCATCCGTCCTTCGCAGCCACTCCCATCTAACACGAAGGGCTAGCCCATGCAGCCCTAGGTTTTTAACTCCCAGCCCTCCAAAACTTGTTGGCCTACAGACATTCTCCCATGCCACCAGGCATTGGCCCCCTTGCGCATGTTCCGATCCAGACCAAAAGAGCCCCCTCATCCATTTATCAATTTCCTCCAGCAGCCAGCAGGGGGCCTCAGCCACTAGTAACTGATGGACCGGCCTTGCCGTGACCACAGTTTGACAAGGGAAGTCTACCCGCTCTGGCAATCATCCCACTCTACCAGGAGGGAACACATCTCAGGACCTGGTCGAGCAAAGGCTGCCATTCCTCTTTTGACAGCGGGCGCAAGGCTAACTGAAGCCCCAAGTATTTTATTGGGAACTTCACAATGTTGCAATTCAAAGTCTGAGCAACTAGCCTTTCCTCGGCTTCCTCTCCACGAATGAGCGTTGCAGAAGTATTAGCATAGTTGACTTGCAAGCCCGAGGCTGCACCGAAGATGTGCAGCAATTGCCTTGCAGCGTCCAAGTCCCTTTCCAGGGGTTTTATGAAGATTACCACATCATCTGCATAGACGGACACACGCTGCTTTGCCGTGCAGCCAGAAAGGGGGCGAACAGGTTCTCCTCCACTGCTTTGGAAATCGTGCATGTAAAAAGCTCCATGGCAAGAACGAACAACATGGGGGAAATTGGGTCTCCCTGTCTCAACCCTCTAGCGTGAGCGACTCTCTTCCCTGGGACCCCATTGACCAAAATCTTGGTACTAGCTGTGCGGAGCAGAATGGATATCAAATTTACACCAAGTCTCACTGAAGCCCATCTTCCGCAACACTTCAAATAGAAAGGACCAGGATAGGGAATCAAAAGCTTTGGCGATGTCCAGCTTCAGAAGGACTCCCTTCTCTCTCCTAGTGTTTATTTTCCGAGCCATCTGCCGAACCAACAGAAAGTTGTCATGCAAACTCCTCCCTCTCACAAATGCAGACTAATTAGTACTGACAAGCTCCCCCAATCTCTCCCTGAGCCTGTTTGCTAGGATTTTGGAGAACAACTTGGAGAAGCTATGGACTAAACTTATCGGCCTGTAGTCCCACACCTCCACTGCATCAGGCTTTTTGGTTATAAGCACCATTAACGCTCTGTTCAGCTTTGCAAATCCTCTGCCATCACCATCTGCCAGTTTTTGTAAGGCCGCCATGATGTCCTGTTTGATTATGTTCCAGTCATTGTGATAAAAGGCTCCAACAAACCCATCTAGCCCCGGCGCCCTGTCAGCAGGAAGCTCTTTAATGGTGCTCCAGACTTCCTCCTCGGTGAAAGGTCCATCCAGATCATGTAGGTCCAAGGGTTGCAACCCTACAAAATCGAGGTCAACAGTCGACTCCCTAGTCTGCAGTTTCCCTAGCAACCTGCAGTATGCCTGAAAAAAGGCCTCCTCCTTCTGTGCTTGCTCGGTAATGATGTTTCCCTCCACTCGGATCCTAGGAATGAAGCTTTTTACTCTCCTGCCATTAGCCACCGCATGGAAGAGTCTTGTGTTGGCATCTCCCTCCTTGAGCCACCTGATTCTGGAGCGCTGTCTAGCCATGGTTCTCTCTAGGGAGGAGAGACCAAAGGCGGCCAGTTTGAGCATGCGTCTAAGCCATGCCTCTCCTTTGGTCAGAAGCCTCGAATCCTGGGCGACCTCCAATCTAAGGATGACCGTGTTTGCAATGGCGAGCTGGATCTTGATATTTCCCACCTTCTTCTGGCCCCAAGATTGCAGATGAGAAGCGAGATTTCTGAACAAAGCATCCAGCCTTTTGAAAGGGTCGACAAACTCCTCCTCACACTTCCAGCCTTCTTTAACCGCATCCTCAAAACCCTCCAACTTAAGCCAAAAGAGCTCGAACCTGAAACGTCTCTTAGGCCTCACCGCAGCATTCGAGGAGAGATGTAGAGGAGTGTGGTCTGACACATTGCTGGAGAGAGCTTGCAGGATGCAGTCGGGGTAGCAAATGTCCCAGTCCACAGAGGCTAGGGCTTTATCGATGCGTGTCATAGTAGGAGTGGACCTCTCATTGCTCCAAGTGTAAAGGCGACCATGCAAGTAGATGTCTCTCAGCTCATGCAAGGCAACAAAGCTCCTGAACTTGCTCATCATGTTTCTGTTCAGGTTAGCATTATTTTTTTCGGCCGCCGACAGTATCATGTTGAAATCTCCTACAAGGAGCCAAGGCCATGGGCAAAGGGATCTCCTCTCAGGTAGTTCCTGAAGGAACTGGATTTTCTCCGTATCCGATTGCGGACCATAAACTATGGTGATCGACCACTTTTTATTAGCAACTGTGGTGACTTCACCTGTAAGGGCAAACGAGTCGGTACTAATGTGACCCAAGCTCAGCACCGAGGTGTCCCAAGCCACCAGAATTCGCCCTCTCGTGTCAAGTGCGGGTAAGCATGCGAATCCATCAAAAGACGGTCCAAGACATTGGAGGACAGTGTAGCGGTCCACAATGTTAAGCTTGGTCTCCTGCAGACATACAAGATTGACTTTTACAGACTCCACGAACGTCCTAACAGCGTCCCTCTTCGCAGGATCATTCAATCCTCGGGGGTTCCAACTCAAAATATCAATGCCTGTATCCATAAATATACAGACAAAGTCTCCTCTCCATTGGGCAAGGCCCCTCAATGAGCACTCACTGAGTGACTCCTATGCTGAGCCATCTCCTCCATCGGTGGCAATGCCTTCCCAAAGATGGATGCAACCACACGTAGATGGTCATCCTTCATAGGCGAGTCGAACAGTCCACGTAACTCCTCAAGAGCCTTCTCATCAACCACCATGTTGCCTTGAACGATACCTAGCGCTTTTAGGAGTACGTTTTCTGCTGCAGAAGCCTTCTTGAGTGGCTTGCAAGCGGAGGTGGGGATGCCAGAGCGGCGCGTCATCCTACGAGGAGTGCAAGGAACTGCCGCGGTATGAGGTCCCGAGGTGGCTTCCACTTCACGCAATAGTGGTGGGGCCAGCTTCTTCAGCAAGCTAGCACAGAAAGATATGAGTCTGCTGGCTTGGAGTGCATCAGATGGTCCAGCCAGCTCATCCGGGGGGGGGAGGGAGATGTAGTGGCTCTGTCAAGGGTCCCGAACTCTGAGTGTGCATCTGAGCCCCCCTCCGAGCCCCCCCCTCATGCGTAAGGGATACCTCGAAATACTCCTCATGTTCTGTCTCGGCTCTAGAGCTTGTACCCTCTTGGGAAATCGAGGTAGACGGGTTCTCTAAAGAAGTCCCACTTGGCGGAGACGGAAGGCACATCTCCCCACGCACCAAGTCCACCACCGGACCGGCCTCTGGACCCAAGCAGACCACAAGCTGCTTCTCCATGACAGTGGGGTCAGCTGTAGCCTCAAGGTGGTTCGCATCTGGACAGTCACCTGCGGGTCCTGTCGGCGCATCGCCAGCGAGAATGGTGCTGTCCGTGGGGCCCGCTGACACAGCGGTAGCGCCCACGAGAAGCTCCTTATTGGATGGACTGTGCAGCCTAACGGGGCACACCCCCTATAGAGCATCTGCGATCTTCTCGGGGCCCGTCCCTAGGACGGTTGCACCCAACTCCTGCTGCAAGATATCACCACTCATCAGGCCCACTACTCCATGCGTCAGGCCCGCTGCAACTTCTTTTGACTGGGAAAAAGCAGCACAACCTGCCCTAACTGAAACGGGCGTATCAGCCTCGGGATCTGTCCAAGTGCTAATAATTTGTGGCCGCACCGAAATCCCGCCCGGGCCCACCTCAAGGGCGGTCGCATCCGGGGAGGGGCGCACCGTTTCCGCAGCGCCACGTGGGACAACCACCTCCACGCGTTTCTCAGCCGCAGCATCGCTGCCTCGGGATCCAGCCCCAGCCAGTACATGGAAAGAACGCGGTCTCCCTTCAAGATCAGCACCGGGCCCAAACAGCATCTTTCCTTTAGCTTTTTCAGCATGTTTGGTGGAAACTGGCGCATCCAGACAGGGCACAGTACACGGGGCAGGTGGAGTCCTTCTGCTTTCCAGTATAGGCTGCAGCGGCGGGGACGGATGTGGGCCAAGGCGTGGCACCGGCAAACCAGGAGCCGCCAGCTGGTGAGATGGGCTGGCAGAAGGCCCGCAGCGGGCCCCACCAGACGCAGGAATCCTCACATCCCTTTCCACGCGTCGATCTGCCATGGGCGGGAGCCTCCAGTCCGCACATGCACCGCGGCCAGCAGAACGTGCGCCCCAACCGCTTGCGGTTGACCCAGTCAGCGCGGAGCGGGAGTCACGCATCCCCCGCGTCCATGGCAGCTGGCGCCACCGGCGGCCACCGGAGGCCCCCTGCTCATCGAGAGATTTCCAAGCCGGAACCGCACCGTCGCGCACTGGCGGGACGCTCGCCGCCGGCCGCTCTAGCCACACCACCTCCTCCACTCTGCCAATTCCACTTATAAGGCGTTGTTACTAGGGCAGATCAGATTTCCCTTAGCGAGCGGTGTTTGGAAGTGTTGGGCCCCGGCTAAGTGCAAGCTGTTCATGTGGTTGGCCATACAGCGGAGAATCTGGACCTCAGATAGGAGAGTGAGGCATGGGTTGCAGGAGCTACCTGACACATGCAAGTTGTGCTTGCAAGAGTTGGAGACTTCAGACCACATCTTGGTGACCTGCGTGTTCACTAAGCAAGTCTGGTGGAGGTGCGTTAGTAGGATGAGTCTGTAGCTCCCCACGCCTATAGCTACGGACACCCTGGAGTCCTGGTGGCTAGCCATCCGAGAGAGGTTCAGGAACAAGAAGCGGAAGTCAGTTGACTCTCTTTTTACCCTCATCTCTTGGAACATTTGGAAGCAGCGAAATGCAAGAGTTTTTGGGAATACCAGTCATATCTGCAATGAAGAGATCCTCGCGGGTAAAATCATTGTAAAGCTGAGGAGCTGGGATGAGGCGTGCAGGAGTTGGAGCTTCACTTTGCGAGTAGTCGGTTTTTTGCTAGGTGTGGAGTGTGTTTTCGATAGCTTTGGTGTTGTCGTTTTCTTGCAATTAACTCTGCCTTCTATAAAATTCAGGTATGCAATTGCATACCCTCGAAAAAAAAAGGTACCACAGAATAAGCCTTTTCCTTTGTCACAACTGCACGCTCACTGTGTTAGCATAATCTTGCCTTAATCAAGTGTGAGTCTAATTAGGAAATTAATATTCGGCAAGGTGGTCATGAGTACTCGGTGCATGTCCCTGTCCTAGTAGAATTGTAGAA
Organism: Alopecurus myosuroides; assembly: GCA_028641055.1. Taxonomy (NCBI): domain Eukaryota; kingdom Viridiplantae; phylum Streptophyta; class Magnoliopsida; order Poales; family Poaceae; genus Alopecurus; species Alopecurus myosuroides. Next base: position 8,679,753 of record CM054063.1, on the reverse strand, counting down.
ATGCTACTAGTGCTAGTTGGTGTAGTGTTTCCAAGTTAGTACTAGTAGTAGCAGTTCTATAATTAAGGAGACAAAGTGAGTTTGAGTACGATTGGGTTTAGGTTGTTGGTCCGGCCGGCCGTGTATATATACACAGCACGAGGCTGCACCTTGTAAGAAGATTGTACCGAAAGTTGAGAGCAGAAAATAAGAAAAAGAACGGGCTGAGGCAAAACCAAATATTCATTGTGTGCGTGTCTATTCGGCGAGTCTCGTGTTAGATACGTGAAAGCTAGTAGTCCCTGGTACGTGAGGTGTCTAGCTTGGACGTGTGCTTCTTGCCGGAAAGTAATCGTATGTGCGCGTCTTGCCGGTTCGTCGTCGTCGCGGTTCCTGGAAAGTACTCGACGGAGCAGAGCTAACAATTGGTATCAGAGCGAGATCGACAATTTGAGGGCATGATTGCTCCGGGGAGGCGACCCGTACTAGCTCCTTGGGGCGGGCAATCGTCATTCGATGGAGCGACATGGAGGAGACAGCGGGGAGATGTCGTCGGCAAGGCGGTGGAGGTGGATGATCGTTGATGGAGCGGTGGCGCTGAGGTGCGGTGCCGGGAGTCTCGTCAAGATCGTCAACCGGTGTGTTAGACGAGTCGAAGTGTGTGCATGTTTGCATATGTGGTCGGCGTCGTGTCAGTGAGTCGGTGTGTCCAACTGCTAGTCTCTGTGAGGATCTGTTGCAGTTGAAGCGTCGCGGTTGAGGGACTGTCCGGTGTGATTTATCACCATGGACGAAGGCGCAAAAATAAGATGGCGTGTGGCTATCAGCGCGCCTCAACCAGGTCTACATGTCTCGACGAGAGAATCAATTCAAGTGAGAGGAGACGGTAAACCAGAGAAGGTGAGTCTCTTCAATGAGACCATGACTCTACATGAGGCTGGAGTGGATGGTCTAATCCACGATGTGTCGGCATGTATCACAGCTAGATGGATGGAGTGATCCACAGGTGGTGTTTTACCACAAGGTTTCTAGCATGACTGGGTAGTCCAAATCATGGTTGAGTTGGTCCGTAAAATTCGCCAAGCCGAAATTGGGGAGTCAATTAGACTTGTCGTGGTGCGAGAATTAGACAAGACGCAGATATGCAGGGAGTCAAGATCAGAGAAGCACGGAAGATCAAGAGTCAAGATTAGGGAGAGATTGTTAGCATAATCTTGCCTTAGTCAAGTGTGAGTCTAATTAGAAATTAATATTCGGCAAGGTGGTCATGAGTACTCGGTGCATGTCTCTGTCCTAGTAGAACTGTAGAAATGCTAGTGCTAGTTGGTGTAGTGTTTCCAAGTTAGTACTAGTAGCAACAGTTCTATAAGGAGACAAAGTGAGTTTGAGTACGATTGGGTTTAGGTTGTTGGTCCGGCCGGTCGTGTATATATACACAGCACGAGGCTGCACCTTGTAAGAAGATTGTACCGAAAGTTGAGGGCAGAAAATAAGAAAAAGAACGTGTTGAGGCAAAACCAAATATTCATTGTGTGCGTGTCTATTCGGCGAGTCGTGTTAGATACGTGAAAGCTAGTAGTCCCTGGTACGTGAGGTGTCTAGCTTGGACGTGTGCTTCTTGCCGGAAAGTAATCGTACGTGCGCGTCTTGCCGGTTCGTCGTCGTCGCGGTTGCCGGAAAGTACTCGACGGAGCAGAGCTAACACTAACACAATGTCATAGAGTGCCAATGCTAGTAAATGACGGGCAGAGAGTGTTGTAGCTCTGCAAGTAATGGGGACAAACTCACCAAAGGGAACCCGATCAGCTGTACCGAGGCCGACACCAGAGACCGCAGCATCCCAACAAGCCTGTGGAGTATCTAAGAGGAACATGATATTGGCACAGCGCTGTCCAAGTAGTTAGCAGTCTGTCCATGCAAATAAAATCAAGATGATCACGTATTTTTCTCAAACACGAAACAAGCGAAATAAATAATAAAGATTAGCATCAGACAACATACAAAGCTACCTCCTATCAATCACTAAGTTAACCAGTTTTTAGTTTGAGTAAAACAAATGAGCATGAGAATAAATGATTACTGCACTAATGCTTTATTATGTAAGGAAAACTAAAAATGGTCCTATGGAATATCATTTGAATATTGGACCAACAGTTGTGCATTCTTGCTTGAGGATTTATTTGCAGCTCGGAACATAGGGCAATTTAAATGCATGGTTGATGTATACTAATTTTCCATACAAATAGGCATAATGCTCAAGAAGATCAACAAACATTTCATTTAGAGAAGTGTTATGGCAGAAATGCATTCACAAGGTGGCATATAACAGGGCATGAATATAACTACATGTCTTGTTATAGGCAAACAAGAATACTAGGTGATGAAAAACAGTATATTCGCAAATCAATACTTTAGCAAACCACCACTAACTTAAATACTAGTCCATGTGTGTGTATCTCCACTTATTTGCGAATAAACATCCATTCCCAAACAGATACAAGATCACCACTAACTTCACGTTTGAGATCGTGGATTGGTCCACGCAGGATCTCAAGGGATCGGCCCCTGCCGAGAGTCCATCTCAGTCGCGAGCTGATGATCCAGGCACACACGACGGCCACATTGTGGTGGTAGACGGACGCGGGGGCAAGGGTGGGGGAGAAGGGTGGATCGAAGGGGCGGAGCATGTTGCGCCGGCTCTGTCGGTCACTAAGGGAGAGGCAGCCCCGGTTGCACCGCAAACCCTAGGTCACGCGCCGCAACGGTCCAGACAGCTGGACGGAGCGGCGCACATCGAAGCATGTGTGTGTCGATGAGACGGCCGTTCGCGACGCCGTGGCTGCTGGGCGGCGGATCTGGAAGGACGGGAGTGGAGGAAGGGTGGTGGTTGTGGCCCTACTAGGACGGCAGGGGTCGGGGGAGGGGAAAGAGACGGGTTGTTGGTGCTACGGAAGGGATATAGGTAGCTACTGAAGGGAGAGGCCGGAGGGGCCCATGAGGGGGAGGGAGGGGCTGGCGGGGGGTCGTGAGGGAGAGGTAGGCGCTCGGGGGAAGAAGATGGGATGGGATGCATGTGTGTGTGGCTAGTGGGACTGGATATGCCAGGGAGGGATCTAGGGTTTGGTGTGTGGCCGGTGGGAGTGGATATGCCAAGCATCTAGGGTTTGGTGGGGATGGGGCAGGTCGGCCGGATGGGCTCGCTAACTACTCTCTCTCTCTCTCTACCCTCTCAAAACGTTTTCCTTTTTTAGCAAAACAATTTGGAAAATCAATTTCTAAAACGGAGAGAAAAAATTTATGACATACTTATCTATATGATATGATATTATATACAAATATGAAAATTGGAATTGCAAACACGGTTACCGAAGGGACCTTTTTTAATAAAAATATCATTTTCCATTTTCCGACTACCCGAAACGGTTTTTTTTTGTGAAGCACACATTAAAAATACGTTGTAAAATTTTATGTACAAATTATCAATAGGCTACCTATCAAATGATTTTTATCCACCTCTTCTGAAAAAGGAAAATTTATGTTGATTCAGTTCATTATACAATATTTTGAGCACTTCATTTTTTGAATATAATAGACCATGTTAGATGCACAAATAACCAATTTGTTTCTCAAGAAAAGGTTTCCATCCACCAATTTGAAAAAACAAGTTTATGCCGATTCAGATGGAACCAGGCCAAATATGAACTAGCACCAAGTAAATTTATAGAGTTATTATACCACATTTTATGATCAAATAATCAAATTTCAACCTCTCGATAGCTTAAAATACACCTCTTAGGAAAAAGACATATATCTGCCCATTCAGCTGGAACCGGGCCAAATTTGAACTATAGGTGCCTCGCAGTTTGCTTATGATTTTTTGGAAAAATCATTTTTAGGTACAAAAGTACCTATTTCCTCAGAGATACACCAAAAGTTTCTCAATATTCATCCCCTATCTAGGAACGGTCATGCCCGTCATCTTGACTTGTTTTTCCTAAAACTGGCTTAGAAAATTCCAGAAAATTCAAAAAAAAACTCAAAATGATGCAAGACCTTCGCTTCGTGTCATTATATATGTCCTGGTATCCACCAAAAATAATAACTTGGAACACGACAGTTGGATTGAAAAGGTGTTCACATAAATGAGCTATCTCCTCCGAAGATTCTTGGGTTTTGGGCCAAATGACGAGTGTTATGGACACATCCATGACTTAGTTTGATAAAATGTGACCATATTCCACAAAAACATGCATATTGGAAAAACTAACAATGTTTCCGAATAAAGTTTTAATTTTTCTATGAATAAAAAGACCACTTTCCATTTTCGGAGTGCGAAAAATGGGGTTTTTTGTGAAGAACATACCAAAACAATGTCGCAAAAATGTACCAAGTAAATTTCAAGAGTTATTATACAAAATTTTATGTTCAAATAATAAAATTACAACCTCTCGATAGCTTAAAATACACCTCTTTTGAAAAATACAAAATTCTGCCGATTCAGATGGAACCGGGCTAAAATTTGAACTACAGGTCTTCGCTGTTTGATCATGATTTTTTGGAAAAATCATTTTTAGGTACACAAGTACCTATTTCTTCAGATATACACCAAGACTTTCTCAATATTCATCCCCTATCTAGGAACGGTCATGCTCGTCATCTTGATCTTTTCCTAAAATCGGCTTAGAAAATTCCAGAAAATTCAAAAAAAAAACTCAAAATGATGCAAGACTTTCGCGTCATGTCATTATATATGTCCTAGTATCCACCAAAAATAATAAACTTGGAATACGATAGTTGGGTTAAAAAGGTGTTCACATAAATGAGCTATCTCCTCCGAAGATTCTTGGGTTTCGAGCCAAATGACGAGTGTTATGGACACATCCATGACATAGTTTGATAAAATGTGACCATATCCAATATAAACATGCATATTGGAACAACTAACAATGTTGCCGAATAAAGTTTAATTTTTCTGTGAATAAAAATACCATTTTCCATTTTCGGAGTGCGAAAAATGGAGTTTTTTGTGAAGCACATACCAAAACCATGTCGCAAATATGTAACAAGTAAATTTATAGACTTACTGTACCACATTTTATATTCAAATAATCAAATTACAACATCTCGATAGCTTAAAATACACCTCTTTTGAAAAAGACAAATTTCTGCCGATTCAGGTGAAACCGGCAAAATTTGAACTTCAGGTCCTCGCAGTTTGCTCATGATTTTTTGGAAAATCATATTTAGGTCCACAAGTACCTATTTCTTCAGAGATACACCAATAGTTTCTCAATATCCATCCCCTATCTAGGAACGGTCATGCCCTTCATCTTGACTTTTTCCTAGAACCGGCTTAGAAAATTTCAGAAAATTCAAAACAACTCAAAATGATGCAAGACCTTCGCGTGGTGTCATTATATATGTCCTAGTATCCATCAAAAATAATAAACTTGGAACACATCAGTTGGGTTGAAAAGGTGTTCACATAAATGAGCTATCTCCTCCAAAGATTCTTGGGTTTCGGGCCAAATGACGAGTGTTATGGCCACATCCATGACATAGTTTGATAAAATGTGACCATGTTCTACACCAACATGCATATTGGAACAACTAAGAATGTTGTCGAAGAAAGTTCAAATTTACTAGTGAATAAAAATACCATTTTCCATTTTCGGAGTGCAAAAAATGGAGTTTTTTGTGAAGCACATACCAAAACAATGTCGCAAAAATGTACCAAGTAAATTTATAGAGTTATTATACCAAATTTTATGTTCAAATAATCAAATTAAAATCTCTCGATAGCTTAAAATACACCTCTTTTGAAAAACACAAATTTCTGCCGATTTAGCTGAAACCGGGCCAAATTTGAACTATATGTGTCTTGTAGTTTGCTCAAGATTTTCTGAGAATAATATTTTTAGATACAAAAGTAGATGCTTCATCATAAAAACGCATTTAGTTTCACAAAATTCAACACATAAATATGAACGATCAAGCCTGGCGTTTTGACTCCAAAATCGTAATTAAAAATCCTCTAAAGTCTTAAGAAATATATGATTATGGGATTTTCTACGTTTTTCTTTAAAAAATGGTTCAAATTGGTTTATATTTACTTGACATATTTGTACATTTTGTTCAAATTTGATTTTGGTCAATTTGAAGGTCAAATTCAAATTATAGAAAATGAAAACAGAAAATACGAAGAAAAAAAATCGAGCCAACCCAACCCACATAGCTAACACAACATGTGCCAGCAATTGTTTACCAGACCGAAATTTGGCCCATGCCAAGAAACAGATGAAGTTCATTCCCACCGAGGCCCAAGTTCGCTATTATTCTCACCTCAAGTAGGGCTAGTGCATTGTACTTTTCAGCAGAATTCGTTTGGCCTGGTGGTTAGCCTTCATACGGGCGAGCTAGACGTTCTTGGTTCGCATCCCACTGAACCTTTTTTGCCACTTTTATTTGCCAATTCGAGGCCCAAAGTTACTTCCGTCAGCCTCAAAACAAACGAACGCATCATTCATAAAAATAACTGTCCGGTGGCCTGGTGGTTTGGTGAGGCTGTACGGGAGCGGGAGGTCCAAGGATCGACCCCCAGGAACCCATTTTTGCTACTTTATCCTGGCAGTCCGACATGTGGTGGCATGTCCGTCATGTCAGGCACTTACCTATCCTCAATGGCAGTATGTCCTACGTGGCAGCTATCCTAGGTCCCACATGTCAATGGCACTGTGTTGCCAAGTGGTATGTCCCACTTACTTGTCCCACGTGGAAGTTGTCCCACATGTCAATGACACTATGTTGCATGGTGGATGTGTCTATCCAAAAGACATTGCCACGTAGGCAAAGTTGATGATGTGCCTGTCCAATAGACATGCCACGTATGCGGAATTGATAATGTGTCTGTCTAATTGTACCAACACATCCACGTATATAATTTCATGACGATTTAAATTCGTCGTGATCGGTTAAAAATAAGGGCATGATCGTTCATGACGATATCACTTTACAAAATTACGACGTTTTCTAGCCAAATCGTCATGAACATTCAGCATTTTGATTCACTCCAACGGCTAACGACGACATGACACAAAATCGTCGTAACCTTATGGCGATTTCGTCCATCGTTGTTGAGAGAACGTCATGTATCAACACATTTCTTGTAGTGACCATATGAAAAGTAACCTTTGGACCAGAAACCCATAGCCCAAGACCTTTTGTAAATTTAGAAGTCATATTGTGAATTCCTTCAAACCCTGGTACCCAAAACCATGGAATAAATCATGTTTGTCATGGATTTGATTTATGAAACTCATGAGCTAAACCTTGTGTGAAATTTGTGACCTTGACCAACCCAGATTCCTTTTGGTAGACCTCTAACACAATCACAATAATTTCTTTTGTAAACTAAATTATTGTGATAAACTTTGAACTTGTCCATAGAAGACCAACCAATAACCATCTCATCGTAATTCTTTTTTCATATTGAGTTATGTGTCAAAACATTGTCCATGTTAACACCAATCAAGTTGAATAACTTGTTATGCTTCTGTATTGTATATTTTGTTGTATTTGATTTGTTTGTTGGTGAGTTGCTTGTTTAATGTTATTTACTTGTATTGTTTAGATTGTACGGAGAGCAACGCTCTATACCAACTTCCACAAGGCAAGTGATACTTCATGTCCCACTTTTGTTTTTCAATTGCATTAGTATTTTCAGTAGTATGCATCATAGATTTTTTTTCTAAGTATATGTTATACTGAACACTCAGTAGTGTGTAGCCATCTTGAAACCCTACTAGGTACTTGCTTAGCTATACTAGACTATTATCACAACTGCTGCCGCTACATTCTAGTTGTGGTATTTATGACACCTTGAAAATTAACAACCCAATGAAACTCCTGGGTGGATGAGTATGAATGGTTTATGTTGAGTGGCTACTCAGAGCCATATTCATGGTGGATTTAGCCATGTATGTGGTGGTTGTCACCTGAGGGTACACTTGTGGATTGCCACCAAGGAATAAACAGATTTGTAGATCTTCACTGTGCAGTTAGCTTCCAGTGTAGCCTTGAGGTAATATGGGCTCTGCCAAGATTAAGTAAGGTTTGGGGGTTCATCCTGTTGTATGACATTGGGTGGTAGAATTTTAGGAGAGTCTATTCATGCTGGTATGGTTGAATCCCTCTTCCTGAAGATCTTGTCTCATTCTTCTCTCAGGGAGGATGAGTCTCAAGGTGAAAGTGCACAACCTGTGCAGAGTTAAAAACTAAGATCTTAGACGTGTCCCCGGTTATGGGCAATTTGAGAAAATTAGACAGAGTTGGTGCTGAAGGATCTCCTCATCTTTTCTGAATGAATTAAAATATGGTAGAAACCCCCTTTAGGGAACATGGTGGATTTAGCCATGATGCCATTATCAAACTTCATGGTGGATTTAGCCATGACGATTTATCAAAATTCATGGTCGATTTAGCCATGACGATTTATCAAAATTCATGGTCGATTTAGCCATGATGACTTATCAAATTTCATGGTGGATTCAGCCATGATGACTTATCAACCTTCATGGTGGATTTAGCCATGATGGTTGTGCCATTGTCTTCATTTTGTTTTTTGGAAATGATTTACAAACATAGGAAAAAACTGGCTTTATGCAAATATCCTAGACTCAACCACCCAGATATCATGTAGCTAGCTTATTCCTTAAAAGTTCCACCATACAAGTGTCACTTCCCAGTATATTGTTTGTACTGACTCCCCCCCTGTGAGGCTGCATATTCCAACATGTAGATGAATCTGAAGACGAGTGGGGATTTCGTTTAGCATCTCGAGTGTATCGCCAACATGTTCTTCGTGTGGCGCATGAAGATGAAGAACGATCATTGATGAATTGTTTCCAATGTGTTTACTTTTAAACTTTGTTATTAGGTCTAGTCCATGATTACTATGCCAATTGTAAGACTATTTTATTTCATATCCATTGGATCAACGTTGTAGAATAATGCTATTGCAGTAAATATTTCATTTTGTCATGTGTATGCTATCAGTTATCCCGAGAATAACAGATTACATAGGTGTTCTATCTTTATTAAAAGGTAGGGCGCTGCAACATTTCCTTGATCCTAGTAGTAGATTTGAGCATCGGATCCAATCCTCTAGCCTCCTTCTTCGTATCTGTTGGAACCATCGGGTCCTAACACTCACCCAAGTCGCTTTCAACATTATCCGGAAAAATCTCCCCCACATCCAATCAACCCACACAAACCTTAACCTATATAGGCATGGCCTCACCCTCACTGAGTTGCCACCGTCCGACCTTGCACCCCACTCCTATGCTCCCACAAATTCCCACACCCCCCGCCAACCATCATACGTGGGTAGTTATACCAAAGAGAGCTCATGTGTTGGATCCGACAACCACACACCTCCTCGTGAGCTTGCCGCCGCCCCGTGCGTCCTCGTGAGCTCGCCTATGACCTACCATATGGTCTTGGAAAGAAAACGAGCACACCGAGCACCTCGACATTTTCGGGAATAACATAAACTCGCTGGATGAAGTAATTTTTTTGAGGGTTCGGTCGATTGGGATTTTTTTTATATAAATATCGCTGATTCGACAATTTTTATTTTTCCCGGATTCTTCCCGGTGTTACGTTATGCATGTAGAGTTTAAGTTGATGCACTATTCTAAGATCTAAATATCTGGAGTCGAGGAGAAGAACAAACCCAATAGAAGAAGGAAGTGGATGGAAGAAAAGCCGGAGCTCCCACATGAGGCAACCAAGAAGCTGAATGATGATATGGGATTTAGGCCAGTTACTGTCGTTCTGTCAATAAGGTGAAAAAATGAAGGAAGATGCAACTAGTTTCAAGAGGAAGAATATCATATCTAGGTCGGTTAGTATCGTTCTGTCAATAAGGTGGGTGAAAGATGATATCGGATTTAGGAGGACGCTCTGAGGGAGAGATCGCCGAGCGATGGAACGATGTTGAAGCTCTGGTGGATTTTTCCTTGTAGATTTTCTAGGCGGAGGTCAAACCAGCTTTCAAGAAGAAAAGAAGAATTTTTTTTGTATGTGGTTGGTGCTGAAATAAAACCATGTTAATCAATATGTAAATGAGACTTCACTTGATTGCTAGTAACTGCAAGTAATTTTATTTTTATTTTTGTGTCTTATATGGGGTTTGGTGGTGGGAATGATACCCTCCATTTTCTTTTTAGTCCGTGTATAAGGATTTTTCAAAGTCAAACTTGTCAAAGTTTGACCAATTTTGTAGGAGAAAATATCAACAATCATAATACTAAATTAATATCATTTGATTCAACATGTAATATGCTTTCATATCAATTTGGTATTATAGTTATTGATATTTTGTTCTACAAATTTGGTTAAAGTTTACAACTTTTGAGTTAAGACAACTCTAATACGCCGAGTAAAAAGGAACGGAGCAAGTACTATTACTGTAGTACACTAATTACTGTATTGCGAAGGTGCTCTGGGCTGGGTTCGTCCCCCCTGGCCCCTTTCTTCCTCCTCTGACTCTCCTCCCTCCCTCCTTTCCCCACCCGCACCACCGCCTCGCCGGCTCCAACTCCGGCGCCCTGCCTAAGAAGCAGCAGCGCCACCCAGGGTACGTAATCCTCCTCTCTATTCCCCTTCTTCCCCCCGTAGGTAGGATAGGAGCTCTCTGCCTGCTAACAGCAGCAGTCTTGCTTGCCTCAGCAGCAGCGACAGACCTTGTGCTTCTCCTAGATCTGAGAACCAACCCTCACGATTTGTTCGGCTAGCGGGGGAGATCGGCCATGCTCGCTACCTAAGCTAAGCTTCTCCCCTGGAAATTGAAATGCCGCACTTGATTTGTGTTCACCCGCTAGGCACTGCAGACTGACAGTTAAACTGCTGCTTTATCTGTTTGCCTGTTTGTTTATCTACTCTGCACACTTGCTTCAACATAGCCTGAATAAGCCACCTAGATTTCTACTACAGCAGCCAGCTTCAACATAGCCTGAATAGCTACCTAGATGGATGGGTGGACTACCCAAAGTTGTCTTGTTTTCTTCACTCCAAATCAACCTGCCGCATCCTTCAGCCTTGTATATTTCTGGGCATAGCAGGAGCACCTTCTATCCTTGGTACTACTTGAGCCACACCCTACTCAATCTTTATGAAACTGAAATGCCACACACGATTCCGATTTTTAACCCTGCACTGCAGCAGATTCAGAGAATAACTGCTGCGTTCCAGCCCAGTTTGCTTAGTTTCTGCATACACACTTTGCTTCAACCTAGCCTACCTACTTAGCTAGCTATTTTGATTTCCGCAACACCCTCAACGTGTTCGGCTACCTGCCATGCTCGCTACCTAGGCTGCTCCCTTGGAAATCCAAATGCCACTCCTGATTTCTAGTTTTGTACTTGTACTTGTATTGACCCTGCACTGCAGACTGATGGAATAGACAGTTAAACTGCTGGTTTTAGTTACTCATATATATATCCACTCACTTGCTTCAACTTAGCCTGGATAGCATATGGATGGATGGATGAGTGAGTGAATGTACCCAAAGTGATCTTGTTTCATTCACTCTGAGTCCCTGCACTGCAGACTGATGGAATAGACAGTTAAACTGCTGGTTTTAGTTACTCATATATATATCCACTCACTTGCTTCAACTTAGCCTGGATAGCATATGGATGGATGGATGAGTGAGTGAATGTACCCAAAGTGATCTTGTTTCATTCACTCTGAGTCTACCTGACTCATGCTTCAGGCTTGATTATTATTTCTGGGCATAGCAGGAGCACCTGTTATCCTTTTGCTACTTGAGCTACACCCTACTCAATCTTTATGGAACACTGAAATGCCACACTAAATTCCTACTTATAACCCTGCACTGCAGATTCAGAGAATAACTGCTGCATCCAACCGCTTGTTTTTGCTTAGTTTCTAGGTACACAATTGCTTCAACCTTTACAGGCTACCTGCCTGGATTTTCTGCAACAGCCTTAATGCGAATCCAAATTGGATGGATGTACCCAAATTTATGTCGCGTTACATTCCTCACCACTCAAACTTGCATCATCATGTTCTAACACTCGGAATGTTTCCAGGGACCAAATGCTGGCCAGGACAGCAGCAGCCCTGTAGACACTTCATAGCCTTCCAAGCCAAGTTCAAATGGAGGGCTGCGACTGCATCGAGCCCTTCTGGCCCACCGACGAACTGCTCATCAAGTACCAGTACATCTCCGACTTCTTCATCGCGCTCGCCTACTTCTCCATCCCGCTCGAGCTCATCTACTTCGTCAACAAGTCCTCCTTCTTCCCCTACCGATGGGTGCTCATCCAGTTCGGTGCCTTCATCGTCCTCTGTGGCGCCACCCACCTCATCAACCTCTGGACATTCACCATGCACACCAGGACCGTCGCTGTCGTCATGACCGTTGCAAAGGTCGCCACCGCAGTCGTCTCCTGCGCCACCGCCCTCATGCTTGTCCACATCATCCCCGACCTCCTCAGTGTCAAGACCAGGGAGCTCTTCCTCAAGAAGAAGGCCGACGAGCTCGACAGGGAGATGGGGCTCATACGCACGCAGGAGGAGACCGGCAGGCACGTCAGGATGCTCACCCATGAGATCAGGAGCACGCTCGACAGGCATACCATCCTCAAGACCACCCTTGTCGAGCTCGGCAGGACGTTGAGTCTCGAAGAATGCGCCCTATGGATCCCGTCGCGCAGCGGTTCCAGCCTTCAGCTGTCGCATACCCTGCGCCACCAGATACCCGTCGGCTCGTCCGTGCAGATCAATCTCCCTGTCGTCAACCAGGTCTTCAGCAGCAACCGGGCCATCATTGTACCACATACGTCTCCTTTGGCAAGGATCAGGACTGTGCAAGGGCGGTATGTCCCGCCAGAGGTGGCTGCTGTCAGAGTTCCCCTGTTACATCTTTCAAATTTCCAGATTAATGATTGGCCCGAGCTCTCCGCGAAAAGCTACGCCATTATGGTTTTAATGCTCCCATCCGACAGTGCAAGGAAATGGCATGTTCATGAGCTGGAGCTTGTCGAGGTTGTCGCTGATCAGGTTACTACTGCACTTTTTCCTCTGACTTTTTTGTTTGTTCTATCAGCATGCCATCTATTTCCTAGCTGCTAGTATGTGGTCTCCAGTTGATCTTTGTAAAAGCATTTCCTCAAAGTAGATATAATCAATAATATGAAGTGTGTTCACGGTTTCCCAATGATTAATTGATTTGTGAAAACTGCAACGGCAGGGCAGGCTGTTTCCAGACAAAGAACACAGACATCGCTAGCTGTACGCTGCTGTAGTGCATGAAACCATCTGCAACTGTAGAACATTTGTACATCGTGAATGGTTAATTGATTTGTGAAAACTGCAACAGCAGGGCAGGGTGTTTTCAGACAAATAATAGAGCCATGCCGTATATATTCTTCCTAGACTCCAAGAAATAGCTTGGTGTTCACTGCTGTAGTGCATGGAACCAATCAACCATGTACAACTCTAGAACATTAGTAACCCTGGATGGATTGGGATGTAGATTAGCCTGATTTTCCCCTCGACAACGATGTTTGGTGTGGATGATTAGGAATTCGGAATTATTCCATAATTTACTTAGAGGATATATGTTCAACCTCTGGTATATGTTAATTCAAACCGGAAGCTTTTTTTTTGCTTATCCTAGGTATTCTGGGCTGAAATTTATTTGCAGCTACGGAAGTAGCATCACGTATTCACGTTCTAACTAGCACTGATTCTTATTCACTTTCCTCTCCTTGCTAAGGGACAGCTACTTTATCTTGTAATGAATCAACCTTTTCCTACAGTTTTTTCTTTTCCTGATTTTGTACTGTTTGATTTGCTTTCCTACTCTTACTGATGGCTAGCTAATGTATTTTCTCTGAACATGAATCAACCTTCTCTATAGTAAATTATTTTCTCTGTTTTCAAATTTGTAGTCCTTCAAAATTCATTCTCTATCAAGAAGATTTTGGTCTGCATTCCATTCTCTTCTTAGTTACTCCCTCCGTATCAAAATATAAAATGTTTTACCGTTTCCTAGACAAAACGTATCTAGACAAGTTTTAGTGTGTAGATTCATGTGTATCTTGCACTAAAACATGTCTAGATACGTTTTGTCTAGGAAACGCTTGCACTAAAACATGTCTAGATACGTTTTGTCTAGGAAACGCTAAAACATCTTACATTTCGATACGGAGGGAGTAATAGATTGTGCATACAAAAACTGGCAGATAGCTATAAAGATATGCATGATGAGCTAGCATTCTAATGGGATCTTATATGGTACTCTCTCCAGGTAGCTGTCGCCCTTTCTCACGCGGCTATTCTCGAAGAGTCCATGCGAGCACGCGATCAACTCATGGAGCAAAATGTTGCCCTGGATCTAGCGCGACGAGAGGCTGAGATGGCTATACGTGCACGCAATGATTTCCTAGCTGTGATGAATCACGAGATGCGCACCCCGATGAACGCAATAATCGCGCTTTCCTCCTTGCTTCTAGAAACCGAACTCACCCCTGAGCAGCGGCTAATGGTGGAGACAGTGTTGAAAAGCAGCAACCTTTTGGCGACACTCATCAACGATGTTCTGGATCTTTCGAAACTCGAGGATGGAAGCCTTGAGCTGGAGATGAGCGCGTTCAATCTCCATGCTGTCTTCAAAGAGGTCCGTGTTACTGCCCAGCCAAGCACTTAATACCGCCGGTGCCTACTATTGTAATCTCTGAAATTTGTTGTTGTATGTCATTGCAGGTGATGAGTTTCATCAAACCAATTGCAGCTATTAAAAAGCTCTCTGTATCGGCTATGCTGTCCCCTGACCTGCCCCTATCTGCCATTGGTGATGAGAAGCGGCTGATGCAAACCATTCTAAACGTATGTGGCAATGCTGTTAAGTTTACAAAGGAGGGCCACATCTCACTCCTAGCTTCAGTCGTGAAGTCCGACTCTTTAAGAGAGTTGAGAGGCACTGATTTCCATCCTGTTGCGAGCGACGGGCATTTCTACGTAAAAGTTCAGGTAAATTTTACTACATCGTAGAGGCTCCATATTCTAATCAATGTAGCAAGTGAGAACAACATATGAGAGGATTATGTCGTGACCATGTCATAGATTCCACATGACATGTGTCTGGCGAAGCTTAAGAAGAAAAGAAAAACTGAAATTGGCCTTGATTTTGAGCTTGTTGGTTAATATGTATACAAACAACCTGTCTCCCTTAATTTCAGGTTAAAGATACGGGGTGTGGCATTAGCCCGCAGGATCTCTCCCGCGTGTTCACAAAGTTTGCGCAAACGCAAGGCGGTGGGAACGAGGGGTACAACGGCGGCGGTCTCGGGCTCGCCATCTGCAAGAGGTATGTAGCATCTATCTGAATGCGCTTTAATAAGAATGATGGACATGGTGATTTTGGAAAGTAAAAAAAAACCTTTGGTGATGAGCATCCGTCTCTAACAAACAAACAAACAGGTTTGTGAGCCTGATGGGCGGGCACATCTGGGTGGAGAGCGATGGGGCGGGGAAGGGGTGCACGGCGACTTTCGTGGTGAAGCTAGGGGTGTGCGACGCCGCGCTGTACCAGCAGATGCCCCTGGTGTGGCCGAGCCACGCCAACTCGGACCCGTCCGGCCGTGGCCCGGTGGTGGCGGCTCGCAGGGAAGAGCGGGGGATGTCTAACCTGAAACCTACTAGGTACCAGAGGAGTATATGATTGATTGATGATCTAACTTTGTGGTTAGTGAATTAGCCCTGCTCTGCTCAGTGGTGTTGTGGAAAGCATTATGTACACACGGGTGCCTGCATGATGTGAAGAAGACAGTACAGCGGTCTGATGTGATGTGACTGGTGTGCGATTAATAGTCCAATAGCAACAAAAATTCAGAGGAGGCTTGCAGGAAGTGATGATAACACAAAGGTTGTACTGTACATGATCTGCTGCTGCCCGTTCAATCTTGCAAGAGGAAGTGATGATAACACAATGAGAATTGTTGCTTGTATGCACAGGAAGAAATCTTGTTAATTTCCCGGAATTAGAAATATAACAGACAAGGCAATGATACAAGTGGTACAGAAGATAAGGTTGATGCCATACCTGAATGAATCATTGCTGAATAATAATCATAATAAAAATAAATATTAAAAATCGACCTCCGTAAATCGAACTGAATCTCAAAGAGTTTTTCTTTAGGGTGAATCTCAAAGAGTTGTGTGCGCATCAACAAACATATATATATAAAACTAGAACCCACGAGCACGCACGAGACATCCTGGAAAACCCTAGAAGCCGCCGCGTCTCCGCCTCCACCATAGATCGGTTCCCCCCTCCTTCGGTCGGCCTCGTCGGCGTCAGGAGGAGCGGGGAAACCGATCTACGAGTGGAGTTCTCGATAAAAGCAGTGTTCTCAATAGATTGGTTTAGCGTCTTTGTCGCCATCTTCCATCAATGGAGATGACATCGTATTTAATAAGTAATCTCCAACTCTTCTTTTGACGGCAAGATCTTCTTCGCGACGTCAATGGTGGTGTTGGGATATTTTTGGATTTCTTCTCGTGGTTGCCGCGAGGAGCTTTGTCCTCACGATATCTGTCTCGGCTGCTACATCATCGGCAATGGCGATTCGAACTCTCTGCTCCCAACGACGTCGACAAGGCCGTTCGGTTTGATTTCCCCGAAATATCGGTGTTTATACTCTTGCCGATGTTGTTTGATTAGTTTAATGGTTGCGTACGTGCACGTTACCTTTACGCTATGGCTCGAAATTAAATTATGGAAGAACCATCATTGGTATTTACAGGTCTATGCTTTGGTATCTTTGCTATTGTTCTACGTCTTCCTCCAGAAAAGTGCAAGATTACGTTATGAAAGAAGAACGAACTTAAATATCTTCAAGATTTAGTCGTTTCTCTTGGACTTTAATTTTTTAACCGCTGTAGTCAGCTCATATATCTCTTCCATGTATTTTTCGCTGCAATAAATATATGGTATATAAAAGTTGTGCATAAGGTATTGTTAAGATTGACGAGTGAGAGAACGGGGCAGCGGTTAGGTGCGCCGTGGCAAGTCTAGCGACATGTGTTCCTGTCATGCCAGGGCTAACAATACATGGAAGAGATGCAGTATCTGTTCCCTACTAACTGCCCAACAGTTTTCCTGTTCATCACCCAATTTACTCTGTACAGTACCTGTATCTCCCTAGCCAGCCAACTGCTCATAATTATCAAATACTTGGCGGTACGTACTGTATGTACATTTGTTAACACCTGTCTCCCGTAGTGGAGGTGCGCTAGCTGAAGAGCACGGAATCTGGACCAAACCCAGGATTTCGTTTGATGCAAATCCCACAATCCTATGATTATGCTATCAAAAATATTTGATTTAATTAATCCTTCATCGTACCATCCAATAGTAGTATTTTTCTTTTTTTTGGCTATGTATAAGTGTACTAGAATGATCAGAGACCTCAAGCATGTGGAGATGATAATATATAGAGAGATAGGAAGACGATTTGGACCAATGATCGAATGCACCTGTCTCCTACTAGCTAGCTACCCAACAGCTTTCCTGTTCATCATGCGGCAATTCTACTACTACAATCTGTATCTGCAATCTCCCTGTCCGGCATAAAGTCCATGTGAGGGTAGAGTACAACTCTATACCCTATACAGATACATCACATATCACATCTAACAAATAAGACACCGCACGAAATGGCACGACACGTTTCAAAATATATTTAACACTATTAACCTTAACTATTGGTACGAGGAGAAACACCGAATCTGAAAGTCCTAAAGCCCTGCACACATACGACATGCCTCTGTGGTTACGGCCGTAAAGTGTATATTTGGATGGCAAACAGATGTCAACTTGCATCCATAGTAATCTCTGCTTTCCTATTGGTACCAGAAGAAACACTGAATCTGACGGTCCATCTGTGTGTCTCTCTCTCTGGTTTGGATGGCAAAACCATCTCAACTTACACTTTTAGCAATCTCCCCAACTGCTTTGATCTGCTCTGCTGTACTAACAAAGTTTGTCAAACACTCTGACTTTCAGCTTTAAAGGAGCTGGATTGCGAATGCTTGACTTTTAATTACGGACATAGAGATGGATGGATTAATAATTCCTGTCCTTCTCACCAATCGACTTCTATGTTAGCAAGGTAGGAGTACACCGTACACTAGTGCATTCCTGAAATGAAACACCAAATGAATGTGCAAGCATTATATGTGCAACTGCAGTTATTTCAAATATTACAGATTGGGGCTATTTCCTACTATAAACGAGTGAAAATAACTATAAATGAGTGTCATGCGCCGATAGGATGAAGGCTCCACCGCCGGGGAAGACTACCACCATCACCATTATTTTTCCAGGAGCCTTTGATGTAATTGAATCCAGGTGAACACAATGGAGTCGATTTCGATACAAACCCGACGCGATTACGCTATCAACAATATTTGATTTTGTTAACCCTTTGTCGTACCTTCATTAGTAGGTTTTTTCTATGTTTATTTCTTCTTCTTTTTTCTGTGTTTTCTTTTTGGCAATGTATGAGTGTACTAGAATGATCTCAGAACATCATTAATTCAGTCTTTTAGTATGCATGATACACCATGAGCAGGTTGAAAGTTGTAACACGTTGTTTGCTGCTTCCTAAGGTAAGGCAACCGACGGACCGACATGACTATATCTATCTACCACTTGTCCTTACTCCTTGTTAACCCTATTAGTATTACTACTTGGTAGGCAGCAACACGTCGGAGCACGAACAAAGATCATACGCTGCATATATATATAGAGAGAGAGAGAGATTGGTCCGAGGAAGAGACAACAAGCAGGTGTGTGTGAGCGGCTGCACAAACACTGAATCTCAAGCATGTGGAGATGATTATAGAGAGGACTTGGTCCAACGAATCGAATGTACATGTCTCCTACTAGCTACCCAACAGCTTTCCCGTTCATCATCCATCCAATCTACTCCCTTAGTTTCAAATATATGGCATGTTTTAGTATGTATCTATACATGCATATTTGGACAAATGAAAGTCATGTATTTTAGAACGGAAACATATAAATTTCTAGCCTCCCTCTCTGATGCTTCGGGGATAACCCTAAATCTAGGACTCGTGGATCGGACTTTCTGTGTCGTTGTCCTCCTTGGGGCATCGTTTAGGAGCACATTATGGCTCTGAAGATGGAGTGGTTGCATCTTCTGCATCGACGGCGACATGGCGCAGCGGGGTCTCGACGTCGGGCGCATGATGATGTTGACGTGAAGTACAATGGCGATGTCAGGCGGCGTCGATGGCTAGCCTGGCGAGGTTCTTTTCTTTGGTCTACACGCATGAGAGATAGGTTGGCCGGGAGGCGACTTCCGGCGTGTGTGAACAAGGCGGTATCTCTGGATCTGGACTGGGAGCCAGCGATGGTTGTGGCCGGGGCATATAAGGACTCGTTGTTTACTCTATCGTTCGTTTTGTGATAGTTGTGGTGGTTGTTAGGCTTCGACTTGTCTGATCATTATTTGTGAAGCTCTTTGCCAGCTACGTTGAATAAATGAAATAAAAGTGTGTATGCATCTCTTCGAATCCAAAGGCCAGGGTATCTCCCATGTTTCGATCGTTTTTGTTTTTGGCATATCGAACTTTTGAATATGTATCCTAGTTGCAATTTTTTTTAAAGTGCAACTTGTTTCTTTGTTTGTTCTGATGTGCAGCGTGTGGACTAACTTCGTTGTACTTGGAGGCAAAGCTGCAACCCAGCCAGCGGGATTTGTCTCGTCAATGGTGGTTTGATCTCACCGTGACCGAGTCCAACGACTCGATCACACCCCTTCTCTATGCCCTGATCGGGGGCACCCAATCCTTTATGGACGGCGGGGCCCTGTCGCCGCGCTATATAAAGGGTGGGGGACCGTCCTGCACGCCTCACGAGGTTGATCATGCTCCTACGCCCCACCAACAAACCCATCCGATCTAGGGTTAGCGTTAGCCGACGGGAAGCTCCACCGCCGCCACCATGTCCAGTGCCTCCACTCCATCGTCATCGAAGGGTAGAGAAGGTGATGCGCTCTCTCTCTGTATCTCTCTCCCCCTCGCTCTCTCTCTCTCTCGAATTACCTCACAGAGGCAAAGCACAAGGCACACCACCGGATCCCATCTAGACTAGCTAGATCTCATAGTTCTATAATCAAATTCAATCTGGTCCTCCTTCAAAACCACATGGGAAAGCTTCCTATCAGCATCAGCATCAGCATCCACAGAGGTGTTTTCCAGTGGACAAAGACACTTGTCTCCACTGCAAAAAGACTGGCCATTACAAGCAAGATTGGGACAATCTAAAGTACATAATGGCAAATAAAGGTAACAATGTTATTTCCTTTGTAAATGAATCCATGTATACACAGTTTTCAAAATCTACTTGGTGGATTGATTCAGGTGCAACTGTTCATGTTGCAAATTCTTTACAGGGATTCAGTTCGACCCGGACTATGCAAAGAAGCGAAAGATGCATTGATGTCAATAATGGAGTTCAAGCAGACGTTGAAGTTGTTGGCAACATCTCCTTGGAGTTAGCTGATGGTTTCACTATTTTGCTTAGAGATGTCTTGTATGTTCACTACACAAGAATTTGATCAGTGTATCACGTTTAGATAAAGACAATTATGTGTGTTATTTTGGACATGGCAAGTGTGACATATGGTGTAATAATACTCATGTGGGGGTAGCTTTCCTCCATAATGAGCTTTATTTATTATCTTTGCGTGAAAAAGTTTATTCTGGGTGTAAAGTGAATGAGCATGTTTCTGTGTCGAATAACGAACAAAAGAAAAGAAAGAGAACTCATGACTCATAGAAATTATGGCACTGCCTTTGGGCCATATTTCGAGGGGGGAATAGAAAGACTAATAAAAAAATGATATTCTTCCTCCGCTAGAGTTCTCAGAAACAGAGCAATGCATATATTGCATTAAAGGAAAGTATGTAAAGCAAATTAAAATGGGTGCAAACCGAAGTACAACAACACTAGAAATTATTCACACTGATATTTGTGGACCATTTCCTGTGAAAAGTGTGGATGGTTATGACTCGTTTATAACGTTCACTGATGATTACTCCCCATATGGATACATCTATCCAATTAAAGAAAGATCTGAAACGTTGGATAAATTTAAGATATTCAAGGCTGATGTTGAAAATCAACATGATAAAAGAAAAAAGATGACGGGAATATGCCCAAGAGGCAATAATAAAGTGGTTATTATATTATACCTTGTTTATGATAAATGTTTATTTATCATGCTAGAGTTTTATTAACCGGAAACGTTAATACATATGTATTTAATAAACAAACAATGGTTCCTAGTAAAGCCTCTCTTTTAACTAGATCGTTGATTAATAGATGATCAAGGTTTCCTGATCATGAACATTGGATGTTGTTAATAACGGGTTCATGCCATAAGAAGAATGATGTGATGAACATAGACCCAAATTAAGTATAACAATGCGATCAAGTCATTAAGTTACATTGTTATATCTTGCATATTAAGTAACTTATTTCTTAAACCATGAGATCATGTCAATCACTAATACCGGAAGAGTGCTTTGATGTCATCAAACGTCACACCGTAACAGGGTGACTATATATGTGTCGTTGGGTATTCGAAAAGTATTAGTTGAGCCTCATTGATCTAGAGTGGGATTTGTCCATCCAAATGACGGAGAGATATACTCTAGGCCCTCTCGGTGATATCACATCAACACCGCTTGCAAGCACATGACTAGTTCACAAGGATGCCATTATCACGGAACGAGTAAAAGAGTACTTGTTAGTAACGAGACTGAACTAGGTATGGTTAATACCATTGATCGGATCTCAGACAAATAAATATCACGAGACAAAGGGAATTGGTTACGATGTTTATGGTTCACACGATCACTAGATTCATCGTTGAATGTGTAGGAGTCATTACGGATCTCTAGGTCCCGCTGTTAACTATTGATCGGAGAGGTGTCTCGATCATGTCTACATTATTCACGAACCGTAGGGTGACACACTTAAGGTTCGATGACGCGATTGAGTGGATACGGAATATCGGTGAAAAGTTTGGACAACACCAAAATTGTTTCGGGGAATATTAAAATAATCACTGGAATTGTTTCGGGGAGTATTGAAATAGTTCAAGGTGGTATATGTTAATGGTTGATTAACAAATAGTTCAAGGGGTAAGTGTTGATGTTTGTTAATAGGATTAACAAATATTAAAATAAAAAAGTAAAATTGTTTTATTTATTTATTAAAGAAAACCCTTCGAATTTCGAGTTGGAATTGATGAGAGAATGAGTGGGTTGAGTGGAGACTCCACCTACATGATAAGGGGAGAGGTGGAGACACCAAAATTTCTTGGCTGCCTCCCCCTCCTGTATAAAGAGGGGTTGGACCTCTCTCTCCACACACACTTGGTGTCATCTCTATCTCCATCCTCCCGCTGATCCATCTTATGTTCATGCGCTTGGCGAAGCCCTGAACGAAGTTTTCTCCACCACACCACGCCATCGTGCTGTTGGTTTCCGAGAGATTCTCTACTTCTGTTGCCCCGCTGCATCCAGGGAACGAAGGTCGTCATCGAGCTGTACGTGTGACCGAGTGCGGAAGCGCTGCCAGATTGCAGCGCTCATCTTCGCGGTCTTGAGATCGATGTGAGTACGACTACATAACCAACGAGATTTGATCTCGTAACGCTTTGTGTCTTCGAGGGTATGTTCTCCTTAAGACTCTCTTTCTCCCCGTTACCTTTCATCTTCTAGATTAGATCTTGACCCTTCGGGTTTCTCTCGCGTAGGAAAATTTTTGTTTTCTATACAACCAACCCTTCAGTGGTATCAGAGATAGATCTATGCGTAGATGATTTGTACGGGTAGAACACATAGGTGTATGTGGGCGTTGATGATCATGTTATTGCCTTCTAGGATGAAGCTTCCCTAGACAAACTTTACGTGTACTTTATACGCGAGACCTTTCTCACTTGTGGCTGAGGGGGTGTCCGTTTCTCCTACTATAGTTAAGATCTAATCTACGAAGGGATGTTAAAAATATGTTTATCAAAGTTGTGGTTGATGTTTGTAGATATGAACGGTTCTATCCTCGAAATCCCTAAGCCACGTAAAATATGCAAAAATAAATTAGAGACGTCTAACTAGTTTTTGCGGGGCATGTGATGTGATATGGTCAATGTTATAAATTTGATTATGAGTTGATCTCTTTTGTAAATAATTTATATACCGGCGGGACCCATATGTTTGTCTTATTATTTATGGCCAACGTTCTATATATCATATCCATGTGATATGTTGTAGTTTTGATAGACAATCAAGATGGAGGTGCCATGGACCTTGGTGCCACAGTGGTGGAATGATATAGATCATACCATGATTCACAAGATGGAGATCAAGTGCAAGAAGAACCATATCATATCACATTATCTATGCATGTGATGTTAATCTGTTTATGCATCTTATTTTGCTTAGATCGCGACGGTAGCATTATAAGATGATCCCTCTCACTTAATATCAAGATAATAATGTGTTCTTTCTTAGTATGCACCGTTAAGAAAGTTCGTCGTTTCGAGACACCACGTGATGATCGGGTGTGACAGACTCAACGTTCGCATACAACGGGTACTGACGAGCCTAGCATGTACAAACATGGCCTCAGAACATACGCAATACTACGGTTCTACTTGGCGAGCCTGGCATGTACATACATGGCCTCGGAACACGTAAACGAAAGGTAAAGCATGAGTCATATGGATGATATGATGAACATGTCAATGTTCGCCTTTGCAGCTACATCATCTCACGTGATGATCGGTTTTGGTGTAGTGAATTTGGTTTATGTAATCACTAAAACGACTAGAGGGATGTTGTTTTTGAGTGGGAGTTCATGTAATAATTTTTAATTAACTTGAACTTGTTTTTATCATGAATAACCAATCAAAGTGAATTTGCATAAATTGTACTCCCTCCGTTCCATAATATAAGATGTTTTAGGTGTTCTACATGTTGTCTAGATTCGTACTAAAGTAAGTGAGCGCATATAATTAAATGTGTCTAGATACATGTGTATGTATATGAATGTGGAATATGTCTAAAATATCTTATATTGTGGAACGAAGGGAGTAGTATTCATTGGCATCCACAAACTACCTTACACTTAGATTGTTAATTGAGATATAACTGTTGTGATCTGGTAAAACCATTTAAGATTGGTACCGTATTAGTGAAATTTAAAATTGAGTCCTATTATAGATTTTCGGTATAACCTACCTAACTCCATATGATTAATGAATGATTGATCTAGAGAGTAAATTAGTCCTACTTAGAATCCACTGTCATGCTTGCTTCCATAATACTTTATCTTCAAAAGAATGTTTTGTTGATAAAGGTGATTTAGGAACTGGAAAGAATTGTTTTCAGAAACAATCAAGTGGAAGATATATTAATATCTAGAAACTTATTTGTGGCAACATGACGTAGTATAATTTAGCATGACAATGTGCTTATATTATTTCAATATATGCAATGGTTGAAGACGCTAGACGTTTGAATCTTCCAAGAATTTGGCTGCTAATATTATCCTCTAAATTCCTTCATTCGAGCTATTGTAGATTCATCACAAAATTGTTTTTGTGGGATGGATTAAAAGTATGAGTAAAGTCGTTTACCTTGCCTGGATATTGCTAAGAGTGGAATTCGGAAGAATGCTATTAATATGGTGATATTAGTAGAACAATAAAACTCAAAGTATGACTCAATGGGTGATAGTATATGACTAACACATCAAGGAAGATGTGCTAGTAAGACTAGAATTGTTTGATGTTGAATGATTCTTCTGTAAAGGAAATAGAATATTGAAAATAGAATTACAAAAGGTATATGGCAAAAAACAAGAAAACTGGAAAGGTCCAGCTCAAGAGTATATGCTTGATATAAAGTTATAGATATATTACTAGTTAACAAGCTATTTTTGGGTATTTTGATACATGATTGGTTGGTATGAGTTGTCATACAAAGCAACACAATACAAGAAATACAAGGACCTAAAAGGAACTAGTAGATGTGGGATCGATCATGACAAGACCTCAAATAAAGTGTTATTATGTTCATTGTCATATCGAACCAAACATTCACGATTTATTTTAAGAATTTAATAAGTTGTTATTTTGTTCCGGTCTTATGTGAGAACAAATAAGATTGTTGAAACTATGACCATATTCCATAATTTATGGATGAGTTAATATAAATCGTGTTGGTAAAGTAAACATCTATAAAACTAAATGCTAAATGTTGCAAGATGTAAAAGAATTTCACTTAAATTGTGACACCACCATTTTAGTTCATATCTAAAAGGAAATCATGAAGGAACTCCATGTTAATGGACTTCCGGAGTCATTTTGTTTTGAATAAATTGATGCTTGTGAGACCTCTTCCAAAATATGACTAAAATGTCGTTCATAGGCCAAAGAAAAATGGACGACTAATTTAGTGGAGATTATACATATTGATGTATATAGTCCATTACGTGTAGTCGTGTGTGGTAGATTGATTTTTTCTTCATAAAATTACATCGATGATTTGAGTAGATATATGAGTATATCTATTTAAAGAGAACGGAGTTTGGCATTTTTGAATTGGTTCAAAATATTGTTAGTATGAATTAAAAATCATCGTAACGAGATAAAAAAAGTATTTATGAATGGATCATAAAGGATAAAGTTTGAGTTACAAGTTTAGCAAAACACATGAGGAGTTGAAGAATTGTGTCGGGGGGTTACCCCCGAGTAGGGTAAAGACAAGTGCTAGGGGCAAGATCAGAAGGGATGTTTGGCCGAGTAGCTGGCTACCCGGTACTTGCTACCCGGTCGGCTGCTATTCGGTCGTACATGTTAATGGCCAGAAGGAAGAATCAAGGAAGTTACATTCCTCCGAGTAGAAGAATTGGCCCGAGTAAAAATGGCGGTTTCCTACTCGGGCCAGAAGTCAAAGGAGCCGTTCTGACACAGGATCCCGCGTAACATGGGTCTGTACTGTGGCACTGTTCATCTGCAGAGCGCGTGCCTGTTCCCGTCAGAGTGTCAGCAGACCGTCGCAGGATAAGGGGGGCCTACTCTGTGTTCACAGCAGTGATAACAGATCAGCTTCTTGGTTTTGCACAACGACTTTCCACACAAGACAAACTAGGAAGCCAAAGCTGTCAGCGGGAAGCCGGAAGTACGCAGTGTGCACACTATGTCGACATATGTTTGTATTTTTCCCGGTTGGCTGTATCCGGCTGAGCACCAGTATATAAGGTGCCCTGCCCCCTCCTGCGCGAGGGACGACGACGACGAAGTGGGATCCCAGAATCGGTTCACATTCTTGACCTAGTTTATCATAGAGAGAGGAGAGTGGCTACTCGGTAAAAGGCCAAACTTGTACTGTGGCTACTCGGTGAGACACTAATACACTAATACACAGAAAGAAAGAAAGGAGTAGGGGTTTTACCTCCACACGAGGGCCCTGAACCTGGGTAGATCTTGTTGTATGCAGTGATAGATTCATACCACACGCGGCTACTCGCTGCGTGATCCCTCCCCGAGCGCCTCCAGCGTCCATCGTCCCCAATACTTTAGCCATCCCATGGCATCTGCCGTGACACCACCACGACAGTTGGCGTCCACTGTCGTGGGATAATCACGGCAGACGTTACCGGGGGTAACTTATCTTGGGGCAAATCGACTCTTGTGTTTGGGAGAGGGTTTATCTCAGAGGAAAACATGATGATATGCGATCTGGTAGCCGGCAATCAAGTCGCCGAGTCTCCGATCTAGATATATTAACTCAACTCTCGTATTACACTGGATACTCAATACCTAGCGATATTGCTCCAACTCTTGGATCTCTCTAAACTAAACCTAGGGGCCGGCTTATATAATATCCGGACCCCCTGGCCTACTCTCCAAGGCGTACTCTGAATCCTACCCGGACACTGCTTACAAAACCCTAAACTTCCTTATCGGAACCCATAATCCTGGTTAGGAGGCCTACAATCTTGGGCCTTCTAGAAGCTCCTTTATCCTAAGCCGGGTCTTTACGCAACGTCCTTTGGGCCGAGTTACTCCTTGGCGTTGGCCTACCGGGTTATAATCCCTCCATCAGTAGTCCCCAGAATAGCTTGGGCTTCACGAGATCCTCCTTGAAGCGCACGCTATTCCCTGCAAAAATATCAAACATACAAGTTGATAGAGGCCGGGTTAGATTGCTTTGATAAACAGTTAGGCCTAACTCCAAGGTGGCCATATAGTAACCCGGCTTTCTCTAAGTACATTGTTTACTTTTCCGGGTCAATCCCCTGATGAAATTGCCAAAGATCCGGCTTACTTCACTTGTTAATCGATCCAGGTATCGCGGAGGAGATTAGTTTCCTATCCATTCCAGATATCTTGTCCATCACTTAACGCATATCTCGGAAAATCCGGACGGGTATCTCTTATCCCGAAATTTCCGGCTCTCGCCCGTTGGTCTAGGTTTGCCCACCCGCACCTTATAAATAGGTACCTAGGGGATAACCTAACCCCAACGGTCCATTTCTTCTTCTTCCTCCTTTCCTTCACTTCCGCACCCGAGCTCACGGAGCGCCACCACGGAGACCTCGCGCACGCCGCCGGAAGAAAGCCGCCGCCAGTCACGCTCCTCTACGGCCCGTCCCGCGCTGCCGCCGATCTCCGCCGCCGCGCCCTCGAGCAGCTCGCCGGCAGTCACAAAGGGGCATTCGGATTGCGCCATTTGCCGCCGCTGCGCTCTACTCCAATCTCCTCCGGTACGCTCCTTGTTCCCATTATTTTAGCCTCGCAATTTCTCGATTTGATCTAGATTGGATCTTGGCCTTCCGCGGGCCATTTCCCTTTCCGCGCCGGATTAGGTCGCATAATTCCACGCTAGCTCGTCCAATAGCTTGATAGATGGTCATACATCACTCCCCTATCGCCGTTAATCATCAATTTCTTCGCAGAATCGTCCGCAAATTTTTCAATCTAGATCCATTTCGCCCAAATTTTCCGCGGCTGTCATTGATAGCCGGCAGATCCACTTCGTCCGGTTCTTTTATCTGCACCAGATACATGGGCAATCAACCTTCTTCCACAAATGTTTACCAATACGTAAGTACCCCATAGTTTCTGTACTGATACTCGATACTCGGATAATCTGTAACTTTTGCTCCGTCCAATGATACCCGGACAATTCATAGTCCTCATGCCTCTTACTGATACTTGTTTGTGTTATACTCGGATAACTCATGATTTCCGAATCTTACGTCTCATACTTTTTTGTCTTGTGTTCTGTAGTCTGAACCCATGGCTCCCAAGAAGCAAGGGAAACAGCCGGCTAAAGCCCGGATGACCCAATCGATATCCGCCAACTGGGCGCGATCCACGGTTACCAAGGCCAAGCTGGAGGAGCTGGCCGAGTTAGGGGTCCTCCCCCCTCAAGAAGATATCCACTGGAGGGTGCCGGGTCACGAGACCCAGCCCACGCCTGCTGCCGACGAGGTAATTTGCTTTGTCGAGCACGTGACCCGGGGGTTCCGCCCTCCGGGTCACCCTTTCTTTCGTGAAGTCTTGAGCCATTACGGCCTCCGGGTGTTCAACATAGGGCCTAACTCTATGTTGAATATAACCCATTTCATCGTTCTTTCCGAGTCATATTTGTGCACTCCGCCAAATCTGGCTCTTTTTATTGAACTTTTCCAATGCAAGCCGTGCCGTGAAAGCGGTGACGGGGCGCTTCTAGCTTGCGGCGGGGTCTCCATCCAGCGCCGCAAGAACTCCCCAATGCCGACTCTTAACTTGAATTCTCACGTTAAGCATTGGCAACTCTCCTATTTCTACTGCCTAGACACCTCTCCACCCGGCGAAAGAAAACTGTCGGGTTACTCGGAGGGCCTTCTAGATATTTCCGAGTCATTCAATGCATTTGCCCCTGAGTCGGACAGGGAAGCCATCCAACCCCACCTATCTAAGATAGTTGTCCTCTCCGCCCAAGGTCTCCTTGGGCTCAACCTAGTCAAAACTTGGGTGAACTTTCGCATTTAGCCCAATTCCATCCGCTCAAAATTGATGTGCGAGTATTCGGGGCACTCTACGGATTCCCTCCGATACTCTTCCAAGAACTACCCGGCCGGTGACACCAACAAGACCATCAAGAGTTTCTTGACGGAGAAGTTGGAGGTAATCCGGAACATAGCCGGGTTGGAACCATTTACTCGCGAGAACCCGGCTCCCGAGGTAAAATCCGGTTCTCATACTTTTACTTTCATACTTTTATCTCGATACAGCTACTGATCCTTACCCTCGTGCCTTTATCTCAGGCTGATAACGTCTTTTGGAACATCGAAACGCCCCCTAACTCCGAAAGTCCAGAGGAGGAAGCGGACGTAGTTAATTCGGAGGAAGGTACATTCCGAGTCTCACTTAGATTCTGCAAGCTCATCGCTGTTCATTCTCTGTTTTTCCGACAGTATACCTTGATAACTTTCAGAGCCAGAGGACAAGGACGAAGAAGAAGAAGAACCGGAAGGCAGGGTGGAAACAGCAAGCGATGAAGATGAAGCTGAGCCGACAGTCAAGGTCGGAGCAAAGAGGAAACCCCGAGGGGTCGTTTTTAAGGTTCCATACCGCTTCCTTACTGCTAAACCATACTCCTTTGATAACATGCACGAGCTAAACCAAGAGTTATCCAACTGGCCGTACTTGAAGGATCCGCCCGTGACCAAGCGCAGAATGACTCGGAATTTTCCGGGTGAAGGCGCTCTTAACCCGGGTATTCCATCATCTCCGGCTCGACGCGCTGGTATTCACTTGATCCTTTCTTGAATATCAAAGTTTTTCCAAATTACCCCTTAGCAGAGCAGTTCCATGTCTTACTTTCTTGATGTTTTTCAGCTTCGTCCGGGTCCACCAGTGAGTTCCCCTCGGACTACATGGTGAATCCCGGGTAAAGTTCTTCTCCTGATGTTCTATCGCCTTTCCATAATTTTTCCCCAGTTGCATGCTAACTGCTTATTTATACTGTCCACAGAGCCACGGTCACTATCAGTGACCAGGAAAATATGGAGACCGATGACCCGGGTAAGGAGAACCCGATTGATGATATGACTGCCGCAGCTGGCGGCGAAGAACAAGTGCCACCAATAAACCCGGCTGATCAAGAAGCCGAGTACCCCATAGCCTCGCACGCATGCGAGGAGGAAGAGGCCACAGTCTTGGGCACGGGGGGAGGGGCACCAGACTCCGATACTCGGACTAATCGGGTGCCTTCTCCTGCCGAGGAGAAAACTCCCTCTCCGAGTTACCAAGATCCCGGGTCTTCCAACTTGGGCAACCATACCTTCGACCAAATGATGAGCGCTCTCCTCGCCATGAAGGCCTCAGAGAGCAGCATGCTAGAGCGTATGGCAGTGGAGCACCAGGTAACGTTAATTGATATCTCATAGTATCCATCTAGTCCCCAAGTTCTGAGTATAACTTGTTGAAGTTGTGCTCGGTACTCCGTGCGATACTCGGCTTACCATGATACCCGACTAATGTTTATACTTTTGTCCCTTACAGGCACAGGCCACCCGGTCCGAGGAAATTTTAGCCAAGACCAAACAACTTCTGCTTACCGAGGTAAAGCTGAGAGAGGCCCTTGAGGCTGAGGTGGAAACCTTGAAGAAAGATGTTTCCAAATACAAGAAAAAGTACACCACTGCTCAAGCCGCGCTGAAGAAGTTATCGGAACAAGTTACCGATACTTATCGCGTCTTGCTTGGTAAGATTTTTGCCGCTGATTGCTTTCGTGACTCGGCTTGTGCCTTGATACATGATACTCGGGATTATTGATGTGATCTTTACTGTTTCAACTGTAGGCTCTAACCTTGCGGCCCCAGAAGAAGATGATGTCAAGAAAGCTAAAAACTTAAAGACTGTGCTCCGGTCATTCTGCGCCGGCACCAAGTGGATACTGGATGCCGTGCAGTGGCCAACTGAGGCATATCCGGGTGAAGAAACCCTTATCCAGGCGTGCTCCACTGTGCCTTCATGGATTGAGCTCTGGAAACGTTCGGCCTGCCGGGTTGGCATGACCCGGGCGCTTATGCTGGCTAAAGCTTACTTTCCTAAGCTTGAGCCGGCAAAGGTGGTAGCCGGGTTTCCAGAGTTCAAAGCGGATGGCTCCAGGTTTGGGGCCAAGGATTTCAAGGCCGTACAGTCCGTGGTACGTCACTCGGCAACCACTTTGGCCGATAGTATGAACCTGAGCACGTTTATGACTTCATACGACGCTGAAGACAAAGTTGTGAAGGAGGATGCGCCCCTGCCTTTCAATATTTTGAAGAAATGGAATGCTGATTCAGCCAGGAAGAGGGAAGAGACCGCGAAGAGGGAGGCCGAGTTAGGATCAGAGCCAACCACCTCTACGCCGGCTGTCCGCCCGCCTGTCCGTCTTGATGCTGAGAATCCGGGTGACGATGCTGGGAAGGCTGAGGAGCGAACCCAGGACCAAGACCCGGAGGGCAAGGGCAAAGATGTAGACCCGACCCAGGAAGCCGAGTAAACAGATGCCATTATGATACCTTGCTCGTTCGATGCTCTTTTTGGAAACAAATATTCTTTTGACGGTGCGCCTGTGCGCCTTTGATACTATCATTGCATCGTGTAAATACGTTTTGAAACTTTAGTAGCCTTTCGTGGCCCTTCTGGCCTTTGGGTGATCTTAATATTTATCTGCTTATGAGCCCATTTGTTCTTGATAATCCGACTTTCTTTATGGTTCCTTTTGTGAGACTCGGTTTCCG
Organism: Alopecurus myosuroides; assembly: GCA_028641055.1. Taxonomy (NCBI): domain Eukaryota; kingdom Viridiplantae; phylum Streptophyta; class Magnoliopsida; order Poales; family Poaceae; genus Alopecurus; species Alopecurus myosuroides. The sequence continues at coordinate 8,647,856 of CM054063.1, read as the reverse complement.
AGTCTCGTGGGTTTTGACAGGTGGACTTTTCTCTAAGTCCCCAAGTCCCCAAGACTCGGATGTTTGGGTTTTTTGAGCTTAGTAACTAAGCAACTTATTTCTTTTTTCGAAATCCCCAGTCCCCAAGACCCAAAATTCCGAGTCTGGGATGTGTGGTCTTTCAAAGAGAACAAGTTGTTTTCTGCTAAGCCCAAAACCTAGAGCCATTTCACATAGGTTTTGAAGTTATGCTTGATAGACTTTGAGTTTCCGGCTGTTAGCCCTGTACTGTGCATAACTTGTGGTTTAGATGACCCTTTTGACTATCTTGTACTGTAAGCCGGCTTTCGCGTGGATATCGTGTTGTTACATCTATACGAAAACAGGGTCAGGCAAGTCCCACTGGGCTTCATGGCTGATTGTAATCGTAAGCGAGCAAAGCATGCCACTTTGGTGCGAGTCACATCGAGCTTAAGTACGAAAGGTCAAGAAAATTTGGCTCCTTTGTCCGGTTATAAGATTGCAGCCGTACTCGTTTGCAAGTAATCGGCCCTTATAACTCATAGGCATCGCGGCCGGGTCTTGAGTTTGTAACTGTGCTATTCAAGCAATCAGCCCCCAAGACCTAAATATATGCAACATACTAAAGAAACTAACATACTAAGAAAACAATGAATAATACTTACCTGGAAGAGAAGTAAAAAAACATGACAGAAAATAAAACTTGATAAAACATGTGAAAAAGGTATATTGCTTAATCATCTCTTTATTGATATGAGAAAGTTAGGTCAGCAGGCCGCCTCATTAAAAACCCTCCAGTCCCCTTAGGTACCCTGGATAGGAAAAAAGTGCGTCTGAAACCTGCTGCCTGTTACATCGTGTAATTCCACTTGTGAGTCTAGTCTATACTAGGTATAGTAGAGACGCAGCTGAGCTACATTCCATGGTCTTTCTTTCTCTTGCATAGATGAAGTGGTATGAGCGGTGTCGTTAACTGTAGCCGACTCTTCCCTTGCATCTATCAAGTAATATGATCCATTGTGCAAATTTCGGCTTATGATAAACGGTCCTTCCCATGGCGGTGATAATTTGTGTTTTCCTTCCTTTGACTGTACCAGGCGCAGAACCAGGTCTCCTTCCTGGAAGACCCGGGTTTTCACGCGCCGGCTATGATATCTCCGCAGATCCTGCTGATATATGGCTGATCTTTCCAGTGCTTGTTCCCTTTCTTCTTCTAGCATATCCACGACGTCCTGCCGGGTCTTCTCGTTCTCCACCTCGACGTAAGCCGACACTCGAGGCGAGTCATGGATGATATCACTCGGCAACACCGCCTCTGCACCATAAACCATGAAAAACGGTGTCATCTGACTAGATCTGTTAGGTGTTGTGTTGATACCCCAAACTACTGAAGGTAACTCCTCAACCCATGCACCAGCAGCTCTGATACACGGGACTCGCAACCGTGGCTTTAATCCACGAAGCAATTCTTGATTTGCCCTCTCCACTTGTCCATTAGCCTGTGGATGGGCCACTGAAGCTATGTCAAGCCGGATTCCATTGTTACCACAAAATTTCTTCATCTCGCCAAGGGACATGTTGGTTGCATTGTCGGTAATTATGCTATGGGGATACCCAAACCGATAGATAATCTTTTTCAGGAACTTGACTGCTGTAATTGCTTCACAGTTGGTAACTGGCATAACCTCAACCCACTTGGTAAACTTATCAATAGCCACCAAGAGATGTGTCTTTTTGCAAGGTGACATGTGAAAGGGGCCGACCATGTCCATACCCCAAACTGTGAACGGCCAGGTTAACGGGATAGTCCGTAGTTCCATAGCCGGCACATGGGTTTGGCGAGCGTACCTTTGACATCCGTCACACCTTGCCACCAAGCGCTCCGCGTCTGCTAGGGCCGTGAGCCAGAAAAAACCATGTCGATAAGCTTTGGCCACAAGGGATCTTGTGGATGCATGATGCCCACAATCACCTTCATGGATTTCCTTGAGGATCTGTCGGCCTTCTTCTGGTGCTACACAGCGCAAAAAGACTCCTGCTGCACTTCTCTTGTATAACTCCCCATTGATGATAGAATATCCTTTTGCTCGCCTCAGAATTTATCTTGCTAATACCTCTTGCAGTGGTAACTCGCCCCGTGATAGGTAGGCCAGGAACGGCTCCGTCCACTCGGGAACATCACGTACTGTGGCCACGAGCTCCAAATCCGGGTCTTGATTTGCCAGTTCTTCCTCAGACTCGGTTTTAATTGATGGTCGCCATAATTTGTCCAGGAAAACATTAGGTGGAACCGGCTCTCTGCGCGAGCCGAGTCTGGCGAGTGCATCTGCTGCCTCGTTTTTTCTTCTGTCTATGTGCTCCACCTCATACCCAGAAAAACACCCGGCAACCCTATCAACCTCTCTGCGGTATGCTGCCATAGTTGCATCTTTTCTATCCCAGGTTCCTGAGACCTGCTGTATCACAAGGTCCGAATCTCCAAAGCATCGTATCCTCTTAATGTTCATCTCCTTGGTTACCTTTAAGCCATGCAATAGGGCCTCATACTCGGCCACGTTGTTGGAATAATCAAAATGAATCTGCAGCACGTAACTCAACTTGTCTCCTTTGGGTGACGTTAGCACCACTCCAGCTCCTGACCCCTCGTATTGCTTGGAACCATCAAAGTGCATGATCCAAGACTCGGAGTTTGGAGCCATGGTGGGCATGCCTGTGTGCGTCCAATCATTAATAGAATCGACTAGAGCTTGAGATTTGATCGCTGACCTTGGTTCGTAATTGATATGATAATCCCCCATCTCGATCGCCCACTTGGCTATTCTACCTGTTGCATCCGAGTTTCTGATGATATCCGACATTGGTATAGAACTCACCACTGTTATGGGGTGTTCCTGAAAATATGGCTTCAATTTTCGGCTGGCCATGAAGACCCCGAAAACCAGCTTTTGCCAATGTGGATAGCGCTGTTTTGCCTCCGATAATACCTCGCTGACGTAGTAAACCGGCCTCTGGACCGGGTGATCTTTCCCATCCTCTTTACGCTCCACAACAACCACTGCACTAACCGCTCGGGGGCCAGCTGCTACGTATAACAGCATAGGCTCTTTAGGACCTAGGGCTGCTAGGACTGGTGCTTCAGATAGTTGCTTCTTTAGTGCCTCGAACGCCTCATCCGCCTCTTGATCCCAAACGAATTTATCGGATTTTTTCAAGAGCCGGTACAAGGGTATTGCTTTCTCTCCGAGTCTGGATATCAACCGGCTCAAGGCTGCTACGCACCCTGTGAGCTTCTGAACATGCTTCAAATTTTCCGGTCTTTTCAGGCTCTGAATAGCTTTGATTTTATCCGGATTTGCCTCAATTCCTCTCTCGGAAACGATAAAGCCGAGTAACTTCCCAGCTGGAACTCCAAATACACACTTTGTCGGGTTAAGTTTCATCTGGTACCTTCTCAGGTTCTTGAACGTTTCCTTTAGATCATCAATAAATGTCTCCGCCTTTCTGGTCTTGATCACCACATCATCTACATAAGCATGGACCACTAGTGGAAATAGCGCCTTTTGTCCCGGGTCGTAAGGGCCAGTTGTCCCGGTTGTTCAACCGGGATGGGCTAGTCGGGACAAATGGCCCTCCCCCATTGGTCCCGGTTGTGCCAGGACCCGGGATGGTAAGGATAGGCCACGTGGCGAACCTGGGCCAGGGGACGGCCAGGGAGTTCGTCCCGGTTCGTTCAAGGGACCGGGATGGATACTTTTTTTGAAAAAAAAAATATATCCGGTAAATTTTCCCCTACCGCGGCAGGTTTTTTTCGCTTCGTTTTTTGGGCTTCTGTCTCGCAATCCCCAACTGGCCTCCCCCTTCCCCAACCGCGTCCAGGCCCACGTCTTTAATTAAGCCCACTGGCCACATTTTTGGTCAAAAGGGCACACTGGTCAGCGGCCTAGTGGCGTCTTTTATTATGTTCGGTCAACGGTTCGCATGGGGTCGAAGGGGCCACTGGCCAGCGGCCTAGTGGCTGGCTCGCCTGGTCCCTTAAATTAAGACCACAGGGGCGGTCAAAGGGCCCACTGTCGCCTCGTCTTCCCGCCCCGCCTCGTCTTCCCGCCCCCCACTTTCCCCACGCGCGCGTGCCCCAGCTGCAACCGCCGCCACGCCTCGGCTCCCGCCCCGCATTCATGGAGGCCTGCAACCGCCGCCACGTTCAGGCCGCCGGTTGACATGCCAGCCCCCCCGGGTCCTTTTTAAAGGGCCCCCGCCGCCCGTACAACCCATCCACCCCGGCCGCGTCCCAGGCAAAGCAACCCTAGCCACCATGTCCCGCTGGTTCTCGAGCGGCGCCGGCAAGCGCCCCAGGAATGACCACGAATCCAGCTCCTATAGCGGCGCCGGCCGCGTCCCACCCCCGCCGGCGGAGGCCTTCGGCTACGGCCCTGGAGGTGTCCGCATCGGCGGGACGCCGCGCGTCCCCACGCCACCTCCGGCGGCACGCCCGCCGCCCCGCGCCGCGCCCAAGGGCAAGCGCTTCCGCCGGTACATCCGGTCACCGGAGGCCGAGTGGCACTGGAACAACGCCACGCCGGTGTTCTGGCCAGACGTCCACATCCCGGACGGCTGGCACCTGAACCCCCAGCGGATCCCCGTGCCGTCGGCCCCGACCGGCGAGGCCGCGCTCGAGGAGATCGACCGCCGGCGCCGTCTCCTGCCGGCCCCCCTCCTCAGGGACCGCGCGTACGCGCGCAGCTCCCCCTACTGGGCCACCTGGTTCCAGCAGGAGCACGAGCAGCGCCGGCGCTCCTTCATCCCCATCCCCCACGAGGAGGTGAACATGGACGACTACCCCGCGGCACCGCCCGGCCGGGAGAAGGAGCTGTGGTTCCTCGAGGACATCGGCGAGGACTTCTCCGGGGAGGAGGACCCCGAGCTCCGGGCCAGCTTGGAGGAGGCCTGCGAGGCCTCCCGCCGCTCCCTCATCGACGACGAAATCAAGCGGTGGGAGCGGGTCGTGGCCGCCGCCGCCGCCGACGCTGCCGCCATGCCGCCGCTGCCCCCTACCGAGCCTACCCCCTGGTGGCACGCGCTGTACGCCGACTGGGAGGCGTCCGAGGACCAGCCGCCGCCGCAGCCGCTCCCCCCCGGCCTGGAGTACGGCATGTCCTGGGCCTGGACCGGTGGCGTTTGGTCGCCGGAGGAGGAGGAGCTGCCCCCACCACCGCCGCCGCAGGAGGTGCTGCCCCCGCCACCACTGTACGCGCCCCCGATGCCTCCACCCCCGGCGGGCCCGGCCCAGCCGCCTGCCCACCTGTGGCAGCCACCCCCTACCAGTGCATCTCCTCCGACGAGGAGGACGAGTAGATCGGCGCCGGTGCGCCCCCCCTTGACTAAGCTACCCCCCCCCCCCCCCCAAGAAAACGGCCGGCCGCCTGTGGCCGTGCCGCCGCCCCCTATATGCAAGTACGGCCGGCCGCATGTGGCCGCGCCGCCCCCTATCTATGTAAGCAAGGCCCCTGGCCTTTTTTTTAATATATGCCGTGTGCCCTAGTCTAACGTGTCCCTAGCCCATCCCCGCCGGCGGTCCGCCGGCGGGATCTGTCTACTCGTTTCCGCCGCCGGCAGGGCTTCGCCAAGCCATGTCCACTGTCCTGGGGTGTTCGTTCGGCTTGGAGAGAGGGCCGCGATTTTTATACACCTGGGCCTCTAGTCCCGGCCCGTGCCACCAGCCGGGACTAGAGCCCCTTTGGTCCCGGTTGGTACCCCGGGCCGGGACCAAAAACTAATTTCGAATTTCGGTGGCACCCTGCGCGCCCAAAATTTTTTAGCGCCAAAATTTGAAAAGGGTTAAGTTTGCACATTAACAACTTCTATATACTTTCAAATTTGACAAAAATTCCAACATGAAAAATGCTAGAATTTGCAAAACTAATTTAAATCCATTTTTCGTTTAACTAAATAATTATTCTAACTATTGAAACTATTTATTATTTTACCATTTGTATATAATTTGAATATAAAAATGTTACAATTTTTGTTTTCTCTCGCGATCTTCCGAGTTAATTAGTCCAGAGCATACAAGGCATCCTGGGTGATTTATATAAATTTCGACAAGTTCTGCTTCGAAGGTTTACTCTGCGCATAGTAACTTCCGTGTACGCGGCAAGCCGCAGCGGGAGCAGCAGACTTAAAGCAGAGACGGGCGGTCGGGCGGGGGAGACCGCGCCGTTGCTGTCGCGCTTTCCTCTCCTCTGCTCGTCCGCCGTCGCCTTCGCGCTCCCCTCCGCCTTCAACATTTGGGAACTTTGTTGTTCAGTTAGACGTTTCTCCTCCAAAAATTTATCATATCTGTTAAAGAAGTACCGAAGCTATATTTCTGTTTTAAGGATATCTGTCATGATGGTATATATCCCTGCTATCACTTTGAAGTGTGCCTGCAATATCTGCGCAGAATATATGACACCCATAAGGCAAAGCCCATCTTTCTCTATCCTCATACAATTTACTTCCGAGTTAGTCCAGAGCATACAAGGCATCCCGGGTTCGACAAAGCGAGTTGTACCTTATTGGCACGGTGAATTTTAGATCTTCGTCTACAACAGAAAAACCATAGTTTTCCTTCGAAGGTTTACTCTGAGCATTCTTTCGCCATCTTTTCAAAACATAGTGTGGTGGAATTTCTTTGATATTTCTGATCTCAAGAACCTTCAGTACCTGGCAACACGGAAGACCTACATTTTCGAAGTCAGACCGGTCAATACAAAATACTGATCAAACAGAACTATATGATCATGTATTCCACGCTTATTATTACACATCGCCAACAGACGGAGGAGAGAGAAACAGAAAAGTGGGTGGGTGTGCCGATGGTTGGAATAATAATGAAGTCAGGCTGGTCATAGTTGTCAAGCACTCAATGCTTGCCGGCTTTTGACCAATCAATACAAATTATTCGTCAAACTTACACCTAATCTTCGGCCGGGGTGGATGAGTTCGTGTCCCTTGCTTATGATCGCTTTGGCCGTAACCATGGAGCATCTTCATTATTTAACGGGATGGTGGGGTCAGCTTTCACTGTGAAGGGTGGAATTTCAACAAACTTATTATAATCTTCTGACATGTCTGTCGTGTCCTCGATTCCCACGATGTTTCTTTTCCCTGAGAGAACTATGTGACGCTTCGGCTCATCGTATGATGAATTTGTTTCCTTATTTTTTCTTTTCTTCGGTCTGGAAGACATGTCCTTCACATAGAAGACCTGAGCCACATCATTGGCTAGGACGAATGGTTCGTCATTGTAACCAATATTGTTGAGATCCACTGTTGTCATTCCATAAAGCGGGTCTACCTTTACCCCTTCTCCATTCAGGTTGACCCATTTGCACTTGAACAAAGGGACCTTAAAAGAAGGTCCATAGTCAAGTTCCCATATCTCCTCTATGTAACCATAGTATGTGTCATTTTTTCCATTCTCGTTTGTTGTATCAAAGCGGACACCACTGTTTTGGTTGGTGTTCTTCTTATCTTGGGAGCTCGTGTAAAATGTATTCCCATTTATCTCGTACCCTTGAAAACTCCCAATAGTCGAAGATGGTGACCCTGCCAACATGTATAGCTGATCTTCAACAGTGTTGTCATTTATAAGATGTGTTTGCAACCAACTTCCGAAAGTCTCCATGTGTTCGCGTTTAATCCATGAGTCATCCTTCCCCGGGTTTGCAGACCGTACAATATTCTTGTGTTCCTCGAGATACGTAGCCATGAACATAGAATTTTGTAGAACTGTGTAGTGTGCTTTGGTCAAAGAATGCCCGTCCCTAGGTATCATTGTTTTCTTTCCCAGCGTTCCTTTTCCCCTCAGTCTCCCCTCATGCCGCGATTCAGGAACACCTATTGTCTTAAGGTCAGGAATAAAGTCAACACAGAACCCAATGACCTCCTCTGTTCCATAGCCCTTCGAGATGCTTCCTTCTGGCCTAGCACGGTTATGAACATATTTCTTCAAGACTCCCATGAACCTCTCAAAGGGGAACATATTGTGTAGAAATACCGGGCCAAGAATATGAATCTCTTCACATAGGTGAACGAGGAGATGAGTCATAATGTTGAAGAAGGATGGTGGGAACACCAACTCAAAACTAACAAGATACTGGTCCACATCCCTCTGTAATCTTGTCAGACTTTCAGGATCGATTACCTTCTGAGATATTGCGTTCATGAATGCACATAGCTTCACAATGGGTACTCGAACATTTTCCGGTAGAAGCCCCCTCAATGCAATCGGAAGCAACTGCGTCATAATCACGTGGCAGTCATGAGACTTCAGGTTTTGGAATTTTTTCTCTGCCATGTTTATTATCCCCTTTATATTCGACGAGAAGCCAGACGGAACCTTGATACTGTAAAGGACTTCAAAGAATATTTCCTTCTCTGCTTTAGTAAGAGCGTAGATGCTTAAGTAATGGCGCCTATCTGTGTGCTTGTTGCTTGGGTCTTTCATACGTTGCTGGTCCTCCCATGCTTCTGGCGTATCTTTGGACTTCCCATACACACCCAGGAAGCATAGCAGATTGACACAAAGATTCTTTGTCACGTGCATCACGTCGATCGAAGACCGGACCTCTAAAACTTTCCAATAGGGTAGCTCCCAAAATATAGATTTCTTCTTCCACATTGGTGCACGCTTATCAGGGCCGTACGGAACTGGTTGGCTGCCAGCAGCCTTACCAAAGATTACTTCTAGGTCGTTGACCATATCGAATATATCATTACCACTACGCAGCTCAGGCTTCTTCCGGTTATCTGCCTCACCTCTGAAATGCTTCCCTCCTTTCTTTCTTACGGGATGCTTGATCGGAAGAAATCTACGATGCCCCAGGTATACAACCTTTTTACATTTATTCAAAAAAACACTGTCAGTATTATCTAAACAGTGTGTGCATGCATTGTATCCCTTGTTTGTATGTCCGGAAATGTTACTAAGAGCAGGCCAATCATTGATGGTTACAAAAATCAACGCCCGTAGGTCAAATGGCTTTTGTTCGTTCTCATCCCACACACGTACACCTGGTTTGCCCCACAATTGTAAGAGTTCTTCCACTAATGGCCTTAGATACACATCAATGTCGTTGCCAGGCTGCCTCGGGCCTTGGATGAGAACTGGCATCATAATGAACTTGCGCTTCATGCACAACCAAGGAGGAAGGTTGTACATACATAGAGTTATAGGCCAAGTGCTATGACTGGAGCTCTGCTCCCCAAAAGGATTAAAGCCATCTGTACTTAGACCAAACCATAAGTTTCTCGCCTCTCCTGCAAAGTCTGGGAAGTCTCTCTCGATCTTTCTCCACTGCGATCCATCGGCGGGGTGCCTTAACTTTCCGTCTTTCTTACGGTCTTCTTTGTGCCATCGCAACAACCTAGCATGCTCTTTGTTTCTAAACAGACGTTTCAGCCGTGGTATTATAGGAGCATACCACATCACCTTAGCAGGAACCCTCTTACGGGGGGGGGGGATCGCCGTCAACATCACCAGGATCATCTGCTCTGATCTTATACCGCAGTGCAGTGCATATCGGACATTCATCCAAATTCTCGTACTTCTCACCGCGGAAGAGAATGCAGTCATTAGTGCATGCATGTATCTTCTGCACATCTAATCCTAGAGGGCAGAGAGCTTTCTTTGCTTCGTACGTACTCTCAGGCAATTCGTTATCCTTTGGAAGTTTTGGCTTCATTAGTTGAAGTAAACTCTCAAATGCCTTGTCAGTCACACCGTTCTGTGCCTTCCATTTCAGCAACTCCAGTGTGGTACCGAGCTTTGTGCTACCATCTTCGCAATTTGGGTACAACAATTTTTTGTGATCCTGTAACATGTTGTCCAGCTTCAACCTCTCCAATTTATTTTCACAGTCTTCCCTTGCATCAGCAATAACTCGGCCAAGATCATCATCGGGCTCTTCTGATGCCTGTTCTTGATCACCTCGATCTTCTGCATTCTCTTCCATTGCAGTATCGTCGTATTCAGGGAACAAAGGATCTTCTTCTTATTCTTCATCGTCTTCCATCACAACCCCTCTTTCTCCATGCTTGGTCCAGCAATTATAGCTGGGCATGAAACCTCTCCGAAGTAGATGGCCGTGAAGGATTCTTTCGGAAGAATGTTCTCTGACGTTCCGACAATCAACACATGGGCAACACATGAAGCCATTATCTTTGTTCGCCTGAGCTACAGAAAGAAATGCATTCAGGCCTGCCATATACTCGGAAGTGCGTCGGTCACCGTACATCCATCGCTGCCGTTCATCCATCTGCATCATATAATTAAGTTTATCAAAATACATTACAATAACATATTAATACAGACATGACCACAGTACATCGACAAATACTACTTTTTTATGTATAAGTTACAGATGAAAAAGATAATTTGTTAACCTCGGTCGAAGATACCATTTTCAGTGAGCTTATGTGCGGCTCGGGAATTTCGTTGAACACCTCGTGTGCATAGTAAAATAAAACACACTAACACCACACTCTCTCACACCTCCAAGAAAAAAAACGATTGAAGGAGGGGGGCTGGGGCAGTATATATAGGGGAAGGGGACATTGGTCCCGGTTCGTGGACTGAACCGGGACAATAGGTCATGCGTGTGCCACGTGGCATGTGGCTAGGCATTGGTCCCGGTCCGTGGCAAGAGCCGGGACCGATATGCCCCCACGAACCGGGACCAATGCCCCCAGGCGATTCCTGTTGCCCCGGGCGCACGAACCGGGGCCAATGCATGGCATTTGTCCCGGATTTTGTTGCAACCGGGACAGCTGCCCCCTGGCCCCCTGGACGAGAGGGGTTGTTTCCACTAGTGGACGTTGCGTCCAATTTGGTCCTCGAAGCACTTCTGAATACATCGTTGATAGGTTGTGCCAGCGTTCTTCAATCCAAATGTCATGGTCTTGTAACAAAAGGCCCCAAAAGGGGTTATGAATGATGTTTTCTCCCAATCCTCCTTTTTGAGCTTGATCTGATGATACCCGGAATATGCGTCCAGGAAACATAATAGGTCGCTTCCAGCTACTGCGTCTATGATCTGATCTATCCTTGGTAGTGCAAACGGATCCTTTGGGCAATGCTTGTTGAGACTCGTGTAATCAATGCACATTCTCCACTCATTGGTCTTTTTCATCACGAGAACCGGATTTGCTAACCAGTCCGGGTGAAATATGATAAAGCCGACTGTCAGCAGCCGAGCAATTTCTTCTCCTATAGCTTTCCTTCTTTCCTCATTCATCTTCCTCAAGCCCTGCTTCACAGGCCTGGACTTGGGATCAACGTGCAAACTGTGCTCTGCCAACTCTGTGGGGATACCCGGCATATCGCTAGGCGTCCAGGCGAACACATCCTGATTTGAACGAATGGACTCCACAAGTGCTTTCTCCTGCTCGCTGTCCAAGTTAGATCCTATAGCAAATTGCTTAGAGGGGTCACCCTCGACAAAAGCTACCATCTTGGTGTCATGTGCTGCTTTGAACTTTGCTCTCTCATCTTCAGTATTCGGTCTTTTTAACGATGTTCTGTCATCCGGGTCTACTTGAGACCGGTAATACTTGAGTTCCTCTTTCCTGCAAGCTTGCTCCGCCATGGCTGCATCTCCTTCATTGCACTCGGCTGCTATATCCCGGCTTCCATGTATGGTGATGGTCTGCTTGGGACCCAGGATTTTTAGCTGTAGATACACATAACACGGCCTGGCCATGAACTTGGCATAAGCCAGCCTTCCAAATAACGCGTGATAAGGACTGCGCAACTTAACCACTTCGAAGTAAGCCACTCGACTCGGTAATTATCCTTTGATTCTCCAAAAGCTACCTCCAATGTGATCTTTCCCTCGGGGCACGCTGAGTGACCCGACACAATCCCATGAAAAACCGTCGAACTTTTCTGTAGCTGAGACTCCTTGAGACCCATGCGTAGAAAGGTTTTCCAATACAAGATATTGATGCTACTTCCACCGTCCATTAGGACCTTTTTCAGCTCATAACCATTAACTTGTGGTGCAACCACCAATGCTAAGACTCCCGGGTGTTCTATCCTTTCCGGGTGATCTCTTCTGCTCCACGTTACGGCTTGCTCTGACCATCTCAGGTATCTCGGAACGGCCGAGGAAACCGAGTTTACCGCTTGTTTCAGTATCTTTTTATCCTTGTTAGAAGTTCCTGTAGTATGCACGTGATATTGTCCCAACTGCTTGGGGTTAGCTTGGAAACCTCCAGCTCCCCCTTGGTTGTTACCCGGATTTCCGCCTGCCGGGTTACCGGCTGGGGGTGGGCCGTTGCCCGGGTTTCCACCCGGACCCGGTCCTCCTCCCCGGCCTGCACCTCGCATGGCTCTGTTTACTTCCTCATTCTTCCATCTCTGTAGGTCCGCTCACTGCTCCAACGAGTGGTTAGCTGGCCTACCGTTCCTGCTGTGCTTTGGGCACGCCATTCTGAAGATATCCCAATTGTTACCCGGCCTTGGTGGCCCTTGATAATTTCCTCCGTTGTGATTTCCAGTATTGAAATTTCCTTCTGCCCTAGGTCTCGAAGACCCGGCTTCTGTGCTAGCGACAAACTCTGAGCCTCCCTCGAACGGGCGTTTGTTCTGGTTGTTCCCGTTGTTACCTCCATTGTTACCCGGCGTTGATCCATTGCCGGTTCTTCCACTATTATTTGTGTTCGCTTTTGCTTTCTTGTCATCGACATCTTCTTCTGTAGTATCCGTTGCGGCGTGTTTGTTGCATGCATCCATTAGCTCTCCCATCGTAACCTCTGAAGCATTCCGACTAGATTTCATGCGAGTTAACTTTTGCACTAAAGGTGTGTACTTGCACGTCTTCGCCATAGCTTGTAGCGCATCCTTGGGCTGAATATCTGTAGATGAATGAAGTATCTCCATAACCCGGCGCACCCAGCTACGCGCCGATTCTCCCTTCTTCTGGACACATCGTTCTAGGTCATCAATAGTGAATAACTTTCTGCACGTCCCATGAAAGTGCTTGATAAACGCAGTTTTCAACTCCTCCCATGACTTGATAGATCCTTCTGGTAGATTAGTGAACCATAACTTTGCTGCTCCCTCTGACATCATCAAATACATGAACTTGGATTGAAGATTCTCGGATGCATTGCGAATCGACATAGGCATCTCATAACTGCTCAACCATGTTTCTGGATCCATAGTCGGCTCATAATTCACAACTTTACCCGGTTCCTTGAATTTATCCGGGTAAGGCTCAGCCCTGATGTTATCCGACAGACACTTAGGCCCGGCGAGGTTAGTCGGAACTGGCCTTACTCGGGAAACGTGTGATCCTGCAGGGGGTGCGGCTGGACGCGGTACTGCTGGTCCATGCACCGCAGACCCGGCCGCGGCTCTCCTGGCTCTGGAACTATCCACGATAGCTTGTGTTGCTGATGCTGCCGGTACTGCCTGAACGCGGGGAGGAGGTGGCATTTGCTGCTGCTCTTCCCTCCGCCGCGCTGAACTTGTCTGGATATTGCCGGTGTTGCCTCGTTGCTGGCTGATATATGGTGTCCCATGCATTCCACTTCTTGGATCCGGGTAATTAACTTGTTGCGCCACCGCAGTGCGCAATAGATCTATCGCCCGCCGGGTCTCCTCTGCGTGGGGTGACTCTCTCACGGGGATTTGATTTAATGCGAGTGTTGCTGCGTACACGTTATCCATGGGGTTGTTGTAATGACCTGCTGGTGTGCGAAATCGTGATGGTGGTGGTGGTGGTACTGTATTGCCGGTAGTAACTCCAGTCTGTGGTATGGGTAACCCGGCTTGCACGTTTACCGGCTGTACTCCTCCGGTTGTTGGCTGATGTGCAGTTCCTTGGTTTGCCGCTGGGATCGGCTGATCCTGAGGCGTGATGAATAGCGTAGCCGGGTTTATAACTCCACCCATTGTCGGTAATCTGGTCTGATGCCTTTGGCGTACTCTAGTTGTTTCTTCTCGGAGCCGGGTTTCCAATGCATCCAGTTCACGTTGGCGCGTGGCCATCCCTTGCCTTTCTGCTTCTACCTGCCTTCTCTGTTGCTCCAATGCACGACGGGCTACATCCAGATCCATAACACGTTCCGCCGCGTTTTCTGGAGTGATAACCGTGGCCAGAACGGGGGGATCTAGAATCAAGTTGTTGTTGAATAGGGCCGGGTGTTGCGGATTTGAAGGACCCGCCCCTGGCGTCCGGTTTGCTAGATATCCAAACGTGTTTGCCTGCAACTCACTGTCCGCCGCATGACTGGTAACTGATGCCGATTCTCCGTCAACCCGGGTGAGAACCGGGTTTCCGTCAACCGGACCTTGCTGCTGGGCCAATGCTTGTGTTGCTCCGACTGTGGCCGCGGTCACGTTCCCTTGATTAAGATTGATCGCAGGAGCCATGTAAACCGCAACCTGGCGCACAATGCTTGGCGCAGATTCGTACTCTTCCTCTTCGCTGTTGTTTTCCTCGTACCGGTCCTCCAGTAGATGCAAGATAGACTCGGTATCATCTTCTCTCATAACCCGGCCACGCGGGGTCCATACCGGCTCCTCCGGCTGTTCCCTCTTCGTGATGGGCCCTTCTGTCGGATCTACCGTCCCAACCGATTCTTCTCCATCTGATTGAACGTAGGTGGCCTCCCCTGACACAGAATCAAATCCAAAATCGTCACGGATTGAACCGGACGTACGTACCATGCCGATGAAGACGTTGATCTGGCCGATTGTCACGACTGATCCGGATTCGAGCAGATCCGACTCTGGCCCCCAGCCGGAATCGTCCACCATCTTCTCTCCTTCGGGGTCGGTGTAGATCTCGCCGATGACAAGGTTCTCCATGTTCTTCCGAGTTTCTCCCATGATGTAAACACCCTTGGACGTAGACCCCACGGTGGGCGCCAACTGTCGTGGGATAATCACGGCAGACGTTACCGGGGGTAACTTATCTTGGGGCAAATCGACTCTGGTGTTTGGGAGAGGGTTTAGCTCAGAGGAAAACATGATGATATGCGATCTGGTAGCCGGCAATCAAGTCGCCGAGTCTCCGATCTAGATATATTAACTCAACTCTCGTATTACACTGGATACTCAATACCTAGCGATATTGCTCGAACTCTTGGATCTCTCTAAACTAAACCTAGGGGCCAGCTTATATAATATCCGGACCCCCTAGCCTACTCTCCAAGGCGTACTCTGAATCCTACCCGGACACTGCTTACAAAACCCTAAACTTCCTTATCGGAACCCACAATCCGGGTTACGAGGCCTACAATCTTGGGCCTTCTAGAAGCTCCTTTATCCTAAGACGGGTCTTTGCGCAGCGTCCTTTGGGCCGAGTTACTCCTTGGCGTTGGCCTACCGGGTTATCATCCCTCCATCACCCACCGTGGGGCAACCAGCGGCGCTGGCTGGAGTTTCCGTTCGGACGGGATCTACTTCTGGGGAGCGCGTGGTCTGTGGCCTTGTCCACAGATTTGGCTCCTTCGACTTCGTCATCGACAACGCCGGCGACTTCGGCGGCAGGGCCATGCCGGAAGGCGGCACGGTGCTCTCCTTCGGCTCGCATCTTGTCTACGTCGCCACCGCCGTCGTCCACGAGTTCCCGGAGGAGGTGCTGGTCGCAGAGGATCCTCCTGCTGTGATTGCTGCCCGCGGAAGGCCTATGGGCCGTTCTGCGGACAGCGCGGAGGTAATGGTGGCCGGCCTGGTTGCGGATGCCGGAAAGGGCGAGGCTGTCGCCGCGGGCGTCATCAAGGATCTCGCTGGCTCGAGTGCCGGCGGGAAGACCCACAAGCCCTACGAGAAGGACTGCAACCTCCCCCTCTCCACTACTCCGACAATACCTGCGTCCGCTGCGCGGACGGGCATGCCGCCTCCCACTGATCTTGAGCTCTTGACCATGAAGGCGCAGCTCGACCGGCAGCGCCAGGAGCTGCTCGCTGAGCAGGCGGAGTTGGAGAAGGTCAGGCTAGAGCTTGGTCTAGATCAGAACGAGTACAACAAGGCTCACGGTTTTACACCAGTTACTAGGAGGGCTAGCAAAGTAGGTGCTACACGTCGCAACTTAGGCGCCGAGATGGCAACAGTTGTAGAGGCTCCTAGCCAGTCTGCCACCGCAAACACTTCCACCAAGCCTAGGTACAGCACCCCCGCCAAAACACTTAGAGCTGCTGAGGCCGTAGCTGCTGAGTTGCCGCATCTCGACGGCGACGCGCGCACTAGGCAACAGGAGAGGCTCAACGAGCTAGTGCTAGAGGCTGCTAGGCAGAACGAGGAGTTTCGGAAAGCCAATCCGGGTGCTGGAGCTTCTCAGGTGGTGTACTCGCATGCGGACAGATCTAACGATCAGGCCTCATCACCGCATCCCAGTCGCGAGAAGGATCGTAGTGGATATTCTGGAAGAAACAGGCAAATGCAGGTGTACGACCCGACTGCTGCCGCGAAACAGCTCGCTGTGCCGCGACAGTCCGGTCAGAAACACAACTCTGCTGGAGCAGGCTTGCAAGCCCATAAAGCTCATAGCCAAACGCGAGGTGGAGATCGTCCGAGCCCTTCTCGGCAGCAGGTTGCTCAGCCTACTCGGCGAAGGCCTCAGCATGCAGCTGCTGCTCAGCCGCGTGCGGCTGCCCGAGTAGCCAACCTGGTGGAGCAGCATGTGGCCATGGAGGTGGACATATATGATGATGGCTACTCGGCTATGGGGCTGGCTGGTTATGATATTATGGATCGTGTGGGTGAGCGTGTGCTGGAGCCCAATGATGTTCGGTACAAGCTGGACCGGATCAGTCTGTCCGCACGGCTCGAGAACACGGGACCTCCTGGCCCTGAGTGCTTTGGCCCACGCATCATGAACGAGCCGTCCGTGAAGAACTTCCAGCTTGCTAGAGGCACCAAGAGTTACAATGGCAGCACCAAGCCGGAAGATTGGCTCAATGACTATGTCACGGCGGTTCATATCGCGAACGGCAACCGGAGATGGGCTGTGCGGTACGTTCCGCAGATGCTTGAGGGCCCAGCTCGCACTTGGCTCAACAACTTGCACAAGAACAGCATCAATTGCTGGCTGGACTTCTCGGAGGCCTTCATCAGCAACTTCACCAGCACCTACAAGAGGCCGAATAGGCCGCAGCAGTTGTCCGCTTGCAAGCAACGGGAAGACGAGACGGACCGCGAGTATCTTACTCGGTGGAGCACATTGAGGAACACCTGTGAAGGTGTGAATGAAGCTCAGGCCATCACTTGGTTTGCGCAGGGTTGCAAACATGGCAGCATGTTGTGGCAAAGGTTGCAGAGGGAGATGCCGAACACTCTGGCGGAGACCATCAAGATTGCGGATCAGTACGCACTCGGTGATCCTACTCAGCCCCTGATGGACTCCTCCGAGCCGAGAAGAAACTTCAACAGCAACAAGCGTAACGAGTTCCGCAACAAGCGCAGGGGTGACCAGATAGATACTCGGTACGACCCTGAAGAGGTGAATGCAGTGGCTGTCGGAGCTGGGAGTAGCCAAAGGCAAAAACCTGCTGGAGCCCAGTACGGGAAGAACCAGAACCAGGGCCAAGGCAACAAGAAGCCATACCGTGCTCCTCAGCTGGGTAGCGGCAACTCGGAACCGGCTAAGAAGTTTGTCTTCGACGACATGAGGGATGGCCCATGCAGTTTCCATACTCAGCACCCCTCGAGGCCTGCCAATCACACTACCCGACAATGCGAGTGGTGGGATCTGATCAGGAATGAAGGCTTGCCTCCTCCTCCTCCTCTGCCAGCTGCAAATGCCAATGTGCAGCCTGCTCGTGCACCCGCGGCTCGGCCTCCAGCATTTCCGAGAAGAGAAAACGTGAACCAGGTGGCTTTAGGAGCCAACCGTTACTTCAACAATGAGGGCTACCGCAACAACAACAACAACAACAACAACAACAACCGCAACCGCAACAACAACAGAGGCAACAACAACTATCAGGGCAACAACAATGGTAACAATGATGACGGAGGCCGCAACCAGTACCAAGAGCACCACGAGAGCTACATGATCTTCACTTCTGAGCCCGTCAACAAGCAATCGCAGCACAGGCGTGCCATGGAGGTCAATGCTGTGATCCCCGCTGTCCCTCACTACATGCACTGGTGCAACCAAGAGATCACGTGGTCCAGAGCAGATCATCCTAAGGTGATGCCCAACCCGGGTAGCTACGCCTTGGTGTTGGACCCTACTTTCTTGGGTCCCGAGAAGAATGTGAGGTTCAGCAAGGTACTGATCGACAACGGCAGCAGCATCAACATTGTGTACAAGGACACGCTTGAGAAGCTCGGGATTGCCGAGAACATGCTGCTACCCAGCAAGACCACCTTCCATGGCATTGTGCCGGGAATTTCTTGTTCTCCAATGGGCCGAGTGTGGATAGATGTTCTATTTGGTACCAGGGAGAACTGCCGCACGGAGAGGCTGCAGTTCGAGGTGGTTGACCACCAAAGCCCCTACCACGCCCTACTCGGCAGGCCGGCTCTGAGCAAGTTCATGGCTTCTACTCACACTGCATATCTAAAGATGAAGATCCCTGGTCCTAATGGCGTGATTACCATCTCTGGTGATTACAAGAAGTCCATGGAGTGTGCCTCTGCTGGTTCCCAGTTGGCGGAGTCGATGGTGATTGCTGCCGAGAAGAAAAAGATACATGAAGTGGTGGCTATGGCGCAGGCAGCACAAGGTGTTGCGCCCGGGATGCCAAGCTCCTAGTACGGGACCGCGTTCCAGGCATCCCAGGAAACAAAGAAGGTCCAGGTTGACCTTGAGTTCCCTGACCGCGTTGCCATCATTGGCTCCGGGTTGGCGGAGAAATAGGAAAGCGAGCTACACCTGGTCGGGACGTGTTCGCCTGGTCCAATGAAGATCTGCCAGGTGTCCCGAGGGAGTTGGTTGAGCACTCGCTACATGTGCGTCTTGACGCCAAACCAGTGAAGCAGGCTATGCGCCTCTTCGAAGATGAGAGAAGGAAGGCCATCGGTGATCAGATCACCAAGTTGCTGATAAGCAATTTCATCATGGAGGTGCTGCATCCGGATTGGCTAGCCAACCCGGTTATGGTCGAGAAGAAGAAGGAGGATCCCAAGGCCGCTACCGCATGGCGCATGTGCGTCGATTACACCGACTTGAACAAGGCCTGCCCCAAGGATCCTTTTCCGCTACCTCGCATCGATCAGGTTATCGATTCGACTGCTGGTTGTGAGCTTTTGTCTTTCATAGATGCCTACTCTGGTTTTCATCAGATAGCTCTCAACCCGGCTGATCAAATAAAGACTGCTTTCATTACCCCGTACGGGGCTATTGCTATCGTGTCATGTGTTTCGGGTTGCGGAATGCGGGTGCTACTTATCAGAGATGCATGCAGAAATGCTTGCACGATCAACTCGGCAAAAATGTGCATGTGTACGTAGATGACATTGTCATCAAAACGAATAAAACACATACTCTGCTTGCCGATCTTGAGGAAACCTTTGCCAATTTGCGCAAATATAAGATGAAGCTGAACCCGAGTAAATGCACATTCGGCGTCCCGACCGGAAAGCTACTCGGCTTCTTGGTATCTAGTCGGGGCATTGAGGCCAATCCTTAAAAGATAAAAGCTATTGAGAGCATGTCTTTGCCGATATCTCTGAAGGATGTGCAAAAATTCACTGGTTGCTTGGCATCTCTGAGTCGCTTCTTGGGCAGAATGGGCGAGAAGGCCCTGCCGTTGTACCAATTGATGAACAAAAGCGACAAGTTCGTATGGACACCGCAAGCGGATGTGGCATTCAATGAGTTGAAGGCAATGCTGGGTAGCGCTCCCATCTTGGCTAGTCTGTTACCCAAAGAACCAATGCTGTTGTACATTGCTGCTACCAACCGAGTAGTCAGCGTGGTAATTGTGGTGGAGCGAGAAGAGGAAGGCAAAAGTGTGCAGCGGCCAGTATATTATCTCAGTGAGGTGCTATCCAGCTCCAAGCAGAACTACACGCACTACCAGAAGATGACCTACGGCGTGTACCTGGGCGCCAAGAAGCTGAAGCATTATTTCCAGGAGCATCCCATCACGGTTGTGAGCTCTGCTCCCATCTCGGATATCATGGGCAATAAGGAGGCGAGTGGCAGAGTAGCCAAGTGGGCGATCGAGCTAGCCGCGTACGCTCCCGCGTATGCGAGAAGAGAAGCCATCAAGTCTCAGATTCTGGCGGAATTTCTTGTGGATTAGGCTGAGGTGCAATATGAGCCTCCTGCTCCAGTTTCCAATTACTGGAAGATACACTTTGATGGCTCCAAAGTGAAAGAAGGCATTGGTGCTGGCGTAGTGCTTACATCACCCAAGCGAGATCAACTCAAGTATGTGCTGCAAATCCATTTCAAGGCATCCAACAATGTCGCAGAGTACGAGGCCGTGGTACACGGCTTGCGGGTAGCCAAGGAGGTTAGCGTGTAGTGCATTATATGCTATGGCGATTCAGATCTGGTGGTACAGCAAGTTTCTGGCACTTGGGATGCGCTGGATGCCAACATGGCCTCATATCGCTTCCTGGTACAGTCTATGACTGGATTTTTTGAAGGCTGCGAGTTCCAGCACATCCACCGAGCAGAGAATGAAGCAGCAGACGAGCTGTCCAAGTTGGGGTCTTCTCGGCAGTTCATCCCGGCGGGAGTCGCCTTGGAGCATTTGAGAAAGCCATCCATCAAACCATCCCCCAACTCGGAATCTATATTTGTTCCTTCTCTGCCAAATGAAGAAGCTATTCCCATGGAGATTGACTGGGAGAATGCAACAGAGAACCCGGGGACTGCAGCCTCCATCCCGGGGACTGCCACTCCCTACTCGGGAACTGTCCTTCCTTACTCGGGGACTGCCGCCCTCAACCCGGGGACTATCGCATTCATTGAGGAAGTTCTTGCCAATCGCTCAGGGCTTCAGAGAAGTGCTCCCAAATCTAAAGAGCAAACAGTGGTGCCTGTCCCAATGGAAGTGGACGAACCAGTGTTTCCCACGTGGGAGATACCGAGTTGGGCTATGCCCATATTATCCTTTCTAAGGGACGGCACCCTGCCAGAAGATGAGGTTACTGCAAGGGAGATTCAGAGAAGATCCAAGGGCTACACAATATTCAGAGAGGTCCTGCACAAGAGAAGTGCCACCGGCGTGCTGCAACGCTGTGTAGAACCAGAAGAAGGAGAAGAAATTCTGGTGGAAATACACCAAGGAGAATGCGGGCATCACGCCTCTTCTCGGGCTTTGGTCAAGAAGGCTTTTCGGATGGTTTCTATTGTCTCACGGCCTTGAAGCAAGCCGAAGATATTGTAAGGAAGTGTAATGGTTGCCAGAGATTCGCAAGTAAGATCCATTTGCCGGCTTCCGAGTTGAAAACTAGTCCCATTACTTGGCCATTTGTTGTTTGGTGCTTGGATATGGTTGGTCCCTTCAAGCCGGCTAGAGGCAACATGACGCACATCTTGGTCATGGTTGACAAGTTCACCAAGTGGATAGAAGTGAAGCCTATTCGGAAGTGTGATGGAGCCACAGCTGTGAGTTTCCTGAAGGACGTGATCCTGAGATACGGCTATCCGCACAGCATCATCACGGATAACGGCACAAACTTTGCTGAGGGTGCAATGGTGCGGTTCAGCAGAGATAAACATATCCGGCTAGATGTTGCGTCTGTTGTGCATCCCGCCTCCAATGGGCAAGTTGAGAGAGCAAATGGCATGGTGCTAGCAGGCATAAAGCCAAGGATGATTGAGCCACTGCTGAAAACACCTGGGTGTTGGATAGACGAGTTGCCAGCGGTGTTGTGGAGTCTAAGGACTACCCCTAACCGGTCAACCGGCTACACGCCATTCTTCTTGGTATACGGGGCCGAGGCCGTGTTGCCAATAGACCTAGAGCATGACTCCCCCCGAGTAACCCTCTACACTGAGGTGGAGGCGAGAGAAGCTCGAGAAGATGACGTTGACCTGCTAGAAGAAGCAAGAGAGCTTACTCTGTCATGTTCAGTTGTTTATCAGCAAAACTTGAGGCGTTAACATAGCCGAAAAGTGAGCCCAAGGGTTTTCCGAGAAGGAGACATGGTCCTTAGGCTTGTGCAACGCACAGCCGGGATGCACAAACTATCCCCTCCGTGGGAAGGGCCTTTCATTGTGAGCAAGGCTCTGCACAATGACGCCTATTACCTGGTAGACGTGCAGCCATCTCAGAAGAACAGGGCGGATAAAGTTGGGGAGGAATCTAAGCGCCCCTGGAATGTAGCTCTACTTCGTCGCTTTCATTCGTGAGCAAAAATGTGTATGTACTCTCTTATCCGAGTTAAACTTCTACTCTGCAATCTGAAATTGAACTCGGGGACTGCCCTCGTCCAAAATTGCTCTGTGTGTTTCTACTCGGCTTCACTTTGGTCTACCCGGTTGCTCTACTTAAAATTTAATAAGTACATCTAGTACTGTGTTTAAACCTACATGCCAACTCTTCGACTCTGCTGCTGTCCGAAACCTGGCTTCATGGCAAGCAAGAGAACAATCTAAAGGTCAATGAGCACAAGAAAAATTACTAAGGAAAGAAAGAGTGCAGGAACCGAGTAGGGGGACCTTTATTACTGGTTGCTGTTAACTTTTTTCGGCTAAGTGGGGGGTAGCGTTACTATGATTGTTTCCAAGTGGCTAAGTATTTGCAACTCCAACTTTGAACTCTTGTGACTCGAATACCAAAAAAGCAACAAGTTGCGGGTAAGAGCTGAGATAAAAAGGAAGGGTGAATGAGAAATGCAACTCGGGGACTTGCATGATAACGCAACCCGGCATCGAGCCAAGGCTACTCAAATTACTAAGTTGAAAACATCAAATGAGAATAAAACTGAGTAGCAACGAAAAGCATAATTGTTTCGATACATTTGCACCCGGCATCCCGGGATCTGATAAAAGTTTTCAAGAATAAGTGTTGCAGGACATAATCAGGTAGAGGTAGCAGCATCTTCGGTGTTGGCCTTGGCAGCATCGGCATCAGTGTTGGCCTTGGCAGCGTCAGCTTCCGTGTTGGCGGCATCGGTATTCGCAGCATCCGCTTCTGGGTTGGTAGCAGCCTGATCAGAGGTGGTTGTGGCCACCGAGATGGGGTCCGTTGCCGAAGTGGACGCAGCAGATTGCGTGCGGAGTAGCGCCGCGTCGTCGAGGGCCGCGCCAGACGAAGAGCCGAACTCGAGGGCCGCAGTGTTGATGGTTATCTTCTCACTTTCGGTTTCCTCGTCGCTATCCGCGACGACCGCGCCCTTCCCCTTCCCGGATTCGTCATCGGCGCCTGATAAGCAACTCAAGCCCTCTGAATCAGTGGCCTCCTCGTCATCGTCTTCATCCTCGTCTTCGCCCTCGCCCTCCACATCAGTGTCGGGCTCGGTGAGGCCTTCGATGAAGCGCGCGGTATCCGCGTAGGAGGCAATCTCGTACGCGACTGCCTGGCGGCGAGTCACACACTCAGGATCCTTCTCCCACTTTGAGTCCCGGCGCATCTCGAGGATGGTATTGAGATTGAGATTCTCATACCAGCTGCAGACGAAGAGGAGCAGCATGTCAGCGCTAGCCCGAGCTCCGGATGCTCGCCACTTCTTCAGCTCGGCTTTAACACCATTCAGCTTCTCGGCGAGTGCGCGAATGGTTGGGGGCAAGGGATCTTGGGGCCAGAACAATGCATGGAGTTTGAAAGCAGTTGGCGTCAAGTCCGTGCCCAAGCCCTTAAGGCGCTGAAGCTGACCCTGCATGTTCGTGAAGCTGTCCTCGATCGAGGCCTTGGTATCCATGGGCAGCCCCTTCTCGACTCGAACTTCTTGAGCCTTTGACAGGTCACGTTTGCAAGCCGAGCAGAGGTCGGGGAAGATTTCTGAAAATGCTATCGGAAAAGATTAGAAAAGGAAGCAGATAAGAGATGCAAATCGGCCAACAGAGAAGAAGAAGGAAACAGGGAGACGCAGAGAAGCGAGAACTTACTGTTCAGGTCGCAGAGTAGCGATTGCAGTTTCCTCTTCCACGACTCCTCATCAGCAGCGTGCCTCTCTTCTACCTTGCGGAGCCCGGCTAGCTGGAGCATGAGATCCGAGTTGCTCTTCTTCAGCGTCTCGCACTCCATCTCAAGGGCCCTTTGATTAGCCTTGGCGGCTGCCTCCAACTTGTCCTTCTCGGCAGCTATGTCTATGGCGTCCTGAAGGGCAGCCCTTAACTGGACCTGCAGCGGCTCCAGCTCGGTGGTGTGTTGGCTCTTGAGCTCTACTGCTTGGCTCTCCAGTTGCTGCTGCACCTCGGCGGGTTTGAGGCAGTCGAGATGCTCCTCAACAAATTTCTTGTGATCTTCTGCGGAGAGAGGAGCAAGGTCAGCGGAGTAGCAAAGAAGAAAGAAGAAAGACAAGCCGAAAAGACGGCAACTCACCTTCCATCTTCTTAATCGTGGATTGAGCGTTGGCAACGAAAACATGGTAGTTCTTGTGCTCCTCTGCCATTTCTTTAAACTTGCCTGCCGAGTACAATCAGTTAAAGCAGAAAGCAAAAGCGAGCGTAAACACAAAACGCATGAACCGCGTAGCTAAAAGCTTACTCTCGATCTCAGAAAGCTTAAGAGTGCGAGCCAGGGCCTCCTTCTCTGTCACGGCATCACTCTTGCGTTCTGCTTCTAGGGCCTCAAGGCGCCTTTTTGCAATGTTGTGATTCCAGAGCAGATGCCGGTAGAGGATCGTCCTCTTCATGAGGCTATTCTGAGAATCAGAAAGAAAAGGAGTTAGACAATGTTTTGAAGATTCGACCCGAGAAGACGGCAACTCGGTTGAGTACCCGTCTACTCGGCCCGAATCTCGGGGACTGGATAATGGATAAGAAGAAGAAGAAGAATAGAAGAGAAGAAAAGTGCAACTCGGAACAGGCAAGCAAAACTTACTGCATAAGTTTGCTCGAGATCCTCTGCAGCCTTGCGGTGGACGAACAGCTTCGCGGCAAGCGTGCTGGTGGCGGACGAGATGGTCATGGGATTGTAGCCCATGTCCGCCTTGTTCCAGTCGATGCGCCAGTGGTCCAGCTTGCCCAAGGCCAGGCCATTCCAGGACTCGTTGCCAAGGAACGCGCTATTCCACTCAGCGTCAATAAAGCCTACTCGATCGATCATCTGCTCGAGCCCCGTGGACACCACCTCGGTCTCCTGGATCTCGTGTGAGAAGATCGAATGGCCCTTGTCCTTGGCCGGCAGCTTGAAATCCACAGCCTGGGCCTGTTTGCCTTTCATCAGAGCGAGCTGCTTCTTGGTCTTGTTCAGACCGATGCCGTACTGTTTGCCCATCTGCACCATGTAAGGCGGGTAGGCAGGCGGGTCTCGAACGCTTGATCCCGCGGCTTCGCCTGCAGCGCTGCTGGAAGCACCGATGGTGAGCTGACCACTCTTCGCGACAGGCTTCGCAGTTGGTTTAGGTGGCGGCATCACGGCAGAATCTTGGGCAGCGCCACGCGAGGGATTCCTGCGGACGGGGGCGTATGGCTGGGCAGCTTGCTTCTCCGCAGCTTTCTTCTCAACAGTTTTCTTCTCGGCAGCCTTCTTCTCGGCTGCATCCCTCTTGTCAGTAGCATCGGAGGCAGCTTTCTTTGTAGTCTGTTTGGCTGGAGGGCTGGCTGCGGTCTTGGTCTTCTTCACGGGCGGGGAGCTTGGCGCAGTAGGTGGAGCAGCCTGCTGGGTAGGCGGCGCCAAGGGCTCGCTACCCGGCGCAGCGTTCGGCTGCGCGTGGCTCTGCAAGTCTTGCTCCATGTCAACTGTCTCAACCCGCTGCTCGGCAGCGGGATCTGGTTGTGTTTCTTCTTGTCCTTCTACCCGCGGCTGGGCCACGGGGTCATCTTGGTCAGCAACCCCTGTTTCTGGCTGCTCCTGATTTTCTTCCTGCCCCTCAAGGGCGGCACGATCTTGCTGCTCGGGGTCTTGTTCTGTGTTCTCCCCGGATGTGGCAGCTGGGGGAGAAGGTGGTCTCTCATCGTGAGCAGCATCCTATGCTTCTTGTTCTGCGCGGGCCTGCTGCTCCTGGTTGGCGTCTTGGGCATCAACGTCCATGTCCTGGGCGTTGGCTTCGTCTTCATCTTCACCCTTCACGGGAGAGGGCGCACGCGCCCTGTCCCGTGCCGTGATCTCGTCCTCATCAGAGAGATCGATGAGTTCGTCGATGTCGATGGCGGATCTCTTCTTGGATTTGGTGGGAGCGGCAGCAGCATCAGCGTCCAAAGAGGCGCTGAAGGAAAAAGGAAGTTCAGAAAAAGAAGAGGGAAGGAAGAAACCGAAAAGCAGCAACAACAGAACGTAACTTAGAAGAAAGTAACCTACCCTGCACGGGAAGGAGGTAGCCGTCTCCCGGCGACCTGCTTGACCTTCTTCACGCCCTTCTTGGCCTTCTTGCCAGGGGGCTCCTGGGCACCGCTGCCCGTCCTCTTCCGAGTGGCGGGAGCAGCAACCGCAAGCGGGTCGACGTCGAGGGCGTCCTCGTCCTCTTCCTCAGCATCAATATCATATGTGGAGTTGAGGAGAAGAAAACAATTGAGAAACAGAAAGAAAGGCTAGGTCGCGCTATTCGCAACTGGAAAGGTGAGCTAAGTCACCTTCTTTGTCGTCTTCTGACCAGTCCCGGATGGACGTGTCGACATGATGCTTACCCGGCTGGATGGCATGAGGGATACAGAGGGTGTCCGCGGTGTCGTAGGAGACCTCGTCGTCCTCCTTTCGATCTTCGTGCCAGTTGTCCTCGAAGCACTCCTCGCTCTCAGCGAGCTGGCGAGCAAGGCGCTGGAAACATAAGCAAGCAACATGAATCAGTTGAGCAGCGTAAGGCATTCTACCCGGCACGGCATGCAAGCACAAAGCATAATAGAGTAAGTGTCCTACTCGACAAGGCGTGCAAACACAAAGCACATGAATCCTAACAGAGACTAGCAAGGGCCCTACTCGGCATGGCGTGCAAACACAAAGCACATAGAGCCTGAGGAATACTGCTAAGTGTCCTACTCGGCGCAGAGTGCGGATACTAAGCACACCAAGCTAAGAAGGCTATCTACTCGGAATCAGTATGCAGGAAACAGGATGAGAAGTACTAACCCGCTTGATTGGCTTCGTGCGGCTGTACGGCACAAAGCCGTACTGCCAGTGGTCGTTGAGGCCGGTGCTCATGATGGAGCACGCCCAGACGGCCACATCCGCGTTGCTGAGCTCGAACGTGGTCGTCCGGGTGCAATCCCTATTGCCGCCCATGTAGCACATGAGATGGGCACGGCGCTGCAGCGGGAGCACTCGCCTGGAGATCCAGCAGGCGATGGGGTCGTCGTTCTTGAGCCCCTGTTCCTTCAGCTGGGCAAGCCGGGTGTTGATCTGCTTGATGTCACCTTCTAGCGGAGGCTTGTACCCCCAATTCTGCCCGGTAGGAGTCAAATTGGTCCACCGGGGGAGATTGATCTGATCCACGGGGGGCTCTCCTTCCTTGGCGGAGATGTTTTTCACGTAGAAGAACGTTCTCTGCCATTTGCGCATGGAGTCGAGGCCTTTGACGCGCGGATGGCTGGTCCCGCTGCGCTGCACCATCATGGCGCTGCCGGTCTCGGTCATGCCGCGACCACTATCGGTGCTACCCGGCTTGGGCTTGCTCTGCTTCCTGAAAAAGAAGTAGCGCGCCCAAGTCATCGGCGTGGGCCGCACGCCCAAGAACGCCTCGCACACCACGGCGTGGTATGCGAGCATCACCATGGCGTTCGGCGGCAGGTGGTGCGGCTGGAGCCCGAAATGATTGAGGAAGGAGCGGAAGAAGGAGGAGACGGGCAGCCCGAATCCCCGCGCGAAGTGCGCGAGGAAAACCACATGCTCGTCCGCCTCTGGAGTGGGGACGAGCTCGCCGTCGGGATGCCGGCAGCGGACGCCGGGAGAAACTCGCCGGGTGTTCACCAGCCACTGGCAGTCGTCTGCCGTGACGTCGGATCCAGACCACCCGGCGCGGGCGTCATCGTCGCGAGCCATCGAGCTGGAGATGAAATTTGATGGAGATCTGGTGAAATTTGGTGGAAAGGACTGGCCTTTCGGCGCAGTGAAATGCACGGCGGCGAAGAGCTCGGTGGCGGCGGAGGAACGAAGAGGCAGGGAGAGAATGAAAGCATGAAGGGGAAGAAGGAGTTACCGAGGGGGTATTTATATCTCCCCTCGGGTTGCCGTTACAATCGGAGGTAGTGGGATCAGTCACGCACAGAGATCGTGCGGCGTGGGGTGTGTGGGCCGGTTAGAAACGCACATAGTGCAGGACGCGCGCCTAACGGCCGCAATTGATCCCACGACGCGATCGTGGGTAATTACTGCGCTTGATGGGACATAACGGGCCAGTGGGCCCAGGCCGGGAAAACTGGGCGCGTGGCCTGTCAGATCCCGGGCACCGAGGCGTCGGGGATGTGGTAGCGTGACACGTGCCCAGTTGCAGTGCGGAAAGCCAGATTTCGCTCTGCCACGCAGAGATTCTGATTGGAAATTTAGCTAAGTCTTTTTACTCGGCGACAGAGAAGAGAAGTGGTTCTATTCGGAAAAGAGGAAACTCAAGACAAGATTAAGGGCTACTCGGAGGTTTACTCGGCATCCCAAAGCTCAACAGAAAGATTGGTTTTTAAGCTGGAAGAGCCCAGTGAACAAGTCCGCGGGACTCTACCAGCTTCGGGGACTAATGTCGGGGGGTTACCCCCGAGTAGGGTAAAGACAAGTGCTAGGGGCAAGATCAGAAGGGGTGTTTGGCCGAGTAGCTGGCTACCCGGTACTTGCTACCCGGTCGGCTGCTATTCGGTCGTACATGTTAATGGCCAGAAGGAAGAATCAAGGAAGTTACATTCCTCCGAGTAGAAGAATTGGCCCGAGTAGAAATGGCGGTTTCCTACTCGGGCCAGAAGTCAAAGGAGCCATTCTGACACTGGATCCCGCGTATCCTGGGTCCGTACTGTGGCACTGTTCATCTGCAGAGCGCGTGCCTGTTCCCGTCAGAGTGTCAGCAGACCGTCGCAGGATAAGGGGGGCCTACTCTGTGTTCACAGCAGTGATAACAGATCAGCTTCTTGGTTTTGCACAACGACTTTCCACACAAGACAAACTAGGAAGCCAAAGCTGTCAGCGGGAAGTCGGAAGTACGTAGTGTGCACACTATGTCGACATCTGTTTGTATTTTTCCCGGTTGGCTGTATCCGGCTGGGCACCAGTATATAAGGTGCCCTGCCCCCTCCTGCGCGAGGGACGACGACGACGACGTGGGATCCCAGAATTGGTTCACATTCTTGACCTAGTTTATCATAGAGAGAGGAGAGTGGCTACTCGGTAAAAGGCCAAACTTGTACTGTGGCTACTCGGTGAGACACTAATACACAGAAAGAAAGGCAGGAGTAGGGGTTTTACCTCCACACGAGGGCCCTGAACCTGGGTAGATCTTGTTGTCTGCAGTGATAGATTCTTACCACACGCGGCTACTCGCTGCGTGATCCCTCCCTGAGCGCCTCCAGCGTCCATCGTCCCCACAACTTTAGCCATCCCATGGCATCTGCCGTGACACCACCACGACAAATTGTTCTACAACTTATACTACTCGAATAGCCCCACATTAGTTTGGAGTGTTCGAGAAAAAAATTAAACCTTGTTTGACATGGTAAGGTAAGTAAAAATGTCATTATAATTTTGTAGTTTATACATTAGAGACAACCGCTTTTACACTGAAAAGAGCGCCATCATGATCCGTTGAAATTGACATCATATAAGTTAGGTTTGGGTAGTGACCCGAATTGTCTTTATGCATAGCATGTTACAACCAAAATAGGATACATATATGTTTATAAGGTTATCCCAACGCATCCATTGGGTATTTCTCCTATCACCGAATCAAAGACAAATGTTGTTTGTCAGAAAGGGTTGATTTCTCGAGAAAGTAGTTCTTGCGAAACAAGTGAGTGGGAGGACAGTACAAACTCAACGAGATTATAGAATCTTTGTTATCATGTCAAGAGTAGCGCAGCACTGGAAGTTGTTCTAGGGTTTCCTATTTTCACAAACTAGAAAATACTACATGTGTTGTATATACTTCGAATGAGTTTGCGAACTGAACCACAAAATTCCTAAAAGTTTGTACTTAGACCAAATTGTGGTTTGAGAATGAAGTGTTGTTTTGACAACAAAGGACCTGGACCTTATAAAGGAAGCAAATGATAGGCCCTGACTTCATAAAATTGGCTATGAGTCATTATATCCGCGATAGTGTTCCTGTATGAATATCAAGTATGTGACTTGGTAGTCCTTTCGAAAGGCATAATGCCTAAATATAGAAAACGGGTCTATATAGCAACAATACATGGATATTTACATCCTTTGAAATTTTTACTTGTCGAAAAGATGTTTTCGACGAAGTTCAAAGAGTTGACTACTAAAAGATTTTGATCTTGCATAGTGGTTCTTTAGTCTTTGCGGATAGTTCTAGCAAAAGTTACATATTATGATATGCCAGTTGAATAACAAAAACCAACTTTTTTCTTAAGGAAGTTTGATCGAGGATGTGTAATTGACACAGTCCGAGAGTTTTGTAAAATTCAAAAGGTTGCTGGAAAGGTATGCACACTTCAATGGTTGAAGTGAGCATAACGAAGTTGCAATATTTACCTTAATTAATGAAGTTATAAAAAGAGTTTGATTCCATCATGAACGATAAAGATGCTTGTAGAGTTACAAGAAATTAAGTGGGAGCGCTATGACATATTTCTAATGCTCTATGTAGATGACATATGGTTGATTGAAAAATATGTATTTTAAATTAACACAGTTAAGATTTTCATATTGATGAAAGGCTTAGGAGATATTGGGCATCGATATCATTAAGAGATGGATTGAAGCGCCTGATATGATTGAAGTCAAATTACATAGATGAAATATTGAAGTGAGTAAACATCGAAATGACAAGAAGGAGTTCTTACCACATGGAAAACAATTGAGCAATATTCAAGTGTTTTGACACATGATGAGCATAATGAAATTAAGATTTCTAAGTAATATGTTCCATGCTATGTACATAACCAGATGAGTCTATGCTATAGAATGTTATAGCAGGATAATTCGTATGATGATTAGACAACAGTGGGAGAGATCCTTATGCAATTTTTAGAAATGCTAAGGATGTGTTTTCCTATGTAGTAATGACAAACTATTTGTTGTAATATGTTACACTAATAGTCTTGTCAATTATTTAAATAATTTTATCTCAATTAAAATATGTGATGAAGGATAGCACAATAGGCTGGAAGTAAGTTTCATGCTGGATTTGAAAGAGTTTCAAAATTAAAGTATTGTGACGGGTACTATAACAAATGCTAAGTATATTGTTGTGTTGACAACAAATAATATGAGTATTTTGTGTCAAGGAGTTCTTGATTGAACTTGGTGAATTTCCAAGAATGCTAAAACTATGAAGCTACATTTTTACAATGTTAGTAACATTAGTTTAAGTTGAGGAATTAAGGTCTCACCGGTTGACCAAATATATACAAAGCCATCTCATAAGAGAATCAGTGATGCGTGTAGACGCACAGAACATGCAAATAAAATAGTACCCATGTCAGATCTTTTGATGATGTTTACCACATCCGAAGCATGATAATAACACTGGAATGCCATATGTGTTAAGTGCTTACAGACTAGATTATTGACTCTAGTGCAAGTGGGGGACTGAAGGGAATATGCCCGAGAGGCAATAATAAAGTGGTCATTATATTGTTCCTTGTTTATGATAAATGTTTATTTCTCATTCTAGAATTGTATTAAACGCAAACGTTGATACATACGTGTTTAATAAAAAACATAATGGTTCCTAGTAAAGCCTCTCTTTTAACTTGCTCGTTGATTAATAGATGATCAAGGTTTCCTGATCATGAACATTGGATGTTGTTAATAACGGGGTCATGTCATTAGAAGAATGATGTGATGCACATAGAACCAAATTAAGTATAACAATGCGATCAAGTCATTAAGTTACATTGGCATATCTTGCATACGAACTAACTTATTCCTTAGACCATGAGATCATGTCAATCACTAATATTGGAAGGGCGCTTTGATGTCATCAAACGTCACGCCGTAACAGGGTGACTATAAAGGTGTCGTTGGGTATTCGGAAAGTATTAGTTGAGGCTCATGTATCAAGAGTGGGATTTGTCCATCCAAATGACAGAGACATATACTCTGGGCCCTCTCGGTGATATCACATCGACACCGCTTGCAAGCACGTGACTAGGTCACAAGGATGTCATATCACGTAACGTGTAAAATAGTACTTGTTAGTGACGAGAACGAGCTAGGTATGGTTGATACTAATGATCGGATCTCGAACAGGTAAAATATCGCGAGACAAAGGGAATTGGTTACGACGTTTATGGTTCACGTGATCACTAGATTCGTCGTTGAATGTGTAGGCGTCATTACGGATCTCCAGGTCCCGTTGTTGACTATTGACCGGAGAGGTGTCTCGATCATGTCTACATTATTCACGAACCGTAGGGTGACACACTTAACGTTCGATGATGCGATTGAGTGGATACGGAATATCGGAGAAAAGTTTGGACACCACCGAAATTGTTTTGGGGAATATTGAAATAGTCACCGGAATTCTTTCGGGGAATATTGAAATAGTTCAAGGTGGTATATGTTAATGTGTTAATGTTTGATTAACAAATAGTTTAAGAGGGTAAGTGTTACTGTTTGTTAATAGGATTAAGAAATATTAAAATAAAGAAATAAAATTGTTTTATGTATTTATTAAAGATAACCCTTGGAATTTTGAGTGGGAATTGATGAGAGAATGAGTGGGTTGAGTGGAGACTCCACCCACATGATGAGGGGAGAGGTGGAGGCACAAACATTTCGTGGCTGCCTCCCCCTCCTATATAAGGAGGGGTTGGACCTCTCTCTCCACACACACTTGGTGTCATCTCCATCTCCATCCTCCCACTGATCCACCTCATGTTCATGCGCTTGGAGAAGTCCTGAACGAAGTTTTCTCCACCACACCACGCCACCGTGATGATTTTTTTCGAGGTATCCTCTACTTCAGCTGCCCCGCTGGATCAAGGGAACGGAGGTCTCTATCGAGTTGTACGTGTGACCGAGTGCGGAAGCGCTGCCAGATTGCAGCGCTCATCTTCGCGATCTTGAGATCGATGTGACTACGACTAAATCACCAAAGAGATTTGATCTCGTAACGCTTTGTGTCTTCGAGGTTATTTTATCCTTAAGACTCTCTTTCTCCTCGTTTCCTTTCATCTTCTAGATTAGATCTTGTCCCTTCGGGTTTCTCTCGCGTAGGAAGTTTTTTGTTTTCTATGCAACAAACCCTTCAAAAGATAGTGAGATCTGACCGTGGGGGGAGTACTACGGCAAACACACTCCATATGGCCAAGTCCCTGGACGTTTTGCAAGGTTCTTATAGGAGAATGGCATAGTAGCCCCGTATTCAATGTCGGGCGAGACTCAGCAAAATGGAATAGGCGAAAGGTGTAACCGTACTCTTATGAATATGGTGCGCAGTATGATGAGTTATTCCACTTTGCCAATCGGATTATGGATGGAGGCACTTAAAACCGCCATTCACATTCTCGGCAGAGTACCAAGCAAGTCGGTGCCCAAAACACCGTACGAGTTGTGGACATGAAAAGTTCCATCCCTACAACACCTCAGGGTATGGGAGAGCCCAGCTGAGGCCAAAGTGTTTAATCGAAACATTACAAAGTTAGATACCAAAACAGTGAGTTGCCACTTCATTGGCTATCCTAATAGATTAAAAGGTTATCGGGTCTACTGTCCAGACAAATACACAAAGTTCGGAGAAATGAGACATGCGATCTTCTTAGAGGGCGGAATGATGAGGGGAATCATGGTAGCTCGGAAAATTGATCTTGAAGAGAAGAGGGTGTGTCCACCTAATCCGATGATTCAAGAGCCGTTTTTCTCAATACATGTTGTACCTGCATCGTCAACCCCTGAGGTTGAGGTGCAGGCACCTATTGTAACTCCAACCATGACAACTAGAGGTGAAGATTTGGAACCTGCCCATCAGGAGCCGACTGAACCCGAAGTTGACCATGTAAGGGAGGTAGAGCAGCCTTTCACAGAGGATGTGCTAGAAGTTGAGGCACGACATGGGCAAGAGAATTAAGGCCTTAGAAGGTCTACAAGACGTAAAAAGTCAGCTATTTCTAGTGATTATAAAGTTTATAACACAGAAACGGCTCATAAGGAAGGTGATCCCACCTCATATGAAGAAGCCATGAGAAGCCCTCACTCATCTAAATGGGTGGAGGCAATGGAAGACGAAATAAGATCGATATGTTTCAACGATGTTTGGGACTTAGAGGATATTCCTAAAGGAGCAAAAACAGTAGGCTGTAAATGGGTCTACAAAACAAAGTATGACTCTAATGGGAATGTGGAAAAGTATAAATCACGTATTGTGGCAAAAGGTTTTACACAAAGAGAAGGGGTAGATTACAATGAGACATTTTCTCCAGTCTCATGTAAGGATTCCTTCATACTCATAATGACACTAGTTGCACTTTTTGATTTAGAGCTACATCAAATGGATGTAAAGACGACATTTTTGAATGGAGATCTAAAATAAAAGGTTTACATGAAACAACCCAAGGGGTTTATCATGGAAGGCAAGGAAGATATGAGATGCCGTCTAAAGAAATCCATCTATGGATTAAAGCAGGCTTCTAGACAGTGGTATCTGAAATTTAACGATAAAATAAATAGTTTTTGTTTTAAAGAGAATGTTGAGGATAAATACATTTATGCAAAGTTCAAAAGTGGGAAATACATTTTCCTAATCTTGTATGTGGATGATATCTTGCTTGCTAGCAGTGATGTCAGTCTTCTACAAGAAACGAAGAAGTTCTTATCCTCAAACTTTGATATGAAGGATCTTGGCGAAGCCTCATATGTTTTGGGCATAGAGATTCACCGAGATAGAAGAAATGCAGTCTTAGGACTATCCCAGAAGGCATATTTTGAGAAAGTTCTAAAAAAGTATAATATGCATGTGAGTTCTACCACACTTGCTCCTATAGTCAAGGGCGACAGTTTTGGGAAATTTCAATGTCCCAAGAACCAGTACGAGATCGATCAAATGAAAGCAGTACCATATGTACCATATGCTTCGGTTGTTGGAAGCTTACAGTATGCACAAGTGTGCACTCGCCCTGACTTAGCTTTTATCAAGGGGTACTCGGTAGATATCAAAAGAATCCAGGCACAGAGCACTGGAAAATGTTAAAGAAATCATTGCATTATGCGCAAGGCACCAAGGACCCCATGCTAACATACAGAAGATCTGATTCTCTAGGCATAAGAGGGTATTCAGATGTAGATTTTGCAGGAGACAAAGATGATAGAAAATCCACGTCAGCATATGTGTTTACTCTCGCAGGAGGATCTATTTCATGGAGAAGCTCCAAACAGTTAATAGTTGGATCATCCAGGATGTATGCAAAATTTATACCATGCTATGAGGCGACGGGGCAAGCGATATGGTTAAATAAATTTATACCCGACTTGAAAGTGGTAGATTGCATTAGCAAACCAGTAAAGATGTACTATGACAACCAGCCCGCAGTATTCTAGGCTCACAACAACAAGTCGAGTAATGCTACAAAGCCAATAGAAATAAAGTATTATGTTGTGAAGGATAAAATCCAGGATCAAACTATAAGTCTCAAGCATATAAGGACAAAGGATATGCTTGCGGATCCGCTAACGAAAGGCTTACCACCTAGTATGTTCAAAGAACACATAGCCGGCATGTGTTTAATGGAAAGCCTATGATTCCTGGATTAAGAGAGGCCCAAAAACAATCAGTTCTTGTTTCAAAACAGAAATATATATTGTAGCTGTCTGATTCTAGCGACAATTGAGATGTGATGATGAAACATGCTCTATGTATCAATATGTGATGAAACGAATAAATTATAAAATATAAAGTTAAAATTAAAGTTGAGATCAGGGGGAGAATGTTAGATTGATCTCACGGTGACCGAGTCCAACGACTCGATCACACCCCTTCTCTGCGCCCTGATCGGGGGCGCCCGATCCTTTATGGACGGTGGGCCCCTGTCGACGCGCTATAGAAAGGGTGGGGCCTGGGGGGACCGGCCTGCACGACTCACGAGGTTGATCGTGCTCCTACACCCCCCACCAACAAACTCATCCGATCGAGGGTTAGCGTGAGCCAACGGGAAGCTCCATCGCCGCCACCATGTCCACTGCCTCAACTCCATAGACATCGAAGGGTAGCGAAGGTGATGCGCTCTCTCTCTCTATCTCTCTCCCTCTCGCTCTCTCTCTCTCTCTCTCTCTCTAGAATTACCTCACAGAGGCAAAGCACAAGCCACACCACCGGATCCCATCTAGACTTGCTAGATCTCATAGTTCTAACAGGTTTGTCATAATAAAGTACATAATCGACTTGGTGGACTAGTGAAAATGGCCAACCAAGTTGCAACTGCTTTCATGCTTCCTGCCTGACACTTGTGTCTATGCAGATGGAGAACACCAAGTTAATAAGTTCTAGTACTAGTTAGAAGATCTCAACAAAATCTAATTAATCGATGGAATGAATCATAGATAATACGACACCGCACGAAATGGCACGACAGGTTACAAACTATATTTAATAACCTACTTAACCTTAACTATTGGTACGAGAAGAAACACTGAATCTGAAAGTCCAAAAAGCCTATTGTGTCGCTGTTTGTGGTTATGCTCGTAAAGTGTAGATTTGGTTAGCAAACCCATTGTCAACTTGCATCTGCAGCAATCTCCCCAAAACTGCTTTGCTCCGCTCTGCTGTACAAATAAAAACTTTGTCAAACGCTCTGACTTTCAACCTTTAAAGGACCTGGATCGATTGCGATGATAAACTTTTGGGTTACTAACTCTGTAGCGAGATCATGGATGGATTGGATTAGTACACGTATACATCTATCCAGTGCATTTTCACACGGAAACACCAAGTTGACCAAGAAGGTTGATTTTGTGCCCCCCCCCCCCCCCCCCCGGACTCCCCATAGCGGTGAAGTTGCCGGATGGACCAAATCCAACGCTTGGCAACCCCGGTTCAACCTAAGTTTGTAGGGACACAACCGAGAGTGCTGGCAATCGACACCACGTCGGATCCTGACCGGTGGGTCCTCCCTGTTAGCGACACAAAGGCGGTCAGCGCGATTTATTGCTGGCGACGATGGGCTGGTTGCGATTTAATGCTAGAACGGTTCCCCTGGTCAGCACAAAATGAAGCGATGCATAGTCGATGTTAACGGAAGGCAGGAATCCGATGCTCTCCAGCCACCAAATCATGCTCCTCCCCCGTCGACTCTAAAACTCGGCGCAAGCTTCTCCTCTTTCGCCACACTCTCCGCCACCCACTTTGTCATCTCTCAAACTTCGTCGCCACAAGATTCTTGTTGGACGCCGGTTGAGCCCTGAGGAGGTGGCGCATCTTCGCCACTGCTAGTTGAGCAAAGTCCGTGTGCGTCGACGTGTTAACACCATGCACTGACGTTGCCAGAATGAGGTTCGGGCATTCCACGAGGAGGTGTGTCGTGCGGAGGAGGTGGTGCAGCGCACAAGCGACAAATTGTCTGAAGAGATTCGCCGTGAAAAGGCGGCCTACATGGCGCGCTAGCGACAGGAGCCAACGCGTCCAGATTCACCACCGATGAGTGTCCATGAGACGCTACAGTTCATGAACGACACCTTTTCGGAAGCAAACGCGCCGCGTTCGCCAACCATCTTTGACTGCGTTGGAAGTTAGGGTTTAGTTTAAATCTCGTTCCAATTTATTAAATTTCGAATGAGTTTGTAACCTTTCATTTAAATTTCAGCATCCGCATATTGGTTTTGGTAACGTTATTGGGGCGCGTCGGTGGGGGACGGCGCTCCCAATATGGCGGCACAACGACATGATGCCAAGGTTATTCTAATCAGAGAAGAAAACAAATTCAGTACGAAATATAAAGAGTAGCTAGTAAGTTAAAATGTTTTGTTGGCCGTAGTAAAAAATATATATGTTTTATTGTTCTTTTTCGAGGGACAAGAAAAAAGACATGCTGACATGGCAAGCAACTAACCAATTTGGGTGTTATTATAAAAAAAAAAGGTAGTTGGACAACCGTAGTCGCAGGCTACACAAACTGCATGATTTGGGTTAAGGCTGGTGCCAACCGGGGCGACACATCGGGGCGAGAGGGAGCTTACCGCCCGAGACGGGGCGACAGCGGGCTAGGAGGGAGGCGAGAGGGCTCGCCCGGGCGCCAGCCGGCTCGCCCGGCGAGATGGGGC
This sequence comes from Alopecurus myosuroides, assembly GCA_028641055.1. Classification (NCBI taxonomy): domain Eukaryota; kingdom Viridiplantae; phylum Streptophyta; class Magnoliopsida; order Poales; family Poaceae; genus Alopecurus; species Alopecurus myosuroides. The sequence goes on along the minus strand of CM054063.1, from coordinate 8,609,444 downwards.
TGCAGCGTCGCCTGTCGTCCGCACTGGCGAGGCGATAGCGCCTGGGCCGGGCGAGAGTGAGGGGCGAGAGCGGGGCGATAGCGGCGCTAGTTGGGGCGAGAGGGGGGGCGAGAGGGAGGCGAGAGTGGAGGAGAGAGAAGTGAGAGTGGCACTACAGCCCGTGCACTGGCACCGTGGGGCGAGAGTGAGGTGAGAGTGGGGGTGAGAGTGAGAGGAAAGCTGACGTGGCGAGGCGAGAGTGGGGCGGTGCATTGGCACCAGCCTAAGAGCACTGAATCTGGAGTCAAAAAGCTGGACCAAAATGCAGCCTTCTTTCACTTTGTTGTCTCATTACAAAAGATTGAACACTTAATTATTGGTACGAGAAGAAACACTGAATCTGAAAATCCGACAGGCCTAGACATACCACATGCATGCTTCTCTGGTACATGTGTGCATGTGGTTATCCAAGAATCTACGTCCGTAAAGTGTAGCTGTGGGTGGCAATTAAACCAAGTGTCTGCATGTGTAGTAATCTCCCCACACATGATTTGCTCTATATATGTGCAATTTGAGTAGTATTCTGAATGTGTAAAACTGTGTTTTGTACTAGTAGTAGATATCTTTGGATGATTTATTGTGGTCTTAAAATCTTTTGATAACATGCATGCATGCTTTGTCAGGATGGATTATTCAGAGGAAAGAAGGATATTAAATCAATCCAGTGACGGTCGTTAAACTTTGAGTGTGAGGTTCATCTGAAACAACGACAACAACAACAACAAAAAAAAGAGTAATCTCGGTTTCTTGAAGAAAAAAAGAGTATTAACGTGGAATATACTCCATCCGTTGGCCATTTTCACGGGGAAGATGCCGTGGAGTCAAACCCAGGACTAGATCGAATGCAACCTTTTTCACTTTGTCTCATCTACACCATGTGTTAGGCAAGTGGTAACCCACCAAGCATAAAAAAAGTAGAGTTGATTCAGTCATAATAATAAAGCAGCAGCAGCCAGCAGGCCACCCAGCTCGCATGTTCATCCAATGGATTCTGAAATCTCCCCGGCCACACAGCTTCTTCCATGCTCTTTCTGCATGCGAATAAATCTCCCCCGGTTAGGAAAACATCATAGTATCAATAAAGAAAAACAAGATCTCAACTAGGGGTCATCATTGATAAATATTTTATTTGAAGTGATCATATCACAAAACAAAACAAATTATAATAGATATTACCTCATCATCCATCTCTCTCTATCAGAGTATATGTATGACAATGTTTTTCTTTTAGAGCAACTCTAGCATATGCCGAATAATCCCAAATAAGAGAACTGGTCCCAAAACGAGTTTTCCGTTTCGAAAATGTGTCTGGCCGAACAGGTACACTAATTCTTCACTGCAAATTCGAAAAATATTTCGCCCTATAGTTTTCCAGCGATCACATTTCGGCAGATAACGCATGGTTCAACTACAAACTCTACAATAGATATGAATGTAGTATTCACTGGATCGCGCGGTGGTCTTCTTTGCCAGCCGATCTTCCTTACCATGTGCGGTGTTGAATGTCTTCTTATTGAACACCCCTATCGACACCCAGGCATAATCGGCATCCTCCGTCGCGGCTTGGAGGTGGACTTCCGCACCTTCTTCGCCGTCCACCACCACTTCCGTACCGGCAACGACCTCTCTGTATAACATCCCATCGCGGAGGCCGTTGCTGCCCTCGGTGATGGCCAGCTCGTCCCAAATGCGCCCTCCCTACCATCTGCGTTTCTTAGAGGCGGTGCCGCGCCTTCTCCTCATCGACCGAAGGCGCACGCTCACCCATGTCATGCATGGTCAGAGAGCTAACTACACCTAGAGGTGGCAGGAGAGAAATCGCAGCAGAGGGATTGTGAATGGGAACCCTAAATGGCCCTTGGCAGCGATCATATAGTGGCGGTCGGGGCGCATTTCAGCCGATGGCCGTATTGGGTATGTGGTAGGGCTGCTACTGATGGGGATAAGTCCCAAAGGACCAAGCTGGATCAGTAAATTGAGCAGTGGAGTTAAAATTTACACCATGACCTAGAAAAAAAAAATATACAACTGAGTCCTCTCATGGAACACAAAGGACCTCACATCTAATTTGAGGAACCAATCTGGTCCAGTTCCATCTCCACCGAGCTCGATGTGCTTCAAGCCACAATCAACCGTGACGACACCGAAGACATAGCCGCTGGGTCGTGGCGGCGGGAGCCAATCACACCGGATCTGAAGAGCCTACCGTTAGACGCAACGAAGAGTCTCTTCTGGCCGACCGACATCACCGCCGAGAAGGGCATCATATTAGCCTTGTCCATCGGGATTGGATCTAAAGGGAACTGGGAGAAGACATGCATTTGAGAGGAAGGGTGGGGGTTGCAACCCCTTTTGACAAAGCTTAAGCTAGCATGTGGTGCATTTTGATTCATCACCGTTCATACAGAGGCCCACCACGATGCTAGTAACGTGTAATGTCAAGTTAGTATCACCATGCCGACCATCGTCTTTGAGAGGATTAAACTAGAGGCGAGAATATGGATTGTTGCCGGCGCCAAACATTTTAATCTCCTTATTCCGGAGAGTAGGCTTTCATTTTTGGTTCGCCCGGTATGACCGCCTTGGGTTTGCAATGCCGTCAAAACGTTGTCCCAAACTCCTTCTCTATTAATGAATTAAGAAGGCAAGCCTTAAAAAAACCGAGAGCCTTTCGATGTAGTTGAAGCCCGTGGAAGGGGGAACGATGAGTCGATTTGGTACAAATGGGACACCTAGGGCAATCTTATGAGATAATGCTATCAACAATCTTTAATTTAATTAATCATTGGTTGTACCTTTGATCGGGAGTACTTTGTTTTTGCTTCTTTTTTTCAATGTGTGAGTGTACTAGAATGATTTTGGAACATCATTTTTGTGGGGTTTGTGCATTTTTCTTCTCTCAATGAGCATATAATACTATTGAGCTCAACCAAACTCATTCAATGTACACGCTCGTCATTTTCTTTTCTCCCATTAAATTCCGCCGCCCATGGCCATGTCCACTCCAAGGTCAACTCTCCCCATCGCGTACCATGTCGCTGCGTCTTCATTCTTCCTCTCCGCGTCGCCGACCGGCCGCCGACGTTGAGGAGGGGAACTGCAGCTAGCTGAGCAGCTAGTTTTATCCATCCATGGCGTCGCCATATCTCCTACTCGTATGCATGATCCTCGCCGGCCATGGCGGCTGGCAGGCGGCGGCGCGCACGGTGCCGGTGGAGTACCTCTACCCGCCCTACAACCTCACCTACTTCAACTTCATCGACACCAACGGCGTCTTCCTCCGCTCCCCAAACTCCACCTTCGCCGCCGCCGTCTACGGCACCTCCGACGTCGCCAACGACGACGCGCAGACGCGCTTCTTCTTCTCCGTCGTCCACGACGCCTCCCGCACCCCCGTCTGGACCGCCACCGACGGCGCCACCATCGTCCAGTCCATCATCCTCTCCCTCACCGCCGCCGGCCTCGCGCTCTCCGACCCCGCCGACGGCTCCGTGTCCTGGTCAACGCCCGCGGGCCTCGCCGCCCCCGTCGCCGCGATGCGTCTCCTCGACACCGGCCAGCTCGCGCTCATCGACGCCGCCAACGCCACGCTCTGGTCCTCCTTCGACGCGCCCACGGACACGCTACTCCCGGGCCAGACGCTCCCTGTCGGCGTGCCGCTCACCGCCACCGCCTCCGACCGCGACCTCTCCCCCGGCGCGTACCGCCTCGTCCTCACCACCACCGACGCCCTCCTCCAGTGGCGTACCACCACCAACTCCTCCGACGATGCTGGCTTCGTCACCTACTGGGCGCTCTCCTCCGACGCCGCCTCCGTGCAGCAGTCCAACCAGGCCGTCCACTCCATGAAGGTCAACGCCTCCGGCATCTACCTCCTCGCCGACAACGCCGTCGACACCGTCTTCACGCTCCTCTTCGCCAACCCCTCCAAATCGAACAAGCTCGTCAAGGTGGACCCGTCCGGCCGCCTGCGCGCGCTCAGCATGGCCTACTCCGCCACGGCGGCGCGCGCCACGCTGCCCACCGTGTGGTCTGCTCCGGCTAGCGACTGCGACCTCCCGCTGCCCTGCGGCTCCCTCGGCCTCTGCACGCCGGGCAACAACGCCTCCTCCTGCATGTGCCCCGACGCCTTCAGCACCCACACCACCGGCGGCTGCGCGCCGGCCGACGGCTCCGCGCTCCCCGTCCCGGCACAGGCATGCCTCGCCACCAACGCGTCCTCTTCGCCGGCAACAAAACCCGATTACGGCTACATGAGCCTCGGCGACGGGGTCGGCTACTTCGGCAGCAGGTTCGCGGCCCCGTTGACGGCCGGCGACGCGCTCCCGGCGTGCCGGGACCTCTGCACGGCCAACTGCTCCTGTCTCGGCTTCCTCTACAAGAACTCCTCCCGGTCCTGCTTCCTCCTCCACGACCAGATCGGCTCCGTCGTCCGCGCCACCGCCGACGTCGGCACCGCCGGCTTCATCAAGACGCTCCCGCCGACGCCGCCGTCGCCGCGCGGCGACTCGTCGTCGTCGGCGCTGAGCTCCATCACCATCATATTCGGCATCGTGCTGCCCACCATGGCGGCCGTCTTCATCACCTTCCTACTCTACGTGCTCTCCGTGCAGTGGCTCAAGAACCGCCGCGGCCCCGACGGCGGCGACAAGAAGAAGAACAAGAAGCACGCGCACGGGCACGGGCACGGCAGCAGCTGGTTCATGCTCAAGATGATGTCGTCGTCGCGGGCGTCGTCCAACGTCCCGTCCGAGAAGGGGGAGGAGGACGAGCAGGACGGGGACGATGACGAGGTCCTCATCCCCGGCCTGCCGGCCCGGTTCACGTTCGCGGACCTGGAGACGGCCACCAGCGGGTTCCGGTCGCAGATCGGGTCCGGCGGATTCGGTTCCGTGTACCGCGGCGAGCTCCCCGACCGCACCACCGTGGCCGTGAAGCGGATGAACAGCCTGGGCACGCAGGGCCGGCGCGAGTTCCTCACGGAGATCGCCGTCATCGGCAACGTCCACCACGTCAACCTGGTCAAGCTCCGCGGCTTCTGCGCCGACCACTCCCGGCAGCTCATGCTCGTCTACGAGTTCATGTCCCGCGGCTCCCTCGACCAGTCCCTCTTCCTCTCACGCCGCTCCGGCAAGAACACGACACCGGTGCTGCTGGAGTGGCCGGAGCGGGTGGGCGTGTGCGTGGGCGCGGCGCGCGGCCTGGCGTACCTGCACGCCGGCTGCGACCGCAAGATCCTGCACTGCGACGTCAAGCCCGAGAACATTTTACTCGACGAGCGCGGCGGCGTGAAGATCGCCGACTTCGGCCTCGCCAAGCTGCTCTCCCCGGAGCAGTCGGGGCTCTTCACCACGATGCGTGGCACAAGGGGCTACCTGGCGCCGGAGTGGCTCACCAACGCCCCCGTCTCCGACAAGGCCGACGTGTACAGCTTCGGCATGGTGCTGCTCGAGATCGTGCGCGGCGCCAAGAACTCCAAGCTGCTGCAGCAGATGGACGAGGAGCCTTCGGACACCAACAGCGGCTCCGTCGTCTCCGGCGCCGGCAGCGCCTCGTCGAGCGGCAGCACCGGCAGCTCCTACTTCCCCGCGGTGGCGCTGGAGGCGCACGAGGAAGGCAAGCGGCGGTACGCGGAGCTTGTGGACCCGAGGCTGGAGGGGAGGGCGGACGCGGCGGAGGTTGCACGGGTGGTACGGGTGGCGCTGTGCTGCCTCCACGAGGACGCCTCGCTGCGGCCGCCCATGACGGCGGTGGCCGGCATGCTCGACGGCAGCATGGAGGTGTGCGAGCCCAGGACGGAGCAGCTCGCCTACCTCAGGATGTACGGGCGTAGCATCGTAGGCAGCGGCGGCGGTGTCAAGTGGAAGGGATCATCCGACATCACCACCGGCGGCGCAAGCAGCAGCTGGTCGCCGCCGTCGTGCGTGTCGGCGCAGCAGCTCTCGGCCCCCCGATGAGCCTGGCAGTGTACCTAGTGCAATTTTTTGTGAATATAGGATGCATGAAAAGATACAAAATTCTCCCTTCTGTTCGTCTTCTCATTTTTTGCAGGCAAAAATGTGGTTACCGGAAAATTCCTTTTAATGGTTTAAAAAGAACATCTCAAGCTTAGGAATCATCTCCATGGTGCCCATTTTTCAACTAAAATCAGAAAAATTAAAAGTTGCAGAAAATCTGAATAGGAAAAAAAATTAAAAGTTGCAGGTACATTTGAATGTGTACCATGTACTACGTCTAAAGAGTTCCATCGAATTATGTTTTCATGCATCCGCGATCTACACAGGAAAAACAAATATGAAGACCAAAAAACATTTTCTTCCATGTCTAGTTAGATCTGAATCTTGGGATATTTATGAAGCTTAACATATTTTTCAACTAAATTTTGCACGTTCGCGCGAATCATATGTATGTATGTATGTATAAAATAAATCTTTTAAAAAACGTACTATGATTCTTTTTAATATCGCGTTTCCTTTGTCCGCACACATGTATACGTACCTTCTATCTATTCTCTTATAGTTGTAATAAGACGATGACGACATATACTATCATCTCTTTCTCTGATCTAAATATTTTATGGATGAAGAAGTTGAAAAAAAAAGGTACATATCTTTGCTTCCGTATATGAAATGAACCTAACCTATGATCATGCTGCATAGCATAAACAAAGCAACCAGTCGATCTCATCTGCAAGCAAGCCAGGAGACAGGCCGGCAACTAGAGTATTATTTGTAAGGATACATACAAGAAGCTAGCAGTGCACCACATGGCACAAACTAATTGAGATCATAATTTATGCTCGCAGATTGTACACCTAGCAAGCATCTTCAGTGTGTCGCCATTGCCTGACCCAACCAATTAAGCCATAGTCCTTGCTTAGTAAGAATTTTTCACCATGAGTATTCTCGAAGAGTTAATATCACAATTCTTGACAAATTGTCACCGATGATCCTATGACACATGCAATATTTGGAAGGATCGGAACCAAAACGGTCTCTCACACCACCGTGGCGATGAGGAGCCCCGCCATTACATCCCAACAGTCCCCGTCATGTAGACCGCGGCGATGGGGAGCGGGGGAATAGAAGGAACATGGTGGCGGCGGCTCACTCTTGTTTGCCCTCTATCTTTGGAGAAAGATGGATTCAATCACAAAATTGTATAGTATCTGAATGGTAAACCTTGCGAGTTTTTTTTTTGTTTTTTGCGGGGACTTGTGTGTGCTGAATTTGATTTTTCATTCTTAAAATTAAGCATTGTTGCTTGTTTTTAAGAGCACCAACGGCAGGTGCACATGAAGCTTGTTGCTTCAGTATTGATTTTTCTCTAAACCTTTGCATAAAGAAATAAAGAAAATTGGTTCATCCGCACCTGGAAGCAAGCCACCAGGCCGGCCAGTAGAAAAATGAGCCATCAGCGGAAATAAATAATGGACACGTCATATTTTATTGCTTTGTTTAATTTCTGCCTGTTCAGTTGGTCTAAAGAACGACGTGCGACTTGCATTTTTCAATGAGCTTGAGACTTCTGTCCATCTACCTTTTTTGTGAGTGTATTGAAACCAAGTATTTGGGCTGGTAGATACTGTTTATTATGAGTGTTTTTTGTGCCACAGCTTGGTTCTTAAACATGAATACAATTTGTAGAGATAATACTAGCATAAAAGTATCACTTTTAGCGGAAAATTCCGGTTTGATACCACTTCACATTTTAATCGCAAAAGAAAGCATATATTCTTCTCGGGATATGGTCAAAGATATTGAATATGTTGTTTTCGAAGTGGTCCATGTGGACACATGTTTGAAACACTAACCTCTTATTTGTTGTCGAAGTCTTGCAGTTGGCCTTCATGGGTGAAACAATTTGCAGGCAATTGCAAGACTAACACGATAATAAATAGATAACAACATTATTTCCTGAATGCCGTCGATCATGGCAAGAGATAACGATATTATTTGTTCATAAGACGGTGAAAACCAGCAGCAGCAGGCTGAAGAGCAGGACGAACAGCGATCTGTTGTAGGTTGGTGACAACACGAGATGAGAGGAGATAGGTTTTACTGGATCTCTTGATCTGTTTTATAACAGTGAAAGTAAGATGTCGTTCAATAACAGATTATCTGGCATAGATGAGTATTGCCTTGTCATGCAAGATTACAACAGGTTCAGTGTCAGGCATAAGATTAGAACAGATTATCTGGCATAGATGAGTATTTCCGTTTAACTTTTCCGAGCAATTGTTCACTCAACACTTGTAACTTGCATAATCCTGCTAACTCCATTCAGTCAAGCAAAAATTTGAATAACAGGTTGAGTAACAGCACCGGTTCTCAGGTGAAAACTACTCCATCCTGTTAACTCCTGTACAAGAAAAACATTCATGTTCAGTAGCAATATTACACTCCAGGTTCAGTAGCAACATTCAGGTGCAGGAGTGACTGTATCTAACTCAACACGGACGCCGTGGAAGATTTGGGGTTGTTGCCAGCCAGCCCAAACAGGTCAAAAAAAAAAATGCAGCATGTCGCTGGGATTGATCTGATTTGTCGCCCACGAATCGTCGCCTCTCACTGACCGAAGAACAAACCAATCAAACAATCTCTGGCCAACTGGATTCGTTGTTCAGTCTGGCCGTCATCCTCCATCGACTGACCACCGGCTCCCTTCACCTTGTGCGCTCCATATTTTCGACAGATGGGGACGAAAGGGTTGATCATGGTGCCGTTGGAGGCGCACGCCCTATGATCTTCTCCGTTGAATTGTGGGCGGCGTTGAGTAAGGAACCCTGCTGGTCTGTCTTCTTGCTGTTTGCACGTATCTCATATCCGTAGATTCTTCTTGCCCAGCGGCACCTATGCCTCCAGTTCGTTCAGTTGAAAAGGCTTAGATATCATCTCCTGTATATCTAGAGAAAATAGAGGAGAACATATATCTGTCTGTAAGACTAAATGTGGATGTCTATATATCAGCTTGGACATTGCTACAGTGTTATTTAGTTATCCAGAATATATGCTTCACCCAGAAGAGAAAAATCCTTCAAATGCCAAATGATACATCAAACACAACAACAAGCTAACTAGCAGCGCTGAATCAACAAGCCGCCAAATCGACCCTTACTTGCAGTCTCACCGCTTTGCTGCCCCGCCCTGCTCCGAGCCGCTTGCTGCTTGCCGCACACAAGAGGGAAGATGAAAAAACGGGACCCCGCTGTGGGGGTTATACCGCAACGTTGTCCGACATGTGTGCCAGCCTAGTGCTGAAATGGATGAAAAGGCTGAATTTGGGTTTCGTGTTACCAGTAAGTTCACAACTCATTATCTCTTGGCGATCTGGTTAGTTCCAGTTAAAAGAGCTACCTGTATTTTCTGTTAAGCGCCTAGATAGGCTGTTGGTTCGAACAAGTTGGCTGAAACAAGCAATCCAAGGTATGTTTTCAACGCCAAAAAAACTGCTGCTGCCTGATACAACAAACGGTTTGTCCGTTGGCCGATACAAGCTGCTGGAAGGCATTTGTATCATGGTATGTGCGATTCTACATGCTCCCAGTTGTTGGTGGCTATACGTAATGAGAGTGACAGGCATTTTATGAGCACGGCCGGGGGATCAGAGGAAGGTTATAATGCGAGTAAGGCGAAGAGCTTGGCGAGGTAGTTAACAGTACTGTAGTCCCGGTTCGTTACTAGCAAAACATTGGTCACTAGAACTTTACTCCTGGCCAATTCGTAGCACTAGTGTTTATCACAATACATATATCCTGGTTTGCAAAAGCTTCCATATGTATGATGATAGAATTAATTCTACAAGCGACACGCCAGACACCTTACAATAACATGTTTATCTGAAGCAAGAAGATTACTGAGTTCAGGTCACAGAAAGCTTACACCATAGCCTCATCTCGGCGCTTACCCATCAAATCTCATCACTGCACAGCAAAATAAACAACAACAATGTTCAGCAAGACAAGTGAGATAATGCGCTGACATGTCACCTCCTATTTTCTAATCCCGAAACTATTATATATGCGGTAAAAAATAATGCACCACCAGCCAGAATTAAGCATATTTATTTTTATCAACACAATCAAGATGTTGTTTACATTCCTTAGTTCAACATCCACACTTCTTGGACCACATCTACGTAAATATGCTACTCCAGAATTACGAGAAACAACAAGTACTCTTAATGAGAGGTTCACTCCATGCCTACCGTCTAAGAGAGGATCATGTCAACGACGTTTTTACCTCACGAGGTGTTGGCTGATGCTCCACCCCGGGAGGTGGGGGCTGCCAAGATGCACCAATAGGCAGCTCCGGAGAAGGGGAAAGCTGCTGCCTGTAGCCTGTGTGTGCGCCATAGGCAAATGAGTTAGGGGCATAAAGTTGTTGTGAATATCCAGGGTAGCTGCCTCCATGATAACTGTTGAAACATGGCTGGGGTGCCTGAAATCATAGGCGACAAGCGGCTTATAGTAAGATGATGGAAAACGGACACCTAGACAACACGCTGAAAGTACAACATATCAGAAACAGAGAATTTCATCTTTGTTACTTGTTATATTACAATGACCTCAAACAATGAATTTATTATATCAGTTTAGCCACTTTTAGACATATTTTTAAGCTACATGCCCATAGCTTTTTTTTTCCTCTTTTACTTTCAAAATGCACAGAACATGTCAAGTTAGGTTCATCAGCACATGCGAGAGAATTACTACTAAGAATATATGTATCTTGCAAGTAAGTAGAGATGATGGTTCAGTCCAGAGCTACATGTCAGAGGATAATTTCACCAATGTTTTTACCTCATGAGGTCCAAACTCACTGCTAGACGTCAACTGCTGTTTTGATGGTGGCCACACTGGATGGTAGTTGTGACGACCATGCACAGGGGCCAACGATGCATACCTAGGGCCATCTGGCTTGATGAAGTTGACGCATTGCTGTGGTGCCTGGAATGGTACATTCTAAATTAATTTTGCTGTATGATGATGAGAAAATAGACAAACGTGAAAAAGTGTATGTGAAATACAACATACCAGATTGTTCTGATTGGCCCATGCTGAATTCCCACGGGTGTAGTCCAACTTGTTGAAGCACTGCAGAAGTGGCTGGAAATGGTGTATTCTGATTAATCTTGCTGAACGATGATGGGAAAATGGATTGGAAACAGGGCATATTGAATTCATCATACCAGCTTGTTTTGAGCAGGATGGACCCTGGAAGAATTACTTTGTGCACGCTGGATATTCGTAGCCAATCCTGTGAGGCTGAGGAACCGAAAGTCAATTAGACCCAGTATGCCAATATCAAGTAAAACTAATTAGCGAATAGCTACCAAATTATTAAAAGAATTTGTCTAAAACAGATCATATAGCAGCTAGGAAGAGAGTTCCCGTAGAGAAAAAGAAACTTGCGTTCGCAATGCATGTCTTCTTTCGCTGTAAGTCATGGGGGTCTATGAACAAGGCAGAAGAGAGGGCAAGTTAGTCGGCAGCAATTCAAAAAAAATCTTTGAAATAAGAAGTGATGCGAAATACTAACTGAGGTTTCGCTTGGATGATCTGCACAGCTTCTGCTAGCCTGTGTGGTCTTGCTATACTCTGAGACTTGAATGCCTACAGAAGAGCTAAATCCATAAGCAACACAACCAACTTTATCCTGATTTTTTTTAGGTAACCGGCAAATGGGTCCAAACACAATTAAACAAACAAGGCAGCAAAACAAGATTAACGACAATCAAGGACTAGGCATATATACCTGGAGCCGTCATATCGAGATGGCGTGATAATGTACAGGCACGGAAAGGATGATCAGGGTCATGTGCAGAGTGGTAATAAAAGTCTTGCGGAATATAGTACTTCCCAATTGCTTTCAATGACTTGTTTGGTATGTCAAGAGCAACCAGGGATCCTTCCCGGTCACTGGGTTCCAGCAGAGATCTGAGATAAAGAATTCCGTCGTCGTCATCCGGGCTGAGAATGGGGAAAGCTGAGTACCAAGCCCTCAACTGTTGGCCCTCCTCCTTTATGTCAGCAACATGAGCAGCGTGTGTCTGGCGCCAACAGCTAGAACCTAGATTCCAAGTCCATGTCACAGCCCTCCAGTCATCCCTAAAGCAGGAGAGCTGGTGCTTGGGATTCTCATCGACGGATTTGCGCTTGAGCGACATGATCAAGTCCGACGGGTACATAACATTATCCTCCTTGTTTTGAGGAAGAGGATTCTCCATCTCGACAAACTTGAGCACGCCATCGACGCATGTGAGGTCCCGAAACCAGCTTGATGAGGGGGCTGTTTCCTCCACCAAATGGTGTTCATTTTTTATCTTTTTGGCTGGGGGAATAGGATATTTGAGTTTGTACTTGTTTCCCGGCAACCGGTCTGGCAAGGGGATGAAGTAGAATCCAGCTGCAGAGATGTCTTCTTGATGTTGATGCTGAAGAGGAGGAAGAAGAGACACGTCGCAGACGAGAATGCCTTGTGACAAATCAACCCAGCCTAATACTCCTTGAGTCCCAAGCGTGATCACCTTGTCGGGTACCACCCTGCCGATCCCAGGGCATGGATTGGTCAGTGTCCTGGTGCTCCACGATCTTGCCTCGGACGAGTAGATTCGGAGCTGGTAGCCGTCGGCGGCTGACGGCGCATGGCGGAGTGCGGCGAGGAGATAGCTGTGGCCGCCGAGGCCGACGATGCCCAGCTCCTTGACCCCGCCAAGATCGTCGTCGCCTGGACAAGGAATCGTGTCGAGCGAGGACAGGGGATTCGCTGCCTTGTACAGGAAATACTCGCGGCGGTAGCCGCTGCGCAAGACGGCGCGGATGAGGACGAACGGGCCGTCGGCGCCGACGACGTGTGGAGTAACTGAGAAATAGCAGGGCTCCGTGTCGGACTTGGTGCAGGAGACGGAGAAGAGGGACAGCTGCGGCGGATCGGCCACCCACAAGGTGACCGCCATGGTATTCCCATCTTCGGACTCCGCCACCGCCGTGGTATCGTTCCGGCTGTCGGTGAAGTGCGGTTTCAGGGAGAGGAGAATCGACGAGCCTCGCCGCCGATCGGGGATGGGGATGGGGGCGGCGGCGTCGTCTCCAATATTGGGACTGGGGATGGCGGCGGCGTCGTCTCCCATCGATCGATTTTGGGTGAGAACAGAAGAATCAGTCAGGAATTTACTCGACGATGGGGATCGGCGGAATCGGCAAGCAGCAGAGAATCGATTTTGATTTGGGGATTAGGGCTTGAGGAGGAAATCGGCCCAGCAACATTAGGGAGTGCTTATGGAGTTGCGACGTGGCACATCAGGAGTTTCTGTTCTTTTTGCTCAAAAAAAAAAAGGAGTTTCTGTTCTTTTTTTTTTTTCCTTTGTAAGGTGGAGCACTAAATTAGAGACCGGAGAGTGATAGAGCTTCTCTTTCTCCCCCTTTTAGTTTTTTTCTTATGTTTGTTTCTTTTTATTTTGATTGACTTTTTTGTTCTTCTAAAAATTAATTATGTTTTCTACTCCCTCCGTCTCGTAATAAGTGTCTTAGATTCGTTAAAATATGGATGTATTTAGACATTAAATTTGTTAAAATGTGAATGTACCATGATACCATATATACCGTAGGAAATGGCGGGTACGTTGATTGCTTCCAGCCGGATAGAATTATTCGTTTTTTCGGGCAATTTCTACCGGTCAAAATCTAGAAACAAATAACGTCACGACAGTGGAGGAGCTTGAACAAAAATGCTCAGGGGGTGAAAGACAATATATGAATATTTGGGAGGGGAGGGGCACATGACTAAATTTTTTACATCTAAACCCTTCCTAAAAAAAATCCTCTAGCAATGTTTCGGGGAGCAATCGACGGCATCGCCATCGACAAAAAAGTGAAATGGAATGGTTCAATTATGAGTTTGGTTGTGTAATCGAATGGGAGAATGTATCTAAAACCAAAACCTAAACACAAGGGGGTCGGAGTCGCAGGTGACCGGCTTCTCTAATTCATCAAAATTCATCTAACAAGTTTAAAACCTAAAACTTTTTTTTGAACAATAAAAATTCATCTAACTAGTTAAAATTCGTCAAAATTCACTATCAAAAATTCATCAACGTTTAAAGAAAAATTATCAAAATTCAACTAGTTTAATCCTAAGTACCTAACTAAAATTATCTAACAGTAGCACTAACCTAAAATTTAACTAATTTAATCTAATTAAAAGAAATAGGAGGGAACAGAGGCAGAGGCCTCACCTTGCTGCTCCGGCGATGGAGGAGTGATGCATGTAAAATGCATACATGAACTTTGCATTGTATTACTTATATTTCAATCAAATTTGCATCATACAAGGGTTATATCATTGTTTTATATTGATTTTGGGAATATTTCAAAATTTTCCTATTTTTCTGGAGTTAACACTGCACTGGAAGAAACCCTATTTTCTATATTTTGATGTTTCGGGGACCCAAACGACGTCCAAATGACCTAATATTTTGCGGGGATCATTTTTTCGAAGGAACAAAGCGTAGGAGCCAAGGAAGCGCACGAAAGGATGTCCGAGGAGGATTTTGGGGGGTCCCATGCGGCTAGATTCACTGATAGCATGAGAGCACCTCTCTCCCCACCCGTTGTTCCGATGTCGTCCGTTTTCGTCTCCGTGCCTTCATCTTGACCTAAAAACGACTATAAAAATAGTCCCCCGATGGCTTTCGGAAGAAAGCGTCGCAAAACAGAAAACCACGAAACAGAAGACCTGGAGTTGCAGATTGGAGGGGGAAACTCCAGGGTCGCTCCCGGGGTGGTCTCCATCTTCTCCAACCTCTCCGCCATCGTCACCATGATGAAGGGGGAGTAGTCCACCCCCTGGAATTTGGGTTTGTGGTGGTAACTTGATCTAATCTCTCTATGTATGATCATTGTTGAAGTCCATATGATCGATGTGCCTTGCATGAGTATGGATCTATTTATGTAATTCCTATGGTGGATATTATGGTATGAGACGATATTTTTTATGCATCTACCGTTGTGTTGGATCTTTTATGACTTGTCATACTTTGGAGATATTCTATGATGCATGTGATGGTTTGATTTATGCATAATACCTTGTTTATCCATGTCATGACGTGATTGACACCACCAAGTGTAGATAGATCAGAGAGATGTGGTCATGCACACGAAATATGAATCATTGCACTAGTGTTTAGAATATTATCCATTAAGAAGTATGATTTATGTGGGTACAGGATGGCTGATGTAACATAGGCATGGGTATTGCGTGACACAATACCGCCCAACATCCTTTATCTAGGAGTCAAAAGAAAGAAGTATGATGTGGGAGTGACAGCAAACTAGACTAGCCTTACGAGGGTGACCTAGCAACACAAATGATTTTTTTTTTCAACTATGTGTTTGAGGACATGTAGCCGTCATAGAAGTTTACCATTAAAGCATGCCAATTGTGTGTACTTTTTATCTATAACATGATAATCACCATGGATGGGAGAGAGAGGATTGAGTGAACCCCTGAACCCATGTCCATTGTTCCTGTAAAAGAAAACCTTTGTCTTGTTGATGCGCGTAGATGTACGCTCGTTGGGAGACCCCAAGAGGAAGGTATGAAGAGCACAACAGCAAGTTTTCCCTCAGAAAGAAACCAAGATTGAAACGACCAGTAGGAGAAAGAAATCACTTTCTGAAGGTTGTTGGCAGCTAATGTTGGCAGGACGCACTACCGGCTCAGCAGCAACGTGGAATCTACACACAACATAACCAAGATACTTTGCCCCAACAAAACAGTGAGGTTGCCAATCTCACCTGTTTTGCTGAAAACAAAGGATTAGACGTATAGTGTGGAAAACAAGGCTTGTTTGCAGTGAATGAAAAGAGAACAATGATTGCATTAAAAAGAACAGTGCTTGCAGTAGATTGTATTATTAATGATGCGTGAGTAGCTTAGAACCCTCCCGAACAAGGTTGATGATGGTGGCGGCTACCGACCTTTTCGTGGAAGGGGGGCTCCAGTGTTTCGGGCTTTCCCGAGGAGGACATTAAATAGGCGAAAGGGCAACGTTGGTGGGTGTCCATGGGGTCCACACCACCTGGTGGCGCAGCCAGGGGGACTCGCGCCGCCCTATGGTGTGGAGGCCATGTGGCCCCACACCGGATCTCCTCCGTACTCCATGTACGTCAGAATTCTAAGGTGCTGGGATTTTGTTTCGTCCAATTCCGAGAATATTTCCAGAACAAATTTTCTGAAACAAAAAACAACAGAAAACTGGAACTGGCGTTGTGGCCTCTTGTTAATAGGTTAGTCCCAGGAAATCTATAAAAATGATGTAAAGTGTATAGAAAATATGTAGCAATTGGCATGAAAACAACAAAGAACATCAGAAATTATAGATATGTTTGAGACGTATCAACATCCCCAAGCTTAGTTCTACTCGCACTACCGAATTCCGCGCGTTCTGAGACGTTTCAATAACGTTGCCGATGGGCTCTAGACGGTCGCTAAGGGTAATCCGGTACGTTTTGCGCGAGGGAATGAAAAGGTATCGGATCGACTATCAGGGGCAAGTCTGTGACGTTTATATGAACCTAAAACCCTAAAGGCTATCCGCAACATTCAGCAAATTGTCGCCACCAGTTGGGCCATCCGGACTAGGCCCAATAAGCATCAACGTTTTTATTTCGTCGCTATGAGGCGACACGTGGCAAACGAGACTCTAACGGCCGTTGCCGTAATCAGCTGACGTGGCAAACGTGGGAACGTTTTTTTTACGTCACGAGTTTTGACCAATGAGGCGAAACCATATGGACCAATCGAAATACGCCACATGGAAACAAAATGGTGCCATGTTGCCTTCTTTTGGGTCGAAATCTGTTTGTCCCGGGCTACCCAGCGACGTTTTTTCCGTCGCGAGTCTTGACCAATCAAGCGAAACCATGTGGACCCATCAAAATACACCACATGGAAACAAAATAGTGCCACGTTGCCTTCTTCTGGGACGAAATCTGCTCGTCGCGGGCTACCCAGCGACGTTTTTTCCGTCACTAAACTCGTGGCACGTGCACCAACCAAATGGTGCCACGCAACGTCTTTTCCATGACGTTTTTTCCCGTCTCGAATTTGGGTGATGTCATCACCATGCCGGGGACGTTATTTTTACGTCGTCTAATCGCCCACTCATAGTAGGACACGTGGGCTGGGCATACATCGCCACGTGTCGGTATTTGCATTGACGAACTTTTACGTTATGTTACTACGATGTCGGTTTTGGTGCTATTTGGGTGGTTACATCATCGTTATAATTGCCAATTGAACACAGTCAGAAAAGCAAACCACATAACATGCATCAAATATTTAGTTTTTCTGACAGAATATCAAACAACCATACATAACTACGGTTTCAAGGACCACGCATCTGCTCAGCCAGCATCTCAAGTAGGGCAACTCCTTCTAGTTGAGACTTATTTAGCGCAGCTTGTTGCTTCCGAATGTCTTCCATATCAACTATAAACTTTAGCCTCAGTTGCTCGGATTCTGCTTTCGCCATCCTCATATCAGCAATTGTTCTGCGCACATTCACATCAAGCTGCGGTTCAGGCTCAGACTTTGAAAGACTTGATTCCACACGGGACTTCTTTGAGAAAGTATGCTTTCCACTCTTCAGCATGACAGCTTCACTATCATCCTCATCCTCATCCTCTGAAGCTGATTGAGACATCACCATTTTCTTGCTCGCCTATCAAGCATGAAAAGAAAATAGATGAAAATAACAGATGACAAGAATGTACAAAACATAGATGAAACTAGCAGATGACAAGCATGTACAAAAAATTGATGAAAACTAGCAGATTATAGTCAAACAATAGTGTGTGTAATGAACTAGCAGATGAGAAGAATAGATGAAATAGCAGGTGTAAAGCATGTGAGTAAGATAGATGAAAATAGCAGATGACAAGCATGTACAAAAAATAGATGAAAACTAGCAGATTATAATCAACCAACTGTGTGTGTAATGAACTAGCGGATGAGAAACATAGATGGAATAGCAAGTGTCAAGAATGTGAGGAAGATAGATGGAAACCATGTTGAAATGACAACGACAGGCTTAATTACTATGAGAGGATTTCATGGCACTACAAGAAATGTGTTGATACATGACGTTCTCGCAACAACGATGGACGGAATCGTCATAAAGTTACGACGATTTGTTGCCATATCGTCGTTAGCCGCTGAAGGGGATCAAAATGTTGATTTTTCATGATGATTTGGTTAAAAAACGTCGTGATTTTGTAAAGTGATATCGTCATGAACGATCATGGCCTTGTTTTTAGCCAATCACGACGAATTTAAATCGTCATGACATTGTGGATGTGGATGTGTTGGTACGATTGGACGAACACATCATCAACTCCGCCTGCGTGGCATGTCTGTTGGATGGACACATCATAAACTTCGCCTACGTAGCATGTCTGTTGGATAGACACATCATCAACTCCGCCTACGTGGCATGTCTAGTGGATAGACACGTCATCAACTCCGCCCATTGGATAGACACGCCATCAACTTCGTCCATGTGGCATGTATGTTGGATAAACACATCTACCACTTGGCATGTGTCACTTCTACCACTTGGCAACAACTCCCATTGACATGTGGGACCTGGAACAGCTTCCACGTGGGACGTACCTGTGGAAAATGCCACCACATGTAGAAATGCCAGGATAAAGGATTAAATCGCAAAAATGGGTTCGAACCATGCACCTCATGTTCCAACGTTGCCTCACCAAACCACAAGGCCACAACACGGTTCTTGTAAGAATAATGTGTTCGCTTCTTTTGATGTCTGTCGACGTGACTTTGGGCCAAGGCCCATCCTGCGCACGAAATTTATTAGGGAGGGGGAATTCAGCAGGGAAGCTTCCTACTTGGTATGGGCCGAATTAGGCAGGCAAGAAAGTGTTGGGCTGTTGGCGCGGCTAAGCTGGTAACTGGGTTGGGCTTGGTCGGGTTTTATTCAGTTTTTTCTGTTTTAATTCTATAATTTGAATTCCACCTCCAAATTGACCTTAACTAATTTTGAAAAAATTGTAAAATTATATGTAGTAATTGTAGACCATTTGAAACCATTTTTTAAACATAATACAATCATTCCCATGAGCATATTTTTCTTGAGACTTTAGGGGGTTTTGAATTACGGTTTTTGAGTCAAATGGCGGGCAAGACCGTGCTGATCTAATTATGAAATTTTGTGAAAATATTGCTATATCTCTTAAGAAATAGGTACTTATGTACCTAAAAATGCTTTTTTTAAAAATTCATGAGCAAACTACGAGGCACCTGTAGTTCAAAATTGACCCGGTTTCATCTGAATCGGCGGAAATTTGTCTTTTTCAAAAGAGGTGTATTTAAAACTATTGGGAGGTATTAATTTTGTGTTTTGAACATGAAATATGGTATAATCACTTTATAATTTTATTTGGTGCAATTTTGCAACATATTTTTTGTAGGTGCTTCACAAAAAAACCTTTTTTGACGCTCCGAAAATGGAAAATGGTATTTTTATGAAGAGAAAAATTAAACTTTCTTCGTAAACATTGTTTGTTGTTTCATTATGCATGTTTGGGTAGAATATGGGCACATTTCAACAAACTATGCCATGGATGTGGCCATAGCAACCGTCATTTGGCCCGAAACCCAAGACTCTTCGGAGGAGATAGCTCATTTCTATGAACACCTTTTCAACCCAGCTGTCGTATTTTGAGTTTATTATCTTTGGTGGATACTAGGACATATATATTGACACCACGCAAAGGTCTTGCATCATTTCGTTTTTTTGAATTTTCTGGAATTTTCTAAGCCGGTTTTAGGAAAAAGTCAAGACGGCAGGCATGACCGTTAGTAGCTAGAGGTTGAATATTGATAAAATACTGGTATATCTCTATTGAAATAGGTATTTGTGCATCTAAAAATGATTTTTTCAAAAAATAAAGAGAAAACTACGAGGCACCTGTAGTTCAAATTTGGCTCGGTTTCAGCGAAATCGGCAGAAATTTGTCTATTTCAAAAGAGGTGTATTTTGAGCTATTCAGAGGTATTAAATTTGTTATTTTTAGATCTAATATGACATAATATATTTAGAATTTTACTTTGTACAATTCTGTAACATATTTTCGGTAGGTGCTTCACAAAAAAACCTTTTTTCACACTCCGAAAATGGAAAATGATGTTTTTATTCAATGAAAAATAAAAGTTTCTTCGTGAACACTGTTACTTGTACCATTATGCATGCTTGTGTAGAATATGGGAACATTTCAACAAACTATGCCATGAGTGTGGCCATACCATCCGTCATTTCGCCCGAAACCCAAGAATCTTCGTAGGAGATAGCTCATTTCTATGAACACCTTTTCAACCCAGTTGTCGTATTCCAAGTTTATTATATTTGGTGGATACTAGGACATATATAATTACACCACGCGAAGGCTTTGCATCATTTCGATTTTTTTTTTATTTTCTGGAATTTTCTAAGCCGGTTTTAGGAAAAAGTCAAGATGGCGTGCATGACCGTTCGTAGCTAGAGGTTGAATATTGATAAAATACTGGTATATCTCTATTTAAATAGGTATTTGTGCATCTAAAAATGATTTTTGCAAAAAATGAAGAGAAAGCTACGAGGCACCTGTAGTTCAAATTTGGCCCGGTTTCAGCGAAATCGGCAGAAATTTGTCTATTTCAAAAGAGGTGTATTTTGAGCTATTGAGAGGTAGTAAATTTGTTATTTGCAGATCAAATATGACATAACCTATTAAGAATTTTACTTTGTACAATTCTGTAACATATTTTCGGTAGGTGCTTCACAAAAAAAACCTTTTTGACACCCCGAAAATGGAAAATGGTATTTTTATTCACAGAAAAATTAAAATTTCTTCGGCAACAATGTTTTTGTTCCAATATGCATGTTTGGGTAGAATATGGGCACATTTCAACAAACTATGTCATGAATGTGGCCATAACATCCGTCATTTGGCCCGAAACCCAAGAATCTTCGGAGGAGATAGCTCATTTCTGTGAACACCTTTTCAACCCAACTGTCATATTCCAAGTTTATTACTTTTGGAGGATACTAGGACATATATAATGACACCACGCGAAGGTCTTGCATCATTTTGAATTTTTTTTTGAATTTTCTGGAATTTTCTATGTCGGTTTCAGGAAAAAGTCAAGACGGCGGGCATGACCGTTCGTAGCTAGGAGTTGAATATTGATAAACTCTTGCTATATCTTTATTGAAATAGGTACTCGTGTAGCTAAAAATGATTTTTACAAAAAATCATGACCAAACTACGAGGCACGTGTAGTTCAATTTTGACCCGTTTCCAACTGAATCGGCAGAAATTTGTCTTTTTTAGAAGAGGTGTATTTTAAGCTATCGGAAGGTTGTAATTTTATTATTTCAACATCAAATGTGGTATAATAACTTTATAATTTTATTTTGTGCAATTTTGCGACATAATTTTGGTAGGTGCTTCATAAAAAAAAACCTTTTTGACACTCCGAAAAGGGAAAATGGTATTTTTATGAAGAGACAAATTAAACTTTCTTTGTAAACATTGTTTGTTGTTTCATTATGCATGTTTGGGTAGAATATGGGAACATTTCAACAAACTATGCCATGGATGTGGCCATAACACTCGTCATTTGGCCAGAAACCCAAGAATCTTCGGAGGAGATAGCTCATTTATGTGAACACCTTTTCAACCAACTGTCGTATTCCAAGTTTATTATTTTTTGTGGATACTAGGACATATATAATGACACCACGTGAAGGTCTTGCATCATTTTGAATTTTTTTGAATTTTCTGGAATTTTCTATGTCGGTTTCAGGAAAAAGTCAAGACGGCGGGCATAACCGTTCGTAGGTAGGAGTTGAATATTGATAAACTCTTGCTATATCTCTATTGAAATAGGTACTTTTGTAGCTAAAAATGATTTTTACAAAAAATCATGACCAAACTACGAGGCACCTGTAGTTCAATTTTGACCCGTTTCCAGCTGAATCGGCAGAAATTTGACTTTTTCAAAAGAGGTGTATTTTAAGCTATCGGGGGGTTGTAATTTGATTATTTCAACATCAAATGTGGTATAATAAATTTATAATTTTATTTGGTGTAATTTTGCGACATAATTTTGGTAGGTGCTTCACAAAAAAAACCATTTTTGACACTCCGAAAAGGGAAAATGGTATTTTTTTATTCAATGAAAAATAAAAATTTCTTCGTCAACATTGTTCTATGTTCCATTATGCATACTTCTGTAGAATATGGGCACATTTCAATAAACTATGCCATGAATGTGGCCATAACATCCGTCATTTGGTCCAAAACCCAAGAATCTTCGGAGGAGATAGCTCATTTCTATGAACACCTTTTCAACCCAGCTTTCGTATTTCTAGTTTATTACTTTTTGTGGATACTAGGACATATATAATGACACCACGCGAAGGTCTTGCATCATTTCGAGTTTTTTTTCGAATTTTCTGGAATTTTCTAAGCCGGTTTTAGGAAAAAGTCAAGACGGCGGGCATTACCTTTCGTAGCTAGAGGATGAATATTGTGAAACTCTAGGTGAATCTCTAAATAAATAGGTACTTGTGTATATAAAAATGGTTTTTACAAAAAATCATGAGCAAACTATGGGGCACCTTTAGTTCAAATTTGGCCCAGTTTGAGCTGAATCGGTAGAAATTTGTCTTTTTCAAAATAGGTGTATTAAAAGCTATTGAGAGGTAGGAATTTTGTTATTTTAAAATGAAATGTGGTATAGTAACTTTATAATTTTATTTGGTGCAATTTTGTAACATATTTTTGGTAGGTGCTTCACAAAAAACCCATTTTTGACACTCCAAAAATAGAAAATGAAATTTTTATTCAATGAAAAATAAAAGTTTCTTCGTCAACATTGTTCTATGTTCCATTATGCATACTTGTGTAGAATATGGGCACATTTCAACAAACTATGCCATGAATGTGGCCACAACATCCGTCATTTGGCCCGAAACCCAAGAATCTTCGGAGGAGATAGCTCATTTCTATGAACACCTTTTCAACCCAGCTGTCGTATTTCGAGTTTATTATCTTTGGTGGATACTAGGACATATATAATGACACCACGCGAAGGTCTTGCATCATTTCGAGTTTTTTTTCGAATTTTCTGGAATTTTCTAAGCCGGTTTTAGGAAAAAGTCAAGACGGCGGGCATTACCTTTCGTAGCTAGAGGATGAATATTGTGAAACTCTAGGTGTATCTCTAAAGAAATAGGTACTTGTGTATCTAAAAATGATTTTTACAAAAAATCATGAGCAAACTATGAGGCACCTGTAGTTCAAATTTGGCCCGGTTTCAGCTGAATCAGCATAAATTTTTCTTTTTCAGAAGAGGTGTATTAAAAGCTATTAGGAGGTAGGAATTTTGTTATTTGAATATAAAATGTGGTATAATAATTTTATTTGGTACAATTTTGCAACATAGTTTCGGTAGATGATTTATAAAAAAAAACCATTTTTGACACTCCGAAAATGGAAAATGATATTTTTATTCAATGAAAAATAAAAGTTTCTTCCTCAACATTGTTTGTTATTCCATTATGCATGCTTGTGTAGAATATGGGCACATTTAAACAAACTATGTCATTAATGTGGCCATAATATCCGTTATTTTGCCTAAAAACCTGTAATTTTCATAGGTGATAGCTCATCTGTGTGAATAGTTTTTCGCGATATTTGCCGTATTCCAAGGCACACAATAGTACACTACCGTTTCTGGTGAGGTCAGTCTCCTAAACATGCGCAACTTTAGCCGTGTAATTAGGGAATATACTACGTAGTGCATAGAAACACAATATGTTTCTCGAGCATCTTACTCCGAGATAGCATGCAAATTTCTTACATTTTTGGGTTGATTTGTTTTAACTGAACTTTAAAATATATCGCGCGGTATTTCATTTCTTGGGTTTATTCATGTGCACAGTTATTTGCATTTCCTTTTCTTACTCATTATTATTATCAAAAGAATTACCAAAATAATTTTTTTCCCTCCTAAGTCCTAATTTCCCTCCCTCGCTCCCGAATTTTTTCCTCGCGGCGCGCGCGGCCACCCCCAAAGTACAAAACCCTAGCCCCAACCCGTACTTCCTCGGCCGCCATCCCCCTCTCCAAGAACCAGTCACCCCGCCCCCTCCCCTAGATCCATTCCCTCCCCTCTCTTCTCCACCAGCCCCCACCATTCCCCTTCTTGCGCCGCCGCCCCTGCACCGAATGCATCGCCGCTCTGGATCTAAATCCCTAGAGAGCTTCTCAAATCCACAACCCCTCTCAATCCAGATCCGAACCACCACCTCCTAAAACGCGTGCAGCGACCCCTATCCTTACCAAGGCGTCGAATCTGTGTCCAGATCCTGAGAAGAGCTGGTCACAGCTGGTGCTCCTTACCAACGAGGATGGGTGCTCCTCAGTTGTTGTCTCGCTGACAGCGCACCCGGTCTCTTGGCCCTCCGCATCGCGCCCTGCGAGGGCGGCAGCGCTCCGCGGTCGACGGTGTGGTCTCCAACGCCCCTTCGATGAGTTTCTTGGCGTCGGGAGAGCCACCAGGTTCCGAGTGCGGGCATTGGAGCATGCCTGCGTCAGTCGCTTGCACATGCGGCATCGGGGTTCCTGCTGCCGCTGTGGGTTTGCTGGCGAGGGCTAGTTCCTCAGGGTGGCGTTCCCCGTCTCTAGGCCTGGGAGATGAACTGGTGCAGATCAAGCCGGTGGTGGCGTGCAGCCTCGCCACGTGACCTTCGTCGATTCCACCTTCAACCGCCAATGTAGGAACCCGATGCCACCCTTTGATACTTCTGACTTGCATGTCTGCTACCATTTGAGGAAACAAATCCTCATGTTAATTTGCTGAAATGAGTCTGCTTTGGTGGAGTGAAAATCTAATAGGTTGTTTAGTTCAGGATGAACTGGAGAATAATACTTGCTGGCCAGTATGATTTTAGATACCTATATAGAAAATTGGGCCCTAAAACGAGAGATTTTGATTATGTTCTGAACTTCTGATACCTAGTTTCTCATTGTGGAGTTGCTCAATAAATGTATACTAATTAGCTCTAGCCATGACAACACAATAGTATATTTGTTGTTATGTTTTCCTACTGAATTCCTTCAAGTTAACTGATTAATTTGTTTCTCTCTACTGAGATGAATTGGTGAGTCAATAGTAATTGATGTTTACTAAGAGCCAATAATACCCGTTGTAAAATAACAAACAGTAGTCATGAATACTCATAGAGAAACTTGAAAAACAATCTTGATTAATTTGGTAATATACCTCCATGCCGAGAGCCAAATCTGTTGCACTATTATTCAGTTCTGATCGTCAGTTTTGATTTCGCTGAAATCATGTATTCTTTTCTCTGCTTGTAGTCTTTCAGTTATAATTTCCCGCTCTAAATATTGTTTTGATGCATCATAGGAAGTGTACTTGATCCTTATTGGAGTTGTGTTCAACCATCGGTGGCGAGTTTGGCACCCGCATCATCCACAACGACGACAAGGTTCGAGGTACGGACCTGGGACACAGTTGGACTGCTATACTCTATTGATTTCTTGATTAAGTTCTAATGGCTACCTTGCTTAATTAGTATTTGTTGATCCTACAGTAGTATTTATTTGGAGAACACAATTAAGTGTCGGATAATATTTCTGCATATGAATGAGTTGTCTCAGTAGGTTGACGTCTCCCTAGTTCAATTAGTATGAATTATTAAAAAAAATGGCCATATGTGCTGGTGCACTTCTGTATTTGCTGACCTGATATTTGAGTAATTTCCTAGCTGGTTGCTGTTGTTTGAGCATAATATACCACCTACTGCCCAAGTTGGTTCATAAGCTATATATGTTGTCCGTTGCTACCTTTTGTTACCTATCTATCTTGTTTCGTGTCTCAAGCCGGTTACCTTATCATCTTGCTTTTATTTGCTTGGACAGGCTGCGAACTAGCTGGAAATGAAGGGGATTTGTAGCTTATGTACATGTGATGTATGACATTTAATGTGAGTTTATGTAGTGAGATGTCTGGCTTGTAGTGGCACTCCTATATATGTTGTATTTACCTTATAAGCCATATATATGTGTCCCTTGTGATTGTTTTGAAGTTCATGTGCAATTCTGTCATTCTATATTTTTACATGGGTTGAGCACACTGATCATTATAATGCTGCAATATAAAATTTGTTCGCCTATCTAAGATGGTTTGGTCACCTGATTCTGATCACCTAATGCTGATATAGAAATCAATTTCTGTTTGGCAACCGAACCTAGTTATTTCTGTTTGGCATGCACACGATGTGTACTTGTTATGGAGAATAATAAAGTTGATGTTGTTTCTGTTCTGATTTTTTAGTGCAAGGTTCTATTTATTTTTAGCTCATCCTTTTGGCTTGCATTTAATTTCCTGAGTTCCTCTTTTCAGAATATTGTCACTAGTAACGTGGAAACGTCTTGCAATTCAGCATCGCCAGGGTAAGCTATTGTCTCTGGTTCTTCAATGCTAACTGCTACTTAGTTGCTGAGTTGTATCCCTGAGTTAAGATAGCACTAGTTTCTTATGTGATGGTAAACTTTAATAGGCTTTGTCGTAAACTTGTACATGTACTGCCACCGATTATTTCTCTATAAGTTTAGCAAATTTGATTTGTAATGTGAACTCCACTCCCATGCATACAGTTGATATCTTAGTGTACATAGTTCATGATCTTTGTGATAATTTGGTTCGAGACATGCATGATTCTGGGTTATGCAGAAACTATTTTGCCTCGCTTGATTCAGTGATTGCTTTCTGTTAAGAATTTTCAACAATATGCTTACTATTTATCTAGTTTTGATCCTGTGATGTTACCTAAACATTTGCTTGTAAGACAGTTCTGATGTCCCCTCATTCTCTATATCTAGATTCGATTAGTAACATATATTCAAATGTTGTGATGTTGTTAGTGAAATCAGTGACACTGCTAGTAAAATGTTGTGAAGTTGCAGTTTGATGAAACTGCTAGTGCCCTTATGAAGTAGCGTTGTGATGACTTGATCTGTGACACACTGCTAGTAAATTCTTATAAAGCAACGATTTGATGGTGAATATGCGACGCTGATAAAAAATAATATATTTGTTTGTGCAGACATCAAAGGCAAAGGTGACTGAGAACGCTGAAGGTGCAAGGCCAACGCCTTCCATTGTTTCCAAGAACAAGAACGTCTATTTCATTTCCTGTGAACTGTGTTCCTGGCTTTTTATGTATTGCTGAATGTATGGTTGCAGCAGTTCTTAGATGTTTGCTGATTGTGGAAATTGAACTTACTGTGTAAATTGCTGTATTAAAATCCTGTCTATTTGCCAGAAATGCTACAACAAATAAAAATCCAGAAAAATGATGTTTTGTCTGCTATTCTGTACCTATGGTGGCCACGGCCCATAAACTAGTGGATCGGAAAAAGGCCATGGCTTGGCCCGAACAATGAGATATCGAAAGTGTGTATAAAAATCAAATTGGTCAAATGAAGGACTGGACAGAAGGTTATATGGGCTCTAAATAGGCCATGACTAAAATAATATTCAAAGAAACAGACCTGAAAAATAGAAACGTAATAAATAAATGGATAATAAAAAGGTCAAGGCTCGTAAATGAAAAGAATGTACAAAGGCAAAGGCCCAAATGAAAAACGCACATCAAAGGCCAAAGTTATTGGGCTAGGCCCACATAGATCACAAAAATGGACCGGGCGTAATTTGATCCACAACGTTTTCAAATCGTCATGATTTTTCCACGTAGGACTAGCCACGTCGGGGCTGATGTGTCCTGCCCGGACAACGCGTGACGATTTTGGATCATCATAGTTTCATGACGTTCCTCAATCGTCGTGGATGTCCATGACGTTTCCAAAATAACGTCGCTGTGGTTAATTACTGACGCTCGGTTTTCAACGATTTGCTTTTCGTCGTAGGATCGTCATGGATGAAATATAGTGACGGTTTGGTGACAAAAATGGAGCGTCAAGTATCAGCATATTTCTTGTAGTGCGGCCTTAATTAGCTTGCCAAAACGTCTTATAGTATGGAATAGAGGAAGTAGCAAAAAATATATGGCACCACATTGATTAAACAGTTCAACACAAGATAAGAAAGCTACACCCTAGTTGTTGCGATATCATGAAAGAATGTTGAGCTACCGGGTTAGGGAATAACCTGCAGCTCATTGTCCATGCTGGATAGTGATTGATATGACATGACTCCTTCAGTGGCATCAGATTCCTCTTCAACATCATACACAGCCATGTACTGAGATCCAGAGGCTTGCTTCTTGGTCTTTTTTGGGGTGGGGTATAGTAGGACATGAAAGAAAACTTGCTGGCTTTACACCCAGTTCATGCATCTTTGCATTGTTTGCCATGATTGTTCTCGCACACTCTTCTTCAATGGGGTGTAGTGGCGATCCTACCATGAATAAAGAACTCAAAGTAAAGTACAAATATAACACTTCATAAGAACCTAATACAACATCAAAAATTAAGGCACTCATCTTGTATGAACAGTCCAGTGCAAGTAATATAAATTCTGATCCTAACTAAGACTAATAGGATCACAAGCAAAGTGACCTTAAACCTAATATGTAGTATACAAACTAGATTGCTGCAAATGAGCAAAGTTTTACAAGCAAGAAGGGGCCCCTTCCTATTTCCGTTACAAGAAACCGTTTAGAGAGATTTATTGCATCAAACATTAGCAGTATAATTAGGATAATAATGAAGCATCGAACATACGATTAAACAGACAACCAATTTAGAAAGATTAACTGTATCGAACATAAGCAGGATAATAAGGAAGCATCAAACATACAATTAAATAGGCAAGCAATTTAGAAAGAATAGTTGTCTGCGGCTTTAGGGTCTTTTGTCTTGCTGCGGTTCTGGCCTTCAATCTTCACTCGTTTTAGTGTGCTTGCAGACATTGACAGTTGACGAATGGATGGATCCTAGGCCTGTCGAGTGTGCCTACCCGGTCTCAGGCCCACGGCCCAAGCTCTAAAGGAGGCGTCATGGATTCTTCTAGAAGGCCCAATTGAATCCCACCCGCAAGGCCTTGCGGGTTAAGTTAGGAAACTTGTAACCGACTCTAGGTTAGGGTTCGAGTCCTCCCCGGGTACGGTTTGAGACCTGGCCATCTATATAAGGCCAGGAGAACCACCAGGGGAGGGACCAAGCAATACCGCACCACCAAGCCTTGAGATCGAGATCATACTCTCGACTTGAGCAACCCCCCATTGTAACCGATCTACTCGTTAATACAGATCGACAGAGGCAGGAGTAAGGGTTTTACCTCTACGAGGGCCCCGAACCTGGGTAAATCGTGTCCCCTGTCTAGCCGACAATTGTCACCGGCGCCCACACGTTCTCCTAATCGAAACCCTATGGGTTCACCCGAGGGGCTTGTTGAGATGCAGATTCGACAATTGGCGCCGTCTGTGGGACTGGCGGGCGCTGGATCTCCGGCATCTTCGGCTTCATCGACAACCAACTCACGTTGGAAACCTTCGACTTCGACTCCGACCAACCCGATTCAAATCGGATCTGTCGTAGTCACCCCTCACTCGCCGGAATCACGCCCGATATTCAGCGATCTGGAGAAGAGCGTCACCTTGACGTTTGGGAGATTTAAGTTCTACACCAACAAAGAAGTCATCCTTCACTTCCCTGAGGAAGCGGGATCTGAGTCAATTTCCATCCTAGGAGCTGTCGATTCACGACCTTACTTGGCGAAAAGTGGCGAGTCCATCCGCCTCAACACCAGCAATTTCCATACCCTCTCTACAGAGGAACCCTCTCGGGTCAGGAAGGCCTTTCAAGTTACGCCTAGGACTCACAAGCCGCATCTGGCTCAGGTCTGCATGGCAGGATCGGAACCGCCACCCGCAGAGAAGACAGTGCGAGGGAACACGCTGAGATAAACGTCTCACGAGACGCCTGGCTCCGAGCAAAGGAGGCTATCCGCATGAGCAAACCACTTGCGGCCGGAGCCCCACATGAAGACATGATCGCCTACCACTATCATCTAGTGAGAGCGGCCACTGCAATCAAAGAAGCTCAGGCAGATCTAGCCAAGCGGAAAAGGTTGGCAGACGAGTCAAGTCAACGCCGAGCCGAGCTGTCCCTAACACCTTTTGTCGGGAACCGCCCCCCGAAGAAGGGACGCGCCTCAAGAACCGCGACCATGGACGGCGAGTCCTTGAGCGGAATCAGCAAATATCTTATGCGCGTCGACGAGGATGGAAACATCTATCCGCAAACTCCCGCTGCCGCGGTGCTAGCCGCAGCGACCTACATGCAGATAAATCAACCAGGAGAAGACGACCCTCGCGCGGAACAATACAAGCAGGTGCGGAAAGGATTAGGCATGGCAGCCGCAAAACTCGCCTCCTACGATCGCAGGAAAGCGGCCGCACAGAAGGACAAGGAAGCACCCCGTGGACATAGGGGCACATCACCTGGAAGGGAAAAGTCGCCCCGTCAGGCAAGAGGAAAAGAAGCTCGACGACGAAGAGATAGCCCGAGTGGCAGCGATAGCAGCCCGAGGGGTCGAGGCCGTAGCCGCAGCCCGCGAAGAGGTCGGGACCGCAGCCCGCGGAGGGATCGAGATCGCAGCCCGCGAAAAGATCGAGACAGAAGCCACTCGCGACATCGCAGCAAGGAACCGAGAGGAGACGTCAATCGCGACGAACCCGGATACAACGCGCGATCGTACATCGCCCAGGGCAAGGTTGATAAAGGACAAGCGGCTAGAAACCGTGAGCGCTCCCCATCTACATCCTCCGACGACAAAGTCTACGGAGCCCTATGCTTTGCCCGCAGCATCCGCGAGGCGCCGCTACCAAAAATATTTAAGCTATCCACGGAAGTACAGAAATACGATGGTTCGCAAGAGCCTTCGGCCTGGTTGTCATATTACCTCACAGCAGTAAAATACCAACGTGGGAACAAAAACACAGCTATGCAGTACCTCAACCTACACTTAGTCGGTGCTGCCCGCAGCTGGCTCGAAGGAAGGCCGAGGGCATGTTACAGGTCTTGGGACGACCTAAACCTCGATTTCTGTAAAGTTTCCAGTCAACATACAAAATACCGGCGACCATCGAGGAGCTACGATCTTGCAAGTAGAAAAGTGGCGAGTCTACTCGCGAATATATTCAGCGATGGACCACACTCAGGAACACAACAGGAAATATATCAGAAGAAGTCGCGGTTGAAGCATTTGCAAAGGGAGCACGGCGAAGCTCTTTCAGGGAAGAACTGGGATGACTCGCACCCAAGACAATGGGAGAATTGATGGCCATAGCCGACAGATGGGCATACGGCGAAGACGCAGTGCGCAACGAGAAAGATTCATCCCCGGCACGCGATGATGATCGCCATAGTCGAAAGAAAAGAAGAAAGAATTAAGACCACGATGATCGAGAGGAATTTGTGGCAGCGGAGTTCACAAAAAATCGCGACAACGGATATCGTGGAAAACGCGAGTGGAAGCCAAAGCAGGAAGACAAAAACCCCGAGGAGGATCTCGACGGTTACTGCACGCTACATCTATTTACAGATAAGCGAACCGGCAAAACTAAGGCAACACACCTTCTCAAGGACTGCCGAAAGTTCATCGCTATCCACGAGGCCCTCTTGAAGAAAAATAGAGCAGCAATTAATCAGGTTTACCCGCAGCTCCCTGGAGGAGGAGCTCAAGAATTTCAACAGCCGCAAGCCCTGCCCCTAGCAGGAAACCAAAACGCGGTGCTAGCTGCGCTCCCAGCGCCACCCGCCCCAAATCAAGGAGCCAATGGATACCCGAACCCAGCGGGACTCTTAGGCATGATACATAAGGTATGTCCATCGCGCAGGGCTCAGAAGACAAACACACGACAGTTATGCATGGTTGTGCAAACCCCACCTACGAGAACCGAGTACCTGAAGATGGCGGAACAACCAATAACTTTCTCCAAGGAAGACCACCCTTCGCGAGTCTATCGACCAAGACACGCCGCACTAGTCATACAGACGCAAATTGGCAATTACGAGTTGGCTCGCTTGTTCATGGACGGCGGCAGCGGTATCAACATCATCTACGCAGGCACGCTACGTCGTATGAACAAGAATTTGGATGGACTTGCGGAATCAGAAACATCCTTCCACGGGATAGTTCCAGGGAAAGCAGTCCGTCCACTCGGAACAATCAACCTGGAGGTGGTGCTAGGCAACCGAAGTAATTACATGCGAGAATTTCTTGATTTCGAAGTCGTCAATTGGCCCTCATAGTACCACGCCATTCTCGGTCGAACGACATTCACCAGATTCATGGCAGTGCCGCACTACGCATACTTGAAGCTCAAGTTGCCTGGAGAATATGGCACAATCACCATCGATGGCGATTTCCAAAAGTCCAATAAATGCGACATCGAATTCAATGAGATCGCCCAATCCTTCGGGATGCAGGAAGAACTGGAGGAGATAGCAAAAACCACGGATCACTCCGTGATGCCTCTCGCCAAGAACGCTCCAGAGCTCGAGTTCAACACAAATAGCGGTACCCGCAAGC
Source organism: Alopecurus myosuroides (assembly GCA_028641055.1). Lineage (NCBI taxonomy): Eukaryota > Viridiplantae > Streptophyta > Magnoliopsida > Poales > Poaceae > Alopecurus > Alopecurus myosuroides. The sequence continues at coordinate 8,576,748 of CM054063.1, read as the reverse complement.
ATCAAGTACAACCGACGGATTCGGCAAAGACGGCGATGGTGTCCACCACCCTCTCGCCGGCATAGGAAGGCGCGCTCGTCGAGCTCCTCCCTGAGTACTAGAAATTTTCGCCTGGCAGCCTTCAGATATGCCAGGGATACCCAGGGAGTTCGCCGAGCACTCATTCAAAGTCTTCAAAGACGCCAAGCCTATCAAGCAGACCACCCGAAGGTTCTCAGAGCCCAAACAAAAAGCACTCGGAGAAGAAGTAAACAGACTACTCGCAGCAAAATTTATTCGCGAGATAAAAATTTCCACCTGGTTAGCAAACCCGGTGTTGGTTTCGAAGAAAAATACCAACAACCTTCGCTTGTGCATCGACTACACGTCGTTGAATAAACACTGCCCCAAGGATAACTTTCCCCTGCCACGGATCGACCAGATCGTGGATTCTACAGCGGGTTGCCAACGCCTCTCCTTCTTGGATGCCTATTCAGGATATAATCAAATCAAGATGAAAAAGGAGGACGAGGAGAAGACGTCGTTTATAACACCCCACGGTGTTTACTGCTACACGACAATGCCTTTCGGGCTGAAGAACGCGGGCGCAACACATATCAGCGTTGCATGCAAAAATGCCTCTCCAAGCTCATTGGCAAGAACGTACAAGTGTACGTTGACGACATCGTCATCAAGACTCGAGTGGAAGATACGCTTCTCGATGATATCAGAGAAACATTCGACGCGTTGAACGCATACCGAATCAAACTCAACCCGACCAAGTGTGTCTTTGGCGTCCCTACAGGATAACTTCTCGGATACCTGGTCTCCGCTCGAGGGATTGAAGCTAACCGAGAGAAAATCCAAGCAATCCTGACAATGAAGGAGCCAACCAATCTCTGTGGTGTGCAGCAGCTCGCGGGACGACTAGCCGCCCTAAGCAGATTCATTGCGAGGCTAGGCGAGCAAGCATTACCTTTCCACAAGTTACTGAAGAAAACGGATAAGTTTGAGTGGACACCCGAAGCACAGAAAGCATTCGCAGACCTCAAGCGAGCATTGCAGAGCAGGCGCGTCCTGGCAACACCGCAAGAGCGGGAGCCACTGTTCCTATACCTAGCCGCGACAAATCAGGTCATCAGCACAGCAATTGTGGTAGAGCGGCCAGAGGACGACAAGGCGTTTGGCATCCAGAGGCCAATATATTACATCAGCGAGGTGCTTTTGCCCTGCAAACAGAGATATCCCCATTACCAGAAGCTCGCGTACGGTGTGGTGCTCACAGCCCGAAAGCTCAAACACTACTTCCAGGAACACACCGTCACGGTGGTAAACGACGCATCACTGGGTACTATCATGAATAACCCAATGGAATCCGGAAGAATTGCGAAGTGGAGTATCGAGCTCGACGCCTGGGACATCATATACGCGGGTCGCAAATCTATCAAATTACAAGTGCTCGTGGAGTTCCTAAGCGAATGGACAGAACTACAAACGCCAGGTCCTCCAGAGTATACAAGCAACTGGATAATGTATTTCGATGGATCAAAGAGAAACGAAGGAGCCGGAGCTGGGGTAGTCCTGATAGCCCTGAGAGGTGACAAGTTACAATACGTCCTGCGATTGGACTTTCCACCCGACGACCCGGCATCAAATAATGACGCAGAGTATGAGGGCCTCCTCCATGGCATGAAGATGGCAATTGCCTGTGGACCAACCCGATTAATGATCTATGGAGATTCAAACCTCATAGTATAGCAGACAATGAAAGAGTGTGACGCCATTGCAGAAAACATGGTTGCCTATCGAGATATGTACAATATACTCGAAGGAAGTTTCCAAGGGTGCAAACTAAAGCACATTGCGCGATCCAGCAACGAAAAAGCGGATAAATTGGCGAACATGGGTTCTACAAACACACCCATACCGCCTGGAATATACTTTGAACGGATGATCAAGTGCTCAGTCAAAGTCAAAAAATCAGCAGAAGCACCCGCGACAATGGAGACAGAGGTCAGCCCGCAAACTGCTATGATTGAGCTCACCCACAACATCTCAAGACAAGTTTTTCTGGTCGAGCAGTCTGGACGCAGAAATAACTCGACTACTTGTCCAACAAACAGCTCCCAGCAGATATTCGCGAGGCTAGACAGATAGTGCGACGCAGCAAAGCTTTTCGAGTACTCAATGGAGAACTATACAAGCAGAGCATATCAGGAATATTACAAAGATGCATATCGCCCGAGGACGAAAAGGAACTACTACGAGATATACACCAAGGAAATTGCGGACACCATGCTAGCTGGAAGGCAATCGTGGGTAAAGCTTTTCGCGCAGGGTTCTACTGGCTCACAGCGGCCAGGGACGCAAAGGACCTAGTCGACAAATGCAACGCATGTCAAAGATTCGCGCTTAAGCCGCACGTCCCTGCCACTGAGCTTCACATGATTCCAATCGCCTGGCCCTTTACACAATAGGGGCTAGACATGGTAGGACCACTGAAAAAATCAACACCAGGAGGTTACACGCACTTTCTAGTTGCAGTCGACAAATTTACATATTGGATTGAGGTCATGCCAGTCACCTCGGCTAGCGCTCAATGCGCCGTCAAATTCCTCGACTCCATCGTGTGCAGATTTAGGATACCACACAACATCATCACCGACAATGGAAGCAATTTTACAGCAAGAAAAACAGAGCAGTTCTGCGAGGAAAAGGGCATCACCCTCAGTTTCGCCTCTGTGGCTCACCCGCAAACCAATGGTCAAGTCGAGCGATCCAACGGGTTGGTCTCGGCTGGAATAAAGAAACGACTACTAGATCGACTGCACTCAGCGGCAGGACACTGGGAAGAGGAGTTACCCTCCGTACTATGGAGCCTCCGCACGACCCCAAATCGATCAACAAAATACACACCATTTTTCATGGTATACGGAGCTGAAGCAGTCCTTCCCGAAGATGTCAAGTTCAGCGCCCCACGAGTCGTCACTTACAGCGAAGAAACATCTAACAGGGCACTCGCGGAAGACGTGCATGCACTCGACGAGATATGCGACATTGCACTCGCAAGATCCGCGGTATATCAACAGTCGCTACGCCACTACCACAGCCGCCGTATACGCCACAGAGCCTTCGTGGCAGAAGATTTGGTGTTGCGACTCAAGCAGAAGGAAGGACACAAGCTCGAGCCACCGTGGGAAGGACCCTTCATAATACACGAAGTTATCCCTGTGGCGCATATCGACTGAAGAACCCCGAGACCGGTGGCATCTACTCCAATCCATGGAATGTTGCTCACCTCCGCAAATTCTATCCTTAGATTATTCTACTCGACAAAATAAGGCTATACTAGCCATGCTGTAGCTCGAAGACAATACATGACTTCTCAGTCATATTAATAATACACATGGTTTCTCAACCATAGTTTCTCAAGTCATTGATTTTTACACGCTAAAACGGGTATACACCCCAAACACACGGGGGCTACGCCTAACTTAGCATCATTTACAAATACAAGAGTACAAACAAGGTTGGCACCTTATAAAATTTGAAGACAACTATACAGAATTAACAGGATACATACATCCTACAATTACATATGGCGACGAGCAGTTTCTTCGGCCAAGACCCGATTAACCTCAGCAGAGATCAGTCGAATAATCTCTTCTACAGCAGGTCGAACGACTGTATAATGAGATGTCATATCGACTGGAGCATTTGGGAGCTTGGCAACGGAGTTGAAATTAACCTCGGGATGCCATAATCGAACAAACGAGAGTGCAACTAACGACCTGCAGATCAACTATTGACGGACGCACTCCCGAATCTCGCCTACTTGACCAAAAGTTCTGAGTAGCTGGCTCAAATCTTCTGGACCCATTTCCAAGGGATAAAAAGCGCCATTCAAAGCTATCAAGGCCTCGTGACAGCGATCAACGAGTATCTTCGCCTGGCTCACACGATACTTCAAAGTAGCCAGCACAAAGCCTCGACTGCGGTCGGACCAAAAGTTATTTGCATGAGGTTTTGAACTACCGGCTTCGTGAAGAATATGTTTTTCCACCCAATGCTTTTCACACCGATCGTTAGGCTGAACAACTGCAAAGAAAGCTCCAGAGTCAAAGAAAGAAAAAAGACACGGAGTGTTAGGGGGCTGAGATACTTACAAAGCAAATCCTTGGCAACAGCCGCCAATTCATCCATCACAAATTGCTCACGTTCAATCGCAAGTTTCTGTTTGGACTTGGCTACATCAGCCACCCCATGCAAAGCTTTTAGCTTGCGCTCACCATCCGCGACCCGGTCACGGAGGCCGGCAAAAGTACCGACAGCTGCAACAAGAGGATCTTCCTGAGCAGCAGATCCACTCGACGACTCCGCGACAACGCCTGTTACCTGGAAAAAGATAAGAAAAGTTAAGGAATAATTCAAGACGCTCCATTCGAGAAATAAAACCACCTATTCGACAGGTGCTCGGGGGCTACTCCCATCGGGAGGAACTCATGACAATCAATCACAGGAAGCATCTCAGATATCGAAAGAAACATTTCGATTAAAGATAGAATACGAGAATACATTCCAAGGTTCAATACATCAGAAGCACAAACTACGTAAACTCTATCCTAAGGAACTACAGAAGTGCTGCCACTCACGGCAGATTGCCCCCTGCGACTAGCACGGGCAATCAAATCAGATAACTTCCGGGCAAGGACTCCAGCTGGATCGCCGAAAGGACGAAGCGCTACCTTTCTGCCCGTAGTAGCGTCGACGGGGAGGTTCGAGTACGCCTCGTCCAAGCCTGCGACTCCGTGCGCCAGTGCAAACTGGATGGCAGTCTTCGCCCCGGACTCCGACTAAGCGACCGAGTAGGCCTGAAGGAGATCGCCTTCCAGGAAAACCTTCAGAAGACCATCCAGCGTAGGCGGAACTGCAGCGTCGACCAGAAGACGCCCGTGGAGTTGCGTCAACACTCGTATAGCATCGCCAATCAGGGAGCAAATCCCGCTAGCATGCCTTCAAAGCTGAGCGCAGGAATCTGTCAAGGCGTCCACCCGCTGAACCCCGGGCAGCTCCAGCGCAACACCAAGAAGATCTGCAAAGAGAAGCATTAATTCCAAAGAACATACCACTCAGTCGAAAAGCAGCAAAAGATAAGTGCAACTTACCTGCAAAACGTCGGGCTAGAGGGCGAATGAAGTCTACGAGGTCGTTGTCCTGCTTGGTGCCAGCCTCCTCCAATTTCTTTAGGGCATCCTGGGCATCCGCAAGCTTTCCCTCGAGGTCAGTCGACTACTTGCGAGAGGATTCAAGTTCCTTTCGAGCAGCTTCCAAGTGCACCTCCAGGGTGCTTACCCGAGTGACAGTGTCCATCTTCTCGGCCTTCAGCACTTCGGCTTGAGCTACACAGCGATAAATTTAAACACAAAGGAATTCGCATGAGCGAAAATATTGGGTAGAAGGAATAGATAAACTTACCTCGAAGAAGCTCGCTTTCCGGGACAAGTCGATCGCGATCTTCCCGAAGGGTCACGCAATCTGTCTCAGCCGAGATAACGCGACGACCAATGGCTGCAAGGGAGTCAAGAAGAGACTGCAAAAACATGAAGATGAAAGAGTCAGAGAGGAGAAGATTGAGCCTATACACGACTGCAAAACAGTCGAGTATAGCCTCGGGGGCTACTCCCATCGGGAGCACTGCCGTGCACCCAATAAAATGAAGAGAAGAAAAAAGCTTAAGTTCTTGAGAATGTAGCCAATCGCAAGCGATTAACTACAGCCTCGGGGGCTACTCCCATCGGGAGCACTGCCGCGCACCCGATAAAAATCCCAAACAAACAAAGTACAAGATGTAAAGGGAAATAGCAAAATTTACCTGGCCTTGAGCAATGCAGAGAGGATCAGCCGAGCTACCCGACACTTCTTTCGAAGTCAAGGCCCCAACTGCAAAGCTAGGGAGCCTATATTCCATAGCCGCAGCCGTGGGGGCTGGACTCGGTGAATTTTGGACGGTCCCGACAGTCGGGGTCCCACCCGCAGCAGCGGCTTCTTTCCTTTTCTCGAGAGGAAGGGAAGAGGCAAACCGGCTAGGGCTGATGGACTGGAGCCTATCATGAAGGAAAACAATAAGTGTTAGAAGAAACAAGAAGGGAACGTTCGACTAGAACGAAGAAGCAAAAACTTACTCGTCATCATCTTCGTCGTCCAGCATATCCGCGTTCCAGGCGGTCTGGATCTTCGGCTGAGGTGCGGGAGGAGCGCGCACACTTAGCGTAGTCACGACGAGAGGTTCTTTGCCAGATCCCCCACCCAAGGAATTATCCTTGGAGGTGGCCTCATCGTCTCCTGCTCGGCGGCGTTTGCGGTGGTGGAGATCGCTACCCGATTCTTCCACGTCATCCGAAGAATCGTTCTCGGAACTCGAGTCGGCATCAGCAACACTGGTGTCGACAGGAACATCCAGGTTGCTCGCCAACAGGTCCGAGGCTTCTTCACCGGAGACTGGCGGGTAGCAGGTGACCACTGCTAGACTCTACAAGAAGAAAACAAAAGAAGAAAAGGAAGAGGAAATTCAGTCGATAAACTTTCGAGCAAGAAAAAGGACTAAGACAAGGAAAGATTGAAACTTACATCAAATGGAGGGGGCTTCGAGGCGTCAAAAGCAGCGATTGGACAATCGGCAAAAGACTCGCCTACCTTCGGCTTCGTGATGGCCGCGATCTTCTTCTCGAACTCGGCATTCGAGAGTTCTTATCGGCTCACTTGGCTGGGGTCTTCAGCTCCTTGATACTCCCACATGGTGGAAGGCCTCGCTTGTAGGGGCTGGATCCTACGCTTAAGGAACAAGCTCGCAAGATGCAAGCCGTTCAGCGCAACTCCTGCAGTCTGATCGCGGAGCGCTGCAACCTTGGCGAGTAGAGGAGCGACACCTCGGCGTTCTTTGACTGAGAGCCTGTGCGCCCAAGATTTTCTCCGCTTCAATACGGCAAACGGGTGAAATTCGTTAACTCCACCCGCGCTGTCGTCGGCGACGTAGAACCACTTCTTCCTCCACCCTTGCCCGGAGTCGAGGAGTTGCATGTCGAAGTAGGAGGAAGGGGGTAGCAAAGTGGAACCAACTGCTTGGTTGTATTAGGTTAGGCCCAAGGAACACCAAAGAAAATGGTAGGGCCCACCTCTTGGAAAGATTCCCCCAGTTCTGTCAGATCCGGGAGTTTCGGGCTCTAAGTAGTCCTGGAACCCGCCAGAGAGAATCTGACGCTGGTGCAGCCCTAACACAGACAAAGCGAGGGAATCTTAGGAATACAAGACCCATGCCACACTATAACACACATAGTATGGCATACCATGGGATTTGGTGGCATTCAGACGATCTGGATTCCCCTCTCCAGAGAAACCATAGCCCCACTGGGAAAAAGACGAAATTGGCGTTCTGGCCCCTCTACGTGAGCTGGAAGGGGGTAGCAAAGCGGAACCAATCGTTTGGTTGTGTTTTGTTAGGCCCAAGTAACACCCAAGAAAATTTTAGGTCCTACCTCTTGGATAGATTTCCCCAGTTCCGTCAGATCCGTGAGTTTCAGGTTCTAAGTAGTCCTGGAACCCGCCAGAGAGAATCTGACACCAATGAAACCCTAACACAGAGAGCGAGGAAATCTTTAGCATACAATACCCATGAAACACTCTAACACACATGATATGGCATCACCTAGCCTTGGGTGGGATTCAGACGCTCCAGAGCCGCCCCTATCTAGAGAAACCCTAGGCATGTTGGACAAAAAGGACGGAACTGCCGATTTGGCCCCTCTACGTGAGCCGAAAGGGGGTTGCAAAGTGGAACTAGTTGCTTGGTTGTGTTAGGTTAGGCCCAATTAACACCCAATAAAATGGTAGGTCCCACCTCTTGGCAAGATTCCCCCCGTTCCATGAGATCCGGGAGTTTCGGGCTCTGAGTAGACCTGGAACCCGCGAAAGAGAATCTGACGCCGGTGAAGCCATAACACAGGGAGTGAGCGAATATTGGGAATCCAATACCCATTCCACACTATAACACAAGGTATGGCATACCGTGGGAATTGGTGGCATTCAGACGATCCGGAGGCCCCTCTCAAGAGAAACCTAGCCCCGGTGGGAAAAAGACGTAACTGCCGTTCTGACCCCTCTACGTGATCCGTAAAGGGGTAGCAAAGTGGAACCAATTGCTTTTTTATGTTAGTATAGGCCCAAGTAACACCCAATAAAATGGTTGGGCCCACCTGTTGGCAAGATTCCCCGAGATCCGTCAGTTTCGGCAGTTTCGGGATCTAAGTAGTCCTGGAACCCGCCAGAGAGAATCCGACGCCGGTGAAGCCCTAACAGAGAGAGAGAGAGAGGGAATATTGTGCATCCAAGACCCATTACACACTATAACAAACATGGTATGGAATACCATGGTGTATTTGGTGGCATTCAGACGATCTAAAGGCCCCTCTCTGGAGAAACCATAGCCCCGTTGGGGAAAAAGACGGAACTGTCGTGCTGGCCCCTCTACGTTAGGCGGAAGGGGGTACCAAAGTGGAACCAACTGCTTGGTTGTATTAGGTTAGGACCAATGAACACCCAAGAAAATGGTAGGTCCCACCTGATGTCTACGCATACTTCTATTCTTGTAGACAGTTTTGTGCCTCCAAGTGCAGATGTTTCTAGAACAGCGGCAAGTTTCCCTTAAGTGGATCACCCAAGGTTTATCGAACTCAGGGAGTTAGAGGTCAAAGATATCCCTCTCAAGCAACCCTGCAATTAAGATACAAGAAGTCTCTTGTGTCCCCAACACACCCAATATACTTGTCGGGTATATAGGTGCACTAGTTCAGCGAAGAGATAGTGAAATACGAGTAATATGGATGGTTATAAGTAATAATAGCAATCTGAAATAAATATGGCATCAAGCAAACATGTAGCAGAACATGCGGAAAATGGTGTTTCAATGCTTGGAAACAAGGCCTAGGGATCCTACTTTCACTAGTGGACACTCTCAACAATGATCACATAATTGAATAACTAAATATCTTCTCTTCACTATGCTACTCTTAACCCTCTCTGGTTGGATAACAAACACTAATCATTGCGTAGGGCTGCAAAAACATTCATTAAAGTAAGCATTCCCATGTCTAGTTAACCCCACGCTGTCACTATGAGCGCCCTAGAATGTACTAGACAAACACCACAATTCATAGAGGAGACACACGATGTGCACACTGGTACCTTCACACCGTGGGACAAGGTGACTCCAAAGTTTATATTAATAAAACACTTGAGTAGCACAAGATGAAGAGTAACATCTACTTATTCAACTAGATTACAAAGCTCACAATCACATATAGATCACACCATGGGAGAGAGAGATGAACCACATAGCTACCGGTAGAGCCCTCAGCCTCGGGGTAGAACTACTCCCTCCTCATCATAGGAGACAACAACGGCGATGGAGATGGCGGTGGAGTCGATGGAGATGGTTCCGAGGGCACTTCCCCGTCCCGGCAGGGTGCCAGAGCAGAGAACTGTCCCCCAAAACTTGTCGGCATCGGCGGCGGAGCTACGGATGTATTTTATGGAAAAGGTTGATTCTCTTAGGGTTTTCCCTCGGGGGAGTATAAATAGGCGAAAGGGCAAAGGCGGTGGAGCCCTGGGGCCCCACACCACCCCCCGGCGCGGCCAAGGGGGGGAGCCGCCCTATAGTGTGTGCCCCCTGAGGCCCCCCCTGCGGGTCTCTTCGGGACTTCTGGATGCTTCTGGGGAAAATAGGAACTTCGGGATTCGTGGGGTCCAATTCCGAGAATATTTCCAGAAAAACTTTTCTGAAATAAAAAACAGCAGAAAACAGGGAACTGGCACTTGGCATCTTGTTAATAGGTTAGTCCCGGAAAACGTAAGAAAACGTAGGAAAAACATACGGAAAACATGTAGCAATTGGGATAATAGAAACATGGAACATCAGAAATTATAGATACGTTGGAGACGTATCAAGCAACCCCAAGCTTAGTTCCTACTCGTCCTCTAGTAGGTAAACGATAAAACAAAATAATTTCTGAGGTGACATGCTACCACACAATCTTGATCATAATATGTAAAGTAGAGCATATAAACTAGGATCAAATGAACTAAAGTTGTGATCTATATTTGATATCAACAAGTAATGCATAAACAAATAAGAAGAAAGAAGCAAAACTTTTAAGGAATCAATACTAAAAGACTATCAACCGTGCAAAGTTCATTAGAGATGATTTAAGATTCCAAGAACAAAAATATCATGCACGTCAAACGATCTTCACAGCCCCTGTTAGGATCAAGTCACGCTTTCCACACGATGCAATGCTTGAATCTTAAACTATTTGCGCACTAAAAACAAGCAAGTGTTCTGCGTTTGTCCCTGCCATAGGGATGTTATGGAAAAGAGAAAATTATGGGGGGTTTGGAAGGTCAATGGAAGAAAGGCTCACAAAGCTGAAAGTGGTCATTAGACAAGAGAAAGTCTTACAACCGAAGCTATGCAAGGAGTATGGATTGCCACACAACGGATGCTCATAGAGCTATAAGTGTATGAAAGCTCTCCAATGGAACTAGTGGGGTTGCATCCAACTTGCTTGCTCACGAAGACCTAGAGCTCATTTGAGGAGGCTCATAATTGGAATATACAAGCCAAGTTCTATAATGTAAAGTTCCCCACATAGTTATAAATGAATGATAATATGAAAACTTTCTCCAAACTGAAGTATTGGTGCTAAACATGAAGCCTAAGTGTGGTATATAAAGGATAGTGATGCGCCCCCTCTCTCTTTATTCTCTCTTTGGCCCTTTTTTTCCTTTCTTTTTGGGCTTTTTCATTTATTTTATTTTATATATCCTCACCGGTAGGGGCAACATCCTATATTACAATGAACCATCACGCTTTTAGTACTCATAACTCATAATGGAATATCTCTGATGTATCCAACTGCATGCTCCTGCAACATTCAGTTGTTATTACACATTTGATTAGTTCAAATTTTTCTAATTTGAGCAACATAAGTGCCTCTAAAAAATCGCTCCTTTCGGGTTTTCCACTTTTTGACATATTATGTCTTTATTTTGCATTAGTCTCATTACTATATTTTGTGTGGTTATTGGGACCAAAGAGAAAAACATAACCTTAGTAGCAGTAGTTAATATTTAGAATCAACTCATCATATGTCTTTGATGTACCTATGAGGATTTAATTTATGGAGACACTAACCCCTCTAATCAAGTTTTATGTCGAGTTTTGTGTAAAGAGAATTTTCAAGTGGAAGAGTTGAGGGTGATAAACAAAGATCAATAGAGACAAACACTCAAGCTTGGGATTTTACCCCTAGGCTCACTCAACATATATCAAATAAGTACAAGACTTCAGTCTTGGGGATGCCAAGCCACCTCACTCCAACCATCTTGATACCAAGTAAAAATCCTACCTGGATGGCTATAAAGAAAGCGCTTTACGAGAGGCAACCCGGTTGCTTTTATTTTTTATTTTCTTTGTGTCCTCTTTCTGTAACAAGAGACTTAGTCTTAAGTTTTGTTTCTGGAATTTATAATAAAGTGCCAAGTTTTTATGCAATTTGGTTTGAAAAGGTTGCTATTTGTATTCGGAGATTTTATTCCAGCAAGAATGTGTGCACGATATGATTTTTCATTTCTATTATGTAACTCCGAATGAGCTGAAATTTGAACTCTAGTTGCAACTTCTCATCATGTGTAAGCATGGATGTTTTTAGATTTTTTCGACATATTTAAGTGGAGTAAAAAATGTGTTTTCCTACTGCTGTTTTTTGGACATATTTTGTCCCATTTTGTTTTATGCATTCTTTGAAATTTTAAGTTGAATATATTTTTATCCAATTTAGTTCATGAGAAGGAATACAACATTATACACTTTATGGAAATGTTTAACACTTTTGTTTAAGGATTTCATGCAGCAAGAAATTCAATTGTTTTGTGCCTACTAATGTCATCCCACAGAAAAGAGATGAAAGAAACGGTGCTTTGAAGTTTTTTCACAGGAATTAGAGGAGATGCAACAAGAGACATCCAAGGATGATGAATACCATAAGATTAGGGATGTTAATACAATCCTATTGGACCAACACACTCTCGGTTTGCACACGTCTAACTTCTGTTTTTCGATCAGTGCACTTTATCGCATAAACTTGGAGCGTCTTTTATTTTTGTTATTTCTGTTTGGTTTTTATTGAGACCACCACTTTTAATTTACGTTATGATAGCGCTACTGAAAATTTGGGTTGAATTAAATTGGATGCTATTAAAAATATTGGAAAAGGAATGTTTGAATTGATTCAAAAAGATACATATAGTTGCATGATTCATGTGCTTTTTAATGAGTATTAATTTGCAAGTGTTTTATCAAGAGCTATCTTTTATTCATGTTTTTATGTTAGTTTACTTTGTTTAACATGGATTTATTAGTTATATGGACACTTATGCATGCATTCATACGGTCAACTTTCTCCCTCTTGCTAGCCCAAAAATTCCAACAAGTTAAAAACTTGTTTTCCAACACCTTCAACCAAAGTTTTTCCAGTGAGTTCACCATATCTACCTACTAGATTTATTATATTCCAAGTATGTTTATCATGTTATATTATATTATCTATGTTTCCAAATTAAAATGCTTATGTTATTGATTGTTATGGGAAAAGTTGGTTAAAAAGCTCTCACGAACTTGATGCACACTTTAATTTTATTGAACTTAATAAAAATGAACCATTGTGATTAAAATTGTGAAGTTGTGTGCTTGACAAGAGTCTTGGTTGGGAGTTAGCTCATATGTGATGTCACATGGAATGCTTTCAGCAGTGCTCGTAATTATATTTAGTTGATATCATGTACTTTCTTTTATGGATGTCTAACATTGAGTGAAATAATTGTGAAAACTTGGTAAGTTTGAGGAGTGAGTATAAATGGCTAAAGAGCCACCTGGGCCGCTAACCCAAGCCATGAGAGATACATGGTGGAAATTTACTTACATGCTATAGTGAACCTTTAGTGAAGCACCTCACAATAAAAGCTATACCAATGTCAATAAAAAAGGTGTTGAGATTGTTCATTTTGTTTGTTTGTCTTGACATTTTGACATGGGATTGTTCCATGCCCTAGGACAAGAGGTACCTTAGTTGACACTCTTGATGACACCATTATTACTTGAAATGACTTTAACTTGAAATTGCTTTGTGGCCCGAGTTGAGTAGACAGTTAGAGAGGTACTTGTATTCACGGGGCATGATGCATTCAACCCATACTTTGTCAGGCACACTACTCATATTTGCTTTCACTTTCAACCTAACCATTCAAGATGCTATTATAGGGGTAAAGAGAGATCCACACCAATGGATACCACATTGCAAACATTAAGTTAAGTAGAAGCATTTGGAAGCTAGATGAAACTTATTCATGTTTTACCACTACTTATTTATCTATCTTTCCAAAGTGTCCACCTTTTATATTCAGATTTACAAGAATACTCTATGAACATTATAGGATTCTTTTACTTTTAATTATGCGTACATTTGGTCCATAGTACTTTCTTCTATGTTACACTTTGTGGATTATCATTGAACATCCTTACATATTTGATATCACTTCATAATCTATCTTGTATATTGCTACTCCTCTTAGAATGAATCATTTGGATCTATGTAGCAATAGTAATCATCTTTCATATCCATTGATAGTAATAAAAAGCAAAGTCCATGTTAGTTTTATCACCTTCATACTCGAGGACGAGTATACGTTAAGGTTGGGGATGTTGATGCAAGCAAAATACATACATGAACTTCGCATTGTATTACTTACATTTCAATCATATAAGCGTTATATCATTGTTTTATATTGATTTTGGGAATATTTCACAGTTTCCCTATTTTTCTGGAATTAACCCTGCACTGGCAGAAAACCCTATTTTTTTATTTTGATGTTTCAGGGACCCAAACGACGTCCAAATGACCTAATATTTTGCGCGGATCATTTTCTTGAAGGAACAAAGCGTAGGAGCCGAGGAAGCACACGAAAGGAAGTCCGAGGAGGATTTAGGGGGGTCCGACGCGGCCAAATTCCCTGGCGCATGAGAGCACCTCTCTCCCCTCGTTGCTCCGATGTCGTCCGTTTTCATCTCTGTGCCTTCGTCTTGACCTAAAAACGACTATAAAAATAGTCCCCTGACGGCTTTCGGAAGAGAGCCCCATAGAAACACAAAACCACGAAACAGAAGACCTGGAGCTACAGATTGGAGGGGGGAACTCCATCGGGGCGTGATATGTCATAAACGTATCCCTAATTTATGATATTCCATGTTGTTTTCTTATTGTTTCCCACATGCTTTCTATACACTTTATGTCGTTTTTACAGGTTTTTCAGGACTACCCTATTAACAAGATGCCACGGATCTAGTTCCCTGTTTTCTGATGTTTTTAGTTTCAGAAAAGTTGTTCTGGAAATATTCTCGGAATTGGAAAATTCGAAAGCCAGAAGTCATAAAAGTCCCGGAAGCTTCCAGAAGTCCCGAAGAGCCCCGGAGGGGGGCCACAGGGTGGTGTGGGCCCCTGGCCACCCCCAACATCGCCCTTTTTCCCATATATATACCCCCCGATGCATAAACCCTAGGGGAATCAACCTTTTCCACAAAATATATCCGTAGCTTCGCCGCCGCCATCGACAAGTTTCGGGGGACAGATCTCTGTTCTGGCACCCTGCCGGGACGGGGAAATGCCCCGGGAAGCAATCTCCTTCGACTACACCGCCATCTCCATCGCCGTTGTTGTCTCCAATGATAAGGAGGGAGTAGTTCTCCTCCGGGGCTGAGGGCTCTACCGGTAGCTATGTGGTTCATCTCTCTCTCCCATGGTATGATCTTTATGAGATCATGTTGGGAATATGCCCTAGAGGCAATCATGTATGATGTAATTCCCACTGTATTCATAAAGTTATTAAGTTGTCCTTGTTTTGAACATCTGATATATATCATTGAATATGTGATTCGATTGTGGAACTATGTATTCATGTTGTTCATACTAAATTGTCCTTAGTCATTAAGGTTGTGCTGGACACACAGAGAGTTGGCTGATGACTCGGTTCCACTTGTCATGGGCATGGTGATGCTATTCCAACGCTCACGGACTTGGCTAAAGAGTTTAGCAATTCGGACTGACCCACATTGAGATGCAACGATCAAGTCGTCATTTGCATGTCTCAATCAATGTAATCCTTAGACTGAGGTTGTCGCACAATCCGAGTTGTGGATCACCGACTTAAGTTCTGTCAAACGTTGTTCTGTGACAAGGCAACTATAAAGGCAGAGTTCGGGTCGAATGAGAAGCAAGTTGCGTGATGTGGATAATCAAGATGGGATTTTGCCCCCCCCCCCCCGAATGGAGAGATATTCTCTGGGCCCTCTCGAGTGATATGATTCAGGAAGCATGGCCATGCGCAACTCAGTTAAGTGTTAACTGTGTCTGTTGACTAAAGAGTTAGTCAGATGAATCACATATCACAGATCGAGAAGAGAGTCGAACTATTTAAGGGATGACGATAAATCGCCTATAGTTCGACAAGGTATATCGTGAGGCAAAAGGGACTAAGATGAATATCACATTGAAAGGTATGTCGTCATGACTCAATGGTACTTGGGAGTCGGCACGTTCTGCTAGGAGCCGCTACCGATTGATCGATTGGGAGTTGGACTCCAATCGTGTCCAAGTCGCCATGAGACTGTAGGGTCGCACACTTAAGAGCGGGAGCAAGTATTGGTCGGGTTGGACCCGAGCCGGAAATGGACTGGTTTTGTGAGTCGGACTCACAGAGGGAATGGGCCACAAGTGTTGTGAAGCCCATTACCATACGCTATATAAAGAGGGGCGCAGGTTGCACAGTGGGTACGTTAGTCCACTCTCCCATGCGTTCGGAACCCTAGCCCCACTCAGTCCAGCCGTCGCACCGGACCTAGCAGTCCGCCGTCGGAGCTCCTCCTCGTACGTGTGGATACCGGCAGAGGTGTTGTACGCTTAGCACTTCGACGTTCGAGGGATTGGATCGGCCGGACCGGATCGTGGGACTGCACTGCCCCGACGTGCTTCATCGATAATCCGCAACCGCGCGTCTAGTGGTAATCATCGTGGCCTTCTACCTCGGCTAGATCTTGGAAGTACCGCGTAGGAAAAGTTTTGTTTATCTCTACGCGTTCCAACAGATCATGCGCTTTGTAATCTAGTTGAATATGTAGGTTGATCTTCATCTTTTATGCTACTCAAGTGGTTTTGTTATCTCTGTAAATACTTTGATCACGGGGTAAAGGTGATAGTGTGTGCACCGTGTGGTTTAGCATGATATTTATATCTTGTGTTGGAAGATGAACCTATGAAATTGTGGTGTTTGTGTGGAACCATCTAGGTCCCATGGTGATAGCATGGGGGTTACTTGGTTGGGAATGTTCTTACTCTTAGGAGTGCTGTTAAATCCCTACGCAATGATTAGTGTTCATTTTTCGACCGGAGAGTGGTTTAGAATAGCATAGTGAAGAAATGATATTTATGCATTCAATTATGTGATCATTGTTGAGAGCGTCCTCTAGTGAAAGTACGAGCCCTAGGCCTTATTTCCAAACATTGACACACCGTTTTCCGCATGTTCTGCTACATGTTTGCTTGCTACCATTTTCATTTCAGATTGCTATTATCACTTATTATCATCCATATTACTTGCATTTTACTCTCTCTTCGCCAAACTAGTGCACCTATACAATTGACAATTGTATTAGGTGTGTTGGGGATACAAGAGACTTCTTGTATCTTGATTTCAGGGTTGCTTGAGAGGGATACCTTTGACCTCTACCTCCCTGAGTTCGATAAACCTTGGGTGATCCACTTAAGGGAAATTTTCTTCTGTTCTACAAACCTCTGCACTTGGAGACCCAACACTGTCTACATGCATAGAAGCGTGAGTAGACATCAAGCTCTTTTCTAGCGATGTTGCCGGGGAGGTAAGGTAAAAGGTACTCACATCCTCGGGTGTGAGTGCTCGAAGTTATTTCCTTTAGATTCTGCAATTATATCTTTTTGTTTCTTGGTTTCACTAGTTAGGGTTATTTTTACTTGTTGTTTGTTTTTATTTTTACTAGTTAGTCTTAATGGAAAACAACAAAAATATGAGAGAGCTTTATTTTCATTCTAGTAGCAATGTTATTAGCATTAATTATTTGGATACCATTATTTCTAGTACTATGGAAAATTCTAAGCTTGGGGAATCTAGTTTTTATAATTTTTTTCTTTTCCAGCTTTAGAGGAGAAAATTTGCTCTGATGATATTTTATCTCCCATATGTGATATTTTAAATCCTCCTACTAAAAGCATTCCTTTTAAAATACCCAAGAAAATTGTTGAACTTGTCATGAATAACCATTATTTTGGAGATGGAACTGTCCATCCTCGTGATCATTTACTCTTTATACATGAATTATGCGGGTTGTTCAAGTGTGCAGGTATTTCAATGGACCAAGTTAAGAAGAGGTTATTCTCTTTGTCTCTTAAGGACAAAGCAAGGGAATGGTATGAGCTTCTAGATGATCCTCGTCATTTGGAGTGGAAGGAGCTTGAATCTCTATTTCATTCTAAATTTTATTCTTCTGATGAACTATATTTAGATAGGAATTACATTTATAATTTTTGGCCTCATGATGGAGAAAGCATTTCTCAAGCATGGGGAAGACTTAAAACATTAATACTTAAATTTCCTAACCATGAGCTTCCTAAGGAAATAATTGTTACTAATTTTTATGCAAGGCTTTCAGGACATTACAGGAATTATCTAGATGCATGTTCAGAGGGTTCTTTCTCAAGTAAGAAGGTTGAAGCTAAATGGGATCTTCTTGAAACAATTAAAACCAATAGTGAAGGTCGGAATAATGACAAAGGTAAAGAATCAGGTATAAACTATGAGTATGATTGTATTAAGTCTTTCGTTGAAACTGTTGATTTTCAAGAGCTTAGTGCTAAATATGGTCTTGATCCTCAAATGATTATTGGTTGGTATAGATCCTTTGCTTCTTATATTAATGTTCCTAAATCAAATGGGGACATATATCATGAACCTTTTAAAGACACTTGCATGAAAAATGAAACTGTTATTAATGATTGCAATGGACATGCTCAAACTTCTAAAAGTACTATTTCTTATAAGCATGTTAATTTTTGTGGAGCACTTAGACCTTGTGAAAAGAATCAAACTGTAGAAGAATATTGCACCCATCATAGGAATGAAAAAACTAGAAAGTGGGATAGGGCTCTAAATGATCTTGGCGAAAAAGTGTGTGCCCTCTATCCTTTTATTTATCAACTTTGTTATGAAGTGGGTCATTTTAATTTCCAATGCTCATGCCATGATAGTAGCCTTTCAAATCATATGAGCGTTGCAAGTTTGTATTGTGATGACATGATCACCCGTAATGAGCATGATGAACTTACATTATTTTTGGGGGTGTGAAGAGTTATTAAGAAAAACTTCTTTGATAGATATGAGTGCTTTTGATATGAATAGTGTCTTGCATGGATGCCATTTTTATTGTGTTGATAATTGACATGCAAATACTTACATACAAAATATTATAAAAGAGGATACTTTACCAAAATATGTCAGGACTAATATGTGTTTTGTTCTTATTAATGAAGAGGAGAAATCCTCCAAAGTTCTCTCTATTGTTTCTGATAATAAACCAGGGTATGTGGAGAAGCTCCCTTTTAAGCCTCTCCCTCCTAAAGAAGGGAAGAAGAGGAAGAGGAGGAGTAAAAAGAGAGAGGTAACTGTATCTCTCCCTAAGCATGTTGCTCATATTACAGCTTTTGCTGATGAGTCTGAACTTGATGATTTGCCTATGCCTATTATTTATGAAAGTGATCATGATCGGGGGAAGCACACTACTTTTGATATTGAAATTTTGTTTGGTACCAATTCTGAAAATGATGATAATAATTGTTGTACTATTAGTACCATCCATGTTCCTTCCAATGATGATATAGAAAGCTCTAAACTTGTGGATGATGTGTTTGAAAATCCCTTTGCTATAAATGATTATATGCTTGATACATCTCCTCCTAGTAAAAATGATGATATGTTTACAAATGAACGCGTTTTGGAAGAAAAATATTTTATTGTTTGTGATGATACTATGCCTCCAATAGATGATGATTGCAATGATGAATATGATATTTTTAGTCCATCTACTATTTTCTTGGAAGATAACCCATGTTTTTATTTTTGCATTGTTTTTCTATGTTTTATTTGAGTCAAGGGGTTGTATACTTCTGTAGCAACTCGTTTGTATCTTTCTTTTCATGTTTTAGTAGTACCAAGTAAAGTTTCTGGTGAAAGTTGGAGTTGGTTTTCGGATTTCTGCGTAGAAAACAAATTTCTGTTGTCCACCGTAAAACATCGTATAAAATCCTGGAAGATCAAAATGATCTGAAATGTTTTGTGTTTATTCCTCAGATGATTCCGCAACTTTTCTTAGTTGACCACTTTTTTATTTGAGCAACATAAGATTTTAGAAAAAAATCATCTTTACCTGTTGTCCTGTTTTGACAGATTTCTGCCAATAACTGCATTTGCCTCTTAATCTCTTTTTTTTGTGTTCTTTTGAGAAAAACAGTTTTAAAAGAAGTTGTGACAGTAGCTAATGTGTTTATGACTGTTAGGCTTGTGTTGAAACTAAACCATGTTAATTTATTATTTCGATTGCACTAACGTTGCTAATAAAGATTGTGAGAAGTTTGGTATGAAGGAAGTTTTCAAGGGTCAAGAGAAGAGGATGATATGATGTGATCAAGAAGAGCCAAAAAACTAAGCTTGGGGATGCCCCAGTGGTACATCCCAGAAAATTCCAAGAAGACTAAAGCATCTAAGCTTGGGGATGCCCAAGGCATCCCCTTCTTCATCAACAAATTATCAGGTCACTTCTAGTGAAACTATATTTTTATTCGGTCATATCTTATGTGCTTTACTTGGAGCGTCTTTTATTTTTGCTTTCAGTTTGTTTAGTTTTCTTTGCTGTAGTTTATGGTTGGATCTTATCATACTTGTGTGGGAGAGAGACACGCTCCGTTTTCATTGCTTAGAACACTCTAGTTTTCATTCTTATTGTTCTGTGAGTGTTCACTTTTTCCTAGTACCGCGTTTAGCCTTTATTTTCATGCATCTCTTATTCAGAGCTGTTAGTTTTAGTAGTGTTATGTGAGTACTCTCATGTTTTCTTGCTGTAGCATTTGGAGAGTTTTTGTTAAAACATATCTTGTATGGTGCTTGTTGGGAAAAGAAACTGCTGCTTGAAGTAGAATTAATAGCGGTGCAAGTAGAAGCTTGTATAGATTGTGGCTAGAACTTTTTCATGCCATGCTAAATGATATTTTAGTTTTAAAGCCTTGTGGTTATTAAGTAGCATGAATAGCCTCAAATATCTGAGAGTGTTTAATATGTATTGAAAGATTCATGAGTTGTTCTTCTCATAGTAAAGCATCAATATATGGTATTCTCTTTCGAATGTTTTATTTGGTTGACTTGGCGCATGCTCACACCATGTTTATGACTACAAACCAGTCACGAGTAGCCTCCATGACCACTTAGTTTTTGAACTTGTGATACTGCTTATGCTTTAATTAATGATGTTTATGTCGCTATGCATGATTATGGCTCTTATGCTCTCTTGATTTGTCGCTCCCAGTCTTTTGCTAGCCTCCACCTGTACTGAGGATGAGCTCTAATCGTGCATCCAAACTCCTGAAACCAAAGTTTTTCCCATTGGGTACACCATACCTACCTACATGTGGTATTTCACTGCCACTCCAAGTAAATTGCTCATGTGTTACCTTTAAAACCTTCAAAATTGTTCCTGTTTTGTGTTCTTGTTTTTGCTCATGAGGACGTCAATAGAGAATCTTTATCTCACTTGTTGATTGGATTTCACACCCTAGACTAGTGGCTTCATCCGCTTATCCAAATGATAGAAGAGCTGGCAGCGGGGTGCCCAGCCCCAAATTAATACAAACAAATTCTCTTCACTATTTTCGCCCCTGATTTATCAGTCAAAGCATAATTGTGTAAACAAAAGAGAAAAAGGGATGACCTTCTACACCAGTTGCGTCCTTCACTATGGGAGCCACTCTTGTGAATACAGTTGTCTTGTGACGTAATGTATTGTATGTTTACCATTCGTTGACATTAACATACACCTCTCCTAAAATATAGACACTCCTCCATGATATGTGATTGTTGGCAGGCACCCGAGGATTCGGTTAGCCATAATTTGTGAAAGATGGATGGGAGGAGTGTCAAACTTTTAATACCTCTGTTTAATAAAATCAAAAGCTCTAGCACATGAGTGATCCTTGCTTCCCTCCGCGAAGGGCCTTTCTTTTACTTTTATGTTGAGTCTCCATCTTCTAACTTTATGCACAGTTGAGAGAGCATTTTTGTCATTCTGAGTTCTATGTGCATTTGTCCCATAAACATCAATAATTACTTCATGATGTGATATTATCTGTTCTTAGATTATTTGTTCTAGTCTTCCTCTTGAACTTTGAAAGTGTCCTGGCATTTATGTTTTGTCCCACTCTTAAGGACTAGCGAAATACCACTTTGCCATGATTTTGTCTATACCTGAAACAAACGTTTATGTTTCTTTGCATTATTATCCATGATCCTTTATTTAAGATACTCTTTATGATGCAAAGTGATTTCTATGCTTTATTATAAAGTTCCATTTATCATGTTTGTGTTTGAAGTTCTATGACCTCAGCGTACATATGCTTTTACATTATAATGATCAAGTTTATGATAGTAGCATGTCACCTCAGAAATTATTTTGTTTTATCGTTTACCTACTCAAGGACGAGTAGGAACTAAGCTTGGGGATGCTTGATACGTCATAAACGTATCCCTAATTTCTGATGTTCCATGTTGTTTTCTTATTGTTTCCCACATGTTTTCTATACACTTTATGCCGTTTTTACACGTTTTCCGGGACTAACCTATTAACAAGATGCCATAGAGCCAGTTCCATGTTTTCTGTTGTTTTTAGTTTCAGAAAAATTGTTCTAGAAATATTCTCGGCATTGGAAAATTCGAAAGCCAGAAGTCCTAAAAGTCATGGAAGCTTCCAGAAGTCCCGAAGAGCCCCGGAGGGGGGCCACAGGGTGGCCACACCATGGGGTGGCGTGGGTCCCCCCTTGCCGCGCCACCTGGTGGTGTGGGCCCCCTAGCCACCCCCCGGTATCGCCCTTTCGCCCATATATACCCCCGATGCATAAACCCTAGGGGAATCGACCTTTTCCACAAAATACATCCGTAGCTCCGCCGCCGCCGCCGACAAGTTTCGGGGGACAGATCTCTGTTCTGGCACCCTGCCGGGACGGGGAAGTGCCCCCGGAAGCCATCTCCTTCGACTACACCGCCATCTCCATCGTAGTTGTTGTCTCCTATGATGAGAAGAGAGTAGTTCTCCCCCGGGGCTGAGGGCTCTACCGGTGTCTATGTGGTTCATCTCTCTCTTCCATGGTATGATCTTTATGTGATCATGAGCTTTGTAATCTAGTTGAATATGTAGATTGATCTTCATCTGTTATGCTACTCAAGTGGTTTTTTTTATCTCCGTAAACACTTTGATCACGGGGTAAAGGTGATAGTGTGTGCACCGTGTGGTTTAGCATGATATTTATATCTTGTCTTGGAAGATGAACCTATGAAATTGTGGTGTTTGCGTGAAACCATCTGGGTCCCATGGTGATAGCATGGGGGTTACTTGTTTGGGAAAGTTCTTTCTCTGAGGAGTGATGTTAAAGCCCTACGCAATGATTAGTGTTCATTTTTCGACCGGAGAGTGGTTCGGAGTAGCATAGTGAATAAATGATATTTATGCATTCAATTATGTGATCATTGTTGAGAGTGTCCTCTAGTGAAAGTAAGAGACCTAGGCCTTATTTCCAAGCATTGACACACCGTTTTCCGCCTGTTCTGCTACATGTTTGCTTGATGGCATTTTTATTTCATATTGCTCTTATCACTTATTATCATCCATATTACTTGCATTTCACTTTCTCTTCACCGAACTAGTGCACCTATACAACTGACAATTGTATTAGGTGTGTTGGGGACACAAGAGACTTCTTGTATCTTGATTTCAGGGTTTCTTGAGAGGGATACCTTTGACCTCTACCTCCCTGAGTTCGATAAACCTTGGGTGAACCACTTAAGGGAAACTTGCTGCAGTTCTACAAACAACAGGGCGCTGCCGGGGTGGTCTCCAACTTCTCCAACCTTTCCACCATCGTCACCATGATGAAGGGGGGTAGTCCACCCCCTTGGAGTTTGGGTTTGTGGTGATAACTTGATCTAATCTCTCTATGTATGATCATTGTTGAAGTCCATATGATGTGCCTTGCATGAGTATGGATCTATTTATGTACTCCCTCCGTATCGAAGATGTTTTAGCATTTTCTAAACAAAATGTATCTAGACATTTTTTTTAGTGTAAGATGCTTATGAATCTTGCACCAAAACATTTTTAGATACATTTTGTCTAAAAAGTGCTGAAACATCTTATATTTTGATACGGAGGGAGTAATTCCTATGGTGGATATTGTGGTATGAGATGATATTTGTTATGCATTTACCGTTGTGTCGGATCTTTTATGACTTGTCATACTTTGGAGATATTCTATTATGAATGTGATGGTTTGATTTATGCATAATGCCTTGTTTATCCATGTCATGAGGTGATTGACACGACCAAGTGTAGATAGATGAGAGAGATGTGGTCGTGCACACGAAGTATGAATCATCGCACTAGTGTTTAGAATATTATCCATTAAGAAGTACGATGTATATTGGTACGAGATGACCGATGTGACATAGGCATAGGTATTGCATGACACAGTACCGCCCAACATCCTTTATCTGGGGGTAAAAAGGAAGAAGTATGATGTGGGAGTGACAGCAAAGCACGTTAGCCTTACAAGGGTGACCTAGCAACACAGATGATTATTTCTTTCAACTATGTGTTTTCGAACATGTAGCCGTCATAGAATTTTACCATTAAAGCATGACAATTGTGAGTACTTTTATCTCTAACATGATAATCACCATAGATGGGAGAGAGAGAATTGAGTGAACCCATGAACCCATGTCCATTGTTCCTATAAGAGAAAACCTTTGTTTTGTCCTCTTGCATTGAAGAGGATTGGGACACTTTTACATTCTTGTTTTGTTACATTAAACTTCCATCCATTAAATCAACCATCTTGTTCTTTAAACTTGTTTATTGCATAATCAACTAAAACTTGTGACACTTTTGTTGTAGAGAATAGATAACTTTCCTTCTTGCTCCTACGGATCGATACCCTACTTCCACATTGAGAGGTACTACAGTAATCCCCTGCTCTTGGGGGTTATCAAGGAGGAGCTCCGGTGGGGAAGGCCCGAGGAAGAGGAGGGAGGCCGATGGACGGCGGTGGAGAAGAAGCTCCGGCCGCTTGAGAAAAGTTAGAGTTATACGTCTACACTCGGTACCGTCATTAGCAAAATGATTTTTTTAGCTTGGTTGTGTTAGGGGCCTTAGTAACACCAAAAACAAAGTTATAATGCAGCTATTCACAAGATTCTCTCCCGTTCGTCCGACGTGGGAGTTTCGAGCTATAAGTTCAGAAACTCGGTAGAGAGAAACTGATGACGATGAAGACGGTCACATCCCGGAGTGGAAATTTGGGCATATACAATCCAAAACACACTTGTACGCACTTGGTATGGCACCACCTAGCTTTTGGTGACAATCAGACGCTCCAGAGCACCTCTCCGGTGAAACCTTAACCCCGCTGGAGAAAAGTCAAACATATACATCTACACCCGGTACCGGCGTCAAAAGGAGCAGCAAAGTGAAAAAAAAAATCTTGGTTGTGTTGGGAAGCCCCTAGAAACACCCAAAACAACATACGCCGAGGATTGTGTTAGGGTGATCCTCTGTTAAGGAAGCCCCTAGGTACGCCGACGACATAGAGGTTGGCCGTCGTCCGAGATGAGCATACACCGACGGCACATCCTACGCCGAGGGTGGTCGTCGGTCCAGATGGGAAATACCTATGCCAAGGGTTGGCCTGTCCCGCCTCTACGCCAACAAAATACCGTCGGCGTAGAGGATGTCCCCGACAACAAAAAGTGGCGGAGCCATGCATGAGCTGTGTAGTCAACTGACTACATAGTTTTTTGGCTAATGCATGCATAAATCATACCTAAAAAATAAAAAATTCTATATAAATACCACTGGTAGAAAATAGGCCTATAGTCCCGGTTCGCCAGGGCCAGTAGTCCCGGCCGCGCAACCGGGACTAGCTCTGCGCGACTAAAGACACCCCCCCCTATAGTCGCGCCGCTTACGAACCGCGGCTAAAGGCCCGGCCACGTGGGCGGGTGGCGGAGCCGGGGGTCGGAGGACCTTTAGTCCCGGTTAGCCACATGAACCGGGACTAAACTTTATTTCGTTTATTTCCTTAATTCATTTGGGTTTCTAATTATTTTTCACACCAATTTTTCTCTCCCTTTTTTTCACTCCCTTTTTTTTCAGAATTTGTATTATTTGCTTAGTGTCTAACTACAATTATATCTAGTCAAATTACTTACTCGTGGTCAAACTTCCCGCTCGGTCACCCATCCTCCCACTACTCTAGCACTAGCGCGCTTAACTTCCGAGTTCCATCCCGTCCCGCATCCAAATGTTTCGCACGCATGTATGTGATAGTAGTATCATATCAATCTTATTAACATGTTGGTCGATGCCACATTTCTTTATTGTTTGAATTTCAAATAAATCTTTTAATAAACGATGTAATTAATAATTTTGAATAAATAAATAAACATTAACTTTTTAATTTGTATTATTTCTAAAAATACTATTAATATATCAAAATATTCAGAAAATAAAACTAATTCATTTTTAAATCTTAAAAAATACAAATAATATATCAAAAAATTAAGAAAAATAATACTAATTCATTTTAAAATCTTAAAAATACAAATAATATAACAAAAAATTAAGAAAAATAATACTAATTCATTTTAAAAACTTAAAAATACAAATAATATATCAAAAAATTAAGAAAAATAATACTAATTCATTTTAAAATCTTAAAAATACAAATAATATATCAAAAAATTCAGAAAATAAAACTAATTCATTACTTTATGTCTTAATCAATCTTGTGCAGTCATTTACTTGACTATACCTATTCATGGCTCCTTCCTAGAAGAAACAACTAAGACTAAAACATGTGCTTCACTAATTGTGACAACCACACGAATTCACTTTGATGATACTATGCCTCCTATATATGATGATTGCAATGAAAATTATGAATGTTTAACTCCCACTATCACTAATGAGGATTTTACTGTAGAACCTATTCATGATGCTACTGTAGATTTTCATTTTTAGATCATGGGTCTTAGTTCTAGTATTGACTAGATATATGTTTTCCTGGCTTAGATTAATTTTTGGTGAACAGATATATAGAAACTGTAGTTTTTCTGTTTTGTTTTCTTGATGTGTTTTTGTTTGTTTGTTTTGAAATGTGTGTTTGACATAATATAGAAATAGTATAGCTAGGAATTAATATAGAAATAATATCCATTACACTTTGCAACACTTTGCAAATTTTTCCAAGTCATTTAACTTTGCAAAAATAGTTTTATAAACAACAAAAGACAAGTGAATAGAACACAATCATATCACATTCATAACATAGAGTCTTACGATCACACATAACACAAACATAAGTCTCACAATACAAGCTATGCTTCAAGAGATACATACTAATTAAGATATCCATTACATACTAAGATATCCATTACATGCATATATCGAACGCATACATCTATAGCTCCGTCGAGTAGATGCGGAACAACTCGTAGGAAACGTATGCATCTATGGCTGCATACTTGACGTTGGTCCAGTCCAGTGGGGTCTTCCCCTAATACCTATGATTCCTGGAGGGGAAACGAGACTTCATGGTATCGTAGCCCACGTGGATGAAGGCAGTTGCCATGGGAGCCATCCCGGTCTTGGGCCCGTTCAAATCATCAAAATGGATAAGGTCCTGAAGATCAATGTAGTGATCTTCAGGTATCACAATACCCAAGCGCATCAACTTCTGACGGTCTTGCGTGATGTCAACGCTGTAGAAGTCATACCCCTTGTTGACAAGAAAATCAACAAGTGCCGGAGAATGCTTTGAACTACTGCAACAACAAAAATTTGATACGTGTTAGATATGTTGCAACACATGTATTCTTCAGATGCAACAAACAAATCGAAGATGCAAGATTGTACGTGTGCGTTACCTTGACCATTGGAAGACCAAAACGGCCTCCTTGAACGCAATCTGGATGACGGTAACATCCCGTTGATCCGCCGTATACTCTAGATCAAGCCCGAAGAACCGGTGTTCATCGGGAGAGGAGAAATAGAGTTCGGTCAAATGCGCAAGACAACCGGGGAGCCTCTCGCAATTGTCGGTGTAGCACACGTCCAGACTTTTGCCGCATGGTGTGGGCACATCATATCTCTTCCAAACTTCAGCCATGATGCTTGGTGGAGGAAGATCGAAGAGAGGGAAGAGAAGAGAAGAGAGAAGAAGAAACAGAGACTCGGGTGCGCACTGTAGCAATGGCGCCCTTCTGGCTCTCGCTCGCGAAATAAACCGCCGCGCGGGAGGCGAGCAATTTGGATCTTTAGTCCCGGGTGGCCAGGCCAACCGGGACTAAAGGCAGGGAGGCCAGCGGCCGGGAACCATTAGTCGCGGGTGGCGACGCCAACCGGAATTAAAGCCCTCCACGTGCCTCCACGCGTTTCCCAACCCACGAGGCATGACCTTCGGTCGCGGGTCTCCTCGCGACCCGGGACTAAAACCCCTTTAGTCACGGGGCGCGAAGTTTGGGGACTAATGGGAGCGTATGGAAGGCCTTTTTTCTACCAGTGTACGTGTATTTAACTACACAAGTTCACACTGACTACGCAAAGCTTCGCCATTGCCGACAAAATACCGTCGGCGTTGTGCGTGCAAGTGGCAGCGTATGCTCATTTGTTGGTGTTTCGTTGTTGTCGGCTTCATTGGCATGGTAGCTATCATGGGATACCAGTGGCCTTAATTGCAATGGGGAGTTTCCTTCGTTGTTTCCGTGTGAATCTGCATTTGAATCTGCAGAGTGTCTAGGCCTGTGATACTCGTGTTTATTTATGGGAAAACACTTATCTTAGGCCGACCTACAGTGCCCTGGCGCAGGCCGCTTGCGTAGCGCGCGAGACTAGCGAGCCCGCGATTTGGGCCTCCTGCGTGCGTGTCAGGCCCAACTAGGACCAATTTCATTGTTTTGGCCCAGTTTTGTGTGCAAACAGCCCACACAGTAACTAGGAGCAACTACATGTACGCTAAGTTTTTTCACCATGTTCGGTCAACGTTGTGTACGTATTAAAATTTTGAACGATTTTGCCCATATTTTGCTGAGAAAGTACAAACGAGATAATGCAATGTTTTTTTTGGATGTCTTTCTAGATAAATGCATGTGTATTTTAGAATTCATTTGGAATGATAATTTTATGCATTTCTTCATATGTTGTAAACATATGATTTTATTGTTGCTATTGATTTTATCTTTTGTTGAAATAGGTGATAATTTTTGTTGCAACTGAAAAGGGGACAAATTATTTTGTTGCTTACCAACTTTTTAATTGATACAAATGATTTTTTTTGTTGCAATAGGTTGTGACTTTTGTTGAATTTTTTGAACTATTTTGTTGCAACACAATAAACATTTTGTTTAACTATTCTTTGTAGCATTATCTACTTTTCGAATATTTTTGGAACAATTTGTTGCAATACCTTTTTTTTGTACACGGGACAATAATTTTTGTTGCGATACGTGTGAATTTGTTGCAATGGCAGTTTTGCTATCGAGATAACCGGGGCAACACAATGTACCCCTTCGTTTAAATGGGGCTGCCGTGGAGTGCGGATTCTATATTCGAAAAACTGGGGGCTAAAATACAAAACCGTATTTTTAGCCATTGGATGAAGATCCGAGTGCTCACGAGGAGATCTAGATTTCCTAATTCTAGGGGAACCTCCGCCTAGAGCTATCCTTATTTATGGTATTTGATCGCTTTGACGATCTTGTGGAGGAGCACGATCAGGCTAGGAAGAACCTGGCATTGCAAGTGCTCCAGATCTTTTGGCCCAAAGAGATAAGCTGTATGTAAGATGGAAATAACATGTTGATTCTATGCGTACTCAGTACATGTATATGAGCTAAATGTGCTATTTTTCTAGGATTGTTTGCTGCTGGTTATGCTTTGCATAGAGCTCACTGCCTTGCGAGGAGGAGCTTCACCACCAACACCAGTGGGAACTCCCTCCCTCCCCCCCCTCCCCCCGCGCCTCTTTGAGAGTCATCCTAGGGTCTCCCTCTCCGTTGCCGGCGCGCTCCTCGCCTCCCTCCGACGGCGCTGCCGTTCGGTGTGGTTGTGATGGCGTGGCTTGGCTTGTACATACTACTGGTAAGGTTAGCCGTGCTTGTTCTCGCCGCCATGGCGCTCGATTGGGCTCCCGTGACTCGCAGCGACACGGCCGTCCGTCTCCTTCTCTCTTGTGGTGTGAATCCATGGAGGATTTCTTGCAGGGGAGAAGACGGACAAGATCGTAGCAATAATCTCGCTTGACTTACCTTCCACTCTATAAATCGGAGGAAGAGGTGCGTCTGTTTCCCTCTGGCCGGCCGTGGCGGCGAGGAGAGGCGAATAGCGTGTTGCCCTTCTTCTCGATGGATGGGGTGGAGTTCGCTTCAATCTGGAGCTTATTACGCGAGGATGCTGCTCATCGTCGCCGCTCAAGGCCAAGAAGGTGGCCGTGTTCCAACCTCCATGTCGGAGGCCTTGCTGATCCACCGTCGGAGCTCGGCGGCTCGTCTCCTCCAAGTGGTGCGTCCCTGGAGGAGTTCCAGTTGCCGGCGGTTGTGATCACACGCCGGAAGGGAGAGACCGGGTGGCCCATCGTGCTCTGGGCTCAGCGCTCCGTGTGCCTCGCGGTCGCCGGCGTCGTCCGCTGACAAAGGCACCTGTGGACTCGATTGCTTTTTATGTTTTAGTCCTAGGGTGTGTTGTGTAAAAGTGCAGGCCCCTTTTTCGAATTACAGGTCTTTTCGGGCAAGTGATGTAAGGGGCTCTGTGTATCTTGTACCTGTCTTTTGATCTGTTCAATGCAGCACTTTGTACAAAGAAAAAACCACCAACACCAGTAGCAGCAGGTTGAAGAGCAGGCAGTGAAAGCAAGCTGTCATTCAACAGCAGATTATCTGGCATATACAACTACTGCGCTGTCATGCAACAGCAGGTTCAGTGTTTGCATAACGTTTTGCTATCTGCTCAAATTCCAGAACAGTTTTCCAAGCAATGGTTCGCCCAACATTTGCAACTTGAACAATCCTGCTAACTCCATTCAGTCAAAAGCCAAAAAAAAAATGAATAACTGGTTCAGTGACAACAGCATTCTGCGAACTTGTTCTCAGGTGAAAAACTACTCCATTCTGCTAACTCCAGCACAATGAAACATTCAGGATCAGTAGCAATATTAGAAGCGACATTGAAAAAAGGCGCCGACTGGATGACCACCCTGGATTTAGCTACACAGATCAGGGGGGAGTGGCCTCACTATCTCCATGGCAAGGCAAAACTGGCCGAACCTCGCCGGTCGGAGAAGAAACCAACAGTTGCTTTTGAAGAGCAACTGTTAAAGAGGAGCGACACCTATGCCTGCAGTTTGGTTCACAGCGATCCACTTCTCGCTCTACACCTCACATTCGCAAAGTCACAAAGTCCTTGTCCAATCAGGTTAAAGAGGGGTAACTGACTACAACCGAACATACATTGTTAATGAAATTTCACAGCAGACATGCTCACCTGATTGAACATTAAGAGGGAAGCACTCCTCCTACAGATGTGCAAGATTACTCAACACAAGTAAAATGAAACCTCGTGAGGTGAGCCATCCTGCATCCGTCGGTCTGCTGCCTGACTTGTCTTTTGGGCGCAGAGATTGTTGCCAGCCAGCCCAGACGGCCAAGTTCCAACCGTAAAAAATGCAGGCACGCCGCAAGGACTGATCTGATTTGTAGCCTGCCTCTCACTGACCAACGAACCAATCAATCAATCTACAGCAAATTAGATGGGGCTAGGTTCATTTTTCAGTCTGGCTGTCATTGACCGACCGGCTGCCTTCCCTTATATCAGGGGCCGTCATCGCTGAAAGGGT
The DNA here is from genome assembly GCA_028641055.1 of Alopecurus myosuroides. Taxonomy (NCBI): domain Eukaryota; kingdom Viridiplantae; phylum Streptophyta; class Magnoliopsida; order Poales; family Poaceae; genus Alopecurus; species Alopecurus myosuroides. The sequence goes on along the minus strand of CM054063.1, from coordinate 8,545,381 downwards.
TGAGCATGGTGCCGATGGAGACACACGCACTCTGGTCCTCTACGCCGATTTGGGGGCGGAACCCTGCTGCCCTGTCTTCTTTCTGTCTGCAGGTACTTGTCCATATATTCTTCTTGCCCAGCGACATATGTCCCTGCAGTTTGATCAGATTTAAAGTTAGATATGGTCTCCTATATGTAGAAAAAAAAAATCTCTGTAAGACAGGTAGCAAGCCCAGCATATTTGGATCTCTATATGTCAGTTTGGGACGCCCTTGAGCCTAGTTCCTCAACTTATGATCTCTTGGTGATCTGGTTAGTTTCAGTCAAATGAGCTACCTGTTTCTTAAGCGCCTAGATACGTTGTTGGTTTGAACAACTTGGCTGAAACAAGCATGCAAATGTGTGTCTTCCACACCAAAAGCTGCTGCTGCCTGATACAACAAAGGGGACGCTTGTTTCTTGAAGCTGCCGCTGGAACCGGAAGGCATTTGTATCATGCTATGTGTGCTTCTAACATGCCTCCGGTTGTTGGCTGTACGTAATGAGAGGGGCGGGCATTTTATGCGCGCGGACGAGGGATCAGATGAAGGTGATAAGGCGAGGAACGTGGAGAGCTTGGCCCGGTTCGTAACTACCAAAACATTGGTAAGTAGAACTTTACTCCCAGCCGGTTAATAGGACTAGTGTCCTGGTACAAGTCAAGGATAAACCTCCAAATGTGAACCATATGTTTTTATCATAATACATATCCTGGTTTGCAAAAGCTTTCATACATATGATAAGATTAATTCGACACACCAGACCCCTTACAATGACAGGTTTATCTGAAGCGAGAAGATGACTGGGTTCAGGACACAGAAAGCTTACACCATAGCCTCATCTGAGCGCTTAGCCATCACATCTCATCACTGCAGGGCAGAAATCAACAACAAAAATGTTCAGCAAGACGAGTGATAATGCGCTGACATGTCACCTCCTATTTTGTATCCCGAAACTATTCTGTCATAACAAATAATGCACTACCATGATTAACCATACTTGTTTTTATCAGCACAATCAGCTGACAGATGTTGACTACACTCCTTAATTCAACATGTACACCTCATTTGTACCACATCTTCGTAAATATGCTACTCCAGAGTTACTAGCAACAACAAGTACTATTAAATGAGAGGTTCACTCCATGATTACTGTCTGAGAGGACAATGTCAACAACGTTTTTACCTCACGAGGTATTGGCGGACACTACACCCCAGGAGGTGGAGGCTGGCTAGATGCACCAATAGGCAGCTCCAGAGTAGGGGGAAGCTGCTGCTGGTAGTTGCCATATCCAGTGTGTGCGCCATAGAGAAATGAGTTAGGGGCAGAAAACTGTTGTGGATACCCATGGTAGCTGGCTCCTTTGTAATTGTTGAAGCATGACTGGGATACCTGAAATCATAGGCAATAAACGGTTTGTGGAAATTAGTAAGATAATGGGAAAACGGACACGTAGGCAACACGTCGAAAGTACATCATAGAAGAAACAGATAATTTTCATCTTTCTTACTTATTATATTACAATGACCTCAAACGATGAACCTATTAAACTGAAGTATTTGAAAACTAAAGTAGTTCATTGGCTGGCAAACAAATACTATACTTTTTATCGTTTCTCAGTTTCGATAAAAAGAGAGGCATACCTCTTTCTCCAATACTTAAAAAAACTATTCTTTTTTTAAAGAATATTTCAGTTATAAAACCACATTATTTGTTGAATCCAAACGACTTAAAAGTATTTAATACTTCAGTTTTTTTCAGAAATTAAATTATTCTTTGTATACTTCAAAATACTGCTAAAAGAGGACCATGTCAACAACTATCTTGAACAAGTAATCTTAATGAGAGGTTCACTCCATGACTACTGTCTAAAAGAGGACCATGTCAACAATATTTTTACCTGACGAGGTGTTGACTGACGCTGCACCCCAGGAGGTGGAGGCTGCCAAGATGCATCAATAGGCAGCTCCAGAGTAGGGGGAAGCTGCTCCCTGTAGCCTGTGTGTGCGCCATAGCCAAATGAGTTAGGGGCATAAAGTTGTTGTGAATATCCATGGTAGCTGGCCCCGTCGTAATTGTTGAAGCATGGCTGGGGAACCTGAAATCATAGGCAACAGACGGCTTATAGTAAGATGATGGAAAAGACACACCTGAACATGTCAAAAGTAGAACATAGCAGAAACAGAGAATTTCATCTTTGTTACTTATTATATTAAAATGACCTCACACAATAAATTTATTATATCTTATTATATTAAAATGACCTCACAATGAATTTACTATATCAGTTTAGCTACTTTTAGCATATTGTTAAACTACATGCCCGTAGCTTTTTTTTTCCTCTTGTACTTTCAAAATGCACAGAACATGCCAAGTTAGGTCCATCAGCACATGTGAGAGAATTACTACTATATATGTAATATTGCAAGTAGAGATGATGTTCTGTTCCAGAACTAATATGTGAGAGGAGAATATCACCAATGTTTTTACCTCATGAGGTCCAGACTCACTGCTAGGCGTCAACTGCTGTTTTGATGGTGGCCGCAGCTGTGGCTGGTAGTTGTGACGACCATGCACAGGGGCCAGCGATGCATACCCAGGGCCATATGGCTTGATGAAGTTGAAGAATTGCTGTGGTGCCTGGAATGGTATATTCTAAATTAATCTTGCTGTATGATGTTGAGGAAACAGGGAAACGTGAAACAAGGTATTCACAACATACCAGATTGTTCTGATTGGCCCGCAATGAATGCCCAGGGGTGTAGTCCAACTTGCTGAAGCACTGCAGTTGTGGCTGGAAACGGTGCATCCTAATTAATCATGCTGAACGACGATGGGAAAAATGGATTGGAAACAGGGCATATGGAGTTCATTATACCAGTTTATTTTCAGCAGGATGGGCCTGGGAAACAGGAGGATTCTTCTGTATAATACCGTCAGGAGGATTTCGTGCACGCTCGAGTCTCGCAGCAATTACTGATAGACTGAGGAACGAAAGTCAATTAGAGGCAATATATCATGCAAGCAAAACTAATTAGCGGATATCTACCAACAAAATTATAGAATGGATTGATCTAAATATCGGATCATATAGCAGAAGAGAGGTTTCCATAGAGTTTGCCTTTGGATTATGGTCCTTGGTTTGCAGGGGGGCTGTACATGCACACAGACAAAAGAGAAGCGATGGCAAGTTAGTTGGCAGCAATTGAATCCATTCTTTTTTTGAAATAGCAGAAGTGATGCGAAATACTAACTGAAGTTTCTCTTGCAGAGCTGCTATCCTCTGTGATCATACAACACTCTGAGACTTGAATGCCTACAGAAAAACCGCGAAATTCATAGTTAAAATCGCGTATTTTTTAGGGGACCGGCAAACAAACGAAGAATAATAAGAGCATGATACCAGGATTAGTCATATCGAGATGGCGGGACAATGTACATGCACGGAAAGGTTGGTAGGGGTCATAGGCAGGGTTGTAATAACAATCCTCCGGACGATAGTAGGGTGCAGTTGCTTTCAGTGCCTTGTTTCCCATGTCAAGAGCAACCACCGATCCATCCCAAGCACTGGGCTCCGGCAGAGATCTGAGATAAAGAACATCGTCGTCTGGGCTCAGGACGGGGAAAGCGGAGTGGTGCTCTGCGAGTGCCAACTGTTTGCCCTTTATGTCAGTAACATGAGCAGCACATGTCTGGCGCCAAAACGACTCGGAGGCGAGTTTCCGAGTCCAGGTCACAGCCCTCCAGGCATCCCTAAAGGCGGAGAGCTGCAGCTTGGGATTCCCATCGACGGCCTTGCGCTTGAGCGACATGATCAAGTCTGAATTGTAGACGATATTATCACCATCCTCGTCTTTTTCAGTAGGAGTGGGATGATTCTCCATCTCGATAAACTTGAGCACGCCGTCGACGTACGTGAGATCCCGAAACCAGTTTGCGGAGCGGGATTCTTCGTCCGCGCTAGGGTGACCTTTCACCTTTTTGGTGGGGGGAATGGGGTGTTTGACCTTGTACATGTTCCCAGGCAGCGGGTCGGGCAACGGGATGAAGCTTACGGCACCAGGGGGAATCTCCGGATCATCTTGATGTTGAAGAAGAAGAAGCGGGATGTTGCAGACGAGCAGGCCGTGCGACAGATCGACCCAGGCAAGCAAACCGCCTTGATCAAGCGTGATCACCTTGTCGGGCACCACCCTGTCGACCCCAGGGCAAGGATTGCGCAGCGTCCTGGTGCTCCAGGATGTTGTCTCGGACGAGTAGATTCGGAGCTGGTAGCCGTCGTCGTCGGATGATGGCTCGTCGCGGAGAGCGGCCAGGAGATAGTGGCCGGTGCTGCCGCCGAGGATGCCAAACTCCCTGACGCGATACTCGTCGCCGGGGAAGGGAGAAGGAATCCGCTCGAGCGACGGGGGCGCTGCATCGTGAGCGGCCCTGTAGAGGAAGAACTCGCGGGCGGAGAAGGCGGCGCGGATGAGGACGAAGGGGCCGTGGGCGCCCACCACGTGTGGCAGAATCGAGAAGAGGCGTCCTTTGGCGTGCCTGTCCGTGCAGTGGACGGAGAAGAGGGAGAGTTGGGGCGGCGCGGCCACCCAGAAGGAGACCGCGATGGTGTTGCCGTCTCGGGACTCGGCGGTGGCTGTGGTGTCGTTCCGGGCGGCGGTGAAGCGTGGTCTCCCGACGAGGAGAATCGTCGCGGCTGCCATGGATTTTCTTTTCGGGGAGTTTTAGGGATCGGATTGGATTGGGTAGGCAATGGAATCAACCGAGCGATGGGCGGAAAGAAAGAATCGATTTTGATTTGGGGATGAACCGAACCGATTTGTGCCTCTCAGATCTGATAAGCAGGAAAGTCGGCCCAGCAACACTAGCTAATTTCAGAGAGAGAAAAGGATTGGCACCCAAATATATATTCCCTTTGTGATTTCTTTGGTTGAGCGGAAAACAAAACGAAATCCATCATTGAGCGGGTTCTTGGACGTGCTGAACAAGGACGCGGGGAGGGGGGGGGGGGGGGGGGGGTGGAGAGAGAGGAGTAGTCACTTACCCCCTTCCTTCCGCCGGAGTTGGAGTCGGCCGCCGGTGGTACACAACAGAGTGGGCGGGGAAAGTCAGAGGAGGAAGAAAGGGAAGGGCCCAGAGTATCACTTGTTCTAAAAAAAAACTACACCCACCAAACCCAAACACCATCGTTTCATTTTACCCCCTGTTTAGACGTAGGAAAATTTGCTTGGAATTGAATTGGGCTGGCAATTCCAAATCCAAGATAAAAAGGAAATAGAGTCCAATTCAAATTATGTTGTTTGGTTATGCCCAGAATTTACTTTTGGAATCACATGGTAGCACCCAATTCCAATTCCCGTTTGGATGTGCAATCC